>CM052899.1:12262651-12318362 GCA_028534135.1 Potos flavus | reverse complement strand
TGTAGGAGGGTTCCCCTTTCTCCGCATCCTCGCCAACATCTGTCGTTTCCTGACTTGCTAATTTTAGCCATTCTGACTGATGTGAGGTGGTATCTCACTGTGGTTTTGATTTGTGTTTCTCTGATGCCGAGTGATGTTGAGCACTTTTTCATGTGTCTTTTGGCCATTTGGATGTTATTAACCCGGGTCTGTCAGCTTTTTTATCAGACAGACTGTATATAAGGGAAGACCAAGCCTTGATTCGTCTCCATTCCCAGGAATACTAGGGATGGGGCTGGATAAGGCCGAGGGTGGAAAGCCTCACTTAACCCACAAGGTAACCTGTCCGGTCAGGACTTAACCTTTGCCCTCCAGAGATAAGTAGCATCATGAGCTGCTACACTCCTTAGATTATCATTCTCCAGCCCCAGGGGTTTGGCAGGGGAAGGCAGAGGAAGGCAGAGGAGACAGCTGCCCAAAGGTAGTCTCCACGTTTCTCTCCACGCCCCCATAAGCACAGCCCAGGTTTCAGTCTTAAAGGCGCAGGGACAGAGGTCTGATTGGCTGCAGCTGTTAGGCCCAGCTTGCGAGAATCACGCTGGGGAAGCAGAGGCCAACCTCGACATCTCCTTTGCTGTCCTGCGCCACAGCCCCTGTCCCTCTCACCAGTGCACCCATTCCAAATACCTCTTCCTGTCGCTTCAGGGTTTTTCAGAGCTTTCCCCATTCTGAGGGAGTTTTCCGTCTTTGGTTCTTCTGGGGTGGATCTTGGGGAAAGGAGCCAGCCTGTCATGCTAACTCATCATTATCTTTGCAGGAATTGTCTGTTTTATTCTTCTGTGCTGTGTGGTTTTTTTTGTTTTGTTTTTTTTTGGTACCGTAATGTTCTAAAGCCAGATTGCTGTTAAAATTGGTACAGAAGGTCTCTTACTATAGACCATCTCTTGACTGTGTTACCCTTTTCCCATTCATAAACCTCTTCAAAAGGAAGAAAAGACTTACAGATTTCTGACGTTTTATCGAAATGGCAGTATCTTACCTTTTAGCAATAAGAAATGATTTAGAAGAGGTGTGGTATTTTTGTTAGCCTTTTTTTTTTTTTTTAAATAGGCTCCATCCCCAGTGTGGGACTTGAACTCATGACCCAGAGATGAGGAGTCGCATGCAGTAGTGACTGAGCCAGCCAGGCACTCCGTACACTTTTAAAATTATACTCTTGTGTTTTTGTCATACCCCCTGATTCTGATAGAATCACTGGTCTTGTTTTATTTTCTTAAAGTATTCTCAACCACATGAAAAGTTTTATTCTTTCAAAATCAAGTTAACTATTTGAGGGTGTACTATTTTTAATATCCTGTATCTGGAACTCACACCTGAATAATTTGTTAAGCTTACAGATTGTAAGCATTTTACCAATGTATATATAAGTAGGGAAATATGCCATGAAATGCAGACATTACAAACATAGGCTATTTTTTATTATTTTTTTAGATTTAATTTTTTATTTGAGGGAGTTTTGCATCAATAAGGATATTGGTCTCTTGTTTTCTTTTCTTGTAGTATCTTTGTCTGATTTTGGTATCAGGGTAGTGCCAGGCTCATAAAATAAGTTTGGAAGTGTTCCCCCCACTCTTCCCTTAAATTTCTTGGACGAGTTTGAGAGGGATTGTTCATTCTTCTTGAAATATTTGGTTGAATTCTCCAGTGAAACCATCTGGTTTGGGGGTCTTAGATGGGACATTTTTGATTAGTGATTCAGTCTCCTTTACTAGTTAAAGGTTTGAACATATTTTTTATTTCTCCCTGATTGAGTCTTTGGCAGGTTTTATGTTCTTAGAATTTCTGCATTTCTTCAAGGTTACCCAAGTTGTGGGCTTATAATTGTTCACAGCAGTCTCTTAGGAGCCTTTTTCTTTCTTTCTTTTTTTTTTTTAGGAGCCCTTTTATTTCTGTGGCATCAGTTGTAATGCCTGCTCTTTCATTTTTTGAGTCTTCTTTTTTTCTTAGTCTAAGGATTGGTCAGTTCTGTTGATCTTTTTGAAAAACTCTTAGGTTCATTAATTATTTTTTCTTGTTTTTTATTTCATTTATTTCTGCTCTAATCTTTACTGTTCCTTCATTGTGCTAGCTCTGAGTTTGATCTTTTTCTAGTTCCTTGAGGTGTAAAGTTAGGTTGTTGATTTGAAGTATTTCTTCCTTTTTTAATGTAGGCATTTACTGTTATCAACTTCTTAGTACTGCTTTTGCTGCATCCCATAAGTGTTGGTACATTATGTTTTTGTTCTCGTTCTCGTTTGTTCCAAGATATTTCCTAATTTCCCTTGTTATTTCCTGCTTGAATAATCGATAGTTTAAGAGTGTATTGTTTAATTTCCACATATTTGTGAGTTTTCCAGATTTCCTTTTGCTGTTGATTTCTAGTTTGGTTCCACTGTGGTCTGAAAAGATACTTGGTATGATTTCAGTCATATTAAATTGGTTAAGACTTATTTTGTCAGCTAACATGTGATTTATCTTGGAGAATGTTCTGTGTGCGTGTCAGAAGAATGTGGATTCTATTATTGGGTGGAATGTTCTATGTAGGTTTATTAGATCCATTTGGTTTATAGTTCTGTTCAAATCTTCTGTTTCCTTATTGGTCTTCTGTCTGGTTGATATATTACTGAAAGTGAAGTATTGAAATTCCCTACTGTTACTGTGTTACTGCCTGTTTCCCCCCTTCAATTCTGTTAATTGAGAATTGTTGAATTGCTCCAGCGTTGGGTGCACATGTAACTTTTATGTCTTCTTGGTGAATTGACCCTTTTATTATTACATAATATCCTTCTTTTGTGACTATTTTTGACTTAGTCTATTTTGTCTGAGGTAAGTATGGTCACTACTTCTGTCTTTTGGTTACCATTTGATGGAGTATCTTTTTTGCATTCAGCCTGTGTATTTCCTTATACCTAATTAAAGTGAGTCTCTTGTAGACAGCATGTAATCGGATCTTTTTTTTTTTTAATCAGGTCAGCCACTTGATGTCTTTTGATTGGGGAGTTCCTGATAGTGACAGACTTACTACTGAATTCTGTTGTTTTCTCAAAGTCTTAAAGTTATTTGGTCCTTCTTTTCCTCTCTTGTCACCTTCCTTTGTGTTTCATTTTTTTTTTTTTTTTGTAGTGACATCTATTGACCCTCTATTCTTTTGTGCTTTGTAGATTTTGTGTGTGAATGTGTGTGCTTACAGTGGGGGTGACATAAATGATCTTACAACAGTCTGCTTTAAAATGGTAAGTTAACCTCAGTCACCTACAAAAGCTCTCCTCCTTTATGTCTCCCTCCTTCACTGAATGGGGATAACACTTTATCATCAATAGCACAGATTTCATCTTCTTATATTTTTACCATTAGACTTTCATAGCTATTTTTATGCTTTTATCTTTTAAATTCTGTATCAGTATGAAGAGTTATCTGTGCATCACTATCACCGTTTTATGGGGTTCTGTATCCATTTGTATATTTACTTTTACCAGAGACCTTTATATTTTCATATGCCTTTGTGTTTTTGTCTACTGTCCTTTTTATTTCAACTTGAAGGATTCCCTTTAGTAATTCATATAAGGGAGGTCTGGTGATGATGAACCCAGCCTTTGTTTATCTGCGAAAGTCTTTATTTCTCCTTGATGTTTGAAGGATAATTCTGCCAGGTATGGTATTCTTGGATGGCACTTTTTTCTTTCAGTGCTTTGTATAGATCATCCCACCCTTCTGTCCTATAATGTTTCTGCTGAGAAATCCACTGACAATGTTATGGGAGTTCCCTCGTACATGACAAGTTGCTCTTCTCTTGCTAGCTTCAGGATTCTATCTTTGCCTTTGAATTTTGACAGTTTGAATATCATGCGTGTCAGTGTGGGCCTCTTTGGGTTCCTCTTAGCTGAGGTCTTTGAGCTTTCTGAATTTGGGTATCTATTTCCATCCTCAGATTTGGGAAGTTTGGGGGCCTTCAAATAAGTTCTCTGCTCCTTTCTGTCCCTCCTCTTTAGGGTACTCATAACACACATAATGGTGTATATGAATGGTTCCCGTAAGTCCCAAATACTGTTCTCCACTTCATTCTTCTTTTTGTTCTTCTGACTTGATAATTTCAAAGGATTCATTCTTGACTTTGCGGTTTCTTTCCTCTGCTTGATCAAATCTGCTGTGACTCCATTTAGTGAAATTTTCAATTGTGATTGTATTATTCAGCTCTAGAATTTTTTTGTAAGTTCTCTTTGTTGTTCTCATTTTCATGCATCATTTTCCTGATGTAGTTTAGTTATTCATCTGTGTTTTCTTGTAGCACATTGAGCTTCATTAAGATGATTACTTTTGAGTTCTTTGTTAGCTAATTCATTGGGCTCCATTTCTTTATTTAGGGTCTATTTCTGGGGATTTTTTCCCCTACTTGATTGGGTTATGTTTTGTTTCTTCTAGTGCCTTATTTTTTGCAGTGTTTTGTACATTTAAAAAGCAGCCACCCCTCCCCGTCTATACATACTGGATTTGTACAGGGGAAGACCTTTGCCAGTCAGCCTGGGTGGTCCCTCAATCCCTTTCTGGGGATGTATCTTCTTTGGGCTTGTGCATGTGATTTCCCAACCAAAGAGGTTGGCTTCTTTTTTAGGGATTTGTAATCTCTAAAGCCTAGAGCTCCCTCTGGTGTCTCTCTGTGGTACTGTAGGTTCTTGTGCTGCAACCAGCTGCTGAGGTGGTTTTTGATCTCTCCGACCAAAGGCATCCAAACTATTTCAGTTCCCACCGTTGCTGTACTTCGAGTAACACAGAAACCATTCCAAACGTTGGATAACCTTCTGCTCTTCTCTTTCCCTGCCGAGGGAGAAGGTGTGAGCTGGGCCATTGGTCCTGCTGCCCGGTGCGTGGCATTGCTGCTTCTCTGTTACTGCAGCAGCCGCTGAGCTCTCCTCTCTGTGGCAGCTGGCATCCTGAGTATGCTGCTTCCGTGAGCATCCCGGAGCAGGCGCTACGGGAGGGAGTCCCTCGGGCAGCCCCCTGGAAAGCCAGAACCTTGGACACGCGTTCCACTTTCTTTACTGTGCACGGAGCTTCTCAGTTGAACCGAGCTGTGCTGGCTTGGGAGATGGGCTGTCCAAGTTGGTATGAAACCGCTTTTCTTACCTGTTTCAGCAGGATTTTTCCTGACTTTGAACTTGCCTGCAACTTCTCATTGCTTTCTGGGATTCTCACAAGGCCTTTTGGGCTGCGTATAGGTAAGTTGGTATCCCTGTGCGGGGAATCTGGCCTGGGGCTTCCTCTTCCACTATCTTGCTGATGTCACTAGAAATACCTTTTAACACTCTTTTGATGAGACCTTTTACAAAGATCTGTATTCGAAAGTACAGGCCTTCTCTTGGGTCATGCTTAACTCGGCCCCCTTCTCCTGAGTGACTTTTCTTGCTCATGGATTTCCCCCGACAAAGAAACCATTTTCTAATTACCTGTCACTTATATAAAGTATTTACTACTTTTGATTAAAAGGATCCTTTCTAGTACCCTACGGGGCTGAGGCAGAGCAGGGGGTTCGCTGCTGCACACCGGGGGTCTGCCATGCGGCCGCGAGTGCACCAGACTGGGAGCCTCGGGCCCTCTTCTTCTGATGACGGGAACCGGAACCAGTTTGCTAGGGTCAGCTTTGTAAGGTTTTGAAGAACTGGAGTTGTGGCTGCATCAGTCCCGCCGGCTTCGCCCTACTTACTTGTTGGGCAGTCAGATGTGTTACACAATTATTCCTCCAGTTGTTGGCAGGCAGGGAGGGGCTGACGTCTGCTGCTCATTGGATCCGGTGCCAGGAAAGGACGGGGACTGGCCGTACACCTTTCTGCATCGCTTGCCTTCACCTGTGGACACAGCCAGTGTCAGGGAGAGAAGCTAACCACGTACCTGAAGGTTTAGGGAAAAAAATTTCCTGTTCCTTCTCTTTTGTTGAGGGTGTTTGCAGTGGTTTTTTTTTTTTTTTTTTAAGATTTTATTTATTTGAGAGAGAGAGCACGTGGGAAGGCAGGGGTAGAAGGGGCAGAGGAAGAGGGAATAATAGATGCCACGCTGAGCAGGGAGCCCGACGTGGGGTTCGATCCAAAGACCTTGGGATCATGACCTGAGCCAAAGGCAGACACTTAACCGACTGAGCCACCCAGGTGCCCTTCAGGTTTTTGTTTTTTTTTCTTTAAGCCTGAGAAATATCTCTAGCCATGCCGTCTTAGATCTTCAGAACGGTGTATGCCAAATCGTGGTTTGTTGATATGCTAAGCAAATGAAACACACCTTTCAAAATCCTTTATATAATACCTAGTTTGATCTTTTTTCTCCTGCTATAGACAAAAAGTAGAAACTAAAATTTGTAAGGAAGCCGTCAAGAAATTTCATTCTAATATGAAAGAAGAACTCATCAAAATGGTAAGTTCACTGACATAAATCTGTCGGTCTCAGTTCGTATGCTCATCCTGCGGCAGCGGATGGTTATCCTAGAAAAGACTGCATTTGCTGGCGATGTGGTAAAGGGCTCATTAGAACTGTTCACGTTTCATAGGTTGTTTTTAAACGAAATGCAATATATTGTGAGTTAATAAACATTTTAATTTTGGAAAATGCACACAAATATTTTTTCTTTTGTGCAGCTTAAGGAAGTGCACATCTCAAAAACTCTGAAAAGGAAGAACACGAAGGTAAATCACATGTGTGATTAGAAGCTTACGGTCACGTAGACCACTGACCCGCGTAGAGCTAAGTAACAGCCCGACTCTGGGCTTCAGGACCCTCGCTTGGTCAAAGTTTCCCCCCTCCCCCCCAGTCAGGCTTTTATTTGGTTGGTCTTGTGGTTGTGTACTATTAATGCCTGCTAAGGGGTGGGGATCCCGACCAGCCTAAGAAGGCTATCAAGGCCCAAATAACCACTTCCATGGTATTAAGCAACTAGTAACTAATTATTAAGTAATATATATTTATTGCTTTTGTGGCTATCAAAGAGTAAAACGTTTCAGAATAAAGAATTGTCCCATGTCTCAAGTCAAGGGCCAGCCTGGGAAGAATACCGTGTGAAGGGTTGGGTGACCTCATTTCTTGTGCTGGTTCTGCTACTTCGATGTTGTCCCCTCTTCCTGGAAACTCTGTAGCACTGGGGTCCGTGGGGAGAAACAAGCCCGTGAGCGCTGGCCATACTCGCCCATTGCTGCACGCACAGGTGGACCAGATGACCCCTGAGCTCCAGGCTTGCAGGAACCCAGCAGTGGAAGAGCGGCTCCCCCTCCACATTTATGATAGAAATGGAGTTGAAATGCATATATTTTTGTTTCCATGATTTACAGGCCTTTGCTGGGTTTTTTTCCCTTTGGTTTTACTGTCCTACCGGTCAACTCTGCATTGCTTACAAGGGAACAACAGTCTGAATGTCCAGCCGTGGAACAGTCCCGAAAAGTGATGGCTGAAATAATAATTCGTTATATATAAATAATCTCTTTATAATACAGTTTGGATCAGGGCAGTCTCCTGCATCAATATTTTCCTAGTGTATCTACACAAAATCCCAACTCCTTACTTGGTCGCTCAGAGGGTCTTAAAGATCTGGCCCTGCTTCCTCGTCAGAGTCGTCCTGGGGAAATGCCCCTGCTGTTCCCAGGCTTCAGGGTCGCCTGTTCCTTCCCTCGCAGCACCCCTCCCAGGCTGTAGTCACGTCGGGTCTGTGTGCAGCGTCTGTCTGCCCCGCAGACCACAGTTCCGTGAGGGGGAGGGTGGAGTCTCTTGCCCACTCGTTTCTAACACCTGGTTCCGGCTCGCTAGCAGTGCTCGAACATTTAAGGAGTTATTTTAACAAATCGTTGTCTTGCTTTAGATTATTTCAGATATTGAAAAGAAAAGGCAGCGTTTGCTTGAACTCCAGGATGAACTGCTTCGGTAAGATAACGTCAGGCTCCTCTAAGAACTTACCTGGAGGGACTTAATTTCAGCACATCGCGCGGGGCTGCCGATGTTTGTGTTCTCCCGCGATCCCGGGTGCGCTTCGTGTCTGGAAGCTCAGTGAAGGCGGTCGTGCCACCGAGCTGGAGCTTTCGGCAAAGGAGAGTTCGGCCTGATCTCTCTGCCATCAGATCTGACTCCAGCCTACGAGGCAGCCCGAGTAGAGATTTAGTGCGCAGACTCTGGGACTAGATGCCCAGGTTCAAACCCAGGTTCGGCCACTTACCGGCTGTGCCCCGCCCCCCCCTCAGGCAGGCTGCTGACCTTCAGGGCCTCAGTTCCTCCTCAGTGAACGAGCACAATACCCACCCCTCCCCGGGGGCCCGGAGGATTAAATGACTAAACAGACACCGAGTGCTTCACGGTGACCGGTGTTCAGTCAGTGCTGTGTGTTACCGGTTGGCGTTACTGTGATCGTTGGCGTGGCGCTCGTGTGAACGCGCTCCCGTGTGCGGGGCCGGGGCTGTCCCCGCGGGGGTCCCCTGCGTGCAGGGCCGGGGCCGTCCCCACGGGGGTCTCAGGAGCCTACATGCTTCACATACTCGCTTGTCATCCTCGTAATCCTGGGAGGTGGGTTACGATGCCTGTTTAATAAGCAAAAGACATTTTAAAGACCAGCCTCTTGGGTCCTTTTCTAGATACAATTCTAGACGTTGAAAAGTACATCTTGAAAAGGCCTAGGGAAAAAAAACAAAACGCAGTGTCTGGTTGTTCTGACTTCACATGTGGAAAGCCTCCGGCCTGGGGGAGAGGTACTTACCCACAGTCCCGCCCGGAGGAAGTGGGGGGGCCGGGCTCTCACGGCTGCAGACCGAGTGCCAGCCCTGCGCCCCTGACCACAGCCCTTGTCAGCGTTTCCACAGTGCTGCATTTGTTCAACAGATACAGCTGTTAAAAGGACTTTTCTAAAATTATATGAGGACAGTTGCTTTTTGCCTTGAAGAGAATAAAAAATTGGCAGCCTCTCCCCTCCTTTGTCCATAAAATTCAATGTATCCCTTTTTATTTTATAGGTAAGAAACTGAGATACTGAGAGAGAAAGTAGTTTACCCGCACATTTTTTATCCAGGCACTCTGATAATTTTTCCACGGGTTGTATTGGACCTTGGCAAACGGGCAGATGGAAGGCCTTTCGTCCACGCTTTCGCCGTTGCCCTGCAGCACTCGTGGCCGTGGCTGGAAGTTAACCACAGCTCCCTCAAAATGGCTTGTAGGATGGCTTGTAGGATGTACAGGGCATCTTCTTCTGTGGGTTTCATTTCTAATTACTCACTGTGAATTGTATCTCAGAGTTTTGTCTGTATTTTAAATTGAAATCTAGACCCTATCACACGTTCATAATTTCAGAACTGAAGGTTCCTTAAAGACCTGACCCCCCTCCCCTGCGTGGTCCTGCCTCGGTGGACCTGTGCACTCGCCCTTCCACCCCCTCGGCTGCTACACTTGACTGTAGGCTGTCAGTTAGGGGAAACTGTTTCATTGTTGCAGGTTAGAGCCACAGCTGAAACAACTACAAATAAAGTATGACGAACTTACTGAGAGAAAATCTTCCCTGAGGAATGCAGCATGTTTCTTATTGAACCTAAGCCAGCTTCATCAAGATTATTCAGATATTCGAGAAGAAGAACCTCATGTAAAGGAAACGGTAACTTCAATTTTTATTTTTCACGGTGATTCGGAAGATCAGGGCATATGCACAGTGGAGTATTTCTGCAGAAGCTTGGGCACAGAGAAATGGGGGGTGCAGCATTAATCTACCCACACAGCGTCACTGTGGACCCATGAAAATTTGGTCTCCCGTCACCTCTTTAGCTACTTCAGGCTAGAGGAACAGAGAACAATCTAGAAATGCTGATTTTATTAATGAGAAATGACTGAACATAAGCCATAATCCCCTATGCATGGGAGCTCTAATTTTAGTCGGAAACATGAGAGAGACATGGAGTAGGGAAAGGCATGGTATATTGTTTTAGTAAAACTTGTTGCTTCTGGATTTTTGCTGCAGACGTTGCTGTTGTTACGATAACCAGCTCAGATCAATAGAAATTTAAGTTACAGGAAAAACAAAAACCAAAATGTAAATATGTATAGCTTACGATCATACTTGTATTCTTCACTTCTAAATTCAATTTTAAGTTTTTTACACTGATTTAAAAGCGTTCAGTTTGTATATTAGATCTGAAAGTAGAATGCTTTCAGCTTAGCGTTTTCTGTGACAGCGCCCAGCTAGTCTGCAGCTTGCTCGGAGCTGGGGATTCGGTTACTCACTTGGAGATGATCATAGCACTGCTTGAACTTGAACATAACTGGTGAAAACAGAGACTTGGGGACTTGACTTTGCTCGGATACACTAGTCTCACTAACGTGTCCTTCGCACGCCTGCAGGCCTTCTGCGCTCCCTTGTAGTGTCTCTCTTCCTTTGGGAATCTGTCTCCCTTCCTAAACCAGAACTCTAACCCCAGACGTTAGTCCTCGCCCCTCACGCGCCCCGAGAGCGCTATCCCACGGCAGCTTGATGCAGTAGGCTCTCAAATACCTGCTGACCGAAGTCCCCGGTGCTAGGGCAGGGGATAGTCTAGAAGGAATTGATTATGTGGGTGGGAGTCATAGTTGCACAGCTTTTCTATGCAAAGCTGTTCTTTTTCATTACTAAGGAAAACACCTTGAAAAAATGAAATCAAACAGTTATCCTAAGTATGAGCAAATTCTGTAGGGGGAATATAGCCCCGCATCCTTAGATAACAGTTTACAACCTGAAGCTTGGCTTTGTTATTTCAAAATAATGAGTTGGGTTTTGGTTTCTATTTTACGTTGGGTTTGTATTCTAATTTTGTCTTTAGTCTTCCACATACATTTTTCTAGATGACTTTTTTTTCCTCATGAACTTTGATGGGCCTCGTATTCTCCTTCCATCAGTTCCTCCAGTAAAAGTGGATCTGCCTTACAGTTTTCTGGATTTAAAATAGGCATGGGATCAGCAGACTTGCCCAAACCAAGCCTCGATCTGTATGAGGAATGATTTTGTTTTAAATCATTTCGATGCCACAGTTCTTGGAACCAAGTGGTCTTCCGGGAGGAGATCAGCCTAAGCTTTCTAGAGCAGTTCCCTTGTGACCTTACTAATTGTGCCCTAAGGAAAAGGATTAAAGCAATTTTTAAAAATGATCCTAATTTAAAAAATGAAAGTTTATGAAAAGCTCTACTGAGCCTTGAGCTGTGTAACAGGTGGGGTTACAGAAGTTTTTTATGCGTTAATCTAAATCTAATTTCCTTCAACAGTATGACTCATCCAGCCTTCCAGCTCTGTTACTCAAAGCGAGAACCCTGCTGGGGGCTGAAAACCACCTACAGAACATCAGCCATCAGTTAGAGAAGCTCCTTGACCAGAAAGGAGACCCATCTACTGAAATGTGACTAGTCCCCTGCGCTTGCCTCCTCCCTTCTGATACTACACTTTGTAAATAAAAAGTCTTTGAGAAGTTAGACTTGTCTACTTCTTCAGGCTGGCTCGTCACCAAAATTTACTACTACTCTGGTCACAGTCATTTGGTTTGAATGACATGTTAAGTGGCAAGCTTGAGTGTCTCCGCGGTTGTAGAGGCCAGATTCCGGACACTAGCGGATCAGACGCTGACCTACAAGAGCTCGAACCGGAAGCGGCCGAGGGAGGAAGGACCCGAACTCACCGACTCACAGCCGCCCACGGAGCGGGTCCTCCTGAAGAACAGCTGAGGCCTGACGGACCGCCGCTGCACCGATGCCGGGGGGGCCGCGTGGAGAGCGAAGGGTAAGCGGTGGACATGGGGTGACGGAAGCCCCAGCCCTGAAGCGATGGCCCGTGCGAGGGGGACTGTCGCGGAGGGGCCTGCCCGCTGCCTCGCTGGCCCTGGGGCACACCAACCCCACCCCCCAAACAAAACATCAGTTTGAAGGACAGAGACTTGTAAGTGAAGGAAGCCCATGTACTAACCTTAGAACATCCACCACGCTGCAGGGGAACTGCTGGAACTCTCTGGGGCTCAAGGGGCTGAGGAGCACCGTTTATTTACCCCTCGGCCTGACAGCCTGACTGGAGCACGGTCCGGGTGCTCCAACCACTCCTCTAGGCTGGCCCCGAGCCCTGGGCCTCTAGGCCATGGCAGCTGCAGGGCCATGTGCAGAGAGAGAGCCAGCTGTCTCCGCGGCACTGCCCTGGCACTGGGTGCCGGGACCCCCTAACCTGTGTGCACCCCAGCTCTAGCCATGTCACAGAGCAGTACGAGTGCAGAGCAAACCACGACCCTCTGGCCTGTCCCCACTGCAGCCGTGTGGCCCAGGCACCCCCCCCCCCCGCCCCGGCACAAAGGACCCTGGGACTTTGGAGCCCACGCTGGCCCCAGCTATCCCACCAACGACTAGAAGTGACTATCTTAAAATAGACTAGGTTATATGATAACCAAAACCCTAAAACAAAGTGAAAGGAACCCAAACACTAAAGAAAACTGTCAAACCACAAGGGAAGAGACCAAGAGAAGGTACAGAGAACAACAAAAGCAACCAGAAAATGGTTAACAAAATGGCATTTTGCTATGCTCCAATCATAAGACACAGTGTAGCTAAATGGATTTAAAAACTGATGCATCTATATGCTGCCTACAAGAAACACACTTCAGACCTAGACCTGGACTAAGAGTGAAGGGATGGAAAAAGATACTCCATGCAAATGGAATGGAAAAAACAGCTGGAGTAGCAATACTTAGACAAAACAGACTTTAAAACAAAGACTAACAAAGGACAGAGGAGGGTATTACATTATGATCGGGGTCAATACAAGAAGAGGATAGAACATTAGTATGTACATATTTATGTACCCAACACAGGAGCACCTACACACAAAGCAGATATTAACAGACACAAAGGGAGAAATTAACAATACAATAATAATATGGGACTTTAATAACCCCACTAAATCAGTGTCATCCAGACAAAGTAAGGGAACCTTGGCCTTAAACGACACATTAAACCAGAGGGACTTAACATATACAGAACATTCCATCCCCAAACTAGAGAATACACCATTTCAAGGGCACATGGAGTATTGCCCAAGAAAGAGCACATGTCTCAAATTCAGGCAAACTGGAAAAAATACAAGCGTGGAAAAGCAGCAACATGCTATTGAACCAATGGATCAATGAAGAAACCAAAGAGGAAACTGAAAAATACTGTGGGACAAAGAAAATGGAAACAACTTTCCAGAATCTAGGGGACACAGCAACAGCAGTTCTCAGAGAAAAGTTCATGGTGATACAGGCTTACCCTGAGAACCAAGAAAAGTCCCAAATAAATTATTTTACCTTACTTTATACCTAAAGGAGCTAGAAAAAGAAGACTGAACCAAGCCCAAAGTTAGCAGAAGGAAGGAAATAATAAACGTTAGAGGGGAAATAAATGGACAATAAAAAAAAAAGAATAGAAAAGATCATGAAACTAAAAGCTGGTTCTTTGGAAAGATAAAACTGGTAAATCTCTAGCCAGACTCATTAAGAAAAAGAAAAGGGCACCAATAAAGTCAGAAATGGCTGACACCACAGAAATTCAAACAATCACGAGATTACTATGAATAATTATACACCAACAAAATAGTCAACCTAGAAGAAATGGATAAATTCCTAACAATATACAACCTTCTAAGACTGCGTCATTAATAGAAAATCTGAATAGACCCATTACGAGTAATGAAATGGAATCAGTCATTTAACGACTCCCAAAAAACACAAGTCCAAGAGCAGGCGGTTTCACAGGTAAATTCTACCAAACATTTAAAGAAGAGGAAGTACCTATTCTTCTCAAATTATTCCAAAAACTGAAGAGGAAGGAATGCTTCCAAATTCATTTTACAAGGCCAGCGTAACTGATAACCAACAGCGGACAAAGACCTCACAAAATGACAGGGCCGTGAGAGTGAGCCCCATGTCAGTCTCCGTGCTGGACGTGGAGCCTGCCTAAGATTCTCTCTCTCCCTCAGCCCTTACCCCCTCCCTCCCTCTATATTTATATTATTTTTTTTAGAGGACCAATCTCTTTAGGCAAGGGCAATAAATGCTGAAATAAACAAATGGGGTTATATCAAACTCAAAATGCTTCTGCATCGCAAAGGAAACAATCAACAAAATGAAAAAGCAACCTACGGAAAGGGAAAAGATACCTGTAAGTCATACATTCAATATCAAAAATATATAAAGAACTTACACAATATTAAAAAAAAAATTTTAAATGGGCAGAAAACTTGAATAGACATTTTTCCAAAGAAGATAAACACATAGACAACAGACATGTGAAAAGATGGCTCAATACCACTAGTCACCAGAGAAACGCCAATCAGCCATAATGAAGGGGCACCTTCAGTTGGTTACGCGTCTGCCTTCAGCTCCGGTCATGGTCCCGGGGTCCTGGGAAGGGAACCGAGCCCTGCTCAGCAGGGAGTCTGCTTCTCCCTCTCCCTCTCCCTCTGGCCCTCCACCCCCACTCATGCGCATGCTCTCTTTTCTCTCTCAAATAAAATCTTTAAAAAAAAAGTATCACACCTCACACCCATCAGATTGCTGTTATCAAAAACAAGAAATAAGTGTTGGTGAGGATAGAAAAGGCAACCCTTGTGCACTGTTGGTGGGAATGTAAGCTGGTGCAGCCACCGTGGAAACAGTACGGAGGTTCCTCAGAAACTCAGAAATACCAAACGATCCAGTAAGTCCACCTCCTCTGGGTATTTATCTGAAGAAAATGAAAACAGTAATTCAAAGGAATGTATCATACCTATGTTTATTGAAGCATTATTGTTCCTTGAAGCAGCCAAGATACGGAAGCAACCTAAGTGTCCACTGACAGGTGAATAAAGAAAATGAGTATTATACAAACACACAGGAATATTACTCAGCTGGCATGTGTAACCACATGAATGCAACTAGAGTATATTATGCTGTGCGAAAGAAGTCAAAGACAAATTCCGTATGATTACACTTATACGTGGAATCTGAAAAACCAAACAGACGCCTCGATATAAGAAATTACCGGTTACCAGAGGGAGGAGGGGTTCAGGGGGGTGAAATACGTAAAGATGAGTAAGAGGTACAAACTTCCAGCAACAAAATAAGTCATGAGGATGTAATATACGGTATGGGGAATACATAGTAATATGTAGTAACTTTGTGTGATGACAGATGGTAACTAGACTTATCATGGGCATCATTTTGTAATGTATAAAGATACCGAATCAGAAGGATATACACCTGAATAGGATACTGTATGTCAATAATACTTCAATTAAAAGTTTTTAAATAAGATTAAGAGTTTTAACCTATCAATAGATGTGCAAAATTAAGCTGATATGAACATAGACCAACTCTGGTCAATCAGTAAGATTTCTAATTTTGAATAAAACTGGCTTACTTCAGTAAAAAAGCTGGAATTGAGAAGCAAAGTGATAAAACTTTTGGTTTTTATAAACAGGCTTAATAAGAAGTTACTATAACTTAACATATTTAGGTTCCTAAATCGTCTTTGGGCCCAATCACAGCCAGTTACCTAAAAGCCCACGGTTAATGAGCGACTCTTGGAACACCTGCGGGATGAGTCCGTCGGGAGTGTCCCCCTCTCCCCTGCAGGAACCGAGGAGCCCGCTCTCTGCAGCTTCGGCTAGTTCGGCATCTTCAGTCGCTTCCACGCAGTCAGTCTCGTCAAGGCCATTGTCCCAGTCGGCGTCGGAAATGGCACCTTCTGACAACAGGCCCGACGGTGGCTTCTGAGGACTCTTGCTGTCACTGTCCATCGTTTCAGCTGCTGTGAACTCTTCTTCCTTTAGTTTGAAAGGGGAAGGCAGGGGAGAGTGGGGAAGGGAGAGGATACAGGTCAGTCAAGGGGAGTACGTGATGCTCTCACCCTAGGTCCGTCCAGGTTAAACTAAGGTTTTAGGTAGAAGACCAGTTCTTGAACCCTGACGGAAACATGCCCGTGACAGTGTCTCCAACACAGTCGCCATGGGAAGGAGTGAATTCAAATGTTGCTGCCACTGTAGCTCAGACGCTCGAAGCTCTAAATTTGGAACTGCCCCCACCCCCGCCGCCCCGTTCCTCTGGTACATTCTTTTCAATATACACAGAAGGGGCCACAGAGACGGTAGACTGAATGCTTGAAAAAGCAGACAGTCCGGCTAAAGGCGAACTGGAAAATCTATCTGCTATCTTAAAAGACTGATTTTCCTATTTATAAAGTATTTTAAGAACTAACATGAATTTAAAAAACTTAAAAACAGTTGAGACAAGTGTCAAGATAGGAGTATGGATGTGTATATTAGGTAACAGTAGTGATTCAACATTAAATTTCCTGAATTTAAATATTTTACCATACTCATCCTTAACCTAAATATCTCCAGTTACAAGCTTAAATATGAAGAGATGTAGGGTTCTGATGGCTGCAAATTCCTCTCAAGAGATTTGGTACTGACCGAATGTGTTACCCTAAATTCCTAAGTTAAAATCCTAACACGCAATATCATGGTCTGAGGAGGGAGGCTTTTGGGAGGTGATTAGATCTTGAGGATGCAGCCCTCATGACTGGGATTAGTAACCTTATAAAAGGGACCCCAGGGAGCTCTTCCATCCCTGTGACAGGGAGGACCCGGCGAGAAGACGGCTATGACCCAGAGCACCGACCAGACGCCAAATTGGCCAGTGCCCTCGGCTTGGACTTCCAGCCTCCAGAACTGAGAAAGCAACCTCTGTGGTTTACAAGCCGCCCAGTCTATGGTACTGGGTTATGGCAGCCTGAATGGACTCAGACAAAAAGTCCGCCAAGATAATGATGTGCCCCCGAACAGCAGAGGGAGAAAGCAAATGTGGCCAAGTGTTAACGATGGCAAATCTAGGTGAAGGGAGAGCTCACTGTCGTCGGGCAACATTTCTACGGGGGAAAAAAAATAGAAATGCTTAAAAAATTAAGATGGTGAATGCAATAGGAAACCAGATAACTAACACTGATTGGTAATTCATTTTAAAATACTAAAAGCAAAAAAGCCAGGGGATGCAGAAAGGACAAAATATAAACTATTAAAACGATGAGATAGGTACATGGGTATTCATTAAACTGTTCTTTTATTAATTTTCTATTTCAAATAATAAAAAAAAATTGTCCGAGCAGTGGTAATACGATATACCAAAACTACTTTCAACTTGGCATTTTTGAGGTATTACTGGATAAGCAGAAAAAGTAATTTTTAAAAATCCACTGAAACCACAAAGTACCTCAAAATAAGTCTCCGAACATACAAGGATGACATACACCGCCTCCTCTTAGAGGCAAAGTTTATTTTTACAAATTTAATTTTTCTTGGTTATTTCAAGAACATGTTTTAACCTAATAGTTTACCAGGGAATCTGGCTATCAGCTCTGTTGGTCCAGCTCCTACCATGTCTATGTTAGATGGATGAAGTTTTTCTGGAGACATTTTTTAGTCGAACCGAATAGGCAGCAGACCATTACCTAGAATGTCAACTGAGCACTTACTCAGCCTGTAGCAAGTCACTTTTATTCTAACCAGAACACCAGAAAGGAAAAGGCTGACACATGTGGGGAAAAGGAACACTAAAATGTTCAGTCTAGAAAATAATATGATCAAAAAGTTAATAAGAAGTTGTCATCAATTATCAATCAGACCTCAGAGAAAAGTGGGTAGAGGACAGTTACTGACAATGCATAATAGAAATACAAACAGGAAATCTGAAAGAAGTTCCAGTTCCTCAATACATTAAGAAATGTAAACTGAAACGACTAAAATACCACTTTTGGCCAAACAGGGTGGTAAAGACTAAAAGGTAAAAGTAAACTATGTTGGCAAAAATGTAGGGTAAATCGGTACTCTCTTAAACTGTGAAGCCTAATGTCCTACCATTTTTATGGATACCAACTGGTAATACGTACTCGTGAAAACGAACTAGGAAAAAAGGCCTATCAAGGAGGATGCATACTGTGACTTTGAAAATACGTATGTGAGCATACATCAACAGAAATTCTGGAAGATACCTGCCAAAGCACATCAGTTATCCCTGAGTGGTCAGATTCTAGGCAAGGAGGAGTTTATCCCTGTTGGCTTTTCATGTATTTTCTAATTTTTTCTCATAATGAATGTGACTGATTTGGATAAGTAAAAATTTTTAAAAGGACAACGTCAATTTAGCCATCTAGTAGTATCCACCAAAATTTTAAATGCACACACCCTTTGTCATAATTCTACTTCTAGCAATTCTACTTACAGACAGAGTTGTTGAAACAAGCACAAAGATGAGTATTTGGG
Source organism: Potos flavus (assembly GCA_028534135.1). Taxonomy (NCBI): domain Eukaryota; kingdom Metazoa; phylum Chordata; class Mammalia; order Carnivora; family Procyonidae; genus Potos; species Potos flavus. The sequence continues at coordinate 12,300,067 of CM052899.1, read as the reverse complement.
TCTTTGTAGAGGCAAAAGTGGGAGACTGTCCCTGGCTGGGCACGGTCCGACGGGCGGGGCTGCAAATCCGTGCGCAGCAGCGGGGCCCGCACGAGGGTGTGCGCGAGCGGGTGTGCGCGGACATTGGCCCGGTCACCGCAGCACACTCCTAACTGAGGACCGTCCTAAGGACAGGGCGCACAGCTCACTTATACTGTCGTCCCGAGAATGGATTAGGCGTGAGAGAGAAACTCAAACCTGCACTCACCTCTTTGAGAAGAAACCGGAGACTAACTTCAGCAGGTAATGGAAAACCTGGACAAGAAAAAAGTTTTACTTTTCTATGTAGCTCTCCGCTTTTCACCTGGTACACATGTACAAATTAGTAACTCACAGTCCGATCTGAAGTTTTCTGCTTTACATACAGGGTCATGACATTTCTGATACCAAACTTCATTTTTCAGATCAACCAAAATCCTTTACATAAAAAAAAAAAAAAAAGGAAAAAAGTTATTACTTAATCCCCAGACTGGATGGATAACAATATTCATCTACATGCCGCTTACCAGAGGTAAGTGCCTAGGACTTCAAGATGGAGACAAGGTAAGAAGTAAAAGGATGGAAATAAATATACACCGAACCAAAGAAAACTCCGGTTGTCAAAAATAGCACCCAAATGGACTTTAGGGTAAAATAATCCATCGACAAAAGTTCCTCCCAAGAAGACCTAATTCCCAACCTGTCCCCACCAAATAAGACAGCTTCAAAATGAGTGAGCAAAATTGACAGGACTCCCAAGGATGAACAAATCATCTACCTTAAATCAAGATTTTAAAAAACATTCTTTTAGTGAAACGAATAATCACAAAAAATTCAGTAAGGGTACAGAAAATTTGAATGACCTAAAAAGCATTTTTTAATAAAATTAAAAGCAATGAACATGTTTGCTATACTAGGCATATAGGAACACTGCCTCAGATCATTAGAAGTTCTTTACAATCACACATAAAATAATTATAAAACCTGCTAGGGTACCATGTCAATCTCATTAAATTTAAGAGTATCCACACAACACATCTCTGACCACAAAGCAAATTATTTAGAAATAAGTAACAGAGGGGCACCTGGGTGGCTCAATCGGTTAAGTATCCGACTCTTGGTATTGGCTTGGATCATGATCTCAGGGTCCTGGGATCAAGTCCCGCTTCGGGCTCCGCTCCCTACAGTTTGCTTGTCCCTCTCCTCTGCCACTTCCCCACCCTCTCAGCGCCCCCCCCTCATGCACTCGCCCTCTCTTTCTCTCAAATAAAATCTTAAAAAAAAAAAAAAAAGTAACAGAAAAATAGCTAATAGAAACCCATAACTTGGAAATTGAAACATTTCTAAATAACCAATTACTCAAAAATCATGATGGATATTAGAAAATGTTTGGAACTGAATGGAGTTGAAAATATATATTAAAATATGGGAAACAGAGCTAAAATGATCTTTGGAGAGAAATTTAGAATCCTGAATGCATTATTCACAACAAAGAATGGCTAAAAACCAGTAAGTAACTTGGGAAATGAACAACAGAATAAACTCTAATAAAATAAAAGGCAGGAAGTAATAAAAAGCAAAAATTTAAAAGAATCAACAAGGCCAAAATGTGAAAACTAATACAATTCTTGCCAAGACTGATCAAAATTAAATTAGCTAGACACAAATGTTATTAGAAATTAAGTGCAGATGTGACTACAACTCATAATATATTAAAAATTTAAGAACATTAAGAATAATTTCTGCCAGTAACATTAAAAATTTTGGTAAAATAGACAAAGTACTAGCTAAAAGATACCACACTGAGCATATCTAAAAAGTTACAGAAAACCTGACCCATCCTCATAAAGACCCCAGTGCCGCAGTCCCCCAGCGGTACAGCAGACTGTCCCCGGGCCACGGAGAATGTCTGCATCCTTCTAGGGAAACCCACGGATACCTGACATCTGTCAGGCAGCCCACGTAATACTTGCTTAGCGTTCACAGCTTCCATATTCTAACAGCTTTCATTCCTTTCAGTGATGGCCTAGCTCTGTAGAGCCGAGGTTTTGGGTGGTGGCTGCGATAACAAGGACCATAACTGGGCCGCCTGGGTGGCTCAGTCCATTACGCATCTGCCTTCCCCTCGGGTCATGATCCCAGGGCTCTGGGATCAAGGCCCGTATCAGGCTCCCTGCTGGGGGGGTGGGGGGAGTCTGCTTCTCCCTCTGCCCCTCCCCCCTGCTTATTCTCTCCTTCTCAAATAAAAATAAACTCTTAAAAAAAAAAAGCTCATAGGACTTTAAAAACACAAACAAAAAACCCAAGGGCCATAACCATCAATGTGGAATAAGAAAGAACTGTGGGGCGGCATCCAATCTAATTCCAAGGTTTGAGAGATTACGCAATGCTCAGAAGGACACACACTCCACTAGTAAGTATTTTTATGTAAGAATGAGTTCAAAGGTACAAACCTTATTTACAAATCTTCAGTTATAAATAAGTCACAGGGACGTGATGGTGACGGTCTACAGCTAATAGTACTGTACTGCCTTTGGAGTCCTTGAGTCTTTAAAAGTATTCGTCCACCCCGACCTTGGGTAAGATCGCAGTTTTGTGTGAGTGTGGTTGGTTCATCCGATCTCATATCCATTAGGGATCAGGTAAATTCAGATGAAAACCACAGTGTCAAAAGAAAAAAAAAAGAAAACCACAGTGTCCTCTCATACTACCAGATCAGCCAAACCCATTTTTAAAAGACACCTTGGTGAGACTATGGACAGTAGAAAATCTGAGGCCGCTCCTGACGGGAATACGCATTAGCTCGCCATTTGGGAAAATGACTTCTTAGTGGTCAAATGAGATGCGCGCGTACTCTAGCACACAGCAATTCTGCCTTTAGGCATGTACTTTGAGAAACTCTCGCATATGTGCCACAGGCAGGACATACGTGAGCGCTGCAGCTGCGTGGCTCGGGCCGGCAAGCCAAATGTCCAGAGGAGGGAAACAGACTCGCAGGTTTATGCGTACACAAAGGCATACTACACAGTAGTGGAAAAAATAAGCAACGACTGCATGTTGCAATATGGATGAACCTCACGAATTCAATGTTGACCAAAAAGCAATTCAAAGGATGCAATTTACACAAGATTCAGAAACATGTAAAACAAAACAATCTATTGTTTGGAAATGTAAATATATATGGGGAAAAAAAACATTTAAAGAAAGCAAGGGAAAGAAGAACACAAAAGCCAGGATAAGAGTTACTATTATCTCAGATGGTCAGAGGAAAGGAGGAAACTGGGGTTCCCACAAAGTGCTTCTGAGGTTTGGTCAAGTTCCCCTCCTACAGTGGGCGGCAGACGGGACACGTGATCATTTCAGTGTTGGTCTTTGAAGCGTACCCACACATCCTAATACATGCTTTTATAGGTATGGTGATTTCATAGTTAAGAAAAAGAACAGATTATGGATACATAATAGAAGCAGGTAATTTTTCAGAAAGAAATATGTAGCAACCTGAGAATCTCAAAAAGTTAAAGGATGATCATCTTATGATAATGAATTCCTGGTAAAATACATAGAGTAAGAGACAAGAAAGATCTACCGAAATCATAGCCACGGTTATCACTGGTTCTGGGCCTGCGGGGGGGCTTGTCCTTTGTGTTATTCTAAATGATAGCTTTTGGGTATTGAGCATATAGTGTATTTTTTTTTAAACGAAGCTAATCTACATATAGACGGATAGCACTGAAAGGTGCCACCCAAGATGTTTCCAGCTTTCTAGCAAAAGCTTCATGATCTTTTCTCATGTGTGGCACACACGCTGTATATGCTTGATATACAGAAGTCTCAGCTTCGATATTAAATACAAAACATAGCAAAATTTCCCATATCATAACTGATAACTACTGGGTTTCTGTCTTATTCCTATTCTCACCATATCCTTGTATTATCTAAAATTCTATTTCATCCTTCACTTCCTCTCCTTTTGCCAGGGGGATTTTAAAGAAAACTCTTAAAACAAGGCCTGGGCCTGGTGTATACAGCAAGCATTCAATAAATATTGGTTCCCTTCAGTATCATTGTCTTTTTTTTTTAATACGATTTTATTTATTTATTTATTTGAGAGAGAGAGACACACACACAGAGCATGGAGAGAGCAGGAGTCTCCCTGCTGAGCAGAGAGCCTGACTCGGAGCTCAATCCCAGGACCCTGGGATCATGACCTGAGCTGAAGGCAGACGCTTAACCTAACCGACTGAGCCCCCCAGGTGACCCAATACCATCCTTTGTCTTGACCATGTTAACGTTAACTCCAACTCTTAGCACCGAATAATTTCCTTTTCACCCAAGTTCGCTCAATTTCAATTTACACTCCATAAGATGTCAAGGACAAGGGAGAGACACTTCTTCGTCCCTGTTCGCTCACCTGTCTACTGCCTCTAATTTCTTCCTAGCCCCGCTCAGGTCTTTCTCTTCTCAAGATTATACTATCTAAGGGATTATATTAGCGACTAAAGTACAAATAAAGATGATATGTGTTATAAAGCAAGGTGATAATTAAGATAGTCAAATTCAATATTATAAAACATAACCCAAATACAATATTTGATATAACTAAATTTATTGTAAAAACCAAAATCATTTTTATGTTCAACCGTACAAATTATAAACATTTAAAATAATACTGGTTAAATACATAGAACTCTTTAGTAAACATTACTTACATGATATTATTGCTCTTGTGGGCTCTTCCAATGTTTTCGCACCAGCGATATTTACAAATATCATAAACCAGTAGTTCCTCTGGGAAAAAGTAGCTCCAGTGTCGAATTCCTAAAATACAAATAATGTTTCTAAAGGTATTAAAACTCTGTCATGTTACAGTGAATACAGAGTAAGATTATCTTTACCTCCTTTAACGCCGTTTTGATTCACCAAAGAAAGAACAAACTGATCAATTTCAGGGTAGGGTGAACAATGAAAACCTTCAATGTTTCCTGCTGCAACAGAGAGAAAAACTAATTATAATAAAGCAGCTAAGAGTCAAAGAGTTAACCGTTGAGCTGTTCTTTAGGACAATTACAGGTTATGGAGCCCCTGCAGCTTTCTTGTTTCCATGGTTTTAGGCAGTCACGGGTTCCTGCTTGCCCTACAAGCAAGCAGGGAAAAGTCAAACCTCTCAGTTAAGTCAAATGTTAACTATATTCCTAAGAAGCACAATAACTTCAACTGCTTTCTTCATTTTGATAAAAGAGAAAAGCAACTCCTTGTACCCAGGAGCTGGCCTACTCCCATCAGCCCAGCCTTAGTGTTGCTACAAAGCAGGCTGGTCACCCACAGCTCAGCCCCAGTGCTTTCCTGCTAATCAGGAATTATTTCACAGAATCTCAACATCGGGTAAGACCGCTCTGTGGCCAAGATGATTCATGAAAAATCAGGACCACTCTGTAATCGTGTCTGAACACAGACAAAACACAAACATTTTCCAAATTGCAAAAATGACCAACGCCTCCCATCTTACCCAATATAATTGCTCCTTCGTTACCAATTATAGCTTTATACCCACTGTAATCTGCCTTCCTTCTAGATAAAATTTATAAGATATTCAATCATAGAATCGTCTCTGGCAGTACCCAATCTGAAACAAATCCATGAACGCAAGCCTGCATCCTATAATAAATCTGTTCTAGTACCCTTTCCCTGAGATGCCCCACAGTTCCTCATGGTAGGAGTTCTCCACACAGAAGCCAGGACCAAACTCCACTTGTTAGCTATCGGTGTGTTCTCCCACGATCCTCAGCTGTAGGATCAGTTACATTTTGTAACTAAGAATCTACTGGAATAATTTACGATAACTTATTTAAAATGTCATTTAATTTTTAAACACAGAATTATCTACTTTTCTTAAAATAAAACCTAGATTTCACTTACAGAAGTAATATACATAATTGGAAAAACTTTGGAAAATACACTGAGGCAGAAATAAGAGAAATAAAGTCCAAGGCAACGTCTAGAAATAACTGTTAAACAAACAGAAGAAAATAAACCTAAGAAAATGTTATCCACGTTTTTAATGAACCTGGGATCACACCTCCCAAATAATTTTAGAGCCTACTTTTTTCTCTTAACATCATAAATGGAAATTCTCCATTTTATATTGGCTTTATAAATTTAAATTAAATGGCTACAGAGTATGTTATAGTATGTCACCAATCCCATTTTGTATATTTAGATTGTTTCCAGTTTTTTGCTCTTATAAATAATGATGGCCCAAAATATGTGTATAAAAATGTTTACTGGAGAGTTAATGTATGGGATGTTAGAAAAAGCCTATATGTTTTTCGGTGTAAGAATGAAGAACATACGCATTTTATGAAAAAACTCTGCAGCCGTTAAAAGAATGAGAGAATACAGGGAAAGCCCCTCTGGGTTCAGTGGAAACGAACAGTGACTGTCCATCTGTGATTGTGGACAGAGGGGAAGAGAACTTTCAGTTTTTCTTTTAATAGGGGTTTCTTTCTACAATCTACTTTATTTTCTTCTGGGTTTTTTTTCCCCCTCAAAATCACCATAAAATGAAAATTAGTGAATAAGCTTTAAAAAATATCTTTTCTTTACACGTTTTCCATTTTGAATAGAAACCAAGTTGTTTTAAAGGATCAGTAGACATGAATCTTGAAGATTTAAGGCTTTTAAGGCAAAATAGACTTTGTATCCTTAAATTTTCATAGGAAATTATTTTCTAAAAATTACCTTTAGTGCTGGTACTGTTGAAATATTCAACTCGTTTCTGTTTATTCTGAGATGTGTCACAGGTCAGAATTCGTAAAGTATCTGAGAATCTGAAGAAAATATTGAAAGAAACAAAGGTTATCTCAGAATCAAAGAGAGATGGCTACAGAAAGGAAACTGAATTTCGCATAGTTCCACGTTAAAATCCTTTATTCGACAGCTAATTCTTCTAGGACAATGAAGTCACACTTGCCTACAAAAACACCAATCCCAACAGTAGTCTGGTGATCATTTAAAATACTTTTTTCAACTACAGTGTGAATCAGAGGACTCTGGGACTGCTGAAGTCACAGAATGAAGTATATAATTCTATTCTTCAAACGTACAGCGCCTTTGAAATGTTTGTTACAATGATTTGAAAAGTGTGAATAATGGCGGAGAGGGGAAGAAGGAAGGAGGGATGAGAGCAAAGGAAAAAAATAATTAAAACTGACTGAAAGACACATTCATAACCCTAAAGAATTTAGCCTTTATTTCAGGAAGAAATGTACCTATTTACTTGGACACACAAAGAAAATTAAGGAAACCCTATTCAGTAGAACTACCCTCTTCTGTGGAATTAATACTGAAACTACAAAGGAAATGGGGTTTGGTAATAGGGAGATGGCTTCAGGCCGTCTTACAGGCCATGCTTCTTTTCCCACACAAGACAAATAAGATCCCACACTTGGGCCAACAGCAGTGAGCAGCAGCTGTCACACAATTTTTCCACCATCCCCACGGTGCTTCCAGAAGCGTGGAACTGCCTCTGCTAATAACTAACATTTACCGAGCGGATACCGTGTGCCGGGCATGGCTGTCCTTTTCTGTGTCCAGTTTTAACTCCCTTCATCTTCACAACTCCCTAGGATAGGGGGTCACATTGTGTCCATTTTAAATGTAAGGAAACTAAGACTTTGATGTTACTTCTGAAAATGTTACGAAAGAACTCAAAGTCCAGAAATAATAAGAAGAGAAGCCACTCGTCTTCCCACCCTCCTGAGTAACTGCTGGTAAGTGGACATCCGGGCACAATCCCCTCCAGTGAAGTATTTTAAATATTTTATTGACATCCATTTCTATGGAAATCGCATAGATTTCCTGAGATCCCTGAGAACTATATCTAGAGAAGGCAAAGGAAAAAGAAGTAGAGCAAGTCAATTCAGCAAGGCAATTTAGTCTGATCGTTAAACACGTGGTTTGGACTAACAAAATTTGCCAGCCCAGATACAGGGAAATGGAGGCAAACATTTCTGTTGAAAGAGGTCTTTCACGCTTTTTACAAATGACCAAAAGGTGGCACCTTAAGTGTTCAACAACAAAACTGACAATAAATTAGAGTTTATCAGTATAATGGAAAATTATAGAGGCAATAAAAGTTTTAATTACAACTGTTACGAGTTATTAACTTGGCAGATATTCATGATACAATGTTCAGTGGATAAAACTGACATAACCACATAAATAATGATCTCAAAAAATATTGTTTGAATGAAGGAGGTATATAAGTTATATGTATGAATGTGTATCCATGGAAAGTAGATATTAACAGTAACTCTACTTCAAATGGAATACAAGTAGTTTTCATTTTCTTCCTTATAAAAAAAGTTAACCTAGAATTTTAAGAACTTTCATTTTCTTAAGTTAGAACGAATTTACACAATTCACATTTTGGTACTACACAATGTCATTCACTGTTTGTTTAGTAAACATTCATGAATGCACAACAGTTGACTCTGGTACTATATACCTGACATTGCTGACCAAAGAAGATAGGAAATACTGATTTTCTTCAGAAATATTCTTGGACTGTTCAGGAAAAAATCTGTTGTCTTCAGCAATCTCCAAAGCCACCTGTTTCCCTATCTTCGATGACTTATACAGCCGGAAGTTTCTATTTCTTGTATAAACTCCTATTATCAAAAATTAATAAGACAATTATGAATGCATGTTTTCAGTGATTTGTTTTTACAATCAGCAAATACTAATTTTGTATAGCATTATCAGAGAGACAACTGATTCTAGTTCAAGGGGGCGATGTAGGAAGATCCTGAACTCCCCTACACATGGGAACACACCAAATCTAGAGCTATATTTGGAATGACTGCCTCCGAAAAAAACCTACAACCCGGCAGATTTGGCTCCTTCGCCCGATAAGATGGAAACCACATCAAAGCAGGTGGGAAAGGCCGAGACACAATCTTGCCATAGCCCCACCCCCAGTGCAACAACCCACAACTGGGAGGGAATTCAAAACCCGGAGCTTCTCCTTGAAAGCAAAGGATTCATAACTGCCATTAGGTACCCCAACTTTTAAGGCCTGCACCTAAGAGACGAGCCCCAGAAACATCTAGCTTTGAAGAGTGGGCTGTGACAAACTGAGGAAGGGCTCTTAAGGGCTCGCGTGCAGACTCACTCACCCCAAGGCCTGGTGCAGAAGCAGCCCTTCGAAAGTGCCCAGACTTTATATGAAAGGGCCTCATTTCCAAACCTGAAGGCGCTGGACTGAGGCATACTCTCCAGGGACGGAGGTGGTGGGCGCCATCTTTTTTCTCTTCCTTTTTTCTCCCCCTTTTCCTCCCCTCCCTCCCTTTTCTTAGGGGGTGCCATCTTTGCCCGCCCCCTCGGCCTCACTCCAGCCGGCGGCACGACCTTCGGCTCCCCCTCTGCTGCGCCCCAGAGCACCGGCAGCTCCTGGAGGAAAGCGTCTGTTCCCAGCTGGTGCCCCAGTTTTACGTGCGGTGATCCGTTTGTCAGGGGATCCCTTGCTCGCCCGGCTCTGAAGGCCAGGGAGGCTTGGTTCCTGGGTCCCCAGGACTGCGGCACCCGGACAGCCAGTTCTCGGGACAGTCCCACTCCCGGGCACCGCACAGACGCAGACTGAAGCACATCCCAGCTTCGGAGAGGGAGGCCTATTTGCTTGAGCAGCAGCCCCGGCCCGAGGGGCAGGCTTCCGGCCGGGCACACTTACGGGAGCCTGCGGAAGGGCTCTCGGGGAATGGAGCTCCGTGGACAGAATTTCTGCACTCTCCCTCTGCTTCGTCCAGCTCCCTGCGATCTTCCAGAACGGGGCTTATGCCCTTTGTCTGGTGCCCTGATTTTTGCAGTTGCTGCCAGGGGACTCCTCTCCATCACCTGGCTCTGGTGGCCAGTGGGACTGACGCTCACGGGTCCTGAAGAACGGTGACCAACGGAGAAGTCCGTAAACAGCCACCATCCCTAGGGCACAGCAAGAGGCGACAGGCCCAGGAGTGCAGTCTAAGAGGCCTATTAGCTTATCACCATCGGTGCAGCGGCTGGGCAGGCTTCCAATGAAACAGGCCTGCAGGGTCTACCTGGAAACCTTCCCGGAGACCTTGGAGGGCAGGTAGTATTTCCATCCTCTCTTCGGCTGGGCTTCCCAGCACCAGCATCTCTCGGAGGGGACCTTGTATAAGCGTCTCGTGCCCCAGTTTTGACATCGGGTACCCTGCATTTTGGGGCTGCCTCCTAGGGGATAACCCTCTATCACCGGGCTCTGGTGGCCGGGGGCTCTGGTTCCGGGAGCTCACGAGACTGCAACAGTCAGAGAGAGAGTTCTTAGATGGCTGCCACCCACCGCGCACTGCACAGACAGCAGACTGGAACATTCTGGGAAAGAGGCCGAGCTGCTTGTCCTAGAGCTCCGGCCTGAGGGGCAGGCTCCAAGTCTGGCAGACATCTAGAAGCTCCAGAGCTGCTCTCAGGGAACACAGGCCGGGGGATGCCATCTCTGTGCTCTCCTACCTCACCACGGCTCACCAGGATCTCTCGGAAAGGAGTTTATATGCTCAGTAAGTCCTGAGTTTTGTGACGACCACCCACGGGACGTCCCCATGTCACCCAGCTGTGAGGGTCAGCGGGACTCACACTTGCAGACCCAGAGGACTGTACATTTTTTCATTCTGCTTCCAATCAGCCTGAATCTAGGTGCTGAATGAGATCCTGCCCTTTGGGACGTTAACTGGGCCTGGCATATTCTGAAGTCCTGGGAACGATTAAAAATAAAACAGGCTGCCTGGGTAATTATAAGGGTTTCAGAAACAACCCAGAGCTAGGACAGGGTTGAAGGATAAGTTTCATCTCCTACACAAGGCCAACCCTTCAACACCGGGAGGGGATGCACATTCACCTACGGCAGGCAAACAGAGTCAAGCAAAATGAAGGACAGAGGACTGCATTCCAAACAAAGAAGATAAAACTCTTAAGCAACCTTAATGGAATGGAGATAAGTAATTTATCTGATCAAGAGTTCAAAGTCATGGCTCATAAGGATGCTCACCAAACTTGGGAGAGGAATGGATGAACACAGAACTTCGACAAAAAGACAGAAAATGTAAGGAAGTAGCAAACGGAAGTCACAGAGCTGAAAAAACAAAAACTGATCTGACAGATACACTACAGGGGTTCGACGGCAAACCAGACGAAGCAGGACCAATGACCTCGAAGACAGGACAGAGAAACTCACCCGACAGAGCAGCGGAAAGAGAAGAGGAGGAAACAAAGTGAAGATAGCTTTACGGGCCTTCTGAGACAACACTGAGCAGACTAACATTTACATTATAGGAGTCCCACAAAGAGAAAGGGCCAGAAACCTTATTTGAACAAATAACTGAAAACTTCAATAACCTAGGGAAGGAAAGACATACAGATCCAGAAGGACAGTGAGTTCCAAATGAAATAAATGCAGCAGAGAGGCCCACACCAAGACACATTATAATTAAAATGCCATAAGTTAAAAAAGAAAAAAAGAGAGAGAGAGAGAGAATCTTAAAGGCAGCAAGAAAAAAAAAAAAAAAATAACTTGTTACATACAAGGAGACCCTATAGGACTATGAGCACATTTTTCAGCAGAAATGTTGCAGGCCATAGAGAGTGGCAGGATATATTCAAAGTACTGAAAGGAAAAAACTTCCAACCAAGAATACTCTATCTGGCAAAATTATCATTCACAATTGAAGGGCAGATAAAGAGTTTTCCAGACAAGCAAGAGACAAAGCTCATTACCACTCAACTGGTCTTACAAGAAATGTTAAAGGGACATCTTTAAGCTGGAAAAAGACAAAGGAGGGGGTTTGCTAATTAGTAACAAGAAAACATATAAAAGTGTAAATCTTATTGGTAAAGGCAACTATATATTAAAGGAGTCTGAATCAAATGTGAAGCTAGTGTAAAGATTAAAAAAAAGGAGTAAAAATAACTGCAACTATAATAATGAGCTAAGGGATGCACAAGATAAAAAGATGTAAAATGTGACAGGCAAAATGTAAAACACGGGGAGGGAGCGTAAAAATGTACAGCTTCAAATGTGTTCACACTTAAGTTGTTATAAACCTAAAATAGGCTACTATGAATATAAGTCGTTATATGTAAGCCTCACGGTAACCACGGTAACCACAGAGCAAAAAGCTATAGTAGCTACACTATAGACAGAATGAGAAAGGAAGCATGCCAATAAAGAATTCATCAAACCACAAAGGGAGAGAGCAAGAGAAGTAGAAAGAAAAAGAAGAATTAAAACACAGCCAGAAAATAATGAACAAAATGGCTACAAGTACATACGGATCAATAATTACTGTAAATGGATTAAATTTGCCAACCAAAAGACACAGAGTAGCTGAAAGGATAAAAACAAAAGACGACCCATCTATATGCTCCCAATAAGAGACCCATTTCAGACATAAGAACACACACAGACTGAAAGTGAAGGGATGGAAAAAGATGTTCCACACAAATCGAAACCAAAAGAAGGCTGGGGTAGCTCTACACTCATCAAAGTACTTCAACACCAAGACTGCAGTAAGAGACAAAAAAAAGGCATTACATAATGACAAAAGGGTCAATCCAAAAAGAGGATATAGCACTTAAAAATATTTAGGCACCAACATAGGAGCACCTAAATATGTAAACCAAATATTAGCAGACAGAAATACAATAGTAGGGGACTTCAGTACCCCCACTTCCATCAATGGATCAATCATCTAGACAGAAAATCAATAATAAGGGAACATCAAACTTAAACCACACATTAAGCCAGATAGAAATAACAGATAGATATAGATATAGACATACATACACACACATACACACACACACACACACACACACAAAACACACACACACACAGAATGTCCCATTCAAAAGCAGCAGAATACATTCTTCTCAAGTGCATATGGAGCATTCTCCAGCATAGGTCATACATTAGGCCACAAAATAAGGGTTAAAAAAATTTGAGATTGAAATCATATGAAGCATCTTTTTGACCACAATACTGTGAAATTAGAAATCAATCCTAAGAAAGCTGGAAAATTCACAAACATATGGAGATTAAACAACACGCTACTGAAAAAAAAATAGGTCACAAAGGAATCAAAAGATAAATACCTAGAGACAAATAAAAAAAAAAAAGAAATACGACAAACCTAAACCTATGGGATTCAGCAAAAGCAATTCTAAAAGGGAAGTTCATAGTGATAAATACTTCTATCAAGAAACAAGAAAAATCTCAAACAATTTAAATTTACACCTCGAGAAATTAGAAAAAGAACAGCAAACAAACCCAAAGTTAGAAGAAAGGAAATAATAAAGATCAAGCAGAAATAAATGAAATACAGACTTTAAAAAACAACAGGGAAGATCAGTGAAGGCAAGAGTTGGTTCCTTGAAAAGATAAACAAAATGGACAAACCTTTAGCTAGACTCACCAAGGAAAAAGAGAGGACTAAAAGACGGTCAGAAATGAAAGAGGACACGTTACAACGGATACCGCAATACAAAGGATCACAAAAAACGACTGTGAGCAATTGCTCTCTAACAAATTGGGCAACCTGAACAAGCACACAACTTCCTAGAAACAGATACGCTTCCAGTGCTGAATCATGAATAGAAAATAGACCGATTACTTGTAAGGAGATTGAATCAGCAATCAAAAACCTCCCAACGAACAAAAGCCCTGGAACAGAGAGCTTTAAAGGGGAATCTCCCAAACATTTAAAGAAGAAGAATACACTCCTTCTCAATTCCCCCAAACAGAAGAGGGAGAAACCCTTCCAAACTCACTTTACATGGCCAGCATTACCATGACACTAAAAAGAAACAGAGAAGAAAGAAAATTACAGGCCAGTATCCTTGATGAACATATGCAAAAGTTCTCAACAAAATAACTAAATAAATAAAATAAGAAAAACAAAATAGCAGCAAACCAAATTCAACAATACAGGTATCCTCCACTTTTCGGAAGTTCACAACACTTTACTTTTATGAAAGATCTGCATTACTACCTGCTTTCACTAACTGAAAGATTCCAAAGAGTATTTTCACTTTTACGAAAAAAAGCTGTTGCCATATTAATGTGGGTCTTTCATAAAAGCAAAGTGGCTTAATAAAAATCAAATGATCATCTCAATAGATGCTGAAAATGCATTTGACAAAATTCAACATCCACGTATGATCAAACTCTTTTAACAAAGTGAGCACAGAGCAAACACAGCTCAACAATATAAAGTCTGTATGTGACACACATATAACATCATACTCGGTAGTGAAAGCTGAAAGCTTTTCCTCTAAGATCAGGAACAAGACAAGAACACCGCTCTCATCACTTTTATCAACATGGTATTGGATGTCCTAGCCAGAGCAAGTAGGGAAGAAAAGAAACAAAAGGCATCCAAATTGTAAAGGAAGAAGTGAAACCGTCACTATTTGCCGATGTTTATGTACAGAAATTTCTATGTAGAAAACCCCAAAGACTCCACCAAAAAATTGTTAGCATAAATGAATTCAGCGAAGTTGCAGGATATGAAATCAACAATACAGAAATCTGTTGCATTTCTATACAATAACAAACTATAAGAAAAAGAAATTTAAAAAAAAAAAGAAAAAGAAAAAGAAATTAAGAAACAATCCCATTAAAAAAAAATCCCATTTACAATTGCACTGTTAAGAATAACATACCTAGGAATAAACTTAACCAAGGAGGTGAAAGTCCTGTACTCAGGAAACTATAAAAAACACTGATGAAAGAAACTGAAGATGACACAAACAATGGAAAGACAGGCCAAGCTCATGGACTGGAAGAATATTGTTAAAATGTCCCAAGTACCCAGTGCAAGCTATGATTCAGCGCAACCCCCATCAAAATTCCAATGGCGTTTTTTACAGAACTGAACAAAGAATCCTAAAATTTATAAGAACTACAAAAGATCCGGAATGGCTGACGCTACCCCGACAAACAAGGACAAAGCTGGAGGCATCACGCATCCTAATTTCAAACTACATCACAGTGGGACAGTAATCAACACAGTATGGGATTGTCAATAAAAACAGATTCAGATCAACGGAACAGAACAGAAAGCAAAGAAATAAATCAAGTATCTATGTTCAATTACAACAAAGAAGCCAAGAATATACAATGGGGAAAGAACAGTCTCTTCAGTAAAGTGAGTAAGGAAAACTGGAAAGCCACATGCAAAAGAATAAAACCGTACCGCTTTCTCACGCCGTACACAAAAATTAACTCGAAATGATTTAAACACCCAAAACCATAAAACTCTTAGAAAACAGGCGGTAAGCTCCTTGACCTGGATCTTGGCGATGGTGTTTTAAATACACCAACAGCAGAGGCGACAAAAGCAAAAATACATAAGCAGGACATCATCAAAGTAAAAAGCTTCTGCAGAGAAAGGAAACCATCAACAAAATGAAAAGGCTACACGTTGAATAGGAGAAAATATTTGCAAGTCATAGATCCGATAAGATGTTAATAGCCAAGATGTATAAAGAACTCATACAGCTCAACAGGAAAAAAAACCCCAATCTGATTAAAAAATAGGCAGAGGATCTGAATAGACATTTCTCCACAGAAGACATACAGATGGCCAACAGATGTTCAGTATCCCTAATCATCAGGGAAATATAAATCAAAACCACAATGTCGTGTCACCTCACACCTGTCAGAATGGCTATTACAAAAAAGACAAGAAATAACAAGTGTTGACAAGGATGTGGAGAAAAGGGAACCCTTGTGCACTGTTGGTGGAAATGTAAATTGGTACAGCTACTAGGGTTAACAGTATGGAGGTTCCTCAAAAAATTAAAAATAGAACTGCCACATGATCCAGCAATTCTACTTCTGGGTATTTATCTGAATAAAATAAAAACACTAACTCAAAAAGACAGACGCATCACCATGTTCACTGCAGCGTTATTTACAATAATCAAGATATGGAAACAAACTGTCTATCGACAGATGAATGAATAAAGAAAATGAATCAAGAAAAATATATATGTATCTCCACAAAATGGAATATTAATAACCATTAAAAAAAAGAGCGAGAGAAATCCTGCCATTTGTGACAACACAGATGGACCTTAAGGGCATTATGCTAAGTGAAGTAAGCCAGACAGGGAAAGATAAATACCATATCACTTATACAGAGAACCTAAAAATTAAAGAAAAAAACAACCCAAGCCAATAAATACAGAGAACAGACTAGTGATTGCTTGAGGTGAGGAGGTGAGGGTGGGCCGACAGGTAAAGGGAGTCAAAAAACACAAACTTCAGTTATAAATAAGTCATGGGGGGGCGCCCGGGTGGCTCAGTCATTAAGTGTCTGCCTTCGGCTCGGTTCATGATCCCAGGGTTCTGGGATCGAGTCCCACATCAGGCTCCCTGCTCAGCGGGAAGCCTGCTTCTCCCTCTCCCGTTCCCCCTGCTTGTGTTCCCTCTCTCGCTGTGTCTCTCTCTGTCCAATAAATACATAAAATCTTTAAATAAATAAATAAGTCATGGGGATGTAATGTACAGCATGGCAAATATAGTTAATAACACTGTATTGCATATTTGAAAGTCGCTAAGAGAGTACATCTTAGAAATTCTCATCAGAAGAAAAAAATTCTGTAACAAAGGATGGTGATGGATGTTAACTAGAGTTAGTGTAGTGATCATTTTGCAATATGTACAAATATCAGATTATGTTGTATACCTGAAATTAATGTAATGTGGTATGTCAATGAAGGTGGAAAAAAACTCACCTTCACGTAAACAAAAATAAAAATGGAAAAAATAATTATTTTCTACCAGCTGTAAACAAAAGAACAGCAATACATAAATTAAGATAAAGCGGAGTTGGTATGGAAGAATGCCACACGCAGAAAGAGAAAATGAGACAAGATTATTTGGGGGTAACCCTCCTATTGTAAATAAGTAGAAAAGCTGGGCAAATCATTTAGGGAAAAAAAGTTTGAAGACTATTAAAGAGCTTCCAAGGCAGTGAGTATTTCTGGTGTCGAAAATCCCAAAGAAGGGAGGCATCAAAAAATCAAATATTGTCCTTTCCCCACTATGTGCGCATACAATGAGAGGACTGTGATCTGTAAACCAGGACAGGGACGTCACCAAAACCCACCCATGCTGGCACCCTGACCTTGCACTTCTATCCTCCACAGCTGTGAGAAATAAATGTTTGTTGTTTAAGCCAAAAAAAAACCAAAACAAAACCAAAAAACCAAAACCAAAACCAAAAACCTAGAATACCTCTAACAAAAGATGTGTAAGTTCTCCGTTTAGAAAATTATAAAACATTGAGAGAAATTAGAGAACATCTACGCTAGTGGAATGACAAAGCATGTTCACGAACTGGAACACTAAATATCATAAAAATGTCAATTCTTCCCAAGTCGATCTCTAGATTCAATGCAAACTAAATCAAAATTCTAGGGGTGTGTGTGTGTGTGTGTGTGTGTGTGTGTGTGTGTGTGTAACCTGACAAGTTGATTCTAAAATTTAAATGGAAGTGCAAACGTTCAAGAAAAGCAAGGAAATTTCAACGAACAAAGTTAGTGGACTTATTCTACTGGATATCAAGACTTAAAAAAAACCTATATTAAGACAGTAATGGTGGGCACCTGGGTGGCTCAGGTCATGATCCCAAGGTCCTGGGATCCAGCTCCGCATCGGGCTCTCTGCTCAGCAGGGAGCCTGCTTCCCCCTCTCTCTCTCTGCCTGCCTCTCTGTCTACTTGTGATCTCTCTCTCTCTGTGTCAAATAAATAAATAAAATCTTTAAAAAAAAAAAAAAAGACAGTAATGGTAATGGCACAAAAACAGACCGATACAACAATGGAACAGAACATAATCCAGAAAAAGTCCAAACATATATAGACAGTTGACTTATGACAAAGATGTCTTTTTAGAAAAAGAACAGTTATTTCAACAGTGTTGAGACAAATGGATATTCATATAAGGAAAAAAAGTGAATCTTGACTCCTCTTCACAAAACAGGCAAAAATCCACTCCAAGTGGACTGTAGATCTAAACATGAAAAGTAAAAACTTAAGTCTTCTAGAAGGTAAGTAGGAGAATATCTTCATAATTTGGGGATAGTGAAAGATTTAAGATACAAGAAATACAAGAGATACTAAGAGGAAAACGATAATTAACTACTACTATTTAAAGTTACTTTTATTCACCAAAGACACCATCAAGAGAGTGAAAAGGCAAGCCACAAATACTATATGATTCCAAAGATAAAGTTCAGAAATAGGCAAAATAGGCAAAAATGGTGTAAGAGAATGGATTAGCAGTCACCCGTGGGGAGGAGGAAGAGTACTCACTAGAAGAAACATGGAGGAAGTTCTGAGATCCCGGTAACCTTCTATTTCTCGTCTAGGGTGGCGTGGTAACAAGGGTATGTTCATTTTGTGATAATTCATTGACCTGTACACTCACAAATTACCCATGTTTCTGTTTGAATGTTACACTTCAATAAAGTTTCCTCAAAAAATGTTGGCCTGAGAGGTGCCTGGCTGGTTCAGTCAGTAAAACATGCGACTTTTGATCTCGGGGTTGTGAGTTCGTGCCTCAGGTTGGCAGTAGAGATAACTTTAAAAAAATAAAATCTTTAAAAAAAATTTTTTGGCGTATACTATTAAATCCCTGACATTTTCAAAAGATGCCTTAAGGAATGTCCTTTTTAGTACATAAATAATTCTGGGTATACTCTTGAAATCCTTCTTTCAAGCATATCATGGAAATTTCCTCGCTGGTAGAGTAAACTAACTTTTAAGGCTAACTGTCATGAATTGGGGTATTTTGTTTCAGGTCTCCAATACTGGGGTCGAGGTAGAGCACAGCGATCAGTTATGTTGCTCCCCCTGAATCACTTCTCGTTAGGCATTCTCCCTAGTTTACTGCAGGCTGGCATAACCTGGAGAGGCCAGCCCGTTAACAGAACAAAACCTGTCATTTGGAAGAATGCTCCTCTACTCTAACTCATGCTTGATCACACCCAAACCACTGCACTGCGCTTATCTGACTACATTTCCAAGTTCTGGCACCTGCTTGTCAGGGCAGCTAGCTAGGAAGGTATATAATACAGCAGGAACGCATCCCTACTCTTGGCCTGGCTGGCTGGATAACGCTGCCTGGAAGTTAAACCTAGTTTCCTCCAGCCTCTAGACACTGAAACCCTCTCAGCCGCTCCCACACTCAGTGGTAAAATGTGCTCTTAACGGCTTTCAAACCACAAGCTAGAACCACAGTATAAAAATGAGGTTTGGGGGCGCCTGTGTGGCTCCATCAGTTGCGCGTCCGACTCTGGATCGCAGCTTAGGTCTGGATCTCAAGAGTCATGAGTTCAAGCCCCGCGTTGGGCCCTGCGCTGGGCGTGAAGCCTACTTAAAATTCGTAAAGAATGAGGTTTAGTTCACCAGACTGGAGCCGGTAGAGTGAGGGGTCCTGAGGGGCCTAGGTGTTACCTAACTAGGCTGCATTCTGCCCGGTGCTTTGTTCGTCCTCAGTCCGCGGACCGGAAGCAAGGAGGGTGGAAGAGAGCATGCGTGAGGCAGCCGCCAGTGTGAGGACAGGCAAAGAGTGGACGCAGTGACCCCTGCCCCTTGCTGCAAAGCTCTTCAGTGAAGAGACCACTGGCCTCGTTTTGCCACATAAAAGGACTATTTTTATACCGTATCTATTCTACTTAAACCTGTCACCAGACTGGAGAGCGCTGGTCCACCTGTACCCCGTCAAAACTCCCCTGACGCAAATCTTCTGGACGTTTCGGAGGAAGTGCCAGCTCCAGCGATTCTCTTTTGGAACTCAGGGCAGCCTGGGGCCTCTGTCCCGCAGGGACCCCTCTAGGGTCTCGGAACAGAAGCCTCACCGCGTTCCAGCACCCTCGATCACGGGGCACATTCTGCTAGTGATTCCACGGTCGCTATGGAGCGGTGGTGGCAGCAAGAATCCTCAGCAAAGTGACGGCTGGGCACTGACAGGTCGCTCAGGGAGGTACACGAGGACAGTCCAGCAAAGAACTGGCGATTTTACTTACCGAGGTCTACAAAAAGATGCTTTTCTCCTGCGGTATTCTTCACAACTAAAAATGACAGGTCAGGACTGCTCAGCTCAGCCAACCCCGGGCTCTCCTGTTCCTTTGAATTCTGTGCCCGGTTCTCTCCTCTGTCTTTATCTGAGAACATTTTGCTACAGGAAATTCCTTGTCTAATTGAGGTTTCAGGAAAATGGGAAAATCCATGGCCCGTGGTCTCTGAAATACTATCATCATCTTCACTGGCAATTAAGTGAAAAGCGGGCTGCAAAATTTTCCTCACAAAGTTACCTAGAAGAGAAAATAGTATGATTTATCTAATTCTTTTCTACAAACTGTAACTCAGGATCTAGGCACAAATCTACACAGGATAATTTTATACAGTAAGCCTTCTTTTTTTGACTTCTGGTTTTAAAACTGAGTTATTACAAACTATAACACACTTCTATTACTTCCTTCCTCTTGGGCAATCTTTTACTTTTTCAATTCCCACTGACAGGGTAGCCTGGTGTCACTTATAATAAATATCATCACAGATGCCACCAGGGGCACCTGGGTTGCTCAGTCGGTTAAGCACCCAACTCCTGATCTCAGCTCAGGTCTTGATCTCGGAGTCAAGAGTTCAAGCCCTGCACTGGGCACCACACAGGGCATGGAGCCTACTTAAAAAAAAAAAAAAAAGATTCCACAAAAAAACTGCTAGAACTAAGACATGAATTCAGCAAAGTCATAGGATATAAAATCAATGTACAGAAATCTGTTGCATTTCTATACACCAATGATGAAGCGGCAGAAACAGAAATCAAGGAATCCATCTCATTTACAATTCTATCAAAGACAGTAAGATACCTAGGAATAAACCTAACTAAAGAGGTGAAAGACCTGTATTTTGAAAACTAGAGAATACTTACGAAAGAAATTAAAGAGGACACAAAGATATTGAAAAACATTTCATATTCATGGATTGGAAGAACAAACATTGTGAAAATATCTGTACTACCCAAAGCAATCTGCACGTTTAATGCAATCCCTATCGAAATAACACTAGCATTTTTCACAGAGCTAGAACAAACAATCCTAAAATTTTCATGGAACCGTAAAAGACCCCAAATAGCCAAAGTGATCCCGAAAAAGAAAACCAAAGGTGGGGGCTTCACGGTTCCAGTCTTCCAGCTCTATTACAAAGCTGTAGTCATCAAGACAGTATGGTCCTGGCACAAAAACAGATACATAGATCAATAGAGCAGAACAGAAAACCCAGAAATGGACCCACAACTATACGGTCCACTCATCTTTGACAAAGCAGGAAAGAATAGCCAATGGAAAAAAGACAGTCTCCTCAACAAATGGTGGGGAAAACCGGACAGCAACATGCAAAAGAACGAAACGGGACCACTTCCACCCACCATACACAAAAATAAATTCAAAATGAAAGAAGGACCTAAATGTGTGGCAGGCTACCATCAAAATCCTCGTGGAGAACACAGGCAGCAACGTCTTTGACCTCAGCTGCAGCAAATTCTTACTAGACATGTTGCAGGAGGCAAGGAAACAAAAACGAAAATGAACTATTGGGACTACATCAAGATAAAAAGTTTCTGCGCAGCGAAGGAAGCAATCAGCAAAACTAAAAGGCAACCTATGGAATGGGGGAAGATATTTGCAAATGACCTATCCAATAAAGGGTTAGAATCCAAAGTCTATAAAGAACTTATCGAACTCAATACCCAAAAAACAAATAATCCAGGGGTGCCTGGATGGCTCAGTTGGTTGAGTATCTCACTCTCGGTTTTGACTCAGGTCATGATCTCAGAGTCCTGCGATTGAGTCCCATGTTGGGCTCCGTGCTCAGTGGGGAGTCTGCTCTCTCTCCTCCTCCCAATGTCTCTCTCTCTCTCAAAACAATTAATAAATCTTTAAAAAACAAAAAGAAATAATCCAGTTAAAAAATGGGTAGAAGAGGGCACCTGGGTGGCTCAGTGGATTAAAGCCTCTGCCTTTGGCTCAGGTCATGATCTCAGGGTCCTGGGATTGAGCCCCACATCAGGTTCTCTGCTCGGCAGGGAGCCTGCTTCCCCCCCCCCGCTTGCTTGTGATCTCTCTCTGTCAAATAAATAAATAAAATCTTTAAAAAAAAAATGGGTAGAAGACATGAATAGACATTTTTCCAAAGAAGATATCCAGAGGGCTAAAAGACCTATAAAAAGATGCTCTACATGAGTCAGCATCAGGAAAATGTAAATTGAAACCACAATGAGATGCCACCTCACACCAGTCAGAATGGCTAAAATTAACAAGTCCAGAAACAACAGATGTTGGTGAGGATGTGGAGAGAAGGGAACCCTCTTACACTGTGGTGGGAATGCAAATTGGTGCAGCCATTGGGGAAAACAGTATGGAAGTTCCTCATAAAGTTAAAAATAGAACTACCCTCTGACTCAGCAATTGTACTACGAGGTGTTTACCCAAAGGCTATGAAAACACAGATTCAAAGGGGTATGTGCACCCCAATGTTTATAGCAGCATTATCAACAATAGGCAAACTATGGAAAGAGCCCAAGTGTCCACTGTCTGATGAATGAAGATGTGCGCGCGCACACACACACACTCTGGAATACTACTCCGCCATTAAAAAGAATGAAATCTTGCCATTTGCAATGACATGGATGGAGCTAGAGTATATTGTGCTAGGCGAAATAAGTCAAGTAGAGAAAGACAAATATCATATGATTTGACTCATGTGGAATTTACGAAACAAAACAGATGAACATATGGGAAGGGGAAAAAAAAAAAGACTGGAAGGAAACCATAAGAGACTCTTAAGGATAGAGTTGATGGAGGGAGGTGGGTGAGGGCTGGGCTAAATGGGTGATGGCTGTTAAGGAGGGCACTTGATGAGATGAGCACTGGGTGTTGTATGTAAGTGATGAATCACTAATCTACTCCTGAAACCAGTATTACACTATATGTTAACTAACTAGAATTTAAATAAAAATCTGAAAAAAAAAAAAAAAAGAAAGAAAACTGCCCAGCAACCTGACCTGCAAGATCCTCTAATTACTATTATTTTAAAATAAATTTTATTCCAGTGTAAAGGTTAAAAATAAATAAATAAATAGATCATCTTAAAAAAGAAGTTTGGTTTGAGAAGATGTGTCAATGTTGCTAGCATGAGCCTAGGCCTAACGTTCTGTCACCAAGAGAGCGTCACTTTTATTTTATTTTTAAAGATTTTATTTATTTATTTATTGGGTGGGGAGGGAGGTGGGGAGAGAGAGAGAGAGAGAGAGAAAGAGAGAGAGAGAGAGAGAGAGGAGCAAGAGAGAAAGCACAAGCGGGGGTGAGGGGCGAGGGAGAAGCAGACTCCCCGCTGAGCAGGGAGCCCGACGCCTCAGGGCTCAATTCCAGGACCCGAGATCACGACCTGAGCCACAAGCAGACACTTAACCGACTGAGCCACCCACCCAGGTGCCCCGAGAGCACCACTTTTATTAACACAACTTGAGTAGAACCTGTCTTGACAATAAATGGATTAAAGAATGAAAGGTTTGTACATGTCAATAGTGCTGCCAAGATAATGCACAGAGACACTGAGAGAATGTCTGCCATCATCTCCTTGAGTCAGGATGTCAGCAGATTTCTCCAGAGCTGCTTCTCTCTCCTTTTCCTGTCACGATATGCCCTGGGAACCCTGACACTCACAGCCGTCTCCTCCACGACTGCGGTTCCTCCTGCTTCTCCCTCTCCTTGGCCACGAGACGGGCTGTGGCACCGTAAGTGAAGCCCAGACTGAAAGCAGTTAAATATGTGTATTGCATTTCAGCACTTACTCGAAGAGCTCTAACAACTAGTGGGCCTATCTTTACCAAGAAAAGATGGTACGACAATCCAGAACTTCTTGAACTCTCATGTATTATTTATACCATAAATTCAAGTGAGAATTTGGTTAAGTTGCTTCATATATAACAATACTGGAAAAATGCAGTGTGGTAAGAGAAACTTAATTTTAATTTCTAAAACTGCTACTGTCGGGGTTTGTCACTTTATTTATAAGACAGCTTAAACTTTTTTTTTTTTAAGATTTTATTTATTTATTTGACAGAGAGAGGGAGAGAGCACAAGCAGGAGTAGCAGCAGAGGGAGAGGGAGAAGCAGGCTCCCCACTGAGCAGGGAGCCCGATGCGGGGCTCAACCGCAGGACCCTGAGATCATGACCTGAGCTGAAGGCAGATACTTAACCGACTGAGCCACCCAGGCACCCCTCACAGGATACACATGTTTAAATTCAAAATTCTTTCTCCAAATTACTTACTCTCTACTCAATGAAATGAACCCAGTAGCTCATCAAACACTATACATCAAAATGAAAGCAAAAGCATTTGATCCTTGCAATGATATACAGGCATGATTATCTCTGGAATGAAGGAACTGAGGGTAAATACCGAGTAAAAAGAAACCATGACGTAGCACGGGACGACAAAGCAATACGAACATAAATAGGTAACGTTAATATTCCCGGAAATGTAAAATTACATCTACTTGAGAGGGGGCAGTGGGAGAAGTGAAGGCACGGCCGTGGAACCGCTTGGGAAGGTAGCCCTCGGCAGGCCGGGTGGGCCTCTAACCTGTGGCAGGGAGCCCAGGTGGCCAGGACACAAGGACGACAGTATCGGCAGCATGAAGGCCAGCACAGGCTTCTACTTCCTTCCACAGTCTCATCGCCCTCGCCCTCATCATTAATGCGGGGACAGGCACTGTACTGGCTGGGGAGAACTCAAAAGAATGCATCGACACTAGGAATTTCAGGTCCTACGGCAGGCTGGCAGAGGCGTATCGTAGGCAGCTCAAACCTACACACTTGGCCAACATTCTCTGATCGCTTACGCTTACTCTAATTCTACTTTCTGGAAGGCTGACAAGGGGAGCTAGAAATGTCACCAAGACATACATGGAGGGACGGGAACTGAAGGGGGGAAATCTTAGACTAATTTCGTCATCTCTGCATCTCCGGTCCGGGCAGCCCATAATTCTGGAGGAAGGAAGTTTCGGCCCCCCTCTGCCCTCCTTGCTAGGTTAGCCTCAAACTTGTATCTCCAGCCTTCTGGGTATGCTGTTCAGCCAGTAAAGCCTTTCTTACTTTGTTTCTGTGAGGGAATCGGATTTAAAGCCAGCTTGAATGTCATCTGCTTTCAGAAGCCATCTGTCGCAGAGACTGCTAATTACCTGACAAATCTCTATTCTCCCGTCTTCTCTAGCAACCAATCTCGATGTTTAGCCTTCGGCTGGGAGCCGCAGAGCGGACTCCGAGGAGTGAACAGGATCAGACAAGTGTCTTGCTTAAGACTGCGGGGTGGAGAGCCCGGCGCTAGAGCCCACTAACAGTCTCCCACGCCGCACATCCTTATCGAATGTATTTTACTGCTGTTGCACTCATATTACTGATAAAGACATTTCACAGGCTAAGCTCTGGAAATAAAAAATGAGTAAGAAACTGTCCCTGCCCTAAAGAAACATCAAGTGGAACATAAGTAAAGAAGACAAAACAACACAGAAAACTACCTCAGAAGTGCTGAAGGCTTGGACGCCAGCAGTCCCGGGCTCGCCACAACCCAGACCAATCACTACCCTGAGTCTTAGGACGTGCCAGAAATGGCTGCTCATTTGACGGTATCTACACTGAGTCTTCACAGACCAGGTGGAATTGTCTTTTCAGAGAGCAGCATCAAAAAGTGCAAAGGCCCACGGACAAGAGAAAATGTGGCCCCAGCGGGAGCAAAGTAAAGGACAGAGTGAGAAGTCCTATTCTGTACCAGGACTGGCCCTTGTGGCTCTCATTTACAATTGCAAGAGGCCCTTCGGTAACAATCATCAGGAAATTCTGAAAAAAAGAAAGGTTCATTACTTATATAAGACCTGAAAATTACACCGCCTACCTGGGGCCACACCGCACGCTCTCGGGTAGGGGCACAAGCACAGGCGGGGGTTCTGCTTTCACTGGGGTTGAGGGTGGAGCCCTAGGGTTTCCTGGGCTCACGCCTTATTAGTGAATTTAAAACGTAAGAGCAGGAATTTAAAGCAAGGAAGAGAAAACAAGGGGCCCAAAAGGTCAGTTACTGAACTCAATCAAGATTTCTGAATCTGAAGAGCCTCCGTGGGTAGAGTGTGGCGGACAGTGTTTACTGAGAGAGCTGTCTTGGAAATGGGTGCCTCCGCGATCAAAGCTTAAGTCAGGCACTCGCATTACAACCAAACACTGTCAGCGTTTACACTACAAGGGTCAGGTGGTGTGAGAGGAGGCTAGAGCACCGTGGGCTTCTGTGCAAACTAAAACATCTGGACACTTTCCTGAAGGTGACGAGCAATCCCTGAAGGGAGTGAGGCACATCAGCAGTACGATGAGATCAGTCCAGCTAGTTGACTGAATAAGGAAGCTGAGAGAAAACAGAGCTCGGAGATGACACCAACATTTCCACTTGGGTAGTTGGGTAGACAGATGATGGATACTACTCACTGATATACATATCACAGGAAAAAGGGAAAGTTTAGGGGGGAAATGAGGAAAATGAGGAATGTGGTCTAGGAATGCTGAGTTTGAAGTATCTGTGTGGGAATGTTTAATAGGCAGTTGGCTGTATGGGTCTGGCATCAAGAGGACAATCTTGGCCGATGAGGAAGACCTACGGCTTTGATTACCATCTATGTGTTGATGACTTGAGAGTGGATGATAATCAAGGTTATGGGTAGCGTGAACAGAGGGACAAGGACAGAGTCTACAGTTATCAATATCTAAGGGATGAAAGAAAGATGGAAGGAATGTCCAACTATGCAACACAAAATAGGGAGATAATAGGAGCCCCTCATACATAACAAACTAGGTCACTGCAACCTAGCATTAGTCTAATTTAGCAATTAGGTTCCTGACTTCTATGCCAGTCCTTTAGTGACTGACTATGTTCATGCCTTTTCCCCTAGATACCCCCGAAACTATCAAATGTAGTTCTGAAATGAATTACCTATCACCTAAACTTCAGTTAATTGTCTGCCATTTAGAGCTAGAAATACTCGCTCTACTGCTGCTCTGACCAACACTCGGGATTTGGGCTTCTATTTAGACCTTGATTTTCAGTGTTCCCATTCTGCCTACTTGTTCCGCACCCCCCACCGACCGACTTCATTTTTATACCCGGGCCTACATCTCTCAATGTCCCATACCACACAAACACTCTCAGGCTTATATATGTGGACACTTCCCCAATCCTGGAGCAATAAACAATAAAATAAATAAAAAAGCCTCTCCAGATGTGGTTTGGAGCCCAAGCCCCAGTCCTCGTGGACTAAAAGCTAAGGCTAAGGCAAGGCTGAAGTGAAGGACACAAATACAGCTCTGAGGCATCACAGATAACACTTGAATTGGGCCTCTCGTGCATTACCCAGAAAACTTCTGAAATGTCTTCTGTTGGAGCAGAAGCCAGTACCAGGCAATGCGTGGCCATCTCAAAATCTCTAGCCAGAGGTACTAATGCCAAGGACATCCTGAGGAGGTTAACATGTCTAAAATGCGTCTAGAAGAGGAAGGTAGGTCTAGAACTAAAGGCAAACCCTGACAATGTGAAAAATCACATTTCATTACTTAGGATAGGTCAATAACCACAAAACTTGACAAATACTTATAAAACTTCAAGAGGAAAAGGAAAACATGAGGATTTTAACAGAATTCCGTGACTTTTTAAAAAATAGTATACTTACCAACATGAATGTTATCTTTAAATGCCACGTCACGAAGCTGAAATATTAGATGACGGCTAAATTTTTCAATGGTGCTGGAATCCAAGTTGAAAACATCTTCGGCTGAACAATTAACCCTGTATAGCTCTTGAAGTGCTTTACAAACATGCTAGAAACACAGGTAAAATGCAAGTAATTAATATTTCAAATTGTTTTAAAATTTTTCCATGAGAAAATTCAAATATCTTGGTTTAATTCTAACTCATTTTTTATTTTACTATCTGAATATTTACAATGTAACAATTTCACCAAATTACTGATACAGAGAAATAAATACATTGTATTTAAATTATCCCATATGTTCAGAGAGTCATAGCCTCTCAGGAGTAAAGACTTCCTAAAATTCAAACAATTTATCTTATATATTAATCTCCTCCAAAATCACAATAAATATATTTCTTTTTAAGCACAATAAATATATTTCTTTTCAAGCATCTCTTCAAATATCGTCTATGAGTTAAAAAGTCACTAATTCCATTTTTCATAGTTCTAGTTTTTGGAAGGTTCCTCACACATACCGAGCCAAACTCTACCTCCAAGAACACAGCCCTCTGGGGCTAGGTGCTGCTGACACTGAAGGCAGTTCTGCATTATAAGAGGCAGCAAGCACAGGGGTAGGAGCACCAGATTTGGAATTAGAAAGATCTAGGTCTGAATACTGGCTTTGCCACTTACCAACTCTGTGACTTTGGTCAAGTCCAAACCTTACATTCCTTGATTGCAAAATGGGATAATAATCTGACCTAACTTCTGGATTGTTATAAGGAATAAATGACAAGATGAGAGTAAAGAGTTAGCACATTCCTTGGCATATGTCCCTGCTTAAAAGCATTAGCTGTGCAGCCACAAAACAAGTCTCCTCTGAAACCTCAGTCTTCACACTTGCAAAATGAAGTTACTAAGAACTACCATACATGGTTATCTTGACATGAGCAAAATACTTACAAACTGCCAAGCAGATACCTAACAGTAATAACTTGTAATTATTCATGTTATTTTGGCATTATTATAGCAACCCCTCCCACTCTCTGTATTCTTCAGTAAATTCTCACTTTCTCAGAGGCCTCCTCAGGTTTCCTCTCTACATCAATGCCCCCTTCCCACTCTGTCCCCGGTTACAGTCCTTACACGGCTACAGTTTTATGTTCATTTGTGTGATTATTTTGACTTCGGTTTCCACTCCATTGCAGAGGCTATCCCTCACCATCTGTTCTTTCCTGCTTCTTGTGGAGACAGAATGCCCATTACCTGCATACAAGGCCATCCGGAATAAAGACCGCACTCCCCAGCCTCCCCGGCAGTACGGTGTGGCCACACGACTGAGTTCAGGCCACTGGGATGTGAACAGAAGGAAAGCAGGTGATTTCTAAGTTATACTCTTACAGGGCAAAGGCATGCCCGCCCCGTCACCATTTTCTACTGACTGGAAAACAGCCACTGTGGTCGTGAGCCATGTGGACAATGTACATAAAGGCAACATCTCAAGAAATAGCAAAGCAACAAGCCGAGTCTCTAATGTATTGGAGCCATATCCAGACATTACATGAGGGAGAAATAAATTTCTATCTTGTTTAAACCCCCTTTTTTTTTATTATGGTAACTAAACCTATCCTAATTTGTTATATATACTCCGTTAGACTATAAATTCTTTTTTTTTTTTTTTAATTTTTTATTTGACAGAGAGAGACAGTGAGAGGCAACACAAGCAAGGGGAGGGCTGTAACACAAGCAGGGAGAGGGAGGAGCAGGCTTCCCACTGAGCAGAAGCCTGATGCGGGGCTCGATCCCGGGACCATGGGATCATGGTCATGGGATCATGACCTGAGCCGAAGGCAGACGCTTAATGACTGAGCCACCCAGGTGCCCCTAGACTATAAATTCTATGAAGGCAGAAGCTAGGTCTCTGTGGGCTAAACTGTAGTCTTCTGAGTGCCTAGACACACTGACACTTACTAGAGGCTGAAACATTTTTGATCAATGAATAAAGTCTAGTTTTGTATTTTGGAGCTATACAGAATAAATATAGTGACTCCGTAGATTAAACAAACAAACAAAAAGTAATCCTAATCATCTAAGTTAACTTTCCCAAGTTAAACTTTAAATAAAAATTTAAGACATTTAAATATTGAAACTATAAAATCCGCAAGTTAGAAATACGATTATTTGAGCAATGTTAGCTGTCAGCATTGTTTTATAAATGTACTAGAATCAGAGTCCATTCCATTTGGCAGAAGGGGCTTATTAAAGTTAGTCAATTAAGTCATTGACTCAAAGGATGATATGTTACCACTAGCTATTATTAGTCAGTTACTTCTTAACCATCTATTGAGATAAGAGTTAATCTAATTTTTGCCTCTTCACATGCAGACTCAAAAGGAAAAGTACTTACTGGGTTATATACTTGTTATACAAAGTAACCAATAAATGGAATTAATCTCCACATATATATGTATGAAGATTATATTATCTAAAACAATCCTGGGACACCTGGGTGACACAGTTAATTAAGCATCCCACTCTTGGTTTAGCTCAGGTCATGATTTCAGGGTCATGGGATGGAGCGCTCAGCTCTGCTTAAGATTCCCTCTCCCGCTGCCCCTCCCCCTGCTCATAGGAGCGCACACACTGCTATACCCAGCAGGTAAGCCCAGTTGCATAGATATTGCTACAAAAGACCACAACTAGATAAAGAAATCGCAAGAAAAAAAGAACAGAGCTAGAAGTATCACACTGCCAGATTTCAAACTATACTACAAAGCTATAGTAATCAAAACAGTATTGTACTGACAGAAAAGTACACACAGAAATCAATGAAACAGAATAGAGAGCCTAGAAATAAACCCACAATTAAATGGTCAGTTATTCTATGACAAAGAAGGAAGGAATATACAATAGATAAAAGACAATGTCTTCAATAAATAGTGCTGGGAAAACTGAACAGCTACATGTAAAGAATTCACTTTCTTACATCACATACAAGAATAAACTCAAAATGGATTAAAGACCTAAACTGAAGACCTGAAACCATAAAACTCCTTGAAGAAAATATAGGCAATAATCTCTTGCACATCTGTCTTAGCATTACTTTTTGGATCTGTCTCCTCAGGTATCAAAAGCAAAAATAAACAACTGGGACTACATCAAACTAAAAAGCTTTTGCACAGTGAAGGAAACCATCAACAAAACAAAAAGACAATCTATGAAGTGAGAGAAGATATTTACAAAAGATTTATCTGATAAGGGATTAATATCCAAAATATAGAAAGAACCCCTACAACTCAACGCCAAAAAAAAAAAAAAAAATCTGATTTTTAAAATATGCAGAGGACTTGAATAGACCTTTTTCCGAAGAAGACATACAGATGGCCAACAGACACATGAAGAAATGCTTAACATTACTAATCATCAGGGAAATGCAAATGAAAACCACAATGAGGTATTACCTCACACAAGCCAGAATGGCGAGTATCAAAAAGACAAAAAATAACAAGTGTTGGCAAGGATATAGAGAAAAGGGAACCCTTGTGCACTGCTGGTGGGAATGTAAGTTGTGCAGCCTCTATGGAAAACAGTACGGACATTTCTCAAAAAGTGAAAAACAGAACTACCAAACGGTCCAACAATTCCATTCCTGGGGATTTACCCAAAGAATACAACAGCAGTAATTCAAAGAGACACATGCAATCCTAGCTTTATTGCAGCACTATTTCCAATAGTCAAGATATGGAAGACACCTGTGTCCACTGACAGATGAATGGAAAAAGAAGATGTGGTATATATACACACAATAAAGTTACTCGGCCGTGAAAAAGAATAACATTTTGCCATTTGCCAGCACCGGTACTATGCTAAGTGAAATAAGTCGGACAGGGAAAGTCAAATACCACATGGTTTCGCTTACCTGTGTAATCTAAAAAACAAAACAAACAAAATAAACCAAAACAGACTCAAAAATACAGAGAACGAACTGCAGATGCCAGAGGGGAGGAAGTAGGAGTATGGGCAAAATAAGCGAAGCACATTAAGAGATACAAACTTGTGGTTATAAAATATGTAAGTTACAGGAATGTATGCACAATGATATAGGCAATTATTATTGTCTATTATTATAGGCAATATGCTTATTGCCTATTATTATAGGCCGTCATTATTATAATAAGCTTATATGGTGACAAATAGAAACTAGACTTAACATGGTGAATCTTATGCAATGTATATAAATGTTAAATTACTATGTTATAGCCCTGAAACTAATAAAATATTAGATGTCAACTATACTTCATAATAAATAAATAAACCTAAGGAGGAGGGAAGCCAAGATAAAGCTAACATTACATGATTTTTTTTAAAGTATTTGCATACGTTTTTCAAAAAATTAAAAAAAGAGTGATTCAACATAATCAGCAGATACTCTTTATCAAAAACATTTCAGATATGTTGTTAAGGTTATAAAATGTGTCATCTATAGTTAACATCTAAAAGAAAAAAATTGAGTGCCTCAGTGGCTTGGTCAGTTGGGCGTCTGACTCTTGATTTCGGCTCAGGTCATAATCTCAGGGATTCTCTCTCTCCCTCTCCCTCTGTCCCTCCCCCCACTCACATGTGCATGCATTCTCTCTAAAAAAAAAAAAAAAAGAAAAAAAACTAAGTGCTGCCTGGGTGGCTCAGTTGGTTAGGTGTCCAACTTTTGATTTCAGCCCAGGTCATGATCTCTGAGTCATGGGATCGAGGCCCAAGTATGGCTCTGTGCTCAGCGTGGAGTTGGTTTGGGACTCTCTCTCTCTCCCTCTGCCCCTCCCCTGGCTCGCTCATTCTCTCTCCCTCTCTCTCTCAAAATAAAAAATAAAATAAAATAAAAACTTTAATTTTTAAAAAGCAATAAAAAAATTAATCAATAAATGTTAATACTACTTTGACCCCAAATAATAGCCAATATAAGTTTAATAACAATGTAATAAAATCTTAAAAGATTTTATAAGAAAACATTAATAGACTTTGGTTGAACTAGCCCATATTATTTCTTTTGTTAGTAACTTCCTGGTTGACACTGTTAAACCAAAAATATATACTGGCATTACAGTCTTTTCTCTTTGTTAAAAACAATAACTGTACCTCTAGATCATGTTTTACCAATATTATAGGACCTGGAATAGGAGTTTTAAGTTTTTCTAGACCTT
The DNA here is from genome assembly GCA_028534135.1 of Potos flavus. Classification (NCBI taxonomy): domain Eukaryota; kingdom Metazoa; phylum Chordata; class Mammalia; order Carnivora; family Procyonidae; genus Potos; species Potos flavus. Next base: position 12,266,989 of record CM052899.1, on the reverse strand, counting down.
AGACTCCTCATTTATGATGGTATAAGACAGAATAATTTCCAAAATTCCTTCTAGCACAAAAATTAGGACACAATTTTTAATTCTTGAAATTTCTTGAAAATTCATCTCAGTAACCAATTTTTACAATAAAAATTACTTTGCCTAACTTTTATCAGTCAGTTACTTGCAACAGAGTTAATATATAATTTAAAAACAAAGTTTCTGAACTGCCAGCTTTCTCAAGTCTTATTTTTTATAGATATATTAATATTACAATATATATGGACCTAAATTGAACCTTTGACCATTTTAGAAGTTTACTCAGAGAAGTCATATTAAGAAATGAAAAGTCGGGGCGCCTGGGTGGCTCAGTGGGTTAAAGCCTCTGCCTTCGGCTCAGGTCATGATCTTGGGGTCCTGGGATCGAGCTCCACGTCGGGTTCTCTGCTCAGCAGGGAGCCTGCTTCCCCCTCTCTCTGCCTGCCTCTCTGCCTACTTGTGATCTCTCTCTGTCAAATAAATAAATAAAATCTTTAAAAAAAAAAGTCAAAAGGAAGAGAAGAAAAAGGAGGTGAAACACAGAACCCAAATATTACACAGGCTGCATTCACTTAATGAATGAATAAGTCAATGAAGAGATACCCACATACAAGGAGAAAAACCGGAGTTTGTAATTTACCTCAATGAGTAGTGCAACCATCTTTTTTCCATCAGCTTCTGGATTGGCAAGTTTGTTAAATTCCAAATCAAAATAAAGCTTGCACACAGCATTTTCAGGAATGACTTCATAGCAGTGTAAGAGATTTTTTCTGAATTGAATAGTTCAAGATTGTTAGGTTTACATCTTTTAAATCCTGGTAGTTGATCTTATATCTCAAGATACTGCATTAACTGTGATTTAATGACATGTAACTACAGCATAATGAAGACATGGCAAACTGAACAACTGCTCCCCTGTGGGTTTACGGATCATATTATTAAGAGCTTCCATCAAAGAAGATGTAACAATCATATTCCATCACATTATTTAACTTGAAAATATGGTCAACCTCATGTTGTTATTTATTCACAATTTTGACACTGTATGACCCTTCTGTATTTTTGGTATCATGACAGAACGACTCTTATGTGAGAAAAGAACTTTCTCGAACTGGAATCCCAGGATCACATGTATCCTTGGGATTGGATAAGCTTTTTATGAGAATTTTTAAGTTTTGTATTTTCTTTTTAAAAGATGTTATTTATTTATTTGACATAGAGAGATCACAAGTAGGCAGAGAGGCAGGCAGAAAGAGGGGGAAGCAGGCTCCCTGCTGAGCAGAGAGCCCGATGCGGGGCTCGATCCCAGGACTCCGAGATCATGACCTGAGCCGAAGGCAGAGGCTTTAACCCACTGAGCCACCCAGGTGCCCCAAGTTTTGTATTTTCATTAGGATAGTAATATTTTAAAAATTGGCTAAAAACATATTCTGAATCACCCGACTTCAAAGAGGATCAAGAGACAGGACTTTAACACGGGTTAATAAAAATAGATACTGCCTCAGTAAATAAATGATGACTTGTGCTAAATGAAGTCCAGATGGCATCCAATAGAAGTAAAAGGTTTGTAATTTGAACAAGAAGTTAAGGGAGAGGGGGCGCCTGGGTGGCTCAGTGGGTTAAAGCCTCTGCCTTCGGCTCAGGTCATGATCTCAGGGTCCTGGGATCGAGCCCCGCATCGGGCTCTCTGCTCAGCAGGGAGCCTGCTTCCTCCTCTCTCTCTGCCTGCCTCTCTGCCTACTTGTGATCTCTGTGTGTCAAATAAATAAATAAAATCTTAAAAAAAAAAGGAAGTGATGGGGGAATTGTGTCATCACATGCACAAAAACTCAAAACACACACGATTGCATCTGACTTTTCTCCCAGCACCTGGTAAGATCATTCAGTGCTGCCATGACACGGAAGCTCCAGAATTCAATTCTACTAGTAAAGGAGTAACCAAACGTAGGATGGAGATCTACAACAGTTAATTCAGCCAGCATTAATTTCACGAACATTACCAGATGAAGGAAATGTAACTTTAATACGTTGTCCTTTACAGACTTACCGGGATTTATAATAAAACCAAAGTTCAGCATAGGTTGTCACCAGGTAAATACGTTGTCCATCACCCACTTTGTATTCCAAAGCAAATACATGAACATCCTTTATAAAATCAATAGTAAAAAAAAAAAAAAATTTAAAAAGCACAAATCCAAAATCAACTGTAGCTAGTCAATGTTCATGAAGAATTTTATCAAATTTTGGAAAACTGGAATTTGAACATCTTTATTACTAACAAAAGGAAAATAAATACTGCAACTATGCCAATCAAAATCTAATTTATTTTTATTCACTTGAGTAATAAGCGTTCAAGGCAGAAACAATATCCGGACCAAAAAGAGAAAAAAAAAAGGAGAAAAATCACTTTTCAGTCACTCTAGCTTGACTTCCTATTATAGCTTCACTTTCTAGTTTATGACATTAAACATTTCTTTTAAAGACTTATTTATTCATTTTTAAGAGCGAGACAGAGCACATGCACATTGGGGGAGGGACAGAGGGAGAAAGACTCTCAAGCAGACTCTGTGCTAAGTGAGTTGCCTGACCTGGGGCTCATCTCATAATACCAAGACCACAACCTGAGCCAAAACCAAGAGTCTGAGGCTCAATTGACTGTGCCACCCATTTACACTTATTTTTTAAAACAACCGAAATGTTACTATAAATGACTTAGGCTAAAATTAATAAATTCTCTAGTACATATAAAAACATGTGGGAAACAAAATTTTTAAACAGCGTATTTGCAAGTTAATATTAAAAGCTTAAATTTTAAAATGTTTACCTTTAACAAATACAAGACTAAAAATAGTCTTGTCTGTGAGAAACACCTTTTTTAAGGTTAATGGCTGTGGCACTTGATATAACCATTTGTATTTGTTGCCACAAAGAATTTCTTCTAATAAAGGGATACACAAGTTCTTTTCTTTCCACTTAGTTAATGGTAGCTGTTGAGCCTATAAAGGAAATAAACTTCCATTTTCAGAAGTGAGATTTCAGTGAGGGTCTAAATTACTGACATTAAAACAATCTTCCTGAGATAAATTTTATAGTTGGTAATTGTTAAGTTTAGCAATTGTACTCCTATTCTAATTCGAGATCAAATGAACCGGTCAGGATTTTAATTTCCGATACTTGAATTGGGTTTACACAAAATGAGCACAAAAGATTGTTATTTTATTTCTTAAACTATTCCTTTTTTTTTTTTTTTAAGATTTTATTTATTTATCTGAGAGAGGGAGACAGACAGAGAGAGAGTGTGTGTTTGTGTGTAGGAGCAGGGGGAGGGGCAGAGGGAGAAGCAGACTCCCTGCTGAGCAGGAAATCCATCATAGGGTTCAATTCCAGGACCTTGGGATCCGATCCCACGACCCTGGGATCATGACCTGAGCTGAAGGCAGACACTTAACTGACAGAACCACCCAGGTGCCCCTATTTCCTAAACTGTTCTGATGAGATCTGAGTTAGCTTTTCTTTACAAGGAAACGAAGGGTCTTCATCCTAAAAAACTTCAAGCACACTGAATTTTTATATAGTATCAATGATCAGAATTACAATATATTTCAGCTAGACTTCATATATGCACCTTTTCATACTTTATACTCCCCACAGTGCCAAACGAATGATGTGCAATACACATCTGTTTATTTCTGAGCATCACACCATTTGCAAGGCTAGCATGTAGCAACCACTTCTTAAACCCACTTACCTAATATGTTGGAAATTATTATTATAAATCCACTCCATTACTCCAAAGCACAAAAGGAGAACATAGGAAGTTAAATACATGTTTGCTTTGGTGGTATGATTTAAGACCCAGGGCTTATGAACTCTAAACTATACTATTTGAGACATTTTATTTTCCTATTGCTTCGATTCCATTTTTCTTCCTCCTCATTAAATCCTTAAAATTTTCATACTCCACTCAGTCATTTCTTCATATTTCTGTGGGTATTGTTTTAGTTCTCCACTTAAATCTGGTCATTCTATTATTTTTCAGTCCATGGATATGGTCGTTCTTCCTCTAAGCATAGCATCTTTTATTATTATTTTTTAATTTATTTATTTGACAGAGAGAGACACAAGCAGGGGGAACAGCAGGCAGAGGTAGAGGGAGAAGCAGACTCCCTGCTGAGCAGAGAGCCCACCATGGGGCTGGATCCCAGGACCCTGGAATCATGACCTGAGCCAAAGGCAGATGCTTAAGCGACTGAGCCACCTAGGTGCCCCAGCATAGCCTCTTTTAAATGTCATTATGTGAGAGTAGGACAAAAGGCTGAG
>CM052899.1:12245356-12262151 GCA_028534135.1 Potos flavus | reverse complement strand
GTTCCCAACAAAAGAATAAGACAAAACCTCAGAAAAAGAAATGGAGATAAGAAATCTACCTGATAGTTCAAAGTAATGGTCATAAAGGTGCTTACCAGACTTGTAAGAAGAGTGGATGTACTTTGAGAATTCCAACAAAGAAATAGAAGATATAAAAGAGAAGGAATCAGAGCTGAAGAATACAATAACTGAAATGAAAAATACACTAGTGGAAATCAGAGCAGATTAGAGGATGCAGATTGTGGAAAGCACCCAAGCTGAACACTGAACAGAAAAGGAAATGAATAAAATAACCATAGTTTAAGGAAACTCTGGGACAACATCAAGTGTCTAACATTCACGTTATAGGGGCCCCAGCAGGAGAAAAGAGAAAGGGGCAGAAAACTTACTTGAAGCAATGATAGCCTAAAACTTCCTTAACCTGGGGAAGGAAAAAAATAACAGCTCCAAGAAGCACAGAGAGCCCAAACAAGATGAGTCCAAGGAAGTACACACCCAGACACATGATAACTAAATGTCAAAATTTAAAGATAGACTCTTCAAAGCAGTAAGAGAAAAGCAATCAGTTATATACAACGGAACACCCATAGATTATAAGCCGATTTTTTTCAGCCCAAAGTAGGCAGGTCAGAAGGGGGGTGACATGATTTATTTCAAGTACTGAAAGAAATAAACCTGTCCAAGAATACTCTACCCAATAAGATTACCATTCAGAGAGATAAAGAGTTCCCAGACAAAATTTAAAAGAGTTCATCACAACTGGCTTACCAACAAATATTAACAAATGTTAAAAAGACTTCTTTACGTGGAAAAGAAAAGAACGTAACTAGAAGAAAATTATGACAGAAAAAAATTTCACTTATCAAAGAAAACATACAGTAAAAGTAGATCAATCACGTATAAAGCCAGCATGAAGGTTAAAGGACAAAAGTAGTAAAGTACCAACAAAAATTAGTTAAGGGATACCTAAAATAAATAGATATAAAATATAGCATCATACACTTAAACACGGAGGTGGGAAGTAAAAATGTAGCACTTTTAGAATGTGTTGGAACATCAGCAACCACCAACTTTATAGACTGCTATATACATAAGATGTTATACATGAACCACGTGGTAACTATACACCAAAAACCTATAACAGATACACAAAAAATAAAAAGGGAGGAACCCAGGCATAACACTAAAGAAAGTCATCAATCACAAGGGAAAGACAGCAAGAAGGAAAAAAACAAGAACTACAAAAACAACCAAAAAACAATTAACAAAATGGCAATAGGTACATATCTAGCAATAACGACTTCAAATGTAAACGGACTAAATACTCCAATCCAATGACAAAGCATGACTGAATGGATAAAAAAACCAACCCCATCTATATGCTGCCCACAAGAGACTTTGGACTGAAAGACATATAGACTGAAAAAGAAGGGATGGAGGGGCGCCTGGTGGCTCAGTGGGTTAAGCCTCTGCCTTCGGCTCAGGTCATGATCTCAGGGTCCTGGGATCGAGCCCCGTATTGGGCTCTCTGCTCAGCGGGGAGCCTGCTTCCCCCTCTCTCTCTGCCTGCCTCTCTGCCTACTTGTGACCTCTCTCTCTCTGTGTCAAATAAATAAATAAAAATCTAAAAAAAAAAAGGGGAGGATGGAAAAAGATATAAAGATATTCCATGCAAAAAAAAAAAAAAGGTGAATTAGCAGTACTTACATCAGACAAAATAGACTTAAAAACTGTAAAAAGAGACAAAGAAAGGCAATGACATAGGGGGTCCTGGGTGGCTCAATCAGGTGAGCATCCAACACTTGATTTCGGCTCAGGTCATGATCTCAGGGTCCTGGGATCAAGCCCCTCGTTGGACTCTGTACTCAGCAGGGATTCTGCTTGAGATTCTCTCCCTCTGCCCCATCCCCACTTATGCATGCTAATAAATAAATAAATCTTAAAAAAAGAAAAGAAAGAAATAGCATGACATAATGATGAAGGGATCAATCTAACAAGAGGATAAAATAATTATAAATGTCTATGCACCCAATATAGGAGAACCTAAATATATAAAGCAAGTATTAATAGACAAAGAGGGAGAAAGGGACAGTAATACAATAATAGTAGAATAATTTAACACCCCACTTACATCAATGGATAGATCATCCAGACAGAAAATCAATAAAGTAACAGTGGCTTTGAATGACACATTAGACCATGTGCATTTAATAGATTATACAGAACATCTCATCCCCAAACAGAAGAAAACATATTCAAGTGCACATGGAACATTCTCCAGGATAGATCACATGTTAGGCCACCAAACAAGTCTCAATAAGTTTAAAAGCACTAAAATCCTATCAAGCATATGTTCCAACAATATGAAACTAGAAAACAATTACAAGCAAGAAATTGGAAATAACACAAACACATGGAGAATAAACGTTATTAAACAATGGGTCAGTGGGGTCAATGGAGTCAATGGGGAAATCAAAGAGGAAATAAAAAGATACCTGGACACAAGAGAAAATGGAAACACAATGGCTCAAAATCTATGGGACAGAGCAAAAGCAGTTCTAAAAGGGAAATTTATAGCAATATAGTCCTACTTCAGAAACAAGAAAAATCTCAAAAATGCAATTTAAACTTATACCTAAAGGAACTAGCAAAACAAGAACAAACAAAGCCCAAAATTAGAAGGAAGAAAATAATAAAGATCAGAGTGGCAATAAATGAAATAGAGACTAAAAGATAATAGAAAAGATCAATGGAATTAAGAGCTGCTTCTTTGAAAAGATAAACAAAATTAATACAGCCAGACTCATCAAGAATAAAAGAGAAGCCTCAAAAATAAAATCAGAAATAAAAGAGAAGTTACAACTGACACCACAAAAATACAAAGGTTTATTAGAGACTACTACAAGAAAATACATGCCAACAAATTAGACAATCTAGAAGAAATGGATAGGGCTGAATCAGGAAGAAATAGAATATCTGTACAGATGGATTACTAGTAATGAAAGTGAATCGGTAATCAAAAAAGTCCCAAAAAACAAAAGTCCAGAACCAGATGGCTACACAGGTGAATTCTACCAAACATTTAATAAAGAGTTCTCAAACTATTCCAAAATATACAAGAGGAAGGAATTTATTTCTCCCCTAGGAATGCTTCTGAATTTGTTTTACAAGGCCACCAGCATTACCCTCAAACCAAACCGGACAAAGACACTACAAAAAAAGGAAGTTACAGACCATTATTCCTGATGAGCACAGATGCAAAAATCTTCAACCAAATATTAGCAAACCTAAAAAACAATACATTAAAAGGATCATTCACCATGATCAAATGGGGTTTATTCCAGGGGTGCAAGAATGGTTCGATACCCACGAATCAACATATACAGCACTATAATAAAATGAAGGATAAAGATGAGACAATCATCTCAATAGATGCAGAAAAAGCATTTGACCAAATTTAACATCATGATAAAACTATCAACAAAGGGAATATAGAGGAAACACACCTCAACATAGTAAAGACGATAAATGACAAACCCACAGCCAACATCATACACAATAATGAAAAGCTGAAAGCTTTTCCTCCAAGATCAGGAAAAGATAAGATGCCCATTCTTCCCACTTTTACTCAATATAGTAGTAGAAATCCTAACCACAGCAATCAGACAAGTAAAAGAAGCGAAAAAAAGGCATCCAAATTGGTAAGGAAGAAGTAAAACATACAGATGGCCAACAGACACATGAAGAAATGCTTAACATTACTAATCATCAGGGAAATGCAAATCAAATCAAATCAAATCACAATGTCTAGTATCAAAAAGACAAGAAATAGAACCACCTGGGTGGCTCAGTTGGTTAAGCGTCTGACCCTTGATTTCAGCTCAGGTCATGATCTCAGGGTCCTGGGATAGAGCCCTGCATCAGGCTCAGTGTTCAGTGGGCAGTCTGCTTGAGGATTCTCTCTCTACCTCTCTTTCTACTCCTCCTCCACCCCACTCTAGAACAAATAAATGGAGGAGGAGGAGGAGGAGGGGGAGGAGGAGGGGGGGAGGAGGAGGAGGGGGAGAAGAAGAAGAAATAACAATGTTGGTGAGGAGGAGGACGAGGGGAAGAGGAAGAAGAGAGGAGGAGGAGAGGAGGAGGAGGAGGAGGAGGAGAGGAGGAGGAGGAGGAGGAGGAGAGGAGGAGGAGAGGAGGAGGAGGAGAGGTGGAGGAGGAGGAAGAGGAGGAGGAAGAGGAGGAGGAAGAGGAGGAGGAAGAGGAGGAGGAAGAGGAGGAGGAAGAGGAAGAGGAAGAAGAAGAAGAAATAACAATGTTGGTAAGGATTTGGCGAAAAGGGAACACTTATGCACCACTAGTGGGAATGGAAGTTGGTGCAGCCATTATGGAAACCAGAATGGAGTTCCTCAAAAAAAAATTAAAATAGAAATACCATACAATCCAGTAATTCTAGTAATTCAGTATTTACTTGAAGAAAGTGAAATCACTAATTCAAAAGAATACATGTCCTATGTTTATTTATAATAGCCAAGATATGAAAGATATCTAAGTGTCCATTGATAAAATGAAGATAAAGAAGATGCAGTACATATACACAAAAGAATATTACTCAGCCATAAAAAAAAGAACGAAGTCTTGCCGTTCACAACAACATGCAAGGACCTAAAGGATATTATGTTAAGTGAAATAAGTTAGAGAAAAACAAAGATCATAAGATTTCATTTATATGTGGAATCTAAAAACAAAACAAACCTGAAATAGACTCATAAATACAGGGAACAAACTGGTAGTTGCCTGAGCGAAGGGGGATAGAGAGACAGGAGAAATAGGTGACGGGGATTAGGAAGTACAATGTTCCAGTTATAAAATACGTAAGTCATGGTGATGAAAAGTACGGCATAGGGAATATAGTCAATAATATTATAGTAATTTTGGTGATAGATGGTGACTAGACTTATCATGGTGAGCATTTTGTAATGTGCATAATTGTCGAATCACTATGTTGTTCACCTGAAACTAATATCCTATGTCAACTATATTTCAATTAAAACTTTTTAAAATATCATTACAAATCTTTTAAATTGTCACTACATAGCCCATTCTTTTTCACTATTAAGTAAATGGCCAAAAATTCATTGGGATAATTTCTGTAAACAGTGTGATATTTACGAACACCTGGGTGGCTCAATCGTTAAGTGTCTGCCTTCTGCTCAGGTCATGATCCCAGGGTCCTGGGATTGAGTCCCACATCAGGCTCCTTGCTCAGCGGGGGGCCTGCTTCTTCCTCTGCCTGCTGCTCCCTCTGCTTGTGCTCTCTGACAAATAAATAAATCTTAAAAAAAAAGTGTGATATTTAGATCACAATTAAATTCTTTTGATAGATCATGTGGACTGAAGACAAAAACCAACTTTTTTTTTTAAATCCTAAGTTACAGTAGCCTCAAAAAAAAAAAAGTAGGAGATAAGAAAATTACCTCTTTACAGCTTTTAACAAAATTAAAAGCCTGAGTTTGCCGATGGAATAGTTTCCAAATGGAGGGTGGTTCTTTTGGCTTCGACAATCTTGGTCTGTATACTGAGGACAATGGTTTCCTCTCGTAACGAGATGCTCGTTCTTCAATTTGCTTCAGTTTTGCTTCCCATTTTCTCTCCATTGGTTTAGAAGTTACAGGGAAACTAAATCATATCCCATGTAAGATTTCTGTCAGTTAGTACTAAAACAAACAAACAAGGACATCATTTCTTTCTTTAGAATCTATTTTTTTGGTAAAACTTCGAAACCCATTTCCTTATGGTTATTTCCTTAACTGCATATATATATACACAAATATATATATATGGCAGTATATATATATATATCATATAGCTTTATAGTTTTATATATACACATATTATATACTATATACATACTATGTATATAAAGGTACTATGTATAGGCATATATAATATATATATGTACTATATATACATATGTATATATATAGTTTTGCATGAAGTTTTAATGTGAAATAGAAATGGGGCTAGTTACCAGGTAGCTTTAGATCTTGGCTCTTCTATCTAATAGTGCTAAGATTTTAGAAGCACCCTAAGCCTTAACTGCAAAATGGGGATCAATGTCATCCCGAATACTTTATGTAATTATCACGAGTATACATGTGATAGGACATAAGAAAACGTTTTGTAAATGACAAAGCCTCATGTAAACGTAAGCAGTTTTTGTATCATTATGGTTTTTATTACAACCACTTTATTGCATCAAGCACTATCTCCCTTGCCCAAGTGGGGCTACTACACTGGCCGTCACTCTTGTGCTATTTCTTAGTACAGAGTTCATTTCTAGACGCCACTGTGCAGTTCCCTTTTCTTCTGTTTCTATCCATTGCTCTTCTTTTCTCCCCACACAACGATTAGTTGGGGGAACAATTCAGTGTATAAATGGAATTGCAATATTGGTTAGTTTTGGTTTAGAGTGTCTATGTTAATCATAAGCATGTTTAAAGATAAGAATACACACATTTTTAACCTATGCCTGTTAATTTAATGACTGTATTTTTGTCATTAGTCAATGTGAAGTGGCAGTCTTTTAATCCCTGTTTATTAATGACATATGTTTTTTATTTGCACACAATGTTTCCATGTTAGCCATGCCAAGGTAATGGGGCCAGGAAATACTTTTGTGATTTGGGATTATGGTTTATTAAAAAAAAAAAATAGGCTTTTAGAAAGGGAGAAAAGTTTGCATCATAGGTAAGTAATGGCCACAAAATCTCTGCCATTCCTTCCATCAAGAGATGCTATCTGAGCCCACTCACAAACTCTGTATTTGGCCATGTGACTTGCTTTGGTCAATGTCACATCACAAATGTGAACCGAGCCAAGGTGTAGTAAGTGCTTGTGCACTGGATCTGTCATGAGACTGAGACTGTCCCGAGACTGTCATGCTAGAACTCCAGTCTCACAGAGGATAAAGGGCCATGTGGAGAAGAACCAAGTTATCCCAGCTAACAGCCAACACCAACTGCCAGATATACTGAGTTCAGACATTTTGGATCATCCAGACACCTGAATTCAATGCCTAAGTAAGCCTGAGTGAGTTCAGGTGAGATCTGCCAAAGACCTGCCCAGCCAACCCATAGAACTGTAAGAAAAAAATGAACTTTTTTTAAGCTAAGAAGTCTTGGTCTGGTTTTTCATATAGAAATCAATAACTAATGAGTCTCCCTCTTCATTAGTGTCATCTTCATTAGTAGTATCATAATTTATCTATGTAGAAAACACATATATTAATTTTTAAAGTGAAATAACAACATATACTAAGCATTCGAGGGAAAAATTCCTATTTACCTCTGGCAATGCCTTTCCAGTACTTGTGCTTATCAAGTTGATAAATATTCTCTTGAATTCTTGCAGAAAATTTTGCAACACAGACTCACTGGCAAATGATATATTCCCGGGATGGAAAAAGAGATTCATCCTAAAAGACTGAGATGGTAGAATATCATGACACTGTTAGATTTCACATTGGACTTCAAACATGTCAGACCTAAGAAAGATTATTCTCTCAGAGTTACACCTGATCCACATGGAAATTATAAATTATAAACCAAGAGACAAGCATAATTGATAAAGGTATCAATATAAACTTCATACCAGATATGCCTAGGAACAGAATACAATTTTACTGGATTGAAGAGCTGGAATAATTTTTAATGAAATAGCTTTTTTCAATACAAAGTGACATAGGACTCCAGATTGCTAGATTCTGACTATTCAGTTTATTTTAATCTGCTTTGCATACAGATAAAAATCTTCCACATTTTGACAACCTAAGTGAGAAACCGACTTTCTTCTATGAAATGTATTAACTTTTAATAAAGTGCACTGATTACTTAATGAAGAAATAAACAAGGGGGGGGCGCATGGGTGGCTCAGTTGGTTGAAAGCGTCTGCCTTCAGCTCAGGTCATGATCCCAGAGTCTTGGGATCTAGCCCCTCATGGGGCTCCCTGCTCAGCAGGAAACCTGCTTCTCCCTCTCCCACTCCCCCTGCTTGTGTTCCCTCTCTTGCGGTCTCTATCAAATAAATAGGGGCGCCTGGGTGGCTCAGTTGATTAAGCGACTGCCTTCGGCTCAGGTCATGATCCTGGAGTCGCAGGATCGAGTCCCACATCAGGCTTCCGCTCGGCGGGGAGTATGCTTCTCCCTCTGACCTCTCCCCTCTCATTCTCTCTCTCAAGTAAATAAAATCTTTTAATAAATAAATAAATAAAATCTTAAAAAAAAACCAGAATGCAATTAGGTAGGATTTGTAGCTCTAGTATCTAATCAGTAACTGACAGAATAACCATGTGGATGATCACGTTTAGTGACATGGACATCAGGAAAACTTTTGATTTGGTAAAAATGTTGATATAACCATGGGAAGTACGCCATACATGAAAGTCATGGAGACACAATGGAAAATCAGTCTGATGCTTCCTGGACTGAAGAAACCACAATGTCAGCAGAGGGAAAAGAGGAATTCAATATATGTTATGCTCTCATGTTGTCAGCACAGTTCAAAAATGTTAACAGCTGGGCTGAAGGTCAGAAGACAACTGGGGGCTGGACTACTGGAGCAGGAGGGTTGAATGACAAAAGCAAAAGAAATGGAGACGAGGAAGGCATCTGGCATTCTGGTTTTGGACTATCATATTCCTCATCCCTATCCCCTGGGATAAGAAATATGTCACCATTTTAGAAATGCTTTTAATTCCTGGTGGGGAAGGAGTGTCATCTTTCTTTTATATAACCGTACATCAAAAATCCCTTTTCACACAGGGGCTGTTAACTATTTTTGGTAAGTTTCCAAGTTCCAAAGAAAATATTTGTTGTATTTTAAAATAGTAGGTTTAAGAGCTCTATTGTTTATTTCTACACATTGCACCACAATGTTAATTTCTTTCTTTTTTCTTTTCCCTTTTCTTTTTTTAAGCTCTATGCCCAATGTGCGGCTTGAACTCACTACCAAAGGGTCAAGAATCACATGCTCTACCCACTGAGCCAGCCAGGTGCCCACCTTCCCCACCCTGCCCACAGTGTTATTTCTTAACATTGCATTCAGCCATGGTCCACACTGATTTTACAACTAAAGGTGGTCAGTCTAGAAAAAAGGCCGGCTTAGTCCTTTTAGAGGAACTGTAGTGGGAGATGAGGCAGAGGGAATGAGGCAGAGTGATGACATAGACAGCCAACCTCAGAAGCCCTGGTTTCCCTAGATTTATGCCTAGACATGCCCAGCTCGGACACCTGATGGCCTGAGTCCCGGGAGCAGCTGGAATAGACGGCATATGCTTCATGATTCCTGGCCTCTAGGGAAAGCTTCCTTCCTCTTTTGTCTATCACAAGTCAACTCCTGTTCCCTCTGTCCTGAGAACAGATTCATCAGTATTTTGTGCTTTCTGGCATATATGTTCCAGTTTCAGTATTTAGTCATGTTCTGGTATTTGACAATATTTTCTTTTTTTCTTTTTTAAAGATATTATTTATTTGAGAGAGAGTGAAAGCAAGAGAGATCACAGAGAAAGAGGGAGAGGCAGACTCCAAGCTGAGCAGAGAGCCCGACGCGGGGCTCGATCCCAGGACCCCAGGATTACAACCTGAGCAGAAGGCAGATGCTCAACCGACTGAGCCACCCGGGTGTCCCTGGCAATATTTTCTTAACATAATCCCTCTTATGGCCTCTTGGAATACATTTATACTATTTCTCCCACTGCTAGAATATTCATAATAAAGTATGTGATTAAAATTCATTTATAGTAATATTGCCACATAAGAGTACATTCCAAATGATTACATTCACCTTTTCCACTTTGGTCATTTTGCCTCTCAATGCTTGAACAGAAGTAATTCATAATTTCCCAAAAATCTCCTGTAAGGGATAAGAAAACATACAGTGATCTATTGTTCTTTCCCAGTTCTCCCTTTCTACCATCCCCACAGGATTCCCCCATCCAAACAGCCTAACTCTGCCACAGTAGTCACCCTTAAAACCCAATTTGTAACTTTTCATAGCAACACTTATTAATGATTCAGAAAATCACTCAATTCACACTTCAGTTTACCTCAAGAAGTCCAAACTCCCTCGAGAATCTGGACCAGATTCTAAACCACTTTACGGTCTCCCCAGAATCGAAACCACTTAATCATTTTATTTCTTATTGTTCAACCATCTCACCAAATGAATGGTAAGTACCACATCCTATCCCTGACCCAGTACCATCACCTATCCCTCTTACCTGGAATGCCTCACTTGCCTTTCCCAAATTCTTCCTCTTCCAGCCCCGGATCAGTCTGCCACCTCTGAGACAATTCTGAAAAAAGAAATTACTGGATTCAGTCAGAAGACAGCGCCTCTAGCCAACCCTTTTACTATAATGAAGTCTCGCTAGACTAATTAGTATAATCTACAGGAAAATAGAAAACCGCTGCTGCTGCTTTAACTGAAGTATCATTTTGGTAAAAGAGTTTAGCACAGGCAGGGGTGTGGGCATCCCAGTGGGGTGACAGGACTTGTGGGACCACACTGGCGCCTTCCCTATGAAGAACTGCACGCTGAACCACTGGTAGGGTTTGGAGAGGGTCCTAGTCTTCAGTTTTACTGCAGCAGAAAAAGGCCTGCCAAACGCTGGTTCTCTCTCAATTTGGGAGGGATAAAGAAAGGCCCAGGTGTTCTTCTTGGGATACAAATCTAACTCAGGTAATTCTCCTTTCAGTAAGAGCAAATGACTTAACTCTCTTAAACCTGTGTGAGGATTGGGATTCCTACATCCAGGAGTTGCTGAAAGGATAAAATAAGAAAATGGACTGCGAAAAATGTACTAAGCACCCAACAAAAGGCTGCCATATGTATATATGGTGCCATATATACATATATACACCCACCCACACCCACACACACACGACGACGTCTATTTATGAACACACTACAGCCCTTGACTTATACCCCAATAGGCAGAAATGCTGGGGCAGTCTAGTTCTTAACGTGGGGTCCCCGACTTCGAAGTACGTCCTGAACCTCTTGAAGTTTGATGCATAACTTCGTGCTCGATTGTGTTGATATATTCTCCTGCGAAAACGACTCATTGTTTGCATCAGGGTCTGAACGTAGTTCGTGAACCAGAACAGGCGGGGAACTACTGAGTGCAGGGAAGGAGGATTTAGGGGCGGGGAACTGGGGGTAAGCTAAGGAAAGGCCTCGGGCACCAGAGGGGGAAGTACAGATTACCAGCGCGGGTCGCGGCCTGCTCCCCTTCCTCCGGGAGGTCTGAGTCGGCGTCAGGCCCGCCTTTGTCTCCCTCCTCCCTGCTCCTTGGGCCTCGCGAAGCGTTCAGGTGTCCCTCCTTTTACTTTCAGAACCCCGCACGACGAGCGGAAAACCGCGGGTCAGCAGCTGCAGTAGGCGGGACCAGTCTTCAAACCACGCGCGGGGGCGAGGCCAGAGCGCGGGGTGGGCGTGCCGACAGGAAAGGACGCACAGGCCTATGAAGGAGCGGCGTGCGGCGGCGGGGGCGGGGAGAGGAGTGCGCCGGGCCTATGAGGGAGCGGGATGGGGTGGCGGGGGCGGGGAGAGGAGTGCGCTGGGCCTACGAAGGAGCGGCTTGGGGCGGCGGGGGCGGGGAGAGGAGTGCGCCGGGCCTATGAAGGAGCGGCATGGGGCAGCGGGGGCGGGGAGAGGAGTGCGCCAGGCCTCTGAGGGAGCCGCGCAGGGGCGCGAGAGCGAGGAGGCGGGCCCTGGGCGGGCTAGGGGGCGTGGCTAGGGGCGGGGCCTCCCGGGAGCACACCTTTTAGGGCTGCGGGCTGCGGGCTGCGGGTTAGGAAGCCTAACGGGTGCGAGAGAAGTCGTTACGTGGCTGTTTGGAGGCTGTGCGGTGAGTGCTGCCATCGGCCCTTCCCGCCGCGGCCCCGTCAGTCCTGGGCCCGTTCCCTCCATCCTTCCAAGCCCTACGCCCGCCCCGGCGACGTGCCCGGGCCTGCAGCTGCGCCGGGGAGGAGGACATGGGCACGGTCTGTGTGGCGGATCCTTTGTTATGGCACCACGACGGGTGCAAGAACGTGCACTGAAGCCTGCTTAGCGAGAGACCCGAGGGGGTGGGGTAGACCAGGGGATGTGGAGGCCGAGGAACGGAGATCTGGCTGGAGATGTGGAGCCCGGAGGACTGGAGGATTGAGAGGCCGGGCTGGGAGCGTCGAGGCCGGGTTGCAGGAGAGTCTGGACCCGGGGCCGTGGGGGTGGGGGGCGCCGAGGCTGGGTAGTAGGGCGCCGAAGCCAGCGGGATGCTTGGGAAGTGAGGGCGGCCGGGACCTTGGGCTGAAATTGGATCGGGAAAAGACGAGCGGATGTTCCGCGCCAAAAAACGGTGCCCCGAGAGGGCCAGAGGCGAGCTTGGTGCTGCTGAGAGTCGCGGACTGATCCTCCTATTACTGGAAGAGGGTTTGGTCTCTGCTGCTTTCTCTGTCTCGGGCCTAGATTTTTTCGGGTTGACTGTGTGACTCAGTTTTCCAGAGAAGTAAATTTCAAGCATTGAATTCCATTTCCTTTTCAAACCTACAGGCTTCCATAACTCCTTGTAGCTCTTCCCTATGATTATGTATCTGTTGACAAAGTCACCTGGGAGCTGCTTTGAAATCCCCTCAGGCCATGTTGAAAAGTGTGCCTTTCTCAGCACTTGTCACTCTTGATTTCAGTGGGTCTGTTCTCCAGCCATGCAGAAGCTGCCTCTGTCTCTGTACTCAGTAAGTGGCATCCAAGCCAAAAACGAGCCTTCTCAGCTACCTCTCCCTCCCTGTTCCTTCCCCAGTTAGCCATCAAGCCACGAGGACCTCCTAAATATCCATGAGCTCTGTCCACTTCTCTCCATTTTTGAGAACCACCCTAGGCTCTCACCTAGCTACAGCAGCCTCCTCATTGGCCTCCATACTTCCAGACCCTTCCCCTGCCCTCCATTCCATTCTTCACAGCACAAGCTGAGTGATCTTTATAAAATAGAATTCTAGAAGGTTGCTCCTTTGCCCATAGGACAAACTCCATCCCTTAACAAGGCTAAAAAAGCCAAGCATAGGTTGGCGCCTGTCCCCTCCCCTGTTTTATCTTTCTTTATATCACCATTTCATTTACTGAACAGCCAGGCAGATCTTCATACCTAGTCTCTGCCTGGAACACTCTGCATTCCCTCTCTCCCTTCATTGCATCAGTTTTGCTTGAAGAACTCCCACTTAGGTTTCTGTTCTCATTAAGTACCTCAAGGTTAAGTCTTCTATTTTAAGTTCCTTTTGTATCCTGCATTTCATAAAAAGCAAATGGCATATCCTTTGCAGTTGCTTGTTTACGATCTTCCCCACTAGTTTCTAAGCAAATTCCATGAGGGACTATGTTTATCTTGTTATCTTGTTGTTCCTTATTGTTTTCTCCATATATAGGGCCTGGCACAAGTAATACCCATTCTACAGTATTATGCTTTTTACTAATTATGCCCTATTTAGAAAAAGTAAACCTATTTTGGGTTTACTTAGCAAATTATAATTAAAAGATGTGAATTAGAAAGAAATGGTAGAAGTGAAATATGGAGTCGTTGTGACAATGCGAATATGCAAGATAGTAACAGGTGCTAAGTAAGGTGGTTAGACCAGCCTCTATCAAAATGTGCTCAGCCACTTTGTGTTGGAGTTACATGATCTCCAAGAATGAAATGTAAAGCTTAAGTCTTCCCTATCAGGACCTGATGTTTGAGCTTTGGTTTTGCTTTGCTCTTTTGCAAAAGAAGGCTTTAAAAATTAGAATGTGTTTTAATGAACAAATAATTTAGCGGATTGTGGCAATAAAACCTGTTCACAGTAAAAAAAAAAAAAAAAGGAAGAAAAGAAAATAAACATTGTACCTAATTAAATCAGATTTGCTTTTGCTCTCTTTAAAAAAGGCCTTGCTTCCTGCCTTTTTAAGAAACTGACATGTTATCTGATATAGGCAATTAGAATATTTCTTTACTGTTTCGCTTTCAAACCCAATTTAACACAATCTACTGCTTCATCCCCCTCCAGTGCTAAAAAGCAGTCTTTATTTTCATGTATGGCTTTAAAACAATTTTGGTGCCTACTATTAGATTTTTAAACTCTTTCTCAAACATGGGAAGCACTGGTGTTTGGGCCCGGAAAAAGATGTGGAAATTCTTAGACCGTTAGATAATGTTTTGTACACATGTAACAAATGTGGTAGAGGGGAACAGGTACTTTGTTATCAGACCACTCAAGGCCAAGTCCCAAGGATGCCACTTACTAGCTCATTCATAGGTTAGGCATAAATCATATACATACCTCATAGGGTTATTGTGAGGATAAAATGAAATTCTGTTGACTATGCTTTGTAACCATATAATGTTATTTCTCTGCCTATTTTGTTCTTGCCTGCAAGTTGCTTATAGAGCTTCCGAATTAGGGTAGAGTAAGATAAAATTCTCTGATCCCTACTGAGCACTGTCTGGCAGTGGAGCCATTTTGAATAAAGGAGTACAGGTGTGAGTCCCACACACGGATAGGATCCTTGGCTCTAACCATCACTCTATACACTTAGGTTTACTGCAGTGCTCTGCACACAGTTCAGTAAATTATGACAGCGCCAGTGACAAATGAATAAATATTGCCGACTCTGACTTTTCCCAGTTTCAAACCTTCTCTGGCAAGCAGGATTTCTTTAATCAGGTGGTTGTAAACCAGAATGTGCTTCTACAGAGGAGTGTTTCTGAGCTGGGAGGGAGAAGACTCTGTAGGTTATCTGTAATTTTTATAAAAGGCATCTAAGATCCTTCATTCTATATTTATTTTATACAATATATGACTTTAAACAGTGGGGAACAATTCCAGCCTGTCTTCCTGGTCCTGGGTTCCTTCCAGAGAAAAGGAAAGAATGGTTTGATCTGTTTGTACAGCACAACTGAACTTAAGTTTACTCTGTATTTCATTTTACTTGCTGCTCAGTGTGTTTTTACCTTAATTACAAAATAAATATTAAGAGATTGACTACCAGGTCTAATGGCAATATCTAATTTGGTGATTCTTGCAATTCCCCAGAGAAATTCAGAGACCAGATGGGAATGAATTTCAATAAAATCTCTAGTACATTACAGCTGAAATCTGTTCTTATCGAAACTATTGTGAGAAGTCTGCTCTTTCTGTTTCACTTACTAAATCTGGGTATGTGACTGCTTTTGAGACTTTGTCCTCTCTAATAGGTCCTTTCTGATAGGTAATAAATACAATCCTGATGTTTTTCAAGCTCTTTAGCAAAAGTATAGCCCTCCCAGAAGTCATAATGGAAAGGCTTCACCTTGACTTTACAGGCATATAGAAAATGTCTTAATAACATGAAACCAGATATTTGACTTTTAAGAAGGAGATTACCTAGTGGCATCAAAAACACCATAAGTGTCATTCCTATTTTGTTCATTAATTACAGTAAGTGCATTTTTACTATTTCAGTATCTCTGCTGTCAGTTTCTGTCATGTTATTTATGCTGTCTCATCTTAATGAGAGCGTCTAAGTTATGGATTTAATTTCCTTCCTTGAAACTATAGAGAGTAATACCCTTCTTATAGGGTGGTAAGTCATGTAGAGGAGTGGGAGTCTGCCCTCTCAAGGCAGACAGATCCTGGTTTGAGGACTAGCCAGAAAGACCTGAGTAAATAATAAATGTGTACCTAAATAAGTAAAAGTACCTTTTGGCTCTGAGACTAGCCCAGATGAGCCAGCATCAAGAGCAACTGTTTGTTACATGACACTTGTACACAACCCTCAGATCACATACGGCGTTGTGATTCTTTGGCCTTTTCTTTAGCTATGTGTTTTGGTAAATCTATACTCATAACTTTTTTTTTTTTTTAAGATAGATCCATGGAGATGATTCATAAGTGAGCAGTATTCATTCTGATGTCACATTTGGAGATTTCAAACCCTTTTGAGACCAGGCTTTATTCTTTGCCTCAGTTTCCTTTTAGGACAGGCCCTAGGAACAGCCAGCCTAGTGCTGTGTGACAGGTTAGCGAAGTAGGAATCTGGCAAACTGTTGATACTAATTTAATGTCTTACTTTGAAATGTCTACCATAGACACACTTTCAAACTATTCAATTTTTAATAACAGGGGTTTGTGGGCTTTTTCATTTGTAACACTTTATAACTTCATATTGAAATTTCAATTTTAGAAATTAATTTTCATTCTGCTGCCTTCACTGTAGATCATCTATCCTGCTTTACTGCATTACTACAATATACAATGGTCCCTTTAGTCGGCTAACTAGAATATAAATAGGAGAACATTATGACTTTTCACTTGTTTAGGAAAACAGCATGAATTGTTTAAATATCTATTTTAGAGTGACTACATTTATACCGACAGTGGGTTTTTTTCATTTCTGAAGATCTGACTATGTAGCAGCTTCAGTGGCAAGTGTTAAAGGGGTCTAGGAACTAGAGAAGTGAGTGTAAGACCTAAGTTCTAGTTGCCATCTAATGCCAATTGGTCTATTACAATTTCTCCAGGATCTAATATATGTTCAGAAATGTACTTTACGGGGCGCCTGGGTGGCTCAGTGGGTTAAAGCCTCTGCCTTCAGCTCAGGTCATGATCTCAGGGTCCTGGGATCGGAGCCCCACATCGGGCTCTCTGCTCAGCAGGGAGCCTGCTTCTCCCTCTCTCTTTGCCTGCCTCTGCCTATTTGTGATCTCTCTCTGTCAAATAAATAAATAAAATCTTAAAAAAAAAAAAAA
>CM052899.1:12192893-12245256 GCA_028534135.1 Potos flavus | reverse complement strand
CTCCCTCTGCCTCTGCCTGCCTCTCCATCTACTTGTGATCTCTCTCTCGCTCTCTCTCTGACACATAAATAAATAAAATATTAAAAAAAAAAAAAATTACATACATCAGTACAGGAAGAAACAATTAGTGTTAAGTTCATTGCCGTGCTAGGATATATTTCTTAAATCCTTTTGGTGTGTTTTCCCATTTATGTTTGGTCAAATAAAAACGTTTAAAGAACTTAAACTCCTGTTATCACTTCCAGCGTTAAATATTTCCCTTGAGGAATCATTTTTTTATCCTTCTCTGATGAGATCACCATCCCCAAGATAATTTGTATTCATCCCGGCATTAGCTAATGGAGGTGAGGTAATGCTAAGTGTGACAAGTTCTGTAAGAACCAAAGCTCTTTCTCCCAAGAGTGTGGATGTGGTGTTTTCATGTGGAAAAAGCAGATGGTGACAAGGAGAGAGCAAATGTGCTCATGCCTGATGCAATGGGGATTTTATTTACCATCATATAAATCTGTGATAGTATATGAAGGTCAGTTGATACTGCTGCAATAGATATGGTTCAGATACTGATAAAGAAAGCAATGAAACTCATTATAGTACGTGTTCCTGAGAAATCCTTATCAAATAATATAAGACACTGTTTTAAATCCCATTCTTTCAGCCACGAACTACCTTACTGAAACAAAATCATCCATCTCATGCCTTAATATCAGATATCATTAAATTACAATCACTTGTATTAGCCTTGATCTATATGAAACTTTTTTTAACTATTAAAAATGACTTGGTTAAAGTTCAATAAATGAATGAAAAGGAAGTGAGTACTTAAAAGTCACCTATTATTTAGATGAAATCTTAACATTGATATGAGCCAAGAAGCCAAATATTTTAAAACTCTGGAAAGCAGATCACTATTTTAAACTTCCTATAAGGATAACATAGTTTCATCCCATAGCTTTATTGTTGGCAAGAGATAAAAGGTTATTAGAAGTTAGTATTTCAGTCTAAGAATCATGGCACTGTTTGCAGAAGTGTTTGACAGGAGATCTTAAAGGCCTCAATCATATGTGGGAACCTCTCAGCATTTAGGGGGTCCCGAACACATACTGTGTACCCTACATTTGGAAAACCCATTCACAGGGCCAATTTAAGGCAAACTCTGGGGCCAGAAAGGACACGGCGGGAGCTCCAGGTTCAGCTTTAGAAATTTCCATTTTTATTAAGTTTTCTTTCCCACTCTGTTTTCATTCCAGATTTATTACAGGCTGGCCATAAAGGCTTGAAACATAGATAATATTATTTTCTCATGGATTATAACATAACAATAAATCACTTATTATGTATTTGCCTCTGGTTAGAAATTGTTAGCCACTCTGTAACTATTCTCTCTATTCATCAAATTAACCACAACTTTGTTTTTTCAACCACGGATGGATAATTATTTTGCATTATAGTCTGCCCAGTTAGAATTGGAATGCATGGGGCAATCTCGTCTCTATATTTATGGTTTAAGAATGTTTGAGGTTTCTTGTACTTAATCTATGTTGTATGTGTGAAACAGAGAAAGAAAAAGAGGGAGACTAGAACATGGTACAGACCAGCCAAGGGAAGATTGCTACTTTCATAGTAGTAGCATTCCCGTGTTTTTGTCACTCTTGAAACAGGTCTGAAAGTTGAAATTGACCACACAATCCTGGTTGATGCAGTCCACCCCGGCCGATAGATATTATTTAACTATTTTCTATTTTGTTACTATTTTCTAGATTTAAAAACAATACAGATGTCATAGAAAATATAGGAGAATATCAAGGAATAAGTAAGTAGCCAGTAATCCCATTACCCAGAGATAGCCACTGTCAAAAGATAGGTTAATGTGTAAAGATGCTGGATAATTACTTTGGGTCTTTTTCTTGTATTCAATTGAGATTATATTATTTTATACAACTTTATAACCTATTTCTACTTAGCCTTATATTATAAGCATTTCCTTTATAATTGGTAAGTTATTTAAAAAAAAGTTTTATAGCTGTATTTACTAATGTATGGATATACCACAACGTAACTATTCTCAATTCTCAATGTTCTCCTCTCCTCTCCTTCCCTTTCCCGGCTCTCCCCATACCCCTGGGGTTATTTTTTTTAGGCTGTGTTCTTAGAAGTGTAATCTTACCAGATCAAACTTCTAAGCTTTTATCAAGGGATAGGAGGACATATCAAGATGTTCTCTAGAGATAATACCAATGTATGGCCCTTGCAGTAGTGTATGAGAATGCCTATCTCCCACACCCCTGCTAGCATTGTGCGTGATTGGTTTTTGGTATTACTTGGTTATAATACATGGGTAAATATACACAAAAGTACACCTCAGATGTTTTGGGATTCTTGTCTCATAGTTTATCTTCTAAATATAGAGAAAATAGCAATCTTAAGAGCAATCTTAAAAGAAGTACCTCATCCTCCTTCCATTACATTCGCCCTCCTTCCACATGTTGTGCCCTCCTTCTCCTTATGGGGGATGAACCCTCACTTGTTCTTAGCTGAGACTAAGGCCTCCCCCTATGTAAACTAGATTCACAAACCCTTTCATCCCTTCAGGAACGTTCGGTCTTCTTGCCTTATTAATTTCTCCCTTTCCACAGATCATTCTCATCAGCATGAAAGCAAGCCTTCCATGGCCCATCTTTAAAACCAAACAAAGCAAGAAATCTCTACCCCTTGTCCCCCTCCAGCTCCTATGCCATTTCTCCTTTCCCCTTCCCTGCAAAACTGCTTGCTCACTTGTGTTCTCTTTACTCATTTTTGTTCTCCCATTTTCTCCCCAAACCACTGCCACAACATTGATCCTTTTAAACTAAAATGTTTGAAAATTCTAACACTTGTCTGTTGTGTAAATGTAGAACAAATATGTGTCAGACATTTTATTTAATTAATAATAGAACCAGTAAGATACTAAGATCAGTTCAAAGGAGAATTTGAAGAGCAAACATAGATGGTTGGGTATAATGAGATGGATTTGCTGATCGAAGCAGAACTGGTTAATATCCTGCAGGGCAGTGAAACGTAATTTGGAAGGGTCGTTTTTCTGTAGGTGGAAAATCAATTGCATTATTAAAAGACAAAATTCATTTTTGTTGCTATAGGCAAGAATCATTAGCATAGCTATCCATTTTCTATGACTTAATTTCCTACAGAGCCGTAAAATAACCCAGTCATTACAAGGTCAGATAAAGGGTTAGTATCCAAAATCTATAAAGAGCTTATCAAACTCAACACCCAAAAAAACCAAATAATCCAGTTAAGAAGGAGAAGACATGAATAGACATTTTTCCAAAGAAGACATTCAGATGGCCAACAGACACATGAAAATATGCTCAGCCACAGTCATCAGGGAAATACAAATCAAAACCAAGATGAGATACCACCTCACACCTGTAGAATGGCTAAAATTACAACACAGAAAACAACAGTTGTTGGCAAGGATTTGGAGAAAGGGGAAGCGTCTTAACACTGTTGGTGGGAATGCAAACTGATGCAGCCACTCTGAAAAACAGTATGGAGGTTCCTCAAAAAGTAAAAAATAGAACTACCCTCTGACTCAGCAATTGCACTACTAGGTATTTACCCAAAGGATACAAACATACTGATTCGAAGGGGCACCTGCACCCTGATGTTTATAGCAGCATTATCAACAATAGCCAAATTATGGAAAGAGCTCAAATGTCCATTGACTGGTGAATGGACAAAGAAGATTTGCTATGTGTACACACACAATGGAATATTACTCAGCCATCAAAAAGAATGAAATCTTGCCTTTTGCAACGACATGGGTAGAGCTAGAGTGTATTATGCCGAGCGAAATGAGTCAGTCAGAAAGACAGATACCATATGATTCCACTCAAGTGTGGAATTTAAGAAACAAAACATGGAGGAAGGGTGGAAAACGAAAGAGGGAGGCAAACCATAAGAGACTTTTAACTATAGAGAACAGAAGGGTTGCTGGTGGGGAGATGGGTGGGGGTTGGGCTAAATGGGTATGGGTATTAAGGAGGGCACTTGTGATGAGCAGTGGGTGTTGTATGGAAGTGATCGATCACTAAATTCTACTCCTGGTACCAATATTACACTATACGTTAACTAAACTAGAATTTAAATAAAAACTTAAAAAAAAAAAAAAGACACTCTATAAAGTCAGCTAATCCTCAAGATTCCTCTAGACCATGCCCAGCACCGCACTGAAATGATACACAGTAATTTCTTTTGCCCATTTCTAGGTGTTGGGCAATTTTTCCTGATAATCCCCACAATACCCATGACCTTCTTGCCAAAGCCAGCGGTCTATCCTCAACTGACTTGACCTCTTAGCAATATTTAAAGCATGGAACATTCCTTGAAAGACTTCTGCATGCTTTGGTATACCACATTCACCCTCCCCAACCCATTTCGGTCGTCTCTCTTAGTCTCACGCTGGCCCTGTAAATAGCAGAGTGCCCTGTGTATCTCTGGTGCCAATCTCTCTCTGAGTTCGACTCTTAACTACCTATAACCAATGATCAACTCTAATCTAAGCCACCATCATCTCTTTCTAGAACCACTCTATAAGGCTTTCCATTGGCCTGTGTGCTTCTATGCCAATCTTCTACAGTTGATTCTCCACTCAGCAGCCAGAGTGATCTTTTTAAAGCATGCCATCTCCCCTCTGCTTAGAACACACCAATGGTTTTTCCTTGCAACCAGAATAAAACCAAAGCTGTTCTCAGCTCCTGAAGGCCCTATGTGATCTCACCTTCCCTACTTATCTCTCTTTATGCCTTCCCTTCTTTTACCATGCACTGGTCAAAATGGTCTACTTTCTGTACCGTGAATACACCAAACTTTTTCAGGGACTTTGTACTTGTTGCTCCTTCCCAGCAAAGATAACCTCTGTGTCATTTAGATCTCAATGTAAATGTCACCCGAGAGATGGCTTCCCCAACCAGCTTAGCTAAAGTAGCTCATACTCCAAGTCTCTCCATTACTTTACCCTATCTTTTTTCTTCATAGTCACAATTAGTGTCAGAAATCTTACTATCAATCTGTAATTATTCTTCCTTTCCAGGATGAAAGTTTGAAGGTAAGAACTTTG
Organism: Potos flavus; assembly: GCA_028534135.1. Classification (NCBI taxonomy): domain Eukaryota; kingdom Metazoa; phylum Chordata; class Mammalia; order Carnivora; family Procyonidae; genus Potos; species Potos flavus. Next base: position 12,240,140 of record CM052899.1, on the reverse strand, counting down.
TTTTGTCTCCCACTCTGTCTTGGTGCCTACAGTGATACCTGGTACAAAGCATGTGCTCACTAAGTGTTTGCTTACTGATTAAAAGATGGTTCATCCCAGTTGTATTCACCATCTTCCCTTGGTTTTCTAGAAAGCCTGTAAGAAACAAGATGGTAGAAAAGCAAAGAATCTTTGTTAGAAAAGCAAAACAAAGACAGGCTTTGAGAGAAAGTAAAACACTGCTCTGCTCTGTGGTTGAATTGAAATGGTGAGGCTTCCCTTCGTCCCTATTCTTGTCTCTTTTCCCACCATAAGTTCACACGATATTAGGGAGAAGGCAGGAAGGAACTTGGCTTTGGAGAACAAAAGAGGTTTCCTTAGCTTTGGGCTTGGAAAAGTTTGGGCTTTAGTAGGGATTTTCAGTTTGGGAAGATGAAAAAGTAAGTTCTAGAGATGGATGGTAGTAATGGTTATACACTAATGTAACTAAATGTCACTGAGTTATACACTTAAAGTAGTTAAGATGGTAGATTTGTGTATGTTTTATCACAATTTTTTTTTAATTTAAAAGCGGGGAGGAAGGCTGGGACTTTCTATAAAGGCTTTTTTGGTTGGCTGAGTCCTGTTGATGGGGTTGTATATACTTTTACGATTTCTGATCTTAGTATACGAGTTAGGTTAAAGTTGTATTTTGATTTGAATTTTTGAGATTGCCAGGGCTTCTAGAGGCTAGAGAAAGTCAAGAATTTTGGGCCTTGTTTTTCTCTTTTCTTTATTTAGGGAGGCAGATTGCCATGGGAAGTACGTTTACTTCTGGAAGGCCAGAGAAGACATGGGAGAACTCCGGAAGACAAGTAGTAAGGAACTGGCTTGTTTGGAGGCAGCAGAGCAGAGTGGGAAGGAGAGGGCCTGAGTCACTTAGCTCTGTGTCTGTGGACCAAGTCATTTAATCATTAGAAGTGGGGTTTCCTGACTCTCAGGAGTGTTGGGAGGAGGAGAGATGAGATGCCGAGCACAGTGCCGGCTGCTCCGATCGTAAGGACTCGCTCACCGTGTCAGGTCCACTGGAATTGTCTGATGGAAGAACGAAAGCAGAAACTTTAGTTCTCACTTCCAGGTTTCCCTGGCCGTTCCACCACCCTAGATGAGAAGGTGGAATTCTCAAGCCCAGTTTCAGAATAAAGATTACATGGAGGTTTGGAACTTCCTGGTGCTGTATCTCTTGAGAATCTAAAGCATCGTAGCATAGTAGTATGTGAGGTATACCATTGCGATGGGAAGTTTCTAGGTTTTGTTTTGACTATGCTGAGTTGGAAAGCTGAGTTCTTAGCAATGAGTGACCTGATCTGTTGTGAGAGAAAGAGGTTGCAATCTGTATCTTGATCTGGTGGGAGTGGATAAATGTAAAAATTTATCAAGCTGCGTGCTTCTTACCTGTACACTATATGAAGTTCGTAGCTCACTTAAAAAAGAGAGAGAGAGAGAAAGAAATGGACTACATTATACATACTTTTAGAAACGATTACTGCTCTCCGTTTGACTCCCAAAAACCTTAACAAGAGAGGTGAAGCTGGGCAAGGAGCGGTAATGCCAGTGTGAAGAGGTCCATATAAAGCATTAATTTGGAGAAATAATCATTGGAATAATTAATATAATGCAGTGGTCTTCTAATGACGGATTAACTTCTGTCTTCTTTATATTCCAGTTAGAAGTATCCATGGAGAACAGTGAACACTCAGTGGATGCAAAATCCATTAAAAATTCAGAAACGTGAGTATTTCTAATGCTATCCTTTATAATGAGGGAAAGATGTGTAGGTAGTACAGCAAACCTGAAGGAACGAGGAAGCAGAAAGGGCTTTCAAACCAGAGAGAACCAGCTAACGTCCTCCCTCAGCAGCTGCGTGGCTTTTGCACATGTTAACTTATCCTCCCTGAATCTTGTCTTTCAAATCACACTTTCACGAAACTGTGTGTAGGGAAAGATGAGGTACAGTGCCTGACCACAGTCAGAATCCCCAGCCTGCAGAAGGATGCCACGGGAGAGGCAGAACTCACAATTCTGTGCCTTCCTACATCCGTCTGCAGGATGAGAGCTTTTGTGTTTGGAGGAGATTTTGGGCTTTCTGTTTATTTATGAGTTGTTTTTCTTTAAAGATTTTATTTATTTGCCAGAGAGAGAGCACAAGCAGGGGGAGCAGCAGACAGAGGGAGAAGCAGGCTCCCTGCTGAGCAAGGAGCCCAATATGGGATTCGATCCCAGGACCCCGGGATCATGACCTGAGCCAAAGGGAGACATTTAACTGACTGAGCCACCCAGACATCCCTATTTATGAGTTTCAAGACTAAAATGAAATGCCAATTCTGAGTCTGAGGAAGAATTGCCTGCTTTTAGGTGATCTTGTGCCATTTGTTTTTCTGTCTTCCTTTTTGCAGTAGTTTGCTTATTAAGGCTTCCCATAACCAGATAATGGAGAATGGAAAAAGATAAAATGCAAACACTGTTAACATAATTCATGTCATTATCCACTTGGGATCCCTTGTGGAACTTTATTCTGAAAGTTTCTTCTGAGACCCGGTATTATTATTTTGGACAAATTTAACAGTAATTATTTAGTGACCTTCGTACTAAGCAAAAGTATTACAGAATGATCAACAGGTTACCAATAAAGATTTAGCAGTGTCTATTTAGCTTTGAGATTTATTTGAAACTACACTTTTGAAATACAATCCATTTTAGAAGGTTTGGGGTCCTTTTTTTTAAACCTTTTTAAGTGATTTATACATTTTCCTACCTTTTCATATCATACAGAATATAACTTAATAGCAAATTGCACGGGAGCCCGAAACAGACTTAGATCTGTTTCGATCTGATGATCAGTTATCCTCATGTCCCTCAGCTTTTGAGTCTCTGCTCTGCATCACGCATGCCCCCCTCCCCATGTAGCTATCCTGGTGCCAGCAGAGGAGCTCTCCCTCCTAAGGAGGCAGCAGGGGGTGGTGGGGAATTACAGTTCTGGGATCCATAATCTATATGGTCTTCAACAAGTCACTTGGCTTTCTGAGCATTAATTTTCTCACCCGTAAAACGTGGGGATCTTCACCGTTAGCGAAATAGAATTATTTCTGACCTCAACTGCTTTAATTTACTATTTTAATCTTTTTCCAATAATGTTTGTAGACTTCTATATAAGGTGCAATACTCTCAGGTTAAATCTGTGAGGATGTGGACTTGAGGTATTGATGTCTGGCATCTCTAGACCTGGTGTGTCCTGATCCTTGGACTAGATCGGGGGTCAGGCTTGCAGTCTGTTCTGGTCAAGTTTTATTGGAACGTAGCCACACACATTCCTTTACATGTCGTCCTGGGCTGCTTTCACCAGCCGAACGGAGTAGTTGCTTCAACAGAGACTGTATGACCTGCAAATCTCAAATACTTAGAGTTTGGCTTTTTTGAAAAAAAGTTTTTTGACTCTGGTCTAGATAACAGGTTTTTGGATAAGTATTTCCGGTTCTTTACAACAGTGACCTGCGTATTAACTATTAATTTGTTCAGCTCCTAGTGTTTAAGGAACAATTTAGGAATTGTGAAAAATACCGTGCTTTGAGTCATATTTGCATTTTTTCAGTTTCCTCTCATTTTCAGGGTAATTTTAAGATCTTACTCTTACCTTGAGAGAGAAATATCTCACAAAGTTATAAGAAATTTAAGAATTTTAAATTATAAAATGTGTTTGGTGCAATTTTATAAAAATGTAGAGGAAAACCTAAGATGTAGTGAGTAAAAGCCTGAACACTGAAGTCTGACAGGTACGCTCACCCTTGGCTGACACAGTGTCTATGTAACCCTCAGCACTGAGCCTCAGGGTACTCATTTCCACATCTGTGAAATGGTTTCTCATGAAATTTAAACCAGGAAAGGCCTGTAGCACACAGCCTGACATTCACTCAACAAATGTGAACTGTTCTTATGTGTTATAAAAGTTGTATTACTGTGAACAGCAGCATCGGTCATTTCTACCTTTGTAAACTGTTGTTTGATTTCCAAACAGAAAGATCTTACATGGAAGCAAATCAGTGGACTCTGGAATGTCCTTGGACAACAGTTATAAAATGGATTATCCTGAAATGGGTTTATGTATAATAATTAATAATAAGAACTTTCATAGAAGTACTGGTATGTATCCTAACGTAATTTTAGTCCTCTTCAAATATTGTACCATTTATGCTTGGTATAATATAAAAAACAGAACTGATGTTATTAGATGGTAAACGATAACACAGAACAGCCACAAAGTAAAGATAGAGCAGGACCCTACACATCGTCCATCACGAACTCTTGATCTTCTGCCCATCATCAGAATTTCTCCCTCTTCCCACAGCTAGCCTCCCATCTGTATGTTGGCTCTCCTGCCCCGAATTCTGTAGAACCTTTGCTTCTTTATCCTCCTGCTCCCTCTTTCATTCTAATAGAAGGATCACAACAAATAAGGAGTAGTATTTTTTTCTTTCCCAGAACTGTGTAAGGCACCTCGTAAGTATTATCTCATTTAATTTTTACCACAATTCTGAAAAGTAACCACTATTAGATGCCGAAAGGTTAAAATTCTGACACAGAGTTCACACAGGTCGTTTAGTAGCAGAGCTGGGACTTGGCGTTGGTGTGTGCCTGAGCACCCCCCACCCCGCAATCTGAGCTCTGAATCTACCTCCTTCCAGGGAAGCACTGCTGTACTTCTTTGTATCTTCATTTGCTCTATTGACTTTTTCCTTTTCCCCAACAAAAATGACAGAACCCCATCTTAAAGAGACCTTTCTTTCACCCTGCTTCCTCTTTAAGCTTTGATCTGATTTTTGTCTCCTCTAAATTTGGAAAATATGTGCTTTAAGCTTGCCATCTTCACTTCTTTCCATCCCTCTTGAATCTCTTTTCTGTTTTCTACCTCTACCGAAACTGCTTTCTTAGATTCCCCATGGCCTGATCACTAAATCTCCCTTCTCAGTCTCTGTACTGGGTGCGACTTGAATCTACCGATAAGGTTTAGACTTTTTTTTTTTTTTTAGAGAATATAAACTATCAAATCCCTTATAATCCCAGAAAGTTCATTAAAATCTTGATGTGTTGATTCTTTTTTCCTGACAGTTTCTTTCAAAGCTTAATTTCATTCATAATATGTAAGCAATATTGTATCCTGCTTGTTCCACTTAATGTAATATAAGCATTTTTCACATTGCTATATAATTTTCAGCTCTTTTAATGATTAACTAGTATTCCATTTGCTTAATCTGTATAATTTATTCTTTGAGTGGACATTTGGGCTATTTCTCCATTTCTTATTTTTTATATTTATATTGATGCTGTGATAATTCTTTGAATTGGCATATTGATCACATTAGACTTAATTTTTAATTGAAGAAATTAGAAGCAGCAGATCCAACTTAGGAGGCCATATTGGGCTGGTGGTAAAAATGGCCAGAAGAATGCAGGTTGCACTGGAACGATAAGCAGAACTTGGTGTTAGAATAGTTGCAAGGAAAGAGTAAGGGGAAAAATAGGTGTCTGAATCTGAATGAAAGTCTTCGTATTGCTTTTGGCTGTAAGTTGAGATGCCACCTTCAACCATCAGATACTCTACATCACGTTGCTAGGTATGATGCCCACTTCCTGTAGAATTTTACATTGCAGAACCTGTTCTTTAACAACCATAACAGCAAATTGTTTAACCCATGAGTCTAACTTTAGCATTCGACTGAGCTCTTCTGCTTTGAAATGTGAAGGTCAGGTCCTCACAGTGCTCTCCTGACAGTCTCATGTTTTCTGATCTACTATTAAATGGTTCACAACCCAGAACCAGAATTCAGTCTCCTTGTCACATAGCTGCATGGTGTCCTCAGCCTCTCCAAAGTCAAAACTTTGATAGGCTTATTTTAATTTTATAAAAATTACCTATGGCCATAATAGAAATATCAGGAACTACAGATTAGCAACAGAAAAAGCATTAAAATCACTCATAGCACACTACTCAGAGATGCTCTATCAACAGTATTTTGTGGGCATAGGCATTGAGTCTTTTTTTGTATTCATACATGTTAATAATTTACTCGGTTCTAAGGTGTGTCCTCCCTAACACTCTAGCATTTTTAGATCTGAGTGCATTGTATAGTCAGTCTGTACACTTATGTGGAGAGTACTATAAAGGAGGGACCACAGCCCAGAACCCCTGGGTACAGGCCTAATGCTAGCCTTATTACTTTCAGCAAGTTTCTGAACTTCTCCGTGCTCCCTGTGCCACATCTGTACAAGTGAAGCTGGTCACAGTCACTGTCTCACTGGTGTTTGGAAGGGTTGGAGGAAATTACTCATATAGCAGGATGCCTAGTGAACAAGACTAATGTGGCAGTGGTTTGTGGGCTGTTTCTCTGAAAACATATTATTAAAGTAGTAATGGATCTTAAAATTGTTGGGAACTTAAAAAATACAGTTCCTCTGAATGTGTGAGATGTCTGTATTGTTATATATATCATTTTTCCTTACAAAAAAAGTAGGATCCTGTTGTTCTACAGTTTTTTTTTAATACAATGACCATTTCCCATGGCAAAATTTTGTCTACAGAAAATTTTTTTAAAGATTTATTTATTTGAGAGAGAGAAAGAGAGATCAGGGGAGGGGCAGAAGGAGAGAGAGAATCCCAGGTAGACTCTGGGCTGAGCTTGGAACCCAATGCAGCGCTTGACCCCATAATCCTGAGATCATGACCTGAGCCGAAATCAAGAGTCAGATGCTCAACCGACTGAGCCGAGCCATGTCTACAGAAATGTTAATGGCAACACAGTATTCCATTATGTAAATGAATCATCATTTAGTTAACCAAACTTTTCTCATTAAGCATTTCAGTTGTGTTTTTCACTATCTACGCAGCTGTGAAAGATATCCTTCTGACCATAGCACTGATACAGCTTATGTTATGAAGTGTCTTATATGCTAAGAAACTAAAGAGACTTTGTGTTACCACGATCAAAGTCATTGGATTTTCTTAGCAGTTGAAAAGAATTTATTGTGGATTGTGTGACTTGCTGAATATTATTTCAGAGGAGTTTCTTTTCTTTTTTTTTTTTTTTTTAAATGCAGTTATAAGTAATCCTTTCTGTTTTCAAGGAATGACACCTCGGTCTGGTACAGATGTAGATGCAGCAAACCTCCGGGAAACATTCACGAACTTGAAATACGAAGTCAGGAATAAAAATGATCTCACATGCGAAGAAATTTTGGAATTAATGGACAGTGGTAAGAAATAATTAAAAGAGTGACCTCCCTTCATTGTCCAATTTTATATTATGGTATAGCTGTAAATATAATAATAAGGCATGAGAACTGGGGCACCATATTCTATATAATCCCACATTTTATATACATAAAGTAAAAGTTATTCATGCCACCTCCCTAACGTGGTTTGAGGTATGCTGACTGCCCCAAGTTGGGTTTCGATGATCTCTCAGTTCTGTCCTCAAGTTTCTTTATCCTCCTCCTGTACAGTTTAATAGGAGATTGATGGGTGAATGAAGTTGTGTTATTTTTATTTTCCTTACTTGTAAACATTTTTCCAGTCTCCAGAGAAGATCATAGCAAAAGGAGCAGTTTTGTTTGCGTACTTCTAAGCCATGGGGATGAAGGAATAATTTTTGGAACCAATGGACCTGTTGACCTGAAAAAACTAACGGGTTTCTTCAGGGGGGATTACTGTCGAAGTCTGACTGGAAAACCCAAACTTTTCATTATTCAGGTAATCTATACCTAAACAACTTGGTTCTTGAGGATTAATCAGGGATTAATTTACTCATTTGTAGATTAGCCAAAATTTATTTTTTTCCCCTGAAGCTACTGAACTACTATAACTTTTTTACTCATTTAAACTACCACTTACGAGATAGAGAATACATGTCCCTTTTAGATTTGAATCAAAAAGATTCCTCATTTTAACATCCATGTTTACACAACCTTTACATTTCTTAGAAATAACAATAATGTGTATACACATATACGGTTTTTAATAAATTTTTCTTTAAGTAGTCTCCACACCCAGAGTGGAACCCAACGTGGGACTTGAACTCACGACCCTGAGGTCAAGACCTGAGCTGAGATCAAGAGTCAGAAGCTTAACTGACTGAGCCACCCAGGCGCCCTTAAATGCTTATTTTCTAACTGCTAGGCTTGCCGAGGCACAGAACTGGACTGCGGTATTGAGACAGACAGTGGAGCCGAGGACGACATGGCCTGTCAGAAAATACCAGTTGAAGCAGACTTCCTGTATGCCTATTCTACAGCCCCTGGTAAGACAGTTACCAATAACGGACATTACCTGGAGAGTCTAAACACAAAGCAAGTGTTCCAAAGGCTGCCAAGATTTTGACATTCATAAACAGCTAACGGGTCTGTATTTTAGGTACCTTAACGACAGAGAAGTGTCAGAAAGTCGTCTTTAGCAAAGTTTAGCTGGAAGATGTGCATTTATAAGAAAGTGGGAGGATGGGGTAACCGGGTGACGGGTATTAAGGAGGGCACATGTGACGAGCACTGGGTGTTATACGCAAGTAATGAATCATTGAGCACTACATCAAAAACTAATGATGTATTATATGCTAACTGAACATATTAAAAAAAAAATAAGAAAGCATACTTCCACAGCATCCTTCATGAACTTAATGCCAGATAGGATACTGTATTGTAGTATAGGGTAATGAATTGTAATCTTGTGATACAGTATAATATGTGCTATATTGTCACATTTTCCAGAAAATCTTTGGAAGATAGGAAATAATAGAAATAAACTTGAATAGTGTGTGAGAGGGTAAAGTGGAATAAGGGAAAAGAAATAGGTTATTCCATGTTTTTGTAGTTGTGTTGTACCTGTCCTCCTATAAATAAGTCTTGATTGATCATGCAATTTATTTATTATACAACTAATTCAGGGTGTCACAAGTTTGGAAATAGAGGACAAATGTATAAAGAATGTTACATTTTTAAATACACTCAATATGGTTTCTTTTTAACCTCAATGAAATTGCAAGTAAAGTACTTCCAGATTAGAAGCAATGGATCCAAGAGTTAATCTGAAAAAAGTACAATGAATTCATTGTGTTCCCCTCTTTTTTGGAGTTTTGGAATACTCTGTAATGTCTTTATCATACTTCATTCAGATGCCTTGTAGACAAATTTAGGACATGCAAATGCGTGCATACATAAGCAATTGATATCTTGGATGAGCCAATAATCTGATGGCAGCACCATGCTCCTTATAATGGTGCCTCTTACACGTTGGCCCCTGCATCTTTTGCATGTTTCCCTCTTCCTCCCTATGAGAAGGGGAACCTAGACGAGAGCTTACCATGATTCAGAGGGGAAGGTTGTCCACGCTCTATTTTCCTTGCCATAAGGAGAGGTGTATGCACAACACCAAGCTCCCCGCCCCCCCCAGCATCATCTCCTCTGAAACAAGAGGTGTCGTTTATTTCCTTTTTATGGCTAGTAATGCTTGTGGATATTTGTGATTATGTAATAATCTATAAAATCCGGTATTCACAGTACTTTGGTTGTTACTCTGCCTCACAGGTTACTATTCCTGGCGAAACTCAAAGGACGGATCCTGGTTCATCCAGTCACTCTGTACGATGCTGAAACTGTATGCTCACAAGCTTGAGTTTATGCACATTCTCACCCGGGTTAACCGAAAGGTAGCCACCGAATTTGAGTCCTTTTCTCCTGACTCTGCTTTTCATGGAAAGAAACAGATTCCGTGTATTGTGTCTATGCTCACAAAAGAACTGTATCTTTATCACTAAAGGTGGATGGTTTCTTTTGGTTTTTTTGGTTTTTTTTTTTTTTAGTTCGTATGCCAAGTGAGGAAATGGTTTAACCGATCCTGTATTTTCCTCTCATTTCAATCTAATCGAATACTTCACATGGTACTTTGGAACCTGCTACTTTCATAGCAATAGAACTATGAGGCTACCTCACACTCAGAATCGGGTAGTCGAAATCGAATTTAATGAGGAATAAATAAAAATGGATAGTGCTGCAATCGTGAGAGGAAATGTTTCTAAATTAACTGCCCTGAAAATTAGCAAGTGTTAGTGATGCTGTTATGAATTTTTAAGTAATCATGGAAGAAGTTAAACATTGTAGTTATGAATTTCAATGATCTTGATGTGCTCCTATATGAGAGTATGTACTCTGGTTTTTGTCAAACCACAGACACGCTGATGGGGAATGATGTATCCTAGAATGTGGGGCTCCATGGGCAGGGTCAAAGTCTTAAAGACCTACCTTGATTTTAGAATCAGGATTTGGACATATGTCAACTGTATTTTTTGATCATTTGTCTGAGCACATGGTTTTGTGATATTGGGCCCAAGCATGTCTTTGTTGCAAAAAGTCATGTTTAGTATTGAAAAGAAAACTAATTTTTTGCCAGGGGAATTGAGAGCAAATCCCGTTGACTGTTGCGAGGCATTTAGCTTAAATGCAACGTTAAGGGAGGGAGGCAGAGTTAGAACCGCAAGGTGCCGAAACGCAGCTCATCCACCAGCATCCATATCCTGCCCTTTGTGCCTGAGCCAAGTCTGTTGAGCTTCACATACCAGCAAAATATGCAGAGAGCTGCCATGTAAAAACCTCACACTGTCGATCACACTGATAGCAGCGTGAATTGAAGAAACTCTACAGGAACGTACTAAAATACAACTTACATAGTAACCAGTGAAGTGCCACGAAGAAACAATAAATCAATCAGCTGGGCACTCCATCATTAGAAGATGGTTTGAGCCTGAGCAGAGTCACGGCGGGCACAGCCTGTGTGATGAGGGCAGAGCCCTGGACCGGCTTGGGAAAAAGCACCACTAGCTGGTTTTTTCGTATGGACCGGTGTGCGTGGAAGATACCACCCCCTAAGGCAGGAATCTCCAAGAGAGCTAACCAACTCAGAAATTTCTGAGATGGAAATTTTCCAAAGAAGCCAAGAGTAGCAACAGAAACCATGGCACGTTTTACAGTATAGTTTCTAAGCGTGTTAATTTCTGTTGAAGTTTACGCTCAAAGGTACAAAAAATGGTAGTTATGATCATGTACTGTTCACTGAATGAAAGGCCTGTGGCACGCAGGACCTTAGAAATCACCAGTCTCTCCCCTCCTCTGGCACATGGGGAAGCAGCCCCCACCAGGGAGGCCAGCCCCTCAGGCCTCCCCCTCAGGCAGGCCCTGAGCCCTTGCTGCTGCATCCCGGGGCCTCACGGGTTTTGCAGTCTGGCATTTCACGTAAGCTATCTCTTGCTCAATGAAAGAAACTGACATTTATAAATGACCACTCTTTGTTTCACCTATAGAATTTTTTCTAAGTAAATGAGGCATGTCATGGTATCTTGAGATGTGTTCCTGTGTGACTATTTTGTAAACTTTTGTTATGCATTTTTATTTCAAAATATAAATTTTAACTTAAAATTACCAGCATGTTCAAGTTTTTGTTGTTGTTCTTGTTTCTGATATGGTGCCACTAACTAGTTAAAAAACGGTTTTAACCAAGATCTGGAGCTTGATTTGGAAAGACCAAAGAGGGTGCAGCAGGATTCTGTAATCAGATATTTTGAGATGGTGGCAAATTACTGAACAGGATAAGCAGAGCTTTTTTCTTCCCAGGCCCTGTCATTGGGGCCCTGTTCCTAAGATGCCAGGATGCCAGGAAGGACAGCAGGTCTGCAGTGACCACAGTCCCTAAATATGACCATGTTTTTGTTTGTTTCCTTGCTTTGCAGAATGGTAACAGTATAAAGGATATTGCTGAAGGACAATATTTTCCACCACATACATTTTCAATAGAATAGAAGGGGAAAAAGAACTCGGGGACATGCCTGTCAAACCACGAATGTCCCTGGTGGCCACCTCTGGGGAAATGTTCCCTTATTTTATGTACGTAGAAAAGGAATATAACAAAGTGCAAACATGTGCAGTTTTAAATTCCTTCCAGTGTTTCTCTAATGAACATGGAATACTTTTTTAGGTCAGAAAACTCAATTAAATGATTCGAACTGGGAATAGGGGATTCCTGTTTCCAAGGAATAGAGGATGGCATGAATAACTTTTTTAAGACTCTTTAAAGCTGTAGTTCTGTAATGGGTGGAGAAAATTAGCCCATTCTAATCTCGCTATTATCTAAAGAAGTCTGAGATATTAAAAAGGAAAAAACCAGCAAATCAGTAGAAAAATGGACCAAGGGCATGGACCCAGTTCACGGAAAGGGAAAGACCAAATGTCCCTAACACTCAGGTAAAGAGCTTAATCTCCATCATAATAAGAGAAAAGGCAAATTAAACTAAGGTACCATCTGTCCTCTATCAGATTGACAGAAGTCATTCTGTGAGCAAAACAAGAAAATACCTCTTCCCGCTGGTTGGATTGCAAAGTGGTGTAATTCCCTGTGGAGGAGAATCTGGCAATACTTATCAAATTTTATGTTCTCTGAAGTAGCAATTCTTCATTTCTTGAAGTTCAAACTACCCATACATCTGTGTGCACAAAATTTTAGGCACAATTACTCATCACAACATTGTTTTCATGGTTAAAAAAAAATAGCAGCAACCCATCTGTAAAGGCAGGTTAAATACACTGTGATACGTCCATGTAATGGAACATGATTTGCTGTAAAAAGTGAGGAGGGGTCTGTTCAATCAATAGGTAAAGATCTCCCCCATGTATGATTAAGTAGAAAAGGATGAAACAGAACACCATAGGTAATATGCTCTATTTTGTGTAAAAAGGGAGGAGAGAGATAAGAATGCATTTGCATAAAGAAACACCAGGAGGATTAAAAGAAGAAGAAGAAGAAGAAACTAATAAAAATGTAAATGGTGGATGAGGTTAGGGATGGAAGTGAGATTTCAAATGTGTTCACTGTTCTGTATAAGTTGGACTTTCTGGAACCATGTGAGTGTATTACCTGTGTCAACTGAGAGAAAAAGCAGAACTGAATCAAACAAACACATTTATTTTGGGTCTCAGAATTGCAATTTGGGAGCACACATTCAAGTAGCAACCCAAATTTTCACCTACTAGGGAACAGAAGTCAGGGTTTATTAAATACAAAAGGGAATGCTTGTCTATGTTGTTTGCAAAGAATTTTGGTTGATGTTGGCAACAGATAACAATTGTTATTTAAAAAAATTAAAAAAAACAATTGTTATTAATTGTAAATTAACGATTGTAATTAACCATAATTACTTGTGAAGGCGATCACTGAGCAAAAGTCCATTCCTATGCCAAATTGCAGGAGTTCATGGAACTCCTGTTTGGCCCAGTGCAAAAGTCCGTGGTTCCACCCTGGGAGGAGCGTACATAAGGCCCACCATAATGGCCTCCTAGCTCCATTTTAAAACCCACTGATATAAATAACTCCTTTTTATTGTACCTTTCAAGACTTCAAAAATGAAATTAAATCAAGGGGAGGTGGGAGGGGCACAAAACTTTCTCAATGATGAGAACATAGATTATACATGATGAGTACAGAGGGGAGGGGTGGAGAGGGTACCATACATTTCCCAAAGCCATGTTATATGATTTTTGTTTAGCTCATTAACTTCTTCGTCTCAACCTCTAGGTATTAATTGAGACATCATAACATATTAATATTAGAACCTGAGCCCAAGATAATTCTCAGGGTTTTGGTTGAAGGAACAAACTAGAGTATTAGTTTCTTGATTGATTTTTCTACTCATTCCATCCTTATCCTTTACAATATGATTATAATTAATTATCACATGGTAAGCTGGCCAACAAATATTCACAAGAGAATTTTCATGCCCAGAATCTCTACCTTTTACTACCCTGATAATGAAAGACCTAACAAGTACCGTATAATTTCACTCATATGTAGAATTTAAGAGACAAAACAAAGGAACGCAGTGGGGGCAGGGGGAGACAAACCAAAAAACAGACTCTTAACTATAGAGAACAAACTGGAGGTTACCAGCGGGGAAGTGAGTGGGGGATGAGGGAAATGGGTGAAGGGAATTAGAGCACACTTATGATGAGCACTGAGTAATGTATACGCTTGCTGAATCACTATATCGTACGCCTGAAATTAATATAACACTGTATGTTAATAATCCTGGAATTAAAATTAAAAAAAAAAAGATAATGAAAAGACCTGAAGAACTGAGATGTTTAGGAATCTTCAGAAAAGGCAAGAAAATGTTTTAGCCGGGGCACCTGGGTGGCTTAGTCGTTAAGCATCTGCCTTCGGCTCAGGTCATGATCCTAGAGTCCTGGGATCAAGCCGCATCTGGCTCCCAGCTCGGCAGGAGGCCTGCTTCTCCCTCTCCCACTCCCCCGGCTTCTATTCCCTCTCGCTGTATGTCTCTCTCTCTGTCAAATAAATAAATAAAATCTTAAAAAAAAAATGTTTTTGCCAAATTTAAACTTGGTACAAAAGCTATTAAGGAGCATGTCCTAGCTGGAAGAGTCCATTGTCGAATCTGCTCCTTATGCTTTGGTTTTATGTGACTTAAATATAAGCTTGGGGACCTGACAGCCCTCCCTTGGAGGGAAGCATCCTTGGCCTGAGTGTTGAACGCTAATTCACTGATTTTACAGAAGAACTTCCAAAAACCCAGTTCTGCCTGGCAGGTTGAAGGAGCGTTAAGAGGGTCCCTACGGCTGGAGGAGAGTCAACAAGGAGAGGAGTAGATGAGGTCAAGCGTGGCCTTGCAGGTTCTTCGTCTAGAGATGCCACATGGGGAGAATGCATGTGGGAAGAGGAAGTGCCAGCATTTGAACACCTAGGAAAGGAGACAAAGGACCACCCAAGTCAAAGACAGGAAAACCGTATAGGCTGAGAAAGCCACGGGAAGGAATTTCCAGAGGAAATGTGACAAACCACTGAGAATTCAGAGAAAAGAAAGATTTTAAATATGCATTGGCTTTGTGACAACGGGTTTTATAGGTGATCCCGACAAAGGGGACCTTGCAAATACTGAGACAGAATCCAGCTTAGAGTGGATTGATTCATTAGTGGAAGGCGAAGAAACAAATAAGTATAAGAAACTTGAGAAATTGGCTTTGAAGGACCTTGAAAAACCTTGGAATTTCCTAAATGATAAGAGAGAGAAAGGTGCCTTTTATATGTCAATGAGATTACTTTTGGAAAGCCAGCCAGATAACCTAAGGATGGGGGCTGGTTGCCAGGGGAACCATGTGATGAGAAGGTTGGAACTTTCATCCTCCCCGTCCTTGGCCTGACCCCTGGGGAGGAGAGTGGAGCTGCAGGTTGAGTTCAATCACTAGTGGCCAATGATTTAATCAATTATGCCTATGTAATAAAGCCTCAATAAAAACCCACAAGAACTGGGTTCAGACAGTTTCCAGGTTGGTGAACACATGGAGATGTGGGGAGAATGGTGCGCCCAGAGAGCAGGGCAGCTTTGCACCCCTTCCCCATACCTTGTCCTATGCCTCTCTTCCGTCTGTTTCTGACTTATATCCTTTTATAATACATTGGTAATCTAGTAAATAAAATGCTTCTCTGGGTTCTGGGAGGCACTCTAGCTAATTAATGGAACCCATTAGAAGGGGATCCCAGCAAGGGCACCCATAAGGGGATCATTGGAACCTCTGATTTATAGACTGTCATCAGAAACACAGGTGACAATCTGAACTCACAGTTGGAATGGGGGCGGGGTGGCGGTGGCAGTCTTGCCACCCTTGAGCCCTTACCCTGTGCCGTCTGACACTCTCTCCAGTTAGATAGATTCAGAATTAAGTTGCATTGGAAGACACCTTGAGGGTGTCCAAGAATTGCTTGATGGTGTGGGGGAGAAACTTATACATGTTGAAACTGGTATCAGATGTGAATCTTTGACGTAGCATTCGAGAAGGGCTACTCTTACTCTAGTCCAATAAAATTCTACTTGCCACCTGAAATAAATCTGTACTCTTAAAAGTGTCCTTCCTTGATGAGACTTGAGCAGTGAAATGTGGCAGTGACTAGAAATGGCCCAGAATTGTCTTTTAACAGAAATCTTGTGACCAAAGATCCTCCTTGTACACTGTTACTATGTCATCATCATTAGTGATTTGCCAGAACTTTCCATAGATTAAAAGATTCCAATTTAAGTCTTCATTTCTTTTCAGATTTATCTAACTTTTCAGTTGATCCTGAGCAAGAGAAAAAAGCGAATGTTGCTATGGGAGGATCTCCATCAGTCCATTGCATGGATTACGAGGAAATAATAGATCATACATGCAAATGAAATGCAATTTTATGTAGCTGTTAGGAAGGAAGATAGATGGGTCCCAGTCTTACTAGGCCACTAATAGTAGAGTGATTGTGGCCAAATTACAACTTGTTTCCTAGTGTCCACAGGCGTAAAGTCAGGGGGCGTCTAAAGACTCTTCCAGCATTTACATCATATGTAAAAGTAAGTGGTGCTTGGAGCATGTCTAGAGAGAGCTCATAACCTTTCAAATTCGGCATGCCTTTGAAAAAGAAAATACCAGGGCTCCATGCTTGGAGATCCTGCTTCAGGAGGTCAAGGACAATGGGATCCAGGAATCTCCGTGTTCAACAGGCACTTTGGGTGATCCCTGCATCTTTGTTGGAGAAACACTGTTGGGGACCTAGTTAATGATCCTTGGTCTTACCTATGAACCGAATGAGAGGGAAATCTTGGCCAACACCTGTTCTGCTATTTGTTCTCTCAACTCAGGTTTGGACTTAAGACTGTCATCTCTCTTTCTCTTCTACTCTCAAGATGCATATGGAAGTTCTGTGACTAAGAACTCATCACAGTACCTGTGGGCAGTGTAGGCAGTGATCATTCTCACTAGCTAAAAATAACTGGCCAGATCAGAAGCCTGGTAAAGATGGATGGACAGCAGAAGAGGCCATGGTGGGAGAGGGGAGAGGTGATCTGGGTTTGGAGGCTCAGAAGATGGTGGCAAGCCAGGGAGGAAACAAAACTTAATATTCTGTAACCTATCCATATCTAATAGTGTCTAACAATCTTCTAAAGAAATAAGTCTCTTATAGTATTTCCAGATCCTATTGCTCATTTATAGTATTTATTTCTAGGCCTTCAAGTTTTCCAAGACATTTTCCCATTTTTAACGTTTAAAAAAACCTGATTCTATCCAAAACCTGAGTGTATGTGTGTGTGTGTGCACGCGCGTGCACGTATTCGTTGCTGTTGTTTGTTTCCAATTTTTAATCAGAACGTAACACAGTCAAGAAATGGTAGCTGTTTCCAGCCAATGCTACTGTGTCTCTATTTTGAACATTTGCCTCCAGAGCCATTGTCGCCAGTGCAAATTCAGATGGAAAGGATTGAAAAATAAAATTGCAAGCGGTACCTGTTGAGAGTTTCTACTATTTAAAAATCTGTAAGAATGAGTTGGACTACCACTGGGGTGATGGGTGGAGGCAGTGTGTGGACTGAAATCTTGTTCTGCACCTGCATGTTCTCACCCTGCTTTCCCCATCTCCCCCTCCCCCTCCACCCCTCATAGCTCCCTGTCTCCTGCTATGAACTTGAGACTTTGGAGTGAGGAAAAAAAAATCAGATTTGCCTGGCTTGTGCCTATCAGCTGTGGTCGATTCAACACTTCCTTGACCCAACCCAGGCTGATACAAAATTTAATGACTTAAATCAATTAATATTCCATCCTTCTATTTTACTTTCAGTTCTTTATCCCTCTTGATTGACTTGTTAGCCCTCTGAAAACATTTTTTAAAAAATCTTTAATGTGAGAAATTGAACACAAACTTTCTAGATATATATCTCTGATGTTCGAACCAGTCAAATGTTACTTATATTTCATTTGAATTTCTAATATTAGTATATAATCATACAAAATAAGGATCTGACTTATCCCTGCTCTCTCCCTCTCTCATCCTGCATCCTCTCATACCACCTCAAGCATAGAGCAGAACTGAAAGGTTGAGATGGTTGAACAAAAAAACAGTGGTTTGGTTTATCCAATGAGAGCCTAAGAAGAAAAGCTAGACTCTGAGCCACTATAATACATTCATATCCTTAAAGTTAACCACTAAAACTTTTAAATTATTTGTTACAGATTCTCTTTATAAATTTCTTCTTGAAACTCAAGTCGCTGATGGAAGCTTATTGTGAAAGTTTATCTGTGAGCCTTAAGGCCATCTACATTGTGTTGAAGAACTGATGTACATGTCCCTTCAAGTCACTGCATTGAAAGAACTACCTTAGTTGGAGAGTGGCATAATTTCAAATTGCGTCAAGCAAATTCCAGGAAATGTTGAGTTGACATGTGCATTATCTCTGGAGCTATTATGGTTGGTGGGCAACCCATTTTTCAGCATATGAAACTTATAGCTAAACTATGACTAAGAAATATTTTTCACAGAACATAGTCACAGTTCATTTCAGTTCAGAATTCCCCATCCCCACTCCACCGCCCACATCCACACCTCCTCTGTTGGGTTTCATGTAGTTAAGTGGCACTGGTTCTACTAGCTACCTCTTCCCCAGTCTGAACTACAGTTTCTCCTTCTCTCACATGGGGGCCATATTATCTCCCTTCCAGTAGGAGTGATAGGAGAATTTGTTAAAAGATAATGACAGAGGAGCACCTGGGTGGCTCAGCCGGTTAAGTGTCCGACTCTTGATTTCTACCAAGGTCATGATCTCAGGGTCATGGGATCGAGCCCCACATCGAGCTCTGTGCTGGGCATGGAGCCTGCTTGGGATTCCCTCTCTCCTCCCCCAGCACCTATGCATGTGTATATGCGCGCTCTCTTTCTAAAAAAAAAACAAACAAACAAACAAAAATCCCACTAAAACAAAAACAGCAACAACAACAAAGATAATGACAGAAAAGTTGTCTGAAAAATTAAAGCACAATAGAGCCACGATAGGTTATTTAGATATCCATCAGTTTGCTGTCATTGAAAATGTTAGTAGAACTAGGAAAACTACTTTATTTACTTATCAACACGTATAGCTCTCAACTTTATGCCCCGTCTCTTCTAAGTGGTTTTAAATATTAACTCATGTAATGCTCTTATCAACCTTACGAGACAGCCCTAATTTACAGAGGAGGAAACTGAAGTAACTTGACCAAAGGCACAATGAAGTCAGGAACAGGGCCAGGATTTGAACCCAGGAGTCTAGCTGTAGGGTCTACCCACAGGGCCTACCTAAGAAGAAGGTGACTCCTCTTAGGCTCTCATTGGATAAACCACTATGCTGAGCTACCTTGAGAGAGATCGTGCCTGACTATGGCAGCCACGTTAGCAGGTTCAGTCCTGAATGTGCAGATAGTCCCTGGGGAATTTAACATTTTTATTCAACAAATCTTTGTTGAGTATTTACAATTTCTTTGCCAGGCACTGTGCTAGGTAGTAGCACTATAAAGATAAAAGACACATTTCATGCCCTTGTGGAGTTAGTCAGTGGTTGAAGTAAACAGGGAACACCTGATAAGAGGCTATTTCCCCTCCTTTCAAGTTAACAACAGTAAGCTGAGTCAAAGAAAATTCCAGAGCGTGTGAAGTCTAACCCTCGCCTATCCTAGGTAGCCTTTGACTAGCCTCCCAATCTCTGCCTATTTATCTGTCAAAAAAGAAAGCAAAGGAAGCCTGGATGACTCCATAGTTTAAAAACTGGGGTTGCTTCTGCTGATCCTGGGGCAGGTCAACTGACTGATCTTGGTAGAGCCTCCTTCGCCCAGACTGCAAAGAGCCAAGGCCAAGCTAAGTCAGAATAGGTCAGCTTTTGAGGGACTGCTTTTACTACCCGTGTGGGGTACATGGGGTACACTTGTTCTGGAAGGAATGCTGATTTCCTCACTGGGTTTTACATGGTGAGCGGGTATGGAGGGGAATGGCTATCACAACATCGGAACACGTGATGAAAAGAAACAGGTCATTTGTCCTCACTGCTAACAAACCAGTGCCGCAGATGTACAGAAAAGGAGTATGCTACCATCTTCATGTTGCCTTTTTAAAGGAAAATAGCCATCAAGGTCAAGATAATACAGGAAACATTTATTATATATCTATTCTCAGGAAGTATATGGGAAAATAGCAAATGAGCAAACGAGGGTTTAGACTACAGACGGGTGCTCAGAAAGACCTACTCAAATAGGCACATTTGAAATCTCCTTGTGGGGGTCACAAATCTCTTTCCACTGACATCCAGTTAGGTCTTGGGTTATGGATAAGAAAGTCAAGCTGAGGGGTGAGGAGTGTGACTCCAGGTCACGACCCTTTGTGTGATCTCTCAGGCCCCATGTTAGCCAATACAGAGGCTTTACCTGGCGGACCTTGTGGGGGGAAGCTGACCTCCCCAGGGCACACTTCATGCAAAGCCAACGCACCGTGTCTGTGTGCAACGCATGGAGTCTCTGGAGGGATCCTCCGGCCCTCCTGGCTGGTGATGCTTAGAAATATCTACATTCCTGGCCCTATCGCCTCCATTTGGAGGCCTCCTTAGGTGGGGGGTGGGGGGTGGGGAGATGGGGGTGTGTGTGCAGAAAGCGCCTTCTAGGCTTGGGGGGAGGGGGACCCTGAGGACACTCGCCTTCACTCTGACTCAGTATTCAGTATTTTCGCTCCTATTCATCCCCAGCTCTCTCCCACCCCCTCCACAAACTGGCAGGAGCCTTTCGTCTGGGGCTTCCTGTTTGTGCTGGCCCTGTTCCAGGGGGAAAAATAAAACACTGGGAGAGCTACTGCTTCCCCAATTTGCCTCTTGCTCCTCCAGCCTAGTAAGCATCTAAAGACTCCACAGTTATTCTCACTTTGGCTTGTCCTAATTGATCACCTCGGTACCTTCGGCTCTCTCCAGCTCGGCTCTTGCCGGGCAGGAGGCTAAAACAGAAGGGTATTTTCTAACTGTAAGTGAAAGGTAAGTATTTGGACTGAGGTGACTCTGATGCTGGGACAGCCCAGGTAAGTAGACCCGAACCTCAACTGGTAATGCCTCCAGGCTAAGAAATCCAAAGGACAACCAATCACAAGCAGCCAACTTTTCTAAAGAAGGCAACTGCTCACGCTAGATCCAATCTAGCAATTTCCCCGCTTCCCTTCTCCGTCTTTGCTATGCAAATCTTGCCCCAGGCCCCAGGGGGCTCCTAACCACTTGTGGTTTGCTGCTGCCCGCTTCAAATCCACTTCTACTCAAATAAACTCTTAAAAATGTAATATACCTCAGTATATTTTTCACCAGAATATCCTACCAAAAGTAACCAAACCACCTTCAAGGAAAAAACCGGGTCAACTGCTGCTTTTCTCTGAATTGTCCTCGTGCCTTTGCCACCCTGATAAATTCATCAGTCACATCGGCTTTAGCTGAACCACATCTTTGCTTGTCAACCAGGATGTTTGGGATGATGTTCAACTAAGGAAATTTTCTAGTATACAAATAATCGGTATCGGGGCGCCTGGGTGGCTCAGTGGGTTAAAGCCTCTGCCTTCAGCTCAGGTCATGATCTCAGGGTCCTGGGATTGAGCCCCGCATCCCGCTCTCTGCTCAGCAGGGAGCCTGCTTCCCCCTCTCTCTCTGCCTGCCTCTCTGTCTACTTGTGATCTCTCTCTCTCTCTGTCAAATAAATAAATAAAACCTAAACAAACAAACAAATAATCAGTATCGATAATCTTTTCAAAGCACGGTAAGGAGAGTCGGTGAAATTTTGCACTCCTCAAAGTCAACTGCACCTCAGATCACAGAGGAAGGTTAGTTAGCTGTTTCCTGAGAGCTGTTGGGACAGGCAGGGTGTCCGTGAGGCTGCTCTTCCTATAGCTACTCTGATGGGGGAGGTATTGTGGGAGCTTCTCTTTCAGGGTTCCAAGCAGGAAATGGGCAGCAGTCTTAAAAATTAACTTCTCCCACGGCTCAAATTAGCAGCTGATTAGATAGAAAGGCAAATATCCTAGGTGAAAGAGAAAGCTCTACCTTCTGGTTCTTAGATGACTTTGACCTCAAATTGTGTACGTTAAAAAAACTAAGCTGCAGGGGTGCCTGGGTGGCTCAGTCAGTTGGGCACCCAACTCTTGGTTTCTGCTCGGGTCATGGTCTTGCAGTCGTGGGATCGAGCCCCGCGTGGGGCTCTGCACTCAGCACGGAGTCTCTCTCAGATTCTCTCTCCCTCCCACTCTCTCAGAAAAATAAATGAAATCTTAAAAAAAAAAAAAAAGAAAGCTGCAATAAACATGTGAGTTTGCTTTAAACTGACTTTAACGCCAAGGATGAGAATAGTGAGAAAGTCTAGAGTGGCGGGGCCCTTGGCGAAAGCGGAGATCACTCCCAGAGGCAAGCAGAGCAAGGAAGGATGCCATGGTGATGAGTATGTTTGTGTGTGTGTGTGTGCGCGCGTGTGTGTTAGTGGGAGCACATGCCCACGTGCATGCACACTCCCTCAGAGGTTCAATTCACTGGGACAGCCTCCATTTTGTGGGTCTACAAATTACCTTGAGCACTCTGTTAATAAATCAAGTTACTTGAACCTCAGTACTACTTGGTAGTGGAAAATTCATCAGTCTAGGGCACACTCACTCCATTCAGAGTTAACCCAGCCAATCTGGGGCTCTCTCCTTGCTTGGGAGTTTGTGAAGCATTGTGTCATGGAGGTAGGAAGAGGTTGGATGCTTGGAAGTACCTGGGCCTCCATTGTCACAGGCACCCAGCGGGTCCTGCTGAGACTTACATCGTTTCGCTTGGTTGTCCTCATCACTTCTGCTGGCGTCCATGGAGATATCTGCATTCCCAGTGAGCTTCTGCTTTCATGGTTTACTCTGCTGCTACTCAATGTCCTCGAATCCCTGAGGCCCCTATAGGGGAAGAAAGATCATTTTCCCTCTAAGCTTCTGCGTGCTCGGCTGAGACTCCTGTAATAAAAATCAGATTAACAAGAGAAAAAAAAAAACCCAAAGTTTACTAACACATATACCTCACGTGGAAATGGAAGATACCCAAGGAAAAGTGGGTAATAACTCCCTGAGACGGCTTAGCCTCTGGCTTAAATACCACCTTCAGCTAAAGACAAAGGAAAGAAGAACGAGGTGGGCTGGTTATGGGAGAGGTTATCAAGAGTAAGGTGTTATACGGATTTAAGTCTGTGCCTCCTCCATCAATAAGTCTCTTATGATTAAGAGTCATCCTTCTCTTCTTGGTACAGAGAGGGAGACATCCTTACAAGTGGAGGTTTCCTTTATAAATACAAATTTCTCTGGCAAAAGAATAACTTCTACTCCTTTTTCAGAGCTTCTCCTGTGTCTGCAGGTACTCGAAATAATCCTATGCCAAAGAGCCTTATTGGGGGATGGCATGTTTTGCACCCCTCAAAGTCAACTGCATCGCAGACCACAGCGGAAGGTTAGTTAGCTGTTTCCTGAGCGCTACTGGGACAAGCAGGGTGTCCGTGAGGCTGCTTTTCCTACAGCTACTCTGATGAGGGCGGGTATTGTGGGAGCTTCTCTTTCAGGGTTCCAAGTAGGAAATGGGCAGGAACCCACACCAGTGACTCATTCTGGCACTCTCCTCACTAGGTCTCCTCCCTCCTCCAGCTTGGAGGACTTTGACCTAGTGGCAGGGAGGCAGGGGAGGGAAGAAGCAGATCAGCCCTCTCTTTCTCTGCCAGCTTCAGCTGTTGGACATCAGAACTCGAGAATATAATGCCCTCTCTTCTGCTGCGACAATTCTCCTTGGGGACACAAAGATCTCATGTCTAACAGCCAAATGGACAGTGTGGGAATAGGGAGCATAAGAAAGTAAAAGCAAGTGGGGATGACGAAGATGGGAATGCATCAGTTAATACTGCCTACCATCATTTCGCGACATGTGCTTTTAACAGTAGCTAGCACTGTTACGCAATTTCTCCATGCCAGAGGCTTTACAAGCATCATCTCCTGTAGTTCTCCTATGAATCTGATGAAGTGGGTATTATTATCCTAATTTTGTAACTGAGGAAATGATAGCTCGGAGGTCGAACAATTTGCCTGAGGTCACACAGCATGTCGGTGATGGTGCCTGAACACGAATCCAGGTATTTCTGACTCTCGATTCTTTACTCTTTCTCCTACTTAATTCTCCAAAAGACACAAGTCAAAAATGCAAGCCAAAGCAGGCACTGGAATCTAGCAGAGAGCAGGCATCTGCAAAGCAGACTGTGAGAACCCCCATCCTCGATTCTTAGAGCTCTGGCCTCTTGAGATACTGAAGCAGCATGAGCGAGGAGAATCCGTGAATCCGTCCAGCAGATAGAAGCTCAGAAAGGACTGAGCCCTTCCTTGAGAATGGCTGTAGGAAAGAGCAGAAACACAGATGATCTCAGATCCTTAAAAACAGTCCGAACAAATGGCAGAGACTCATTTTCCAGAACCTGCCCTCAAAAGGGCCAAGAACTATACTTTCTGGCATCATTTAAGGAAGCCAAACTAAAAAAGGGTGAAAAGCCCCAGGACAGAGTTGGGACGCTCCGGAGTTGGGAAGTCTACTTTGGCTGCAAATGGGCAGATACCTATGCGTAGTTTTCTTTTTTTTACATCTCTCCCTTATTTTCTATCCAACTCTACTCTTCTCTCACCTGTTACCATAGGCTCCAGAAAGCAAAGGAGCGTGGCTCTTGTCACTGGGGGCTCGAAGCCAGGAGCTTCTGTCCGTGGTTATGTGTATGAGGAGCAGCAAACGTATATGAGCAACGGGACCAACGAGGAACGTTTTGGCTACAAGGGTTGCTCTAGGCAAGGAGTAAAACTGCATGAGTACCCCAGAGTCGAGCACTTGGGAGGTGAGGGATAACGTGGCCCTCGGGAACTCAAAAACAGAGTAGAGATGAGGAATAGGAAGCAGCACTGTAAACTAGAAAGCTCGCTGACTTTGGAGTCATCAGGATCTGGCCATGAAGCCTGACCTCTCCGCTCATCAATGACACGACCTTGGCATCTTGGTTAACCTCCGTGGACATCAGCTTTCTTATTCATAAGAGGATTCTAACAAATACTATCATCCTTACACAGTGGTTGTGAAGCACACAGCTTAGGACCTCATAGATGATGGGTCCTGTCCTACATCAAGGCTCACATACTATGACCTACGGCATCCTCCATGGTTTCCATCAGATCCTTAGAGCTCATACCAGGTTGGACTCCTGGCCCTGCCACATGCAAGGGGCTGTGCTAGGGCTGTGAAATCAAGGGGCACAAAGGTGGGGGAGGATAAATGCTGAACGGCTCCTGCGCTATTCGTTTTCTGCTGCCGCAGACCCACTTACTATAAGCTTAGCATCTTTAAACAACATGCATTTATTCTCTCAGTTTCTGTGGCCTGGGGTCCAAGCACAGTGGAGCTAGTTCTCTGTCTGGGACCCCACCAGGCTGAAGGCAAGGTGTCAGCTGGGCCGTGCCCTTCCCCGGGCGTTTGACTAGGAAAGAAACCATCTCCAAGCTCATAAAAGTTATTGGTAGAACTCAGTTCCTTATGGCTATAGTACAAAAGTCCCTGTTTGCCTGCTAGCCATTGACCAGAAACCACTCTCTGTAGCTACAAGCCTTGGGTCCGTGCCACTTGGCTCCCTCCACAGACCGTATCTAACATGCTTCAAGGCCAGTAGGAGGACCTCTCTCACTTCAAACATCTCTTCCCTTCAGAGAAGGCCCAGATTTGTTTTTGAGGTGTCACTCGCTCAGGTCAGTCTCACCCAGAATAACCTCCCTTTTGATGATGTTACATCTGTGGATCCCTTCCTATTACCAGGTAACCCAACCTCATCACAGGATGAAATCCCATTGTATTCCCAGATCTCACCTACACTCAAGGGGGAGAGAAGCACATGGAGCATGGACGCCATGGGGCAGAAACTGGGAGAACATAAGAATTCCGCCAGCTAGAGCTGCTTAGTCGCACCCCGCTCCAAGGGAGGACTGAGGGCTGAGTCTTAGCATGGGGTGTGGAACACCTCGTGGACATGCCTATGAATCAGCAGTTGATTCACTTGGAAAATCCACAAGGTGATTTTTCTCCTTGTTAGATGGTTTACAGAATCACGGGGAACATTTCAGAGACCACACCCTGAAAGAATATTGTCCTTCTGGGAAATGTTTCGCCCTGGGGAAGCATTTCTCACCATCTCAGATACTCTCCACTCTGTCCAGCAGACATCTTAAGGCTGTAATGGGCATCCATCTATAATGGGCAGAGGATTACAGGTCCTGTGGCCTGAGATCTAATTTTAGAAATACTCTCAATCTAAATATGGGGAAACTAAGGCCCAAATAGGACCAAACTCATCTGGCCCCCTGCTCTGGGCCTCTTGCAGTGATGTCCTGATCAAAACGTCAAAATGTCTACAGATTGGTTTGCCCTGGCTGTCAAAGGAGAGAGGTATCCACTAAGTAGATTCTAGCAGTTTGTCTAATGAGTAGGTGACAATTAGAGAATTGACAAAATACTATCCAGTGTTGGGTGTGTTGAGGGATTTTCCAAATAAAATTTAATATCCTGCATGATTATTACTATAAAGAGAAAGAGATTGGTAAAATTTATTTTTAATTAATTGAAATTGAATTAATGAAATTAATTGGGGAATATTTCTTTTGCATAAAGCCTTTTTTTCTCATTTTCAATGAAAAAAAATTTTGTTTTAATATTAATAAGTTCCATGAGACAAGCCACATTTTGAAAGTAAGTAACCTACAAATCTTCCAAGGTCTATTAGGATTAAAACAATTACAAAAGGATCTTGCTCATTACCTCCTATCAGATTACCAATAGCTGACTGATCTACTGGGCTCCACCAACCTTGCCACTCCAAATGATTTTTTTTTTTACACCTTAGACCTTAGACCTTTTACACCTACACCTTAGACCAGGCTTCTTAATGACACTGGGCAGTGTGTCATTAAGGAAGGATCGCCTATGCTGACAAATAGTGGGGTTAGGTTTGAGGAACACTAGCTGGATTCAAAATCCGGAATTCAAAAGTCAAATGGGGAGAGTGGTTCTGGGTGTGTATGGGAGGAGAAGACCCCGGAGTCTGCCCTCACTCAACCCTTCAGCACAAGGGGATTTAGAGAGCTGGCATGGTAGGAGCATGGGTTAGATTTAGTTAAGAAGTGCCATTGGCTGAGCCTAGCACTGAAAACACACTGGCTTTGGAGGGATCCTCATCAGTGTTGGTGGCAAGGACCGAAGCCAGAGCCCAAGGAAGTGAAGTAACCAGAATTCTCACGTACTGCTGTCGGTAATGCAAAATTGGACAGCCACTTGTGAAATCAGTTTGGCAGTTTCTTATAAAGTTAAATATACATTTACTGTATGAGCCACTCATTCCACTGCCAGGTGTTTATTCAAGAGGAATGGAAATATATGCCCACTGAAAGACTTGCACATGAATGCTCGTAGCACCTTGATGTATAATGATCTAAACAGAAACAGTACAAATGTCCATCGAGAGATGAATGGATACACAAATTGAGAGATAGTTGTACCGTGGAAGAGTCGTTATCAATAAAAAGAAACAAATACCAGGACACACAACATGGATAAATCTTAGCAGCATCTTGCTGGGTAAAAGAAGCCAAACAAAAGAGTACATATTATGTGATTCTATTTTTTAATTAATTTTTTTTAGCGAGGGAAAGAGTAGGGGGAGGGACAGAGAGTGTCTTAGGCAAGTTCCTCACAGAATGCAGAGCATGACGTGGGGCTCGATCTCACAACCCTGAGATCATGACCTGCGTGGAAATCAAGAGTCCAATGCCTAACCGACTGAGCTACCCAGAAGCCCCTATGATTCCATTTAAATAAAGGATTAGACCAGGACAAATCAAAGCTGTATTGAGAGAAATCATATCAATTCTTGCCTGAGGCAGGGATTAGGGCTCTGTTAACTGCAAAGGGGGCACAGGGAAGATTTTGGGGGTAATGAGAATACACCTTAATGGTGGTGATGGCGACACAGGTGTATATATTTGCCAAAACTCATCAAACTGTAGTCTTAAAATTAGTGCATTCAATTGCATGTAACATATTCATTATTGTATGAATATTAAACCAGATAAAGTTGATTTTTTAAACATGACCCAGGCCCAGGGTTTCCACTGGAGAAAACTCTGATCTAGATCACTCTGCATATCTCTAGAGACATCTGAAATTCATGCTATGTTTCTTAATTCCAATAGAATTCCTATTTCATTGATATAAAAGCACTGTTGGGACCAAGATGCAGTAGATGCACTTCTCCATACTCCTCCTGATAAGTATAGCTAAAAAGCCTAGACATTATAAAACAAATGTAAGACTTTGAAAGTGGACAGAAAAAGGAAGTCTGGGGAGCAACCTCAGAACTCAGAGAATGATGTGACAGTGAATTTCCCGAGTTTTGTTTTTGTCTCACGTATCCTGGATCAACTAGGGAGGAAACTAGCCACCCATAAACACCAATGGGTACACACTAATAAAAGAAAAAAGCATCCAAAGAAGTCTGCTCTTTCTAGCCAAGAGACCACGAAAGCATATGCCTAGCAAGACAGAAAACTTGTAGACAATAACCACCCTATCAAGCCAAAGACCACAGAGACAACCGATGCCCCACCCCTACCTGGGCAACAAAGGCATCCGCAGAACTTGATGTTCTTCCTTAAGTGAGTACTATATCTCCTAAAAACAACAACAACCAAAAAACCCAAAACCCAAAAAACTGTTAACATTTTCAATGGCCCTGGCTGTGCTTTGGGGTAATTATGGCTAATGGTGGTTATGACATTATAAGGGTGCTTCACTTCCGGAGGAGCTAAGATATCCAAATGGCCCCAATATCACTGTCTTCTGTGATTATTATGCTGCCAGACCTCTACTACAATTATGCTATTCCTCATTCTCAGACTGGACCCTTGGTTTACAAGACATAACCAATGCTCTCTGACAATCCTACATTCAAACCGCCAGCGTGACTTGGTAACCAAATCATCTTTGGCATTTCCTAGAAGGCCACTTGGTATTGCCAAAGTATTTCCTTCTGCTTCCCACTAATTTAACTTCCCACTGGCACACATGAACAAAGAAGGAATTCCAACAGTAATTAGATGTGAGTTACACGCTCCATAATTTTGCCAGTGTAGCCTCAATAGTATCATAAGAATTCCCCATTTTTCAGGCCCACAGTATGAGAAGAACTCTAAAGACAAAGAAGGCAACTATCATTTTCCTTGAAGGATCTTCCTAATTATTCAGACTTAATCTATTCAAATAAAATGTTATCCTTATAAATGTATGCTTCAGTATTTGTATATTTTCAGAATGGACAGAAGTGACTCCTATACAAATATCTGCCAGCCAATGTTGGAAAAGACCTTATTCCAATGTTTGAAATGCCTTGTCCATTAACACTGAGTGGGCATTCTTCAGGACGTTGTAAACAGTTTGTAAAGCTTTATAACACCAACGGTGTCTCCACTACCCAGGTCTAGTAGGAACGGTAAAAATCTGAAAATTGCATTTGGAAAAGAAACTTGCCATAATATATGGTAAGAATGGCCCTGCCCGTAGCATGAACATGAAATCTGTAGCTTATAGAAGACTGGCATTCTCCTCATATGAAATATTAATTTGTAGGACTTTAGATCTTCCTAGCACTTCTGACAGACTATACATTAGTTAAATGGTGCTGTATTGGATTATAACAATACATACGAGATGCACCTTTCATTCGCAAGTAGGAGAGGCTCTACCAATTGATCCAGTTGATCATGAAATAACAGTGTTTTCACATTTTGGTTCATCTGTTTTCACATTGCTTGAGCCTCACTGGAAGGGATTTTACCAAGCCCCACTAACTAAAATGGCTGTCAAGTACTAAGTTCTTGTATCTTAAACTCCTACCTCTCACAATAAGCAAGTGTCAGTCCCCCTCATTTTATAACTGTATGCTATTAATATCTCTTTTTCTCTCTATACACAGGGATTAGCAACCTACTCTCCACCACATTCCAAATTAGTAGTGGCACCATCATGTTCCCAAGGGTGACCTGAGGCCACAAGGACAAATGACAGACCCACTCCTCTAGCCTACACCTGCCAAGGAATAAATTCCAACCTCTGTTCCTATGTTGTTCAACGATCTTCCTGAACCCTAAGTCCATCCCAATACAATTGGAAAGACTGAAGAAAATGTCCAAGGAAATATTTTTCAACCTACCTGTCGTCAACAAGAAGATAGGTCTAGTGTCCATTGAAAGGATCAGCAGCACACGCACACGACAGTGATCACACACCATGATGTTTGCTATTTTGCTGCATTGTTCCATCTGAACTTTCTGGTTTGGTCAATGAGTCATGACTAGGAGGTAAGGGGGATTCACTCTCAAAGACCAAGACTAACTCTCTCTGATGCCATGCCTTGACCTAGTTTACTGTCACTGTGTTCAGGACTAAAAGATACAATAACATTTTGTTCCTTTAATTGTCACATTAATATACAAGCTATTTAAATGCTTCTCAATGGTGGGTCTGCTCTCATGTGCCACAAGGCACTAAGTGAAAATCCCTATGGGAAAAGTGTCTTTCACATGAGATAGGAAGTGTGACAGGCAGCAAAAGTTTTAAAATAACTGAGCTCTCTTAAATGTTATGGGTAACACAACTAGGCTAACTTCCCAGAGTCTGTACTTTCCTTTTCCAACTTAGTGGAAAAATATAGAGATAACTAGCAACTAATAGATTAGTGTGCTAGGCCATTGATGAATCTGTGTTGTTAGAAGCCAGCATCTCATCCTATTCTAGGCTACATCCTAGGCTACAAAGACCTGTAGAGTACAATGCCATCTTGTTTCTAGGTGACAATTACAATTAGAAAGGAAATCATGGTTTATATGAAACATTAGTATTTACAACATGTTGCAGAAGCTGAACCCTTTGAAAAGAATGTATTCTTTTTTTTTTTTTTTAAGATTTTATTTATTTATTTGAGAGAAAGAGAGACAGAGTGAGAGAGAGCATGAGAGGGGAGAAGGTCAGAGGGAGAAGCAGACTCCCCATGGAGCTGGGAGCCCGATGCGGGACTCAATCCCGGGACTCCGGGGTCATGACCTGAGCCGAAGGCAGTCGCTTAACCAACTGAGCCACCCAGGCACCCGAAAAGAATGCATTCTAAATGTTCTCACCTGGATACTAACAGATAGCGAACACTACATATTTAGGAGTAGACTTGGAAAATAAATCTGAAGAACCAAATGTAAGAAATTGTACAAAAAATCAAATTTAAAATAAAATATTGCTAAAGAGGCAACAAAGGGGGAATTGTAGAATAAGAAAATGACAAGGAGCGCTACACTGCATTTGTTTAAAATTCTGTTGCTTTTTA
Source organism: Potos flavus (assembly GCA_028534135.1). Lineage (NCBI taxonomy): Eukaryota > Metazoa > Chordata > Mammalia > Carnivora > Procyonidae > Potos > Potos flavus. The sequence continues at coordinate 12,208,790 of CM052899.1, read as the reverse complement.
AAATGACTTAAAGTACACAAAATGGCTTAATCATAATTCTTGGTTCATAGGACACATTGGTTCATAGTTCATCCTGGACTGTGCTTGGGGCTCTATAGAAATATATTTGAATGTACTTGAATAATACAGTACCTGGCACCACACCACACAACTCAAGAATTAGAACTCTGACCCTAGGGGTGCCTGGGTAGCTCAGTGGGTTAAAGCCTCTGCCTTCGGCTCAGGTCATGATCTCAGGGTCCTGAGATCGAGCCCCGCATCGGGCTCTCTGCTCAGCAGGGTGCCTGCTTCCCCCTCTTTCTCTGCCTGCTTGTGATCTCTCTCTCTGTGTCAGGTAAACAAAAAACATCTTAAAAAAAAAAAAAAGAACTCTGATCCTAACATCTGATAACTACTCTTCCCCTGTCTTTTTCCCTGCTTTTCACCCTCCACCCGAGGGGTAATCACTATCCTGAATTTATGTTTATGATTCCCTTGCTTAAAAAAATTTTATCATGTATATATGATTGCCTAAATAACATATTGTTTTTAAGTGTATAACTTCTCCATTCTCCTGCTGATTTACCCATTCTCCTATCAATGAACATTTGGATTTATTTCTGGATTTTTGCTGTTATGAATGCCACTGGATAATATTATTATTGTTATTGTTATTATTTTTAATGTCTTCTGATGCACATGGGCAAGAGTTTCTTTCTGGCTTATAGCAGAGGAATTACTCTTCCATAAGATAAGAGAATGCTCAAATGCATGAGATAATCCAAATTGTTTCCCAAAGCAGTGGTTTTAATTTAAGCGCTCATTAACTAATAAATGGGTGGTCTCTTGGTCCACAGTCTCCAAATTTGGTATTGTCCTCTTAATTGTTGCCAGTAGAGTAGATGCAAAATGTCTCATTCATTTTCCTGATTATTGAGGTTGAGCAAAATTTTATATGTTTATCAGCCATATGTTTCCTCTTCTGTGAAATTCCTATTAATGTCTTTTGCCAATTTTCTAGCAGGTTGTCATTTTTTTTTTTATTAATTCACAGGAGCTCCTTATACTGCATTGATATGATATTAACCCTTTGTAGATTTTATGTACCACAAATATCTTCTTCCAATTTATAGTCTGTCTTTTCGCTTTTTGATGAAAGAAGTTCTTTATTTCGCTACAATCAAAAATTTCATTCTCCTTTTATGGTTAAATGTCTTTTTGCATCTCATTCTCCCATATTTTCTACTAAACATTTTAAAGTTTGTCTTCTGACACTTGAGTTCTTGATCCATCTGGAATTAATTTTTGTAGATAAAGATAAAAATATTTTTTTCTTTTTCCCTTCACAATAACCATTTTTTTCTAGTCCTATTTATTGAAAAGCCCCTCCTTTCCTTGTTGATCTGCCATGCTACCTATATGTCATATATATATGATATATACATTAAAGACTAAATAGGTTGAGGTCTGTTTGGAGACTCTCTATTCTGCTTTATGGGCCAGTTTCATTGGTCAGTTGGTTTATCTCTGTGGCAAAACCATGCTATCTTAAGTGCCGTAGCTTCGTAGAAGTTCTGATATTTGGCAGGGTGAATCTTCCCTCTTTCTTCTTTGTGTCTTGGATGATCTTGGCTCTTTTCATTTTTTCTATTTCAAGATCTAATCTTGTCAAGGCTGTTTTTTTCTCTTGGTGCTGTTTGGAACTAGCGTACTTTGACTTGATAATGCTGCTAGTAAACATTAATAATCTAAGAAATATAAAAAAAAATAAAATATTCTCTCTTCTGAGGCACCTGGGTGGCTCAGCCGTTAAGCAGCTGCCTTTGGCTCAGGTCATGATCCCAGGGTCCGAGGATCGAACCCCACATCAGGCTTCCAGCTTGGTGGGAAGCCTGCTTCTCCCTCTCCTACTCCCCCTGCTTGTGTTCCCTCTCTTGCTGTCTCTCTCTCTGCCAAATAAATAAAATCTTTAAAAAAATATTCTCTCTTCTCTTTCTATTGCAGAAAAGCAGGAACTCTCCTGAATCATCTATTTAGTTCTGATAAATTAGTACATTGAAAGCACTCACAGTCATATTAATGAAAGATGTTTTAATTTCTGCTTAACTATGGAGTCTCTTAACATACACAGACTTAAGTAGTTATTGCTATTGTCTATGAAATGTAATCTATAACCACTACAATTCTGCAATTCTAGCTTGTTGTCTTACTTGATAATCAGTTGCTCTGTTTAATAACATGCATATTGGCATCAATATCAGTGAGGTTTCTTAGGTAATCTAGAAGCAATTTTGCCTTCACTTACCAATGTGACTTATGCATAAGAGTAATAAATCTTTCACCTCCTTTTTTTTTCATCACAGCATGCGCAGGAAATAACATTCCTATAACAGATGGGGATAAATGGACAAGAGAGGTTGTGGCCAAGGTGAATTGCTTAGGGGCTCCAGTGCCCACTGAGCTTTCCTGATGGCTGAAAGCATTGGTCATCTACATGTACCTAGTACACAGGGTGCCCCAGAATATAGTTCAGGATGCTCTACTTTATTCAAATGAAGAGTTGACTCTACCTCATTTTAATTAAATCAATAAATAAGCATTTATATATACTTAGAAGTCTGGTTTAATTTATGTCCCTTTACAAAGCAAGTTGCTTAAACTGAACCACAGGCAAATGCACAGTGAACATAGGTGGAGCACATCTGCTTTCTGTGAGATAGTATTTCAAAATCTAATTTAAATCTAATTAGAAATGCTAATAAAAAGTTCAAACACTCAACTCATTAATTTCTACATTACTTTACCTTAATGTAGCTATTTCTTTTTGTGACTTTACTATTTTTAAAAATGCTTGTCTTAAAAAATATAGCAGACTAATATAGCAAAAGACAAAGAAGATGGTAAAGAACCATTCTCAATGCCACAACCTAGAAATACCATCATTAAATATAGGAAAATAACACTCCATCCACCTCTCTTGGAACATATACAGATAAATAGGAAGACAAAAAGATAGATCATGGGAGCATGGATAGACTAAAATAATTCTGAATAAATGCGATCATTATAATGCTAACTTGGAGTAAAAATTGTACACTTGCCTTTATTTGAAGTTATTGTTTGGTACACACACAATTAGTATCTCTATGTCTTCTTGGTTGATTTTTAAAAATAATTATATAATGTGCTTCTTCAACCCGTTTAATTTTTTCTTTGAAGTCTACTTTTTTCTGTTATCTTTATCTGCTATCAATATTAATATTAACGTGATATATCTTTTTTCGTACTTTAACTTTCAACCTACTCATGTTGTTGTGTTGGAAGTGAGTTTCTTGTACACAGTATGTAGTTGAATTATGTTTTCTTTTCTTATTTTAAAATCTATTCTGCTAATCTTTGTCCTATAGTTAGTATCTTTAGACCATTTATCCTTAAAGTAATTCTTAAAATGTTGGAACTTAAGTCTGCTATTTTATTATTTGTTTTGTTTGTTTCCTCTGTTTCTCTTTTCTTGCCTTCCTGTGGATGCTTGATCATTTTCTTAGGATTCTACCTTGTTTAACTTATACTGTTTCTGAGTATATTGCTTTGCATAGTTTTCTTAGTGATTGTTCTAGATATTATATATACATAACTTGTCACACTTATCACATAACTTATTGGTATCAGTGTTTAACCAGTTTAAGTGAAGTATTGAAAACTTGCTTCCATTTAAATGCTTTTACTCTCCCTCCTTTTATAATTGTTTCAAGTATTTCTTCTACATATTTTGAACACCAAACAGATGCTGTTATAATTTTGGCATCGACCATCAAAAATGATTTCAGAAACTCATGTGAAGGAGAGTTTATTATATTTACCCCCGTTTTTACCCATTCCACTGTTCTTTTCTTTCTGAGGCTGCAAACCTTCTATTATCATTTTCTTTCTATCTGGAGAAGTTACTTTTATCTTTTGTGAAGGGTAGTTTGCTAGTGACAAATTCTCTTAGTTTTCTTTCATCTGAGGATGCTTTTATTTTCCCTACCCTTCTTTCCTTAGGGGTAGTTTCTCTGGACACAATTCACAGTTTCCTATTCTTTTCCATCAGCACTTGAAAAATGTGCCACTTTCTGCTGACCTCCATGGTTTCAGATGAGTGATCTGCTGTCATTTGAGTTGGTGCTCTCCATCATCTTTCTCTGATTACTTTTAGATTTGCTTGTTTTCAAAAATTGGATTATGATGTGTCTTGCCACAGATTTCTTTGATTTGAGATTCGTTTAGTTTCATGCATCTATAGGTTTTTGTATTTCACCAAAGTTGGGAAGTTTTTAGTCATTATTTCTTTGAATGTTTTTCTAGCTCCCTATTCTTTCTTCTCTCATTCTGGGACCAATGATACAAATATAACTTTTGTTATTATTCTGCAGGACCCTGAGGCTCTGTTCATTTTTTTTTCCAATCTATTTTTCTGTTTTTCAGGTTGAGTAATTTCTATTCACTGTTCTTAAGTGCACTGCTTTTATATTTTATCATTTCCACTCTACTGTTGAGGTCATCTGGTCAGGTTTTTTTTCTTCAGTTGTTGTATTTTCTTGAATTTAACAGAAAATAGATAACTGAAGTAAAAGTGAAACCAGTGCTGGCCTTTAGAGAATTTTTTTTTTCACTCTATGACAAGATAAAGCTATTCCCTCAGTTCCTTTCTCTTGGATATGGGGCACATTAGCAGTGCCATTTAGATATTATGATGGGTCCTGAACACTCATTTTTGGAGATACTCTTGTTCTTTATCACATCAAACATATCATATCATATATTTTGCAGTAAAAATAATTGTCCTATAAAATATTCAAAATTTAAAAAAATAAAACAGCATTTATTTTATTTAAAAATAAAACAGAATTTAATTAATGAAAATTAGTTTTCATTAATTTAAATTCTTTTCTCATTTTGAGACAATAGCCAACATTCTTAGAGATCCTTGCAATTTTGTGGTCCTAGACTCTGCACCTGCACTGCCCAGTGGCTCTAGACTCATTTTGTTGATGAGAGTGGGTCTGACAACTGGCAGAGCCTTGCCAAAGTTTTCTTTCTCTTTCATTAGCCAGCATCTCCTTCTGAAGGCTGTAGCCTAACATTACACCATGTTTAGTTACTTTAGGGGGACTCTGCTGTTTCTCTTCAGGTACTTTATATCATTAGGTACCGAGGGAGGTAGATCCTGTGATCCAACTGCATTCATCTTTATCTAAAAGTCTCACATTTTCTTAAAAAGTAGAAATTTCCATTTTTGTTCCTTTCTCAGTGATATGTGTCCAAACCAAGACATTGTAAGTTTCTGGTATTTTAGAATGTGTTTGTCATTCCTTGGTTGTCATTTATTTAGGTAACATTTACCCCCTAGACTACTAATTAAATGTAATTAAATCCTAATTAAATTAAATTAATCCTAAATATTGGCCCAATTTAGTTTCAGTTACTTTCTTTTTAAATGTCTCAAAATTGCTTCCATCCTTTCACCCAAGTTTGCTCAAATCTAAATCTAAAATCTAAAGCATTATTCCTTTTGTTCATCTACTAGGGATAAATATATTTCAGTCTACTTTTTACTGAAATGTGTTAATATATTCAGATCAATGCATATTGCCTCTTTTCCACTTTCTATTTTGCATGACAAAGATATCCAAAGCTCAGGCCACTGCATTTATTTTCTTTTCATAATACTGCTTGCTAAGATTTTTGCTGTTTGCTTCATTACCAACCATTTTCTATTTAATTTGTAATTTGGCATATTTTAAAAGTTCACCCTTTCTATTGCTTTATTCTGACAACCCTATCGTTGTCAAGTTATCTTTTTCTTCCCTGATATCTCTGATGTTTGATGCTCTTAATAATATTAGTGGAAAAAGCCAATTTGTTGCTATAACAGGTCATATCACACTGAATGTAATGATTTGTTGAGTGTTCATTCCAGGGAAAGGACTGTGAGTTCCTCTAGCTAAAAGCCTCATTTTATTGATCTTTCTATTCTAAGGGCCTAGAACGGGGCCTGACCCATGGTTCATTTCAGTGATGTTTGCTGAATAATACTTGGAATATTTAAAAGATTTTATGGCCTTGTATCTGGAAGTCAAAATTTAGCTTTTTTCAGTGCTAGTATATAAAAGATGTTTACTTATAACTATAGTAATGACATTTTCATTTCTGAAGAGAAGGACCAAATCTACAAGGTTATTGTAGCATTAATTATAAGGATGGGTAGCTGTCTATTCTTATGTCTGTAATGTATCTGTCTCCTGGATGCACTAACACTAGTGCCCACTCCTGGGTGTGCCTTCTCACCTCCACCACTGGGGGTCAGCACAGATAATGAAATCAATCCGTTCGCACCTTGCAGGATCCCTCCCCACCAGTTTACAGTACAAAATAACCCCTTGAAAACATTATTAAATCACAAATGGTTGCAATATGCAACCCCTTAAGGTTTTAGGATTAATTATACAGAATCTACAGAAAAGCCCAATGTATACACCTGAGACTATAATCCTATGGCAGAGTCTCATCTGTTAAGTGAGGGGTAGTCCTTCCAGCTCTGAGATTGATGGTTTACACAGTTGATCCTCTCTCTGTCATCTACCCTAGTTTTTGGTTTGTAAATTGGGGAGGTAAATAGCAGATGGCTGGGTTCACTTTTAGGCCATGAGTGACTCCCTCTCACAGGGGCCAAAGTCCGGGCACTCTGGGCTCTACTCAGAGCCTGGTAGTGAAAGCTGGTGCAGAGCAAGGTGGTTTCAGAGGCCAGGAGTACGCTGGCCCTAGAGGGGCTTTCTGCAATAGGGTACCCCTGAAAGGGTTAGGCTGTGCAAGAAGTGGTGTTAGTTGGTCTTGTCGAAAAGTTCTTTCCCTTAGGCTTCCAGGAACTGGGTACTACACACCCTGTAGGAAGCTGATCCAAAGGCCCTGGCTCTGGACAAGGCACCCAGGTAACAGAAAGCAGCCCCAGGCCTGGTCACGGCTGTGACCCTATTTTCTGAAGCTTAAATCCGAACAACAGTCTGACCAGAGGAATGTGTTTATGAATCTCACGTCAAAACTTCGAAGCGGGAACTGTCCAGGAAATTCTGGTATAGTTAAGCCTCGGCTCCTGGTCAACTGTGTAAAGGGTCTATTTGCACTCTGTCTTGCTCATTGTCATCTTTGATGTCAAAATTACTAACAGGTTTTTGCTTCTGGTCCGCTTACCTTCCTTCTTCATTTTCCATAAGCAGCTGCCTCCATCCTGCCTCCCAATAGGCTATGGTTGATCTGGGAAAATTTAGCCATGGGATTGAGGCTTCATAAAAGGACTTTAGACATTCAAATAGAGGAAAGACCAAAGGGACCACCTCCTCAAAGGAAAAAAACCCAACAACAAAAACCTCTTTGACAGGAGTTTAGGTTATAACAGAAACGTGTTGGAGAACACTTTTTACCTTCCAGACAAGTTTTTAAATGATTGTTGATGAAGGACTCCAGTGAGCCTGGGCAGAGCATGTGGTTGTACTTGGAAGGGGCTGGTCCTTTTATTTCTTAGATGTGTCTCTTTATTCTGTTGAGTATCCCAAAAAGCAGAGCCTGAGGCAAGAACTTGAGGGTGGGGCATTTATTTAGGAAACGAATCCGGGAAGCAAGAGTGAGAGAGCAGGGTGAGTGAGTCAGGGAAGGAGGAAAAGCCAAGATAAGGGTGTGTTGTGGAGGTGGCTGCTCTGAGCAGTGGGCTTGTTTCTACGAGAATCTCAAAAGGGGCTCAGGAAAAGCCCCTCAGATTTGTCTACCTGAAGCAATGGGAGGCTTGAGCCCTTGCCCACCTGCTCCTGTCCTGTATTAGTTGAGGCTTCCTCAGAGATGGGTAACTCAGAGATATTTCTGGTCTGCATTTGTGTGCAGGCAAACTCCTACAATGTTGAGGATGGTTGTGGGTCAGAAAGTTGAACTTGAGCTTATGCAGGCAACACAAGGAAAGTCTGTGCTTCCAAGGAACTGTCCACTGGGCTGGGGTGAGAGGACATGATGCAGTCATGTGTCAGTTGAACAGTTGACTTGGGCAAGAAGGGCCCTGCCTGGACCTGTGCTCTAGGAGGTGCCGCTCTGGTCTTCCCCTGACCTCACTCCTTCCTACCTGGAGCTTGCATCCTCTCTTCTAGACCACACTCTGGATAGTCAGCCCCCTGTCCAAATGGCCCCGAGCCTGCAGGCCCTCTTCCCAGGGTCCATCTTCAAAAGACAGACTGTGCTTGCCCAAAAGATGCCCAGGTACTGCTGTCGGAAGGGAGTGAGGATGTGTGGCTGGAGCTGGAATGGGGCTTAAGGAGTCCACATAGGGGGATGCAAGGCCCCTTATATAAGGAACAGGGCTGGGGTAAAAGGGAAAGGGATTGGCCCAGGGCTGGGGGCCAGATTTCCCTCTGTCACCAAGGTCCTATACAGAACACCAAGGAGTCTGAAAATTCTAAGTTCAACCCTGGCCTTAGAGGTCATTACCATAATATGTTTGTTAAGATTTAAGAGAGGAGAGTAGAATGTGTTTCATTTAACAATTTGTTAGCTTGATTGATAACTCATAATTATCTAAACAAAAGGCAAATGTGAGCTGGAAGTCAAGTTCCATCATGTTCCAATTCTTGTGGCCTTGAACTAAGAAAAAGGAACCTTGGAAAATAGGCTTTATATGCTTGGATGATTTCATAGAATTCCCAAGTTCATTAGCTTCTGTAATGACTCATGGTTGTTACTAAAATAAACTTTGTATTTAAAAAACTGGGGATATTATTTAGGTCAGCAACTAGAAGGCACTAGACTCAACATTTCAGTGAACCAAAGGATATGAATGACTAAAAGCAGGGGAATTATTACTTGAGGGTTGAATCTCAGAATATTTTTACATGGGAAATTTTTCCTGTTGACTCAGTGTTGGCTGCAGGGGGCGCAGGAAAGCACCAGAACCAATGCCCTGGGATAGTAAGGCATGTGGGAAGCAAAGTGGAGAGAAATGGGCTGTTTTAGGCAAAGATGAATCTTACAAGAAGAGAAGAATTTTAGAAGAAAGGTAAAAAAAAAGGTGGATTGTGTGGTTGAAGTCAAGGGGATTTCAGAAACTGAATGGCCAAGAGAAAGAACCAATTTAGCAATGTAAAACTCCGTATCAGAAATTGGACTCATATTTTATAACATATACAAAAATCAACTCAAATCAATAAAACTTAAATGCAAGATCTGAAACTGTAAAACTCCCAGAAGAAAACACAGGGGAAAATCTTCATGACATTGGTCTTAGCAATGATGCTTTGTTTTTTTGTTTTGTTTTGTTTTTTTAAAGATTTTATTTATTTGAGAGAGAGTGAGAGCCAGAGAGATCACAGAGGAAAAGGGAGAAGCAGACTTGCCACTAAGCAGGGAGCCAAACACGGGGTTCTATCCAAGACCCTGAGATCATGACCTGAGCCAAAGGCAGGTGCTTAACTGAGCAGGTGTCCCTGTTTGGTATTTTTTAAAAAGCTGAATATGAAGTAACAATCCCTGAGTCTATTATTATTACTATCATCATCATCATCATCATCATCATTATTAATCATTTATTATTATTATTAAATAATAGATTACAATTATCAAGTGCTCACTATGCAAAAAACTCTCTTCGAAGAACTTTACATTGGGACGCCTGGGTGGTTCAGTTGGTTCAGGGTCCTGGGATCGAGTCCCGCATTGGGCTCCTTGCTCGGGGAGGGGGGGGGGAGGGGGGGGCTGCTTCTCCCTCTGCCTCTGCCTGTCACTCTGCCTGCTTGTGCTCTCTCTCTCTGACAAATAAATAAAATCTTAAAAAAAAGAAAAGAACTTTACATATTATTATTACCCCCTTTTATAGATGAAGGAACTGAGGCCTAGGGAGTCTAAGTCATTTGACCATGGTCCAGCAGCAACTAAATGATGGCACCCAAATGCAAATGCAGGTAGTCTTCTTCTATTATATGAAATTCAGTATTTTTCTATGTTCATTCTGTTAAAAAATATACCTGCTTCCAAAAGGGTTTTGAAGCTACTTTAAAACTTTTTTTTTTAACTTAAAGATTTTCAGAGCTGAGCTGCTAAGTAAGGGATGAATTCAACAGCACTCGAAGAGGACCCACTGTGTGTTAGCACTGTGAGATGCTTAAGGGTGACACAACCATGAGTAGGCAGGAGTTTACAATTCATATCTGAGTCACTGAACAGATTATAACACAGGCAGAAAGTGGCAAATATTAAAAAAGAAGAGGTACAAAGTGCTATGAGAATACAAAAGTGAGCAGGGTTATCTCTCTGGGTTGTGGAAGGATTAGGGGGTGTCCAGGAAGAAGTCACTTTGCTCTTGGGCTGGGCCTTTAAAGATGGGTAAGGTTTTGACAGTTGGAGACTGAATTTTGAGGTCCTGGCCATCTCCATAGATTGTACTTATATGTATTTTTGTATAGCAAGATTTATTCTTAGTACATTTTATAAAGTACTTATTGAGCATCTACTGTGTGCTCTGTGTTTAGCTAGGCATTAGGGGTACAGGGAACGTACGACACAGTCTCTGCCCTCAAGAAATGTACACTTTAGAATAGGAAACAGATATGTATATAAATATAACGTGATAGACATATGCAGCAAGTAATCACCATTTCTATTCTATTTTATAGAATATGAAAGTATTTCCTCCCTCTTCCTAAAAAAAAAAACCCCACTACATAAACTCAGAAAAATTCTCAATTTGTAATCTTCATATAAACTGCAGTAGCATCTGCTAGTGAAATATTGTTTTGTAACTATTAGAATAGGCCAGGCTCCAGGGAGAAAATCCCGTTATTTTAGAACTGTAAAAGATACTGTCCACAAATCTCAGAAAAGGAAAGTTCCATGGTAAAGGAATAAGATGACATCCAAACTGTTCTCTTAAAGCTCTAAAAGTTCTAAAAATATCTTGTGAGCATAAAGCTCCAAGTATATGGCAATAAATCCTTGTGACATAAAATTGACACTTTCCCATCCCCTTTTTAATAACAAAAGTTTCCAAATCAGTCTCTTCCAAGACTATTCTTTTTTTAAAAGATTTTATTTCTTTGTTTGACAGAGAGAGGGAGAGACAGAGAGCACTTGTAGGGGGAGAGGCAGAGGGAGAAGCAGACCCCCTGCTGAGCAGAGAGCCCCATGCAGGGCTTGATCCCAGGACACAGAGATCATGACCTAAGCCGAAGGCAGACATTTAACCAACTGAGCCCCCCAGAAGTCCCCCAAGACTATTCTTGATAGTAGCATATTTCCAATTGTACAGTTCAAGGAAAAAAAAAGTGGGAAGGGAACCAACATTTGTTGAATGCCACCTGCTCTAACGACAAAACACTGCCCATGGCATTTGCATTCATTCTCTTTATCCCCACATCAACCAAGATTATAATCTCCTTTTCGCAGATGAAAAAATTCAAACTCTGGGAGAGTACATAATCTACACAAAGTCATGCAGTTCATATGTATAAGGGCTGGAATTAAAATCTAGTCTGATTCCCAAATCCTACTCCACCCTAAAGTTCCTTTTTTATTTTGCAATGTAAGTGAGATATTTCTCCCCTAAAATAATAAGTAGGAATACTGGTCTCTATACCTCAACTTAACATCCATGATCTGCTTTTAGTATTTATAGGTGTCAGTACATTATAACAATTTGCTTTTATTTGAATAGCAGGCATTATACTACTCAATCTAGAGATTTGTGATATTCTGGTCTAAATTGAATGAATGCTATTAGGTTCTTTAAGATTAACCTAGTATGTAGCTTTAAAACACCTCCCAAACATTGTCAATTTCACAGAAAAAGAAAAAAAGATTAACCTAGTGTGGTATCATACAATAGAAATAAGTTGAATTGCTTTGGAGTTGCTACTGCTGAATTTAAAACTAGTCAGGATGAAGCAGATGTTTGGTATGGACAGTCCTCAAAAAGTTAAAAATAGAGCTACCCTATGACCCACCAATTGCAGTACTAGGTATTTATCCAAAGAATACAAACATAGTGATTCGAAGAGGCATGTGGACCCCAATATTTATAGCAGCAATGTCCACAATAGCCAAACTATGGAAAGAGCCCAGATGTCCACTGACAGATGAGTGGATAAAGAAGATGTGGTACAGGGGCGCCTGGGTAGCTCAGTCGTTAAGTGTCTGCCTTCAGCTCAGGTCATGATTCCAGGGTCCTGGGATTGAGCCCCACATCGGGCTCCCTGCTCCACGGGGAGCCTGCTTCTCCCTCTCCCATTTCCCCTGCTTGTGTTCCCTCTCTCACTGGGTCTCTGTCAAATAAATAAATAAAATCTTAAAAAAAAAATATGTGTCTATATGTATATACATATATATGATATATATAATGGAATATTATGCAGCCACCAAAAGGAATGAAATCTTGCCATTTGCAATGATGTGGATGGACCTAGAAGGTATTATGCCAAGTGAAATAAGTCAGTCAGAAAACGACAAATATCTTATGATTTCACTCATAGGTGGAATTTAAGAAACAAAACAGATGAATATAGCAGAAGGGAAGGAAAAATAAAATAAGAAGAAAATAGGGAGACAAACCATAAAAGACGTTTAGCTTTAGGGAACAAACTGAGGGTTGCTGGAGGGAGGTGAGGTATGGGGTAACTGGGTGATGGACGTTAAGGCGGGAACATAATGGAATGAGCACTGAGTGTTATATGCAGCTGATGAATCACTAAATTCTACTCCTGAAACTAATAATACAGTATATGTTAATTAAATTGAGTTTAAATAAAACATTTTTTAAAACAGGAAAAAAAGATGAAGTAGATGTGCAAAAAGATCTCTATAATTTTTAGTTGAATAATACATTTTTTTGATCCAACAATATATGTGTTTATGTAGGGGCAAATAAAACCGATCTTAAAATGCTAATGTCATTTCCTCCGCTATCTTTTGAAGCAAAAAACCCCCCAAAATCAAAAAACCAAAAACTGATGCTGGACTATTGACTGTTAGACAGCAACAATGTTTCAAGGAAACCAGTTGACTTGAATAAGTAACTAAGATTCTCAAAGATGAGTGAGTCATAAACCTGCATGGAGCATGGAACCACATTCTTGTGTTCAAACTCCAGCCACATCAGAACTCTGACATGAAGACTGAGGCATATATAAAAGGAATTGTATATTGGGTGCCTCTGATCTGGAAGTCAGCACACTACTTCGATGAACAGTGTGTGTTAGTTTGTTTATTCTCCACATTCTTCCAAAAATAGCTAAAATCAAACTGCTTAATTAGCTTGTTAACAGTGTGACTTTGAGGGAAAAAAAAAAGAAAAAATATATATATTAGGTTTCCTAGCACCATACTTATTTTTTTCTTTTTCCTAAAAAATAGTGTAAAATCAGCAAAAGTTCTTGGTGGGCACACTTGCATGTAATATTATTATTCTTTTATCTTTTGTTGTTTGCTTTTTGTTGTAACCACAAGGCTAACCTCCATACTATCCCACATTTCTAATAGCTGCTTTCTTATTGCCTTCCCTCCAGGGGGTTTGACTCTCATGATAGTAAAAACAGGGGCACTTGGGTGGCTTAGTCGGTTGAGTGTCTTGCTCTTGACTTCAGCTCAGGTCATGATCTCATGGTCATGGGATCGAGCCCCATGTTGGGTTCTGTGTTCAGCAGGAAATCTGCTTCCCCCTCTCCCTCCGCTCCTCCCCACTTGTGCTCTCAGTCTCTATCATTAATCAATCAATCAATCAATCAATCAATCCTAAAAAAAATAAAGTAAAAACAGACATGAATTGACTTTTCATAGAGCTCCTTTCTCTGCAAGAAAGACTCAGGCAGAAGAGACACAATAGTGTGGCGTGGGAGATGTGAGAAGACAGGAGGTCAGAATTTTGCTGGTAATACTTTATAAAAGATGTGCTTGGCTAACTGATGGAAATTTGGCCACAACTTCCAACCAGGAACCTGGGTGTCACTAGACTGGCATGTAGGGAAACAAAATTTCCCAACCCAAAATATGTCTCTTTGGCATGTGGATTATTTTAAGCTGATTATTTTTAAGAACAGAAGGATCAGGAAGAAGCTTTGACCTTCCCCCAGCTGCCTAAAAATTTTTATTTTTTTATTTTTTACTTTATTTATTTATTTTGCCTAAACATTTTTAGATAGAGGACCAGCTGGCTCCAGGAAGGAAGGTACCATAGATAACTACAGTATAATATGAACAGTGTATGGTAGACAAGGAGGAACCTAGTAAGGCCTATTTGATCAAAGTCCTCTCTATGTCCAATTCTTTCTGGATGGCCTAACAAGCATTTGTTTACTAAACGTTTGCTCTTTCCACTATTTCCGTGAATTGCCTCCTGCTCTCTGAAGCCTCAGACCACTAACCCCTTCTCCTTAGTCCAGAACGACATATATGCCCCATTTTGCCTGTCTTTGGCCATCTCATGGTCAGTGGATTCCTCATATATACGTAATCAGATTTCATTTTCTCTTGTTACTCTGTCTCTATCAATTTAAAATCTTAGACCAGTCAGAAGAACCTTGTAGGGTATAAGAAAAATTTTCCCACCCTGATAGGCATCAACAACCCCAGTCACAATCATACTAGCTACACAGAAATTTTGCCAGAAGAAAATATATCTATAGGGAATAGATGCTCTATAATGGATTGATTTTAGTAAATTCCCATCATACGTTTTCCCTGATATCTCCTAAATACCACAATGAACACCTTTTATATCAAGGGTCCCACGTGCTCCCTGCCCAAGGTTTCCCACTGCCCTCACTTTTGCCTGTGTGGTGGATCGCTGCTGCCTCATGATCACACAGAGAGTGACATCCTGCACTGGGGAAGTCAGCTTCCTCCTGGTTCCAGGCTTTCTTGAGTGGACACATGTCTGTGCTCACCAGTGAGCAGGGGTAGTCTGAGCAAAAGTCCCTTGTTGATCAGGCTGGTGACATAACTAGCAAGTAGGTCACATCAGGCTGGTTATCTTGTCCTCAGTGGAAATATTTCTCATCTGCCTAGGAGACTGCAAAGTAATAAAGCCCTGGGAGATTCAGAGCATCTAGAGACCTTCAGAGGCAAGCGATAATCGCTATTTACTTTTCTGCCATGTCCTATTCAGGTAAAGCTCTGTGTTTGTGCAGCAGTAGAAAGTCTATGTCCCCTGGGAGTAGCTTTCAATTCTCCAGAGGCAGCACAGGGATTGGGTAGTTGGCTCTTAGCAGAAATGACTGGAAGATAAGCAGTGAAGGAACGAGACCCTAGGGGAAATATGTCTTTGACCTGAGTGTCTATCCAGAGCGAACATCTTGAGGAAGGCAAAGAATATACCCAGGAGGAAAGATGGCTGATTCAGCCCAAAGAGGAGGCCTTGCTCTCGACTGGGCCCCTCAGGAGGGCAAGACTTCTGTCAAATCTCCTGAGGAGTTGGTAGGAGGGTGTGAGCTTCTAGCCCTAAACTTTCACACCTAGAGCAACTTGCCCCCACTGGCAGAGGGTAAACAAACTTGAATGTAAGTATGAATGTCTTAGGAGAGCGCGTTGTGAAGGGCAATAGTAATCCAGAGGCCAAAGTGTCCTAGAGTCTAAAACGAGCCTACAACATCTTAAAGTTCACATTTTTAATACACAATTTCAGGAAGAGGTCAAACCCTTCTCTCTATGTCAGAACAAGCCAGGATTTTCCACCAGAGTGTGCTTACCACCATGTATCCCTCAGCAAAGTGAAGCTTCTCCTTTTTCAACCTTCCAGACAAAAGCCCTCCTAATATCATTAAACCATCTTATCCTATTTCATCTTATCTCGATCTCATCTTCACACCTTCTCTATTTGGTCCCAAGAGACCTTTGTGTACTTCTGTGCATCAAAGGACAACA
>CM052899.1:12099889-12192393 GCA_028534135.1 Potos flavus | reverse complement strand
GATAAGCGAGAAACACAATTAAATGGATGTCTTCTTTTTTGCAGATGATCCTGGAATAGGAGAACCTTTGGGTGGCCCATCCACCTCCACTTATTCTTATTAGCATTGCGACGAATGTTTTGTGGCTTAGGATTTCAAAGAAAGGGAATTTTATTAATTTATCCACTGACCTAGCATTACAACAGCTTATGAAGAGTTTGCAATTGTTTAGGTTTAAAGCACAGACAACATGAAACAGTTAATGAAAAACTTTCATAAAACTTTGACTATTTCCAGCAGTTTAGCATGTGAGAATAACTTTTATATGATGACACCCCTGAAAATAAAATCAGTTTTTACTTAAAGCAGTTCTTCTAGTTGCTGTTTTAAACTTTATCCCAAGAAGAGAAATGCTATTCAGTAAAATGCAACAGCAGCCTTCTCAACAATAAGGTTCACTAACTGTCATGTTTTCTGGTGATGATTTTTTTATTTGTGAATGTAATATATAGTATTACTATAATTTACTTTCTAATAGAATGATTTTTATCTTTAAGGTTAGCGCTATAATATTTGATAGAATTTATTCTGTGCTCTATAGCAATACCAGTAAACTATATTCTCAGCAATATTTTTCAATGTTTCAGATTATCAACAAAATTATCAGTGTTTTAAAACTAAGGCTTAAAATACCCTTAATAATACCGTTATAATATTAGGGTCTTTAAAACTTAACCATCTACTAGCTGAGTAGCTCAGGCCAAGTTCCTTACCCTCTGTGAACCATAGCTTCCTCATTTGCAATATAAGTGGGATGATGATAATTGCTAATAATAGGTAAAACGGAGTCACTTCTAGAATCAGTAGAAATGATGCATTTGAAAAAAGACTTGTAAACTGCCAACCGCTTTAGAAATTGTTGGTTTTCATTAAATACTATTTAAACATTTATGTTATAAGCACTGGGGAGACAAAAAGAAACTCAAAATCACCTCTATGTTTGAGAGGCTTATCTCTCCTGGAGGGGAGAAATAGAAATGATTATAATAAAAATTGATAAATGTTACAATGGCGGTAATGACCAGGTATAATGCAAGTAGGGGAAAAGGTCCTCTTGAGGGGGTCCGGAAGACCTTGCAGAAGGAGTAGAGCTCCAGGTCTGACTTGGAGGGTGAGTAGATACTGGATGGGGAAGGGAGAGCAGGCCACAGAGTGGGAATAGACTGGACCAATGAGAGAGGTGAAGGATTAGACTGCCTTCTGGATGGCATAGCATTCCACAGGGCTAGAGGGAGAAGGATGGGAAACAGGAGATGAAACATTACAGATGGGACATTAACTGTGTGTATTGGATCTTGGTCATTCAGGACCTGGTATTCCTTCCAAAGGAGTGGACATTTCCCTGAAAACCTGGTGCAGTGCACCCGACCTCCATCTCAGAAGCTCCTCCTCCCGACCTCCATCTCAGAAGGAGGCTCTGTCAATCTCCCCAGTTTTAAAGCGGACAGCAATACCTTAGGTTATTGGAAAGTGGGTTTCATTTTCTTCGCAGCCATTTAATTCTGCCTCACATACTGTCACTAACTGAATGTCATCTTACTGTCTGTCAAATTCACCAAGGACGCTTTGGTGACAATGCCCATCCTCACTGAAGCTGACCAGGAGGTGCAACTGCACCCTTCCTCACTGTGCACTGACGGAAAAAGCATCTTATAAGGGAATTCGTGACCAAGGGTACCTCAGCTCTGTGTTGGTTCCCTCACAATGCGTCAAGCAGGTAGCCCCACGATCTGTGTGTCTCAGGACCACAATGTGACAAGTAGCGGCATCATCACAACCCAGAATGGAGATGGAGTCATGTTTTGGGGAGCTCTCTTTGCTGAACATCCAGAAGGCCCTGGGGTTCTACTTGTGGGGCAGACTGACCTTTGAGAAGCCTGGCTTTTCCTCCAGAAGCAAACCGGCTCTGTGGAGGTCTCTGCCTCTCGGGTCCAGCCTTCCGGAAGCAGATGCTCCTCCCGCTGACCGAGCGTCCGGACGTCAAGAGCAGCCGAGCTGCGTGACGTGCGCATGCGTCACTCGCCTCCTTGTCTCGCGGCTCGTGGGCCTTTTATCATCTCGCGTGGTCACAAGAAGGCCCAGTACAGTACAGCAAGGTATTCCGACACATAGACCATATTCAGATAGCTTTTAGTACAGCATAGTGTTGTAATGGTTGTGGTTTATTATTAGTTGTTGTTAATCTCCTACTCTCTCTTATTTAGAAGTTAAACTTTATTACGGGTACGTGTGTATAGGAAAACATAGTGTATATAAGGTTCAGTGCTAGCCACCGTTTCAGGCATTCTCCCCTGGCTTCCAGAGCCTGTCAAGACAGAGGGCTCCAGCGACTTTTTAAAGACATGCTGTCTTGTTTTCGGTCTTGATCGTTCTTGTTTGCAGCTTCCTCTCAACGTCGCACATTTGCATTGGGGAGGAGGGGCTAAGCCGTGGGTGGATTCAGGCCTCAAGAACCCGGGAAGGAGGCAGGCTTCAAACCGAACGGAGAGGGGGCAGGTGTTCCGCTAGTTCAAGGCACCCCACGGCAGAGCATGTGGGGTATATGGCCCCTCGCTCGCTCCTACGCTGCTGTCAGGCCTGATCAACAAGCCTCTGGGGCTGGACTCGGAACTGAGCTGCTCGGCCTCCTGGATTAAGGACTCCTGGATCGGGGAGTTGCTGCCATAGTTTAATTATTATTTACTCACTGTTTATTATTATTATATACCAGGTGTTGCATTAAATGTGTTAATCCTCATAATTGACCTTTGCATTAAGTTCTAGTATCACCTTTGAATTAAGTTATACTATTACCATTTTATAGATAAGGAAAGGAAACTGACGCTTGTAGAAGCTAAACAGTTTCTCCCAAGTCACACAGGCTGTAAGCGGCAGAGCCGGAATTTGAACTCAGGTCTGACCGACTCCAAAGCCCCAGGACCTCACTGGAGGGATGGGAGCAAGAAGAGAGGTTCTGCAGGAAGATTCCAGTGTCCTGACACTCTTGTATGTGTCCAGTATCACTGTGGGTGTGTGCGTCTCTCTCGATCCGGGATATATATCAGTGCTGAGTGGTTTTAAAACTCCTCACTGAAACAGTCAGAATACACACAGGAATTATCTCAACCCAGTAACGACCTACATTCCCTCATGTTGCCGTTGATACTTGAATGATTGTCAGGTACTTTCATATTCATGATCGCACTTGATTCTCCAGAACTGATATAGGGTAAAGTGCTTCTTGAAACCAACATAGAGATTTAGAAAAGTTAAATAACATAAGACAATGTTGATGATCGATGACACCTCTGTGCTGAAAGTTCTTGGTCAAACCTAGGTCAAATTCTTCTCTGACAAACTTAGAACTCTCTATGGCTTGGATGAGCCTAAGTCTGCTGTTCAGGGGTGTGCTGCAGCTGGCTTATACTGGCTGATGAGAACCAGCCGCATGCACCCCTTCGAAACTTTGCATTCAGTGAAGTCATATCAAATGGCCATGATAGAAGTATTTATACTTCTTAGTTTCTTAGTCTCTTAGTTTCCTAGGGTTGCCTTAGCAAAGTACCACAAAGTACCATAATTGAGAGTTAACTATTATCATGTTATGTATAATTTATTATGTAGCATTATTTTCTTAACCAATGTAATGATGTAACTAATTGCTATTATAAAGATAATATCAATGATATACGCATACTGTATTCTCTTATAGTTCTAAAGGCCAGAAGTCAAGATGCCAGCAGGGCTTTGCTTCCTCTGACATTCTGTGTAGAATCTTCCTTGCCTCTTCCTAGCTTCTGGTGGAGGCCATCAATTCCACCAATTCCTTCGCTTGTAGGTACATCCCTCCAAACTCCACCTGTGTGGGCCCTATCCCTCCACTTGTGGGCCCTGGCATTCTTCCTGTGTGTATCTCTGTGTCCCTTCTCTTCTTTTTACAAGGCCATCGATAATATTGGATTAAGGGCATTCCAGGCTCCAGTATGATTTAATCTTAACTAATTACATTTAGAATGACCTTATTTCCAAATAAGGCCACATTTGGAGGTTAGGACTTAAACATATTCAACAATTCAACCCATAACACCATGGAATTCAGAAAATGCTACAAATCAGGGTTTTGTTTTGTTTTGTTTTGTTTTGAGTTGGTTTGCAGTGTATCAGTGTGTTGGTCTGTCACATGACATCAGGAGAGGGCCATTCACCACAAATATCACTTTTCCATGGGAATTTTCACCAGAAACGTCCTCATACTCCAAATAGACTATATTATCCTCCCTAGCAGAGTAAGAATTAAAGGTAGAAGCACGCTAGTTGGGATTTTCCAGCCATTTCTTAGTCCTTTAAAAATTTCTTGTATGTATTTCTGTTATAAAAAAATTGAAAAATACAGAAAAACAGAAAGAGAAGTTACAAATAAATCATTCATAGCTTCATCATCCAAAATGAGCTATCATTAATTCTTGATACATTTTCAAAATATTTTTGGAACTTTTTTTTTTTTGCTATTCATATTTCTCTTTTTGTGCCTAACCTGTTTGAATGCCTTGTCCTCTCTTCTGCATGCTTTTTATTTGATAAATAAATTTTAAAGATGTATGAGTAACAGTACCTGAAGATGGCATTCCAGTTATAAAAATCACACTATAAGATTTTTTTTTAATTTTTAAATTTTTTTTTAAGATTTTATTTATTTATTTGACAAAGAGAGAGAGATCACAAGCAGGCAGAGAGGCAGGTGGGGGGGGGGAAGCAGGACGCGGGGCTCGATCCCAAGACCCTGAGATCATGACCCGAGCCGAAGGCAGAGGCTTTAACCCACTGAGCCACTCAGGCACCCCTAAATCACACTATAAGATTAAGCAAAATTCTGTCACCTCCAATCCCAATCCTCTGGAAGAAGTGGATTCTTCCGGGCATTTTAAAATGCATTTTTATGCATACATTTCTTGTTCATATACGTGATATAGTTTTTTTCACAGACATAAACCATAGCACACTATTTTATCCCACAGCTAACTTCTCCCCTTCCCTCCTCCCATTACATTCTCTGTCCTTAAGAATTTCTTTTATGAAAAAAAAAAAAAAAGAATTTATTTTATGTCAGATTTCACTTGTTCCCTTTGATTGCTGCAATATATTTTTACTCTATAGATGTGCCATAATTTAGTTATTCTCCTAATGCTGATTTTTAGGTTGTTTTCAATCGTTCATGATCATAACCAGGAAGCAAGGAAAATTCTTGTACATACCTCTTTGTGCACATATACAAGTGTTTCTTTTCTTATATAACACATTTTTAAAATTTAAATTCAATTAGTTAATATATAATGTATTACTGGCTTCAGAGGTAGAGGTCAGTGATTCATCAGTCTTATATAATACCCAGTGCTCATTACATCACGTGCCCTCCTTAACGCCCATAACAGACTCTTAATCATAGGAAATACACTGAAGGTTGCTGGGGGGAGGGGGGAGGGGGTAACTGGGTGATGGACATGTACAAGTGTTTCTTTAGGATAGATAACAAGAAGCAAAATTTCTGAGTCGAAGAATATTTAAAATATTAATGTAAAAAAATAAAATAAAATATTAATGTCATGCCAACTTTCCGTGAAAACAATACCAATACACCCTTCCACCAACAGTGTAGAAGAGGATCCATTTCTCCACATTCTAACCCACATGGGATATTCTGTTCTTCTAAAAGCTTGTCTAGGCCACTAGAAACATGACCACAGCTTCTGCCCAGCAAGAGGGATTAACAGCTCTCAATGATTTGAACTCAGCCTTTCCCTCCTTGACATAGATAAGTGAGAGGTAACTATTACTATTTTACATATTCAGTAGTTATTTACCATGTCTTATTATTTTAACCCATATAATAATGCAACTAATTGAAATTATAAAGATAACATCAACACTACCAATGATTAACTATTAAGTAATTGAAGAAATAAAAATCACAAGCCAGAGTTTCTATGTGGGACTGTATATTTGTTTGTTTATATCTAAATTTCAAAAAAAAAACAACTTTGTCTTTTCCGAATTTCCTAGGTTTCATCCAGTTTCTCTGAATAACAACCTTATCTTTTAGCTCCAACTGTATATTCTTTGATTGTAGGTTCAAATTCCCAGGTGGTCCTCTAACCAGAAGCCAGTCTTCCCCTTCCCCTGGCAAGAGCTTATTAATTAGGTTAAAGCACAGTCCCAATAAGACTAATTTTACTATGTGTCATTTAAGTAGTAAGGCTTCTGTCTTGTGATATCCTTCTATTTAATCAAGAAATAAAGACCTTCTTGTCAAAATTTATTAAGATGTTTACATCTGCACTGTAATCTTCAACCTCCAAAATTAAGAGAATTATCTGGAGACATGATGCAAGTTTTTGTAAGAAAGTGTACCAGCTTATGAAATGCATGACTGATATGTTTTTCCAAAGGGGAAAATAGTGACACCAAATACGTTTTCTTTTTTTCTTTGTTTTCTTTTTTTTTTCTTGTTTTCTTAAAGTTATAAAACCGAGAATGGTTTTTGTTTTTTGGGATGTGTGTTGTGATTGGTTATCTTATTTTTGCAAACAAGTAATGAAACAATTTATAAAAATGTACACTTGGAGGCTGGCTAACCCAAAATCTTCAGGATAGGCCAGGGCTAGAGACCCAGGTAGTCTGCTGCCAGAATTTCCTCTTTTTTCAGAGTGGTTGATCTTTTTTCTAATAAGGCCTTCAACTTATTAGATGAGGCCCACCCACATTATGGGTCTGCTTTATTCAAAGTCTACTGATTTAAATGTTAATCTCATCTGAAAAACGCCTTTGCCCAAATATCTAGAATAATCTTTGACCAAATATCTGGTTACTATGGCCTAGTCAAATTGGACATATAATAGTAACTATCAGAGATGGCTTCACTGGTGAAAAATAATGCTAATTCTATACCAAGTTTCTTCAAGAAGGTAGAAGAGGAGAGATGATGTCGTAATTCATTTTATAAGAATAACATTGCCCTGATGCCAAAACTAGAACAAGGCTTTACAAAAAAAGAAACCTACAGACCAATATCCCTCATGAACACAAACACAATAATACTCTACAGAATATTAACAAGTAAAATCCAGCAATTAATAAAAGGAATAATACATCATGACCAAATAGAGTTTATCCTGGGAATGTAAGGCCAGTTTGACATCTGAAAATCAAGCAATGTGATTCACCATAACAAGGAATGGAAGAAGAAAAACCACATGATCATTTCAATAGATGCAAAATAGCATTTGACAAAATTCAACACTCATTTATGATAAAAATTCTTAGAAGACAATGAGTAGACTGGGAGATCCTCAAGCTGATAAAGGCAGCTAAGAAAGTCCTTAGCCAACATCATTTTTGATAGTGAAAGACTGAATGCTTTCCCCTAGTATCACAGGAACAAATGAAGGATGTCTAGTCTCATCACTCCTATTGAATAATATACTGATGGCCTTAGCTATTGCAAAAAGGCAAGAAAAATAAAGCACAGGGGCGCCTGGGTGGCTCAGTCTGGGTGGCTCAGTCTGTTAAGCATCTGCCTTTGGCTCAGGTCATGATCCCAGGGTCCTGGGATCCAGCCCCGCATCAGGCTCCCTGCTCTGTGGTCAGATGGAGCTGAGAGCAGAGCCTGCTTGAGATTCTTTCCCCTTCCCCCCTTCCCCACTCTGCTTGTGTGTGTGCACACACTCTCTCTCTCTAAAAAAGTAAATAAATAAGTAAGCAAAATCTTTAAAAAAAAAAAAAAAAAAGAAGGGTTATGAATGGCAAATAAACACATGAAAAAATGCTTATCATCTTTAGTCATTGGGGCAATGCAAATTAAAGCCATAATGAGGAATCAGTACATACATCTAGAGTGCGGAGGAAAAAGGACACCACCAGGCCCTGTCAAACACAATGGTGGGAATAAAAATGATACAAACACTTTGGCAACAGTTTGGCAATTTCATATAAACACATACCAAACCCACTCCTTTGTAATTACCTAAGAGAAATGAAAGCAAACCTTCAACCACAACCTGTATGCAAGTGATGAACAAATCTTCAGCTGATGGATCCAGGAACAAATGGCCACATATCGTAATTCATTTTATAAGAATAACATTGGTATACTACTTGGCAATAAAAAAAAATCTACTGACACACACAACAACATGGTTGACTCAAATGCATTTTACTGAGTCTCAAAGGCTACATAATATATGATTTTAATTATACCACTGCTATGAACTGAAACTATGTTTGTGTCTCTCACCCCCAGATTCTTATGTTGAAGGCCTACCCCCAAATGCAATGGTATTTGCAAGAGGGGCCTTTGAGAGGAAATCAGGCTTAAATGAGGTCATAAAGGTGTCCCCCCTTGCCCCCAGTATAAGATTAGTGTCTTTATAAGAAGAAAGAAGAGCAAGAGAGACCAGAACTCTGTCGTCCATGTGAGGGCATAGTGAGAAGGTAGACATCTGCAGGCCAGGAGGCAGGCTCTCACCAGGATCAGAATTTGCTGGCGCCTTGATTCTGGACTTCCTAGCCTCCCGAACTAGGAGAAAGAAATGCCTGTTGCTGAAACCACCCAGTCCATAATAATTTGTTATGGCAACCAGAGCAGACTAGCACAATCACAGTCTCAAAAAAGTGAAACCATAGGAACAGAAAAGGGTAAGTGGTTGTCAGGGCATCACGTTGGAGGAGTTGTTTACAAAGGAGCATGAGGGAATATTTTGGGCAGGATGGATCTATTCTCTATCTCGATTTTGGTAGTGGATACATCACTACATATGCTTGTCAAAACTTTTGGAATTGCACACTAAAAAGCGTTAATTGTACCATGTGCCATTTTTATCTCAATACACCTGAT
The DNA here is from genome assembly GCA_028534135.1 of Potos flavus. Classification (NCBI taxonomy): domain Eukaryota; kingdom Metazoa; phylum Chordata; class Mammalia; order Carnivora; family Procyonidae; genus Potos; species Potos flavus. Next base: position 12,183,488 of record CM052899.1, on the reverse strand, counting down.
TCCTAAAAATGTTTTATGGATGACAGCAAGATACGGAGTCAATGCCTGAAAAAAAAAAAAATAAGAGAAAGAATGAACTGATCTAGATGGCAATGGGCAAAGCCAAAAGACGGAGGCCAAATAATCAGAAATGCTGAAAGTAAATAGAAGTAGGAATAGAAACTTTCTGGTGAGAAGGCTTTCAGGAGAAAAAACTTGAGGCCTACAGGTTCAATATGTACACGTGCAGAGTACATAATACACAATACTGTTTGTTGCCATAATAGCTAAAAACTTAAGGCAGCCTTGGGCAGAACTCACTAGAAATATAGTGTTCTCTACATTAGCAAGGAAATGTTGCTTAGTCCTTGCCATACGTAAAGAAAGATAGCATAAAGTAGAGTAATAAAATTAAAAATAATTAAAATACACGAGTAATGTGAAATAGTACATAAAACTTACAATACAGAGAAAAAGACACCATTATCAAAATGCAATCTAAATCTAAAATAAATTATTCTACTATATAAATATAAATGTTTCTTGTAGAAAAGGAGAAAAAAAAAGTCCCGTTTTTAAAATTTAAAAATTCTGACAAAGTCAAGTAAACGTAAGTTCAAATAGTAGATACTATTTTAAGTCAACGAAGCTAACAATAATGAGGAAGTTATGGCAACACTCAGTGATGGCAAGAATGTGAGTCACAGGGAATTCGTAATCAATTTCGATAGAGGGAAAAGAGGTTCAACTACTCTGTAAAGCAATTTGGCAGCATCTTGTGAAGCTGAAAATAAGTATACTCCCAAGACCTGGCAACTTCAGTCACAGGTAAATGCCTTAGAGAAACTCATGCACCTGTTTAAAAATGTACATAGCAATACAGTTTGTAGAAGCAAAATTTTAAAACAGAGTAAATATTCCTTACCAGATTAGATAATTAAATGTGTCATTGTCACAGAATGCAATGATATACAGAAGGAAGTATTTAGAACTACCCATATTGTGCTTGATAAATCTCAAAATCAGGATGCAGAGTAGTAAGAAAAGCCAATTACAGAATGATACATACAGTATGACACCATCATCTGAAAAACATATAATACACAAACATTTATATGTATATACAGAGACACAGATACTTTGCAGAATGTATATGTGTATACGTGTGTCTGAGTGTGTGCGTACGTGTGTGTATTTCTCTGCAGAGGAGAAAGGGCTACATAAAGGACATCTCTATTTTGTAAAGTTTTTTTTTTCTGTAGTTTTTTTTCCTCTTAGAATGAAGGAAAGAAAGAGGGAGGAAAGAAGGGAAGAAGGAAGGAAGGATACCAAGATGTTTAAAAAATTGCTCTGTATACTTTTTTCATACTTGAGGTATATTTACCAGAAAGGAATACTTAGCCCTTGTAAACAACTCAGAAAACACATAAAAGTGTAAAAAAAGGTAATACCAAAGAAAAATGTTAACGTTTTGAGGCATATTTTTCCAGACTGTGCCATACTTTCATTAGACGGCATGTCATATACATAATTTTTTGTATCCTTTTGGAAGAGGCCAAAATTTCTGAAAAATGTTCTTCTGATTCATGAAGTGAATACTGAGGTCTGTCCTTTCTCTGAGTCTTTGGGGGCGTCTTCCTTCCTTTATTCCACTGTATCTTCTCATCGTTCCATATTCCCGTTTGCAAATAGATTATGGGGCTTGTCCTTCGCCGCACTCTCTCCGTTTGGGGGCTATCTCAATCCATCTCAGATGTACAGCTGAACCGAGGACGACCCACACAGTTCCCAAACCCAGTCTCCTTGTCCCACAGGCATTCATGCACGGTACCTTTACCTTCTGAAATGAGAAGTCTTTCAGCCGCACGGTCTGATTTCCTCACGCCCTTAACGCGTGTAATTCATGAAAAACTACAATCCCCGTAGGGCTCTGCTCCTGGGTGCGCTCCTCTCCGCCCCATCCCCGCCTCCGCCCCTGCGCCTGCGCATTCTGAGCGTGGACCACAACTCCCAGGATGCAACATGATGCTGCCCCCGCATCCCTACTTCCTGCCCGGGCGTTTCCTGGGTAACAGTGGCTCGGCCAGTCTGGGAAGTTTAAGGTGGGAGGGGCTTGTGGGCCGCCTGCAGAGCTTTGGGAGTAGCTTATTTTATCCTGTTACAAAAAGGCAGCAGGTCTACAGCAGAGATACGGCTGCCTGGTTTTTAATGGTGTGCCCAGACTCTGCTTTTCTGAGCCGGGAGATGGTCCTTTGCACCTCACTTCAGGCGGGACCAGCACAGGTGGTTCGCGGCTTGCTCTTGTTTATTGCCTTTCGGCCCCTTCTGGAATGTAAGCTCCACCAGGCAGGAGTTTTTGTCTGTGTTGTTCACTGATGTATCCTCAGCACCTAGAACAGTACCCAGCACGCAGTAGGCTCGCAATACATATGAATGTCCCGACGAAGTGTTAAGATCAACACCCAGTAAAATATTCGTGGAATGAATGATGACTACTTCATCCTGAGGTAGGAGCCAGGTAGAAGGGTGGAAGGACTGCAGATTGTAGGAAAGAGGGGAGCAATTTCAGTTTGATACGTTGGAGGTGGAAGAAGTAGTGGAGAAGCAGTATAGAAAGACTTGGGTGAGCATTCCCTGTACCCCCCTACTTAGCTCTGTGGCTTTTGACAGGTTCTCTTATCGCCCCCAGCCTCAGTTTCTTCATTTATAAACTGAGAATAATAATATTTAATACATAGGCTTGTTCCCATTACAAAGAGCTGATGTATAAAATAAGTTCAGCCTAGGGCCTGGCATGTAATGACCATTTATTGAAAGGTGGCTGTTGTCATTTTGATCATTATTCAGTATCAAAGGTGGGACATTGATAAGAATCATTTAAGTAGGGGCGTCTGGGTGGCTCAGTCGGTTAAGACTGCCTTCAGCTCAGGTCATGATCCTGGTGTCCTGCATGAGGCTCCCTGATCAGCGAGGAATCTGCTTCTCCCTCTTGCTCCCCCCTCCCACTCCCCGTCCCCCCGTCCCCCGCGCTGCTGCTCCCTCTCTCATGATCGCTCTCCCCCCACAAATAAATAAATAAATAAAATCTTTTTAAAAAGAGTCATTGAAGTAGACTAAAAGTAAAATTATTGGAATTGAACAGATAAAAGACTTGTGAGGTTGCGATGCAAGTGTCACAATTGTTATTAATCTACAAGTTTGGGCTCCATAGGCAGTTTGGTTCCAGGTCTTTTTATTCAGTTGCAAAACAGAATGAAAATCTCTCAGCAGATGCAGCCCAGAAAACAGACAACAAACCTTTCGATTTGCCCCAAGCTGCCATTGTATTTTATTTTATTTTATTTTATTTTATTTTATTAAGATTGCATTTATTTGAGAGAGAGCATGAGGGGGGTGGGTGGAGGGTGAAGAAGAAGCAGACTCCCCACTGAGCAAGGAACCCAAGGCTGGGCTTGATCCTTGAGATCATGATCTGAGCCCAAGGCAGAGGTTCAACTGACTGAGCCCCCCAGGTTCCCCCCCGCCCCAAGCTGCCATTTTAGGAGCAGGGCTAGTTGGTTCTAGGTCAGAGGCCCCATTCATTTGCTTCCTACTGATACATGAGAGAAAATGTGCACTCTTTGCTCCTGACTGTTCTACTCACCAGGATTCTTTTGTTTTCTGCTGAGGTTGTTGCTCTGGACAACAAAAGAGATGTTAGTTTCCAACAAAGCTTTATAAATAACCTTGACCCAGCTCCATTGTAATTACTACCACATACAGCTAACAGGCATTTAAGAAAATATCCAAAGGAATGTACCCTCATATTGAACCCTGTCCATGTCTTGTTCCTGGCATAGTGATACAAACAGAATTTTTAATTTTGGTCACCTCTGATAAAACGTAATTTTTTCCCATCTGTGAGTTGTGTGTTTTTTAGAAAAATATTAATTTAGAGAAAGGTAGTGTGGACTTGACCACTCTATGACATCGCGTCTGATTTTACCTTTTTGTAAGGCAACATTTATAGTCATGAAGCCAAGTAGAGTTCATGTAGAAGAAAGATGAAGGCCGGATGTCTGAGGTTTTTCTTCTGGCCTTGCTGTTTCCTGTAGTATCTGACTGCAGCTAGTTATAATGTTTCATGTTTATTTAAGGTGTGGGCAGAATGTGGAAAAAAAAAAAAAGACAGTTGGCTGCAGCATTTGAGCTATGTTTTTGCTGCTTGATTTCTACTTTGTTCTGTTGTTATAAGAAATAGATGGGAGAGAAAGCCATGTTTCAGAATGATAGATTCTTGTTTTCACCCAAGGCCATATATTTCTTCACGTAGATAGGACTGTAGAACTTGCAGGGACATTTTTTGAGTGTCCTCCAATTCAGGATGGCTGGACTTTGGTGGGTCACAGCGGTCCGGTGGACCTTACTTCAAGATTACAAGATAACTTTGTATCTAAATGCTAGGCGTGGTCATAAAAGGATCACTGTTCTGTACTCTGTTTCTCAAGTGGAAAAAAAAACTTGATTTAAATAGAGTTACTCTTTGCTCTCCTGTGAATTTTGTTGTAAACATGTTCATAACAAAGAATTAAAACAGTACTTTCAAGTTTATTATTTTTTAATTAAGGGTAATTGAATGTCAATGTAATTCAATGTCAAATTAAGACTAATTGATGTCCTAGCCAAAACAATAGAATATCTTGATAAATCCTTTCCTAATAGGAATAGCTTTGGATAAAATTGAGTAAGACTCCAGCCCTTGACTTTGTTAGTTTTAGCGGTGAGATGGCCACATCTTCATCCTCTCTGATAATGGGAGCATTTAGCAGAGTTGGACGCCTACCTTCTGTTATGGATATTGCTACACTGCCTCCCACCCTTCACTGCATGACCCCAGGGGGCACCGTTCACATCAAATTCTGTTTTGTTTTGTTTTGTTTTGTTTTGTTTTCAAAGAAGACACCTTGATTATTTGTTTCCATCAGTTGCTTAAAAGGTGGAAAGGAGGATAATGAAGGTTGTATTTATACATTGCTCCTTCCATTTCTGAGATATGACAGTCTTGGTCACTTTTGAGTAAATTGGGGTCAAGTTCCCAAGATTCCTGTCACTTTCCAGGGATACCCTGGCTCTGAGTTCTTCTCATTGAACTTGCTCTCCCTCTCTCTCTCTATCTCAGCCTCCTTGGAGAGACTCTGTGCTTTCTCTCTCCAGCTTCTTACCAGACATCTTACTCTCCAACTCTTTCCTCCTACTATGTAGCATGGTTCACCTTATCTTTCCCACTTATGTAGAGCCCCAGTTTTTATTTTTTGGGCCTCTTTCCCTTCAGACTCTCCAAGGAAATAATATTTTTATTCTTTGTCATACAGAGCAATTTAGCCTTGCATACGCACCTTGGCTTTAAGCTTTACCTTTGCATATCCAAAATCATATTAATGTGACCTGCTAACCAAGGGTCTTATATTAGGTCATCTACCCCTTAGTACTGACAAGGGTTTTATTTGTTTATTTGTTTAATTTAGATTCAATTAGCCAACATATAGTACATCATTAGTTTCAGATGTAGTATTTGATAATTCATCAGTTGCGTATAACAAACAGTGCTTATCACATCACATGCCTTCCTTAATGCTCATCACCCAATTACCCCATTCCCTCCCACCCAGCTCCCCTCCAGCAATGATTTTTCTCCTTCTCTGATTTCTTCCCATTCAATTTTCCCTCTATTCCCCTATGATCCTCTGTGCTGTTTCTTATATTCTACATATGAGTGAAACCATATGACAGTTGTCTTTCTCTGATTGACTTACTTTGTTCAGCATAATACCCTCCAGTTCAATTCACATCGATGTAAATGGTAAGTAGTCATCCTTTCTGATGGCTGAGTAATATTCCATTGTATATATGAACCATTGTATATATGAACATGGTCTTTATCCATTCATCTGTTGATGGACATCTAGGCTCTTTCCATAGTTTGGCGATTGTGGACATTGCTGCTATAAACATTCGGGTGCACGTGCCCCTTCGGATCACTACATTTGTATCTTTAGGGTAAATACCCAGTAGTGCAATTGCTGGGTCGTAGGAGAACTCTATTTTCAACTTTTTGAGGAACCTCCATACTGTTTTCCAGGGTGGCTGCACCAGCTTGCATTCCCACCAACAGTGTAGGAAGGTTCCCCTTTTTCTGCATCCTTGCCAACACCTGTTGTTTCCTGATTTGTTAATTTTAGCCCTTCTGACTGGTGTGAGGTGGTATCTCATTGTGGTTTTGATTTGTATTTCCCTGATGCCAAGTGATGTTGAGCATTTTTGCATGTGTCTGTTGGCCATTTGGATGTCTTCTTCGTAGAAATGTCTGTTCCAGTCTTCTGCACATTTCTTGATTGGATTATTTGTTCTTTGGGTATTGAGTTTGTAAGTTCTTTATAGATTTTGGATACTAGCCCTTTATCTGATACATCATTTGCAATCTGCAAATATCTTCTCCCATTCTGTCGGTTGTCTTTTAGTTTTGTTGACTGTTACCTTTACTGTGCAAAAGCTTTTTATCTTGATGAAGTCCCAATAGTTCATTTTTGCCCTTGCTTCCCTTGCCTTTGGAGACATTTCTAGCAAGAAGTTGCTGCGGCCAAGGTCACAGAGGTTTCTGCCTGTGTTCTCCTCTAGGATTTTGATGGATTCTTATCTCACATTTTGGTCTTTCATCCATTTTGAGTCTATTTTTGTATATGGTGTAAGGAAATGGTCCAGTTTCATTCTGTGCATGTGGCTGTCCAATAAATGGTGCCATTTATTGAAGAGACTGTCCTTTTTCCATTGGATATTCTTTCCTACTTTGTCAAAGATTAGTTGGCCATAGAGTCGAGGGTCCATTTCTGGGTTCTTTATTCTGTTACATTGATCTATGTGTCTGCTTTTGTGTCAGTACTATACTGTCATGATGATTATAGCTGTCTAGTAGAGCTTGAAGTCCGGAATTGTGATGCCACCAGCTTTGGTTTTCTTTTTCAACATTCCTCTGGCTATTCAGGGTCTTTTCTGCTTCCATACAAATTTTAGGATTATTTGTTCCAGCTCTGTGAAAAATGTTCATGGTATTTTGATAGGGATTGCATTGAATTTGTAAATTGTTCTGGGTAGCATAGACATTTTAACAATATTTGTTCTTCCAATCCATAAGGATGGAATGTTTTTCCATTTCTTTCTTTTTCTTTCTTTTTTTTTTAATTTGAGAGCAAGAGAGAGAGAGTACAAGCCAGGGGGAGAGGCAAAGGCAGAAGCAAACTCCTTGCTAAGCATGGAGCCTGACACGGGGCTCGATCCCAGGACCCCAGGATCATGACCTGAGCTGAAGGCAGATGCTTAGCTAACTGAGCCCCACCCCTCCAGGCACCCATGTTTTTCCATTTCTTTGTGTCTTCCTCAATTTCTTTCGTAAGTATTCTGTAGCTTTTAGAGTACAGATACTTTATCATTTTGGTTAGGTTTATTCCTAGGTATCTGATGGTTTTTGGTGTAATTGTAAATGGGATTGATTCCTTAAGTTCTCTTTCTTTGTCTCATTGTTAGCGTATAGAAATGCAGCTGATTTCTGTGCATTGATTTTATATCCTGCCATCTTGCTGACCTCCTGTATGAGTTCCAGCAACTTTGGGGTGGAGTCTTTTGGGTTTTATACATAAAGTATCATGTCATCTACGAAGAGTGAGAATTTGACTTCTTCTTTGCCTTCTTGGATGCCTTTTATTTCTTTTTGCTGTCCGATTGCTGAGGCTAGGACTTCTAGTAGTATGTTGAATAACTGGTGAGAGTGGGCATCACTGTCATGTTCCTGACCTTAGGGGAAAAGCTCTCAGTTTTTCCCCATTGAGAATGATATTCACTGTGGGCTTTCTGTATATGGCTTTCATGATATTGAGATATGTTCCTTCTCTCCCTACACTGTACAAGAAAGAATGCTATATTTTGTCAAATGCTTTTTCTGTATCGATTGAGAGGATCATATGGTTCTTGTCCTTTATTTTATTAATGTGATGAATTACATTGTTTGATTTGCAAATGTTGAACCACCTTTGCAGCCCAGGAATAAATCCCACTTGGTTGTGGTGAGTAATCCTTTTAATGTACTGTTGGATCTTATTGGCTAGTATCTTGGTGAGAATTTTGGCATCTATGTTCATCATGGATATTGATCTGTAATTCTCCTTTTTGGTGGGGTCTTTGTCTGGTTTTGGGAGCAAGGTATTACTGATCTCATAGAATGAGTTTGGAAGTTTTCTTTCTATTTCTATTTTTTGAAACAGCTTCAGAATAATAGGTATTAATTCTTTTTAAATGTTTGGTAGAATTCCCCTAGAAGCCATCTTGCCCTGGACTCTTGTTTGTTGGGAGATATTTGATTACTGCTTCAATTTCCTTGCTGGTTATGGGTCTGTCCAGGTTTTCTATTTCTTCCTGGTTTCCTGGTTCAGTTTTGGTAGTTTATAAGTTTCCAGGAATGCATCTATTTCTTCCAGATTGCCTAATTTGTTAGCATATAGTTGCTCATAATATGTTCTTAAAATTGTATTTCCTTGGTGTTGGTCATAATCTCGCCTCTTTCATTCATCATTTTATTAATTTAGTGTTATTTCTCTCTCTCTTTTTTTTTTTTTTTTTTTTTTTGATAAGTCTGGCTAGGGGGTTATCAATCTTATTAATTCTTTCAAAGATCCAACTCCTAGTTTCATGGATCTGTCCTACTGTTCTTTGGTTTCTATTTCATTGATTTCTGCTCTTATCTTCATTATTTCTCTTCCCCTGCTTGGTTTAGGCTTTATTTGCTATTCTTTCTCCAGCTCCTTTGGGAGTAAGGTTAGCTTGTATATTTGAGACTTTTCTAATTTTTTGAGAAAGGCTTGTATTGCTATGTACTTACCTCCTGGGAACCACCTTTGCTGTATCCCAAAGGTTTTGAACAGTTGTGTTTTCATTTTCATTTGTTTCCATGAATTTTTAAAATTCTTCTTTAATTTCCTGCTTGACCCATTCATTCTTCAGTAGGATGCTCTTTAACCTCCAAGTGTTTGAGTTGCTTCCAAATTACCTCCTGTGATTGAGTTCAAGTTTCAAAGCTTTGTGATATGAAAATACGCAGAGAATAATCCCAATCTTTTGGTACTTGAGACCTAATTTGTGACCCAGTATGTGACCTATTCTGGAGAATGTTCCATGTGTACTCAAGAGGAATGTGTATTCTGTTGCTTTAGGATTGAATGCTCTGTATATATCTGTGAAGTCCATCTCGTCCAGTGTGTCATTCAGTACCCTTGTTTCTTTATTGATCTTCTGCTTAGATGATCTGTCCATTGCTGTAAGTTGGGTGCTAAAGTCCTCTACTACTATTGTATTGTTATCAATGTGTTTCTTTAATTTTTTTATTAATTGGCTTACATAATTGGCTGCTCCTAAGTTAGGAGCATAAACATTTATAATTGTTAGATCTTGTTGATCTAACATTCTTAAGTATGATATACAGTCAGGCTCACAGCTCAGCTGGGAGTCTGCTTCTCCTTCTGACCCTCCCCCCTCTTGTGCCCTCTCTCTCTCTCCCTCTCTCAAATAAATAAATAAAATCTTTAAAAAAGAGAATTTGTTTTTGGACATGCTAAGTTTTAGATATCTATTAGAAATTCTTATGAAAATGTCAAGTTAAAAAACGAAGTCTGAAAGAGATTAGAGTTGAAATAAAAGTGAATGTACAGATGATATTCAACGTCTTGGGACTGAATGAAAGAAGGAAGGAGTGTGAATAGATGAAAGATAAGTCCTAAAGACCGATGTGGGGTGCTCCAACCTTTAAAGGTGGGAAAATGGAAGAGGACCCAACAAAAGAGAGGCTGACAGCAGCAAAACCAAGAGAGTGTGTGTGTGGTATCTTGGATATAAAAGGGGGAAAAAAAGTGTTTCAAGATGGAGGGAGTGATTAACTGGTTACAAGCTGAGGGCGAGTGGAAGGACGACTGAGAATCATGCTTTGGAGGTCATTGAAGAGCATGGTTTCCAAAATGTTGGGGACAAGAGATTGGAGTGGATTTGAGAAAGCATGGGAAGGAACAAAGTGGAAACAGAGAAGATTCTTTTGCAGAGTTTTTCTTTATTCTTTCCTTTTTTTTTTTCTTAATTTGTTTTATTTCTTAATTTGTTTTATTTATTTTTTCTTAATTTGTTTTCTTAATTTGTTTTATTCTTAATTTGTTTATATGACTTTTGCTGTGGATATTTTCATGAATAAAAATAGCAGGAATAGAGACTTTCACTTCCAGCCAAGACTGAGTAACAGGGACTGTATTTACTTTCCCACCTGAAACATTTTTAAAATGGACAAAATACATGACTCAGTGGTTTGAAAAATTTTGGGTGACAAAAGACAGTTACCCTTGAAAGAGAAGAAACAAATGAGTGAGCCACATGACTGCTGCAGCTTATTGCCTTGAGAGAGTTTTTTAGCCTCAGCACAGGAAGGGGGACAGAGCCTGATGGGGCCCTTGAATTGAGGATGTGGAGCCGAGAGTCTAGGGAGACTAAGTGACTAATATCACAGAACAAAATACAGTAGAGGAGAGAGCCACAGAGAGAGAATTTCAAAGATCCCCAGAAGGTCTTGCTTTATTATTAGCTGAGTACACACCAGTACATGGTCCCTTTAAAAGGATTAGCAGAAATAGTGTCTGGTATTCACACAGTGCTGGGATGGTGTCTTTTTCCTCCAGCCACAATGGAATGCAAGATTCACATGGCATTTGTTATAGTACTTAGAAGCTTTTGCCTCAGTAGTGAGACTACTTAGCCACAGACACTGCATTTTTGCCTAACATATATTAAAAGCAAGATCCAAAAAGGTCAAATCATTGTAACTTAACATCTTAAGATAAAGCTCAAGAATCATTAAAGGAATACAAAAATACCCAGCATCTTTCAAGGAAAAATATGTAATGTCTGATATCCAATAAAAGATAATGAGGCAAGAAAATACTCCTCATAATGAGATAAATCAATTGGTCCAAAATCAGTTCAGAAGTGACACAGATGTTAGAATTAGCAGACAAAGACTTGACCATGATTATTACATCTCTATTGTATATGTTCAAAAATTTAAATAGAAATACAGAAGATATAAATATACCCAAATACTTATAAAGATGAAAATTATAATATCATAGATGAAAAATATACAGGATGGGATCAATAGCAGATTAGAAATGGTAAAGGAAAAGATTAGTGAACTTGAAGATATAACAATAATGAAACACACTAATGAAATAATCAGAAAAAATAATAAACGGCATATCAGTGAGGTGTAGAAGAGTGTTGAATGGCCTAATATATATGTAATTGGGAGAGAAGCCTGGACAGAAAAAAAATTTTGAAGAAGTAATAATAAGCAATTTTTTCAAGTTTAATGAAAACTATAAACTCACAGATTCAAAGCCCTCAACAAGCCCAAGTTCAAGAAATATGTTGAAAATCAAACCAGAGCACATCATGACTAGACAGCTCAAAACTACTGATAAAGAGATAATCTTGAAAACAGGTAGAGTAAAAAAGAGACATGTTACATATAGTAGAACAAAGATAAAGATGACAGTAGATTTCTTGCCAGAAAGGATGCAGATGATAAGACAGTAGAGCAACATCTTTAAAATATATAAAATAATTTAGAAGACCGCCTAGAATTCTGTACCAGGCAAAACTATCTTTGAAAGATAAAAGTGTGACAAAGATTTTTTTCAGATATACAAAAGCTGAAGGAATTCATCACCAGCAGACTCACAAGAAATAGTATGGAGGGGTGCCTGGGTGGCTCAGTGGGTTAAAGCCTCTGCCTTCAGCTCAGGTCATGATCTCAGAGTCCTGGGATTGAGCCCTGCATTGGGCTCTCTGCTAAGCAGGGAGCCCGCTTCCCCCTCTCTCTCTGCCTGCCTCTCTGCCTACTTGTGATCTCTCTCTCTATCAAATGAATAAATAAAATCTTTAAAAAAAAAAAGAAATAGTATGGAAAGGTGGATCTAAGCAAAGAAATGAAGAACACCAGAGATAGAAACTACATGGGTAAAAATATAAGATTTTTAAAAGTATTTAAATTTTGTTAAAAGATAATTGTTTAAACAAAAGTAGTAACTGTAATATAGGACTACAACATAGATAAAGCTGAACCATGTGATAACAAAAGCAAAAAGGTTAGGAGGGGAGAAATGGAGGTATGTTACTTTTAGGTTCTTATTTATACAGTAGTATAATATCACTTGAAGACAGATTGTGGTAAGGTAAGATGTCTAAAGCAACCACAAAAATAACAAAACAAAGTTATAGCTGATAATCTAACAAAGCAGATCAAATGAAATCATAAAAATTCCTCAATTAAATCAAAAGATTAAATCAGAAAAAGAAGAAAGAGAGGAAAAACCGATGGGACAAATTGACAACAAATAGAAAAATGATATATGTGACCCTAACCATATCAGTAATCACATTAAATGTAGATGGTCTAAATTTAATATAGAGACTTTCAGAAGAAGATAGAATTTGCTTTTGGGTATGCTAATTTTGATCCAATTATATGCTACCTACAAGAAGGTACCTCCCACTCATGCTCTCTCTCTCTCTCTCAAATAAATAAATCTTCGGGAAAAAAAAAGAATCACACTTCAAATGCAGATACAAATAGATTAACAACAAAATAATGAGAAATATTTACCATGTTAATACTAATTGAAAGACAGAATAGCTAAAAAAAAAAAGAAGAATGTCTATGTTAATATCAAAAAAGTAGATTTCAGAGATCATGGATAAAAATGTCATTCCACAATGATTTATCATTGTGAAGACATTCATCAAGACCTGAAAAGCTCTAAGATAATATGTAATTTGAACACTATTAGTCAAATTAAATTACTTGACAGTCATAGAATAGTTAGCCTGAATATGACACAGTACACATTCTTCTAAAATGTGCATGGAATATATACCAACTTGGTAATATCCTGGCCCATAAAATAATTCCAAGTAAATTCTAAAGGATTCAATTCATACAATGTGTGTTCTCTATCAAAATTAAATTAGAAATCAATGACAGAAAGATCACTGGAAAATCCTCAAATATTTGTAATCTAAATAACAAATGTTTAAAGAATAAATCAAAAGGAAAATGAGAAAGAATTTTAAAAGAAATGAAAATAAAAAAGGATCATATAAAATGCACAGTATGATAATAAAATAGTACATAGGAAGTTTATTGAATTGAATGGCTATATTAGAAAGAAAGATCTTAGATTATCAACCTCAGCTTCCACTTTAAGAAACTAGATAAAGAAGAGCAAATTGAACCCAAAGTTGGGTTAAAAAAATTATAGCACAAATCAATACAGTAGAAAACAAAAACAATAGAGGAAATCAATGGAAACAATAAAACTGATATATTTTTAGCTGGAAGGAAGAAGGGAAAAAAAAAAGATGACACTGATTATCAACATCAGGAACAAAGTGGTGGCATCACTACATTGTCCCCTGATAGTAAAAGGATGATAAGGAATATCGTGGACAATTTTAACCCAGTAAACCCAACAAGTTAGATGAAATGTGCAGTTCTTTGAAAGACACAACGAACTACAAAAGCCCAATCAGGAAGCGATACCTTAATTGCTCTATTTGTACCAAAGAATTTAATTTGTGGTTAAAACTTTTTCACAAGAAAACTTCAAGTCCAGATTAATTCATTAATGAATTTTATCAAACATTTAATAAGGAAATAATATTGATCTATACAAATGCTTCCAGAATGCCAGAAACATGGAATTATTTTTCAGCTGGCATTACCCTGACGCCAAAACCAAAGACATTCTAGGTAAAGAAAACTACAGAATGAGATTCTTAAGATTTTAAAAACTATGATAATTTTAATAGAAATAGAAAAAAGTATTTGATAAAATCCCACATCCATTCGTGATTAAAAACTCTCAGCAAACTAGTTATAGAGGGGCCTTTACAAACAATCTATATTAGCATCATACTTAATAATGAAAGACTAAATGCTTTTCCTTTAAGATCAAGAACAAGACAAGGATGTTTGCTTTCATTATTTTTATTCGGCTTTGTGCTAAAAGTTAGAGAAACAAAACTATTTGCAGATAATATGCTTATTTATCTGGTCTTTGCTGTAACTACTCAATATTGCCATTGTAGTACAAAAGTAGCCATAGACAATTTATCACCAATGAGTATTTATGTGTTCCAGAAAAACTTCACCTAAAAATCAAGCATCAGATCCCATTGGGCCCATGGCCATTGTTTCCTAACCCTTGGTCTATGTAGAAAATCCCTTGGAATGTACAAAAAATTTCTAAAACTACTGAGGTTAGAAATGTTACAGGATACAAGACCGACATACAAAAAATTTTGTTTTTATATAATAACAATGAATAATCAAGGTAATTGCATATATTATTAAATTATAAGTATGAAATATGTAATTATTGATTATTGTACACTACTAAAACTTGTACAGTATTAAACTGTACATATCACATATATACAATTTACTGTGTTTCAATTATAGCTCAATATACTTCTTTCGTTAAAAAACGTAGCAAGATTAATGTAACATACTTATTCCCATCACTCTGCTTTGGTAATTTTTAGCATTCTTCTGTTTTTTTCAAAGACTTTTGCTGTAAAGGGGAGCAGAGAAATGGGCCATATCTAGAAGGGATTATGGGATAAAGCGAGGATTTTTGTTTTTTACCAAGGTGGGATGTGCTACAGCATGTCTATATGCGGGTGAGAAGAGAGGACAAATGGAGGCTTAAGGAAGTGGAACTGAGTCCTTGAGGGGGTTTGTGTCCTGTGCTCAAGGGAGACACGGGCCTGGGAGAAGAGCATAGCTCCTCCGTAACAGACAAAGACGGATAGGACTTGCTTAATACGCCGCAGTGGCTCTTTGTTAGTGATGATGATAATATGAACAATTACAGCAATGAAAACAGTTGGGAGGCCTTTGTATTCATTAATAAAATGAGTCACACAACGGGGCGCCTGGGTGGCTCAGTGGGTTAAAGCCTCTGCCTTCGGCTCAGGTCATGATCTCAGGGTCCTGGGATCGAGCCCCGCATCGGACTCTCTGCGTATCAGGGAGCCTGCTTCCCCTCTCTCTCTGCCTGCCTCTCTGTCCACTTGTGATCTCTCTCTCTCTCTGTCAAATAAATAAATAAAATCTTAAAAAAATAATAATAAAAAATTTTTTAAAAAATGAGTCACACAAATTCAGCAGTACTTGATTGTCTTTGATGAAGTTTTCAACCAGCACACTGAAGAGTACCTTACAGGTACGGATTTTTTGAGGTCTCCAGCTAAGAAAGAGTAATGCCCTCAGCCCCAACTCTCCCTGGAAGCAAGGGTCACTTGTTCTAAATTGGAGGAATCCGTTGATAAGGATGATGGAAAACCCTCTACCTGTGTATTGAGTGTAAAGTTATATTGCCATTCAAAGTTTGCAGTATTAGTAGTATTTTCATGAACAAAAACTTCTGTCCCCTTCCCCCTGTTCCCTTGTCAGTCCCACCACCATGAGTCCCATCGCTGTTACTCCTGCAAAAAAAATTGCAGTAGCTTCTGTTTATTAAGTGGTCGTAGGCGCCCCCACTCACCCCATCTTTCACAATGGATAGTATTAGCTCCTGTATATTGTTGTGGAAAATGAGGCTTATAGAGCTTAAGGGTCAAGGTCTGAAGTCACATCTCAGAAGTATCAGAGCCAGAATTAAAATCCAAGTCTGCGTGACTCCAAAGTCTTTGCTCTTGATGAGAATTTCATGTCATGCCACCTACCCTTCTGAATGAAGAGTTTCACGGGTGTAGGTATATGCATGTTTCCCTCCAATTCTCATTTATTGCAAGGACCACATTTTGACATAATAGAGGAACTCAGAAGGATAAAAATAATTCACGGTTCCAACATCCTGTTGTAGCAACTGTTTCATTTTTCTCCATTTCCTTTTGATCTTTATCCATATGTACATGTTTTACATAGTTGTAGATACAATTTTGTATTCTGCCGCTGTGGTTAATATGATACCAGGCATTTTCCTTGCTGTTATTTGGTCTTCACTGGATGCGTAATACTCCATTTTGTTAAAATGCCATGATGTCGTTAACCAATTCCCGCAATGGACAAAGTTGTTTCCGGGTCAATGGTATGTTATGTAAATTATATCTCAATAAAGTCACTATAAAAAATTAAAAACAAAGTTTCTGATATTCCAAGTAATGATTTCAACCATTGCTATCAATGTTCTATGTTTGTTTTTATATTTAGATTTGGAGGCAGCGCCTCACGGTGCTTAAGAGTATCAGACTGCCCGGGTTTGACTCATGGCGTCACTTAGCTGCCGTGTGAGCCCTGGCCAGTGCCATTAAGTTGGGTCCTACAGAAGCCCACGCTGACACAGAGTTTGGGGTACAGGATATGGGTTGAGGATCAGCACTTACAAAAGCAGGGCAGAAGCAGGGCTGGGTGGAAGGGGTAGGAACGACCCCCAAGTCTGACACAGCCTCAGTCAACTCTGTGGGGAGCTCCGGACAGTCAGTGTCCTTCACTGAGCTGAAATGGCCCGACATTTCCACACCAACCTTGAACGGAACCTCATGCATGTCACCTCATGTAGGACCTCAGGCCAGCCGTGCTCTGCATCTGTGACCAGCCCTGGGGGGAGCACAGGGCAGGGGGCTGGCGGTTCTGCTCTACTCCCGCCACAGGTGAGCCCAGGACCAGGCCTCTGGGGGGCATACCTCCATGTCTGTCACAAGAGGTCACCTGCTGTGACCTCTTGCCTCAATTCCCTCACCTGTAAAATTGAGACAATAATAGTACCTACCTCTTGGGATTGTTAGAGAATTAAATGAGAACCTATATGCAAAACACTTAGAACAGAGCTTGTCATAGGATAACTGTTCAGAAAATTCTTGCTGTTGCTATTTAATTATTACTCTACTGAATACTAAAGTCCATTTTGCCCAGACTAGCTGAAGAGTTGCAATGTAGCATATATACTGAGAAGGCTCTGAAGACTTCTTTTTTTTTAATAGACACCATTTTTTTAGAGCATTTTCATGTTTACAGCAAAATTGAGAAGGTACAGAGTTCCCATTTACTTCTGCCCCTCCCCTGCAGACAGCCACTATTCTGTAGACTTTTAAGAAAAGGAATATCTTTTCTGTGGTGGCTTG
Organism: Potos flavus; assembly: GCA_028534135.1. Classification (NCBI taxonomy): domain Eukaryota; kingdom Metazoa; phylum Chordata; class Mammalia; order Carnivora; family Procyonidae; genus Potos; species Potos flavus. The sequence goes on along the minus strand of CM052899.1, from coordinate 12,166,262 downwards.
TTTATATTTTGAGGCCAGAATGGGCAGGACCTACAAGGAATGAGTGGAATGAGCTTGTGAAAGCTTCCCTGCCCACATCTGCCCATTGTCTGTCTACTGCTGACTAATATTTCTATCTCGTTCGATCATTCTTGCTTAGTAACGCCTCCCTTTGGTGAGCATGGGTTTAGTAGATCCTTCCTGCTATGGCAACCAGCTGAGAGCAGAACCTCATCCCAAGGAAATGAGTTTTGATACACAGATTAGGGCTATAGTTGTCGAATGCACAGAGCTCCCCAGTGCGGGAATCCCGGGGCAGTGGGCCCGGATGTTACCCGGATGTTACCCGAAGCCGATCCTGTGCACTTGGGAGGAGGGCCGCATGAGCCCACGGGCGCCCTGCTTGTAGGGATGCAGGAGAGGATCAGGCAAGGAGGGCGGATGCTCAGAAAAGGAGGTGGAAGGTAAAAAGGAGCCTTTGCTTTGTCACAACTTGACCCTGGGTATGGTTTTCCTAGAGAGGAAAGACAGCCTGGACTTTTTAGTTTCTGATTTTTGGGTCAATTTCAGTTTTTATCCATATCGGATGGGAGAAATTTTCTAAGTGTTAAAACAGCTTTGCTTTTGCTTTTTCTTCTTCCTCTCCTTCTCTTTCTTCTCCTTCTTCTCCTCCTCCTTCTTCTCCTTCTTCTCTTCCTCCTCCTTGCCTTCTCCTTCTCCCCCTCTCCCTCCTTCTCCTCCTCCTTCTTTCCTCCTTCTCCTCCTTCTCTTTCTCCTTCTCCTCCCTCTTCCTCCTCCTCCTCCTCCTTCTCTTCTTCTTCTTCATCATCATCACAGACCGAAATAGAATTTTGGAGGGAATACATTCTGTGAATTTTAACATGTATAAATGTAGGTAACCACCATCACAATCGGGATACTGAACGATTGTGCTACCACACAAAATTTCCTGTGCTATGTCTTTGTAGTCACACTAATCTCTGGCAGCCACTGGTCCGTACTCCATTACTATCCTTTGAGACAGCTCTGCTTTTAATAATCTAGTGTCTTATTCTCATGGAGTTTGCAAAGATTGTGGGCTTTGGAGTTGGAGAGAAACGTTACCTCCTCCATTATTTTTTTTTTTTAAAGATTTTATTTATTTATTTGACAGAGAGATCACAAGTAGGCAGAGAGGCAGGCAGAGACAGAGGGGGAAGCAGGCTCCCCGCTGAGCAGAGAGCCTGATGCGGGGCTCGATCCCAGGACCCTGAGATCATGACCTGAGCCGAAGGCAGAGACTTTAACCCACTGAGCCACCCAGGCGCCCCTACCTCCTCCATTATTAAGCATGTGATTTGGGAAGGTTAACTTAATGAGACATGGAAAGAAAGGTAACATATTTATGGGGTCTCCTCTCCCGCCCAATGAGGATAAGCGTATCTTCACCATCTTGGTGATGGGTCCCCATGTAAGAGATCAGGGTAAAATTAAGGGGAGGGGAGGGTCCAGACTAAATGAGATAATATACATAAAATACTCAGAACAGGGCTTGTCATATGGGAAATGTCAAAAAAAATGCTAGCTGTTATTTTCTTCCTCTACTGAATAACTCAGCCAGTGTTGTGCAGACTACACTAAAAAACTGTGACGCAGCCTATAGACCGAGAAAGCTCTGAAGACTTTTAAAAATGTAGACTTTATTTTTTAGAGTTGTTTTAGGTTCACAGCCAAATTGATTTACGGTGGAAAGGGCAGAAAGTTACTTGGGGGAAAGAAAGGATTTGGCAGGGGAAATGGGAGAGGCAAAAAGAAAAAAAGAAAAGAAAAAGCCAGCACAGGCTGTGTTTGGAGAGGGAATTTTGTTTGGTTTTCTTTCAGGGTGGGGAGAGGTTGAGACACAGGCAGACAAAGATGGGAGTAGTTGCGTGCTTTGATCAGTAGGGATTTGGGCAGATTCGTGCTAGACGAGGAGGATATTACAGACATTTTATTGTGTGTTATGGATGAAATCCTCTTTGGCATTTTCAAAGAATGATATAATGATTTGAGTTGCCTTTAAATTACTTGCGGATATCATTTAATTACATCTCCTGTTATTGAGGCAAACCATGAAGCAATACAACAGTCTTTTCTATATTATTATGTTATACTTATTGTGATACATATATGTATACATGCATTTTAAAATGTGACATATAGACATAGGCTTAACATACGTATACACACCCTGTTCAAGTTGCCTTATCAACACTATCTTATTTAATCCTCAAACAACCCGAAGAGGTAGGTATTGTTATTATTATTCCATTTTACAGAAGAGGAAACCCAGATTTAGAGAAGTTGAGCAACCCACTCAGAGTCGTTAAGTGGATTTGAGTATAGGCTTTTTTTTTTTCAAGATTTATTTATTTATTTTAGGGAGACAGAGCGTGTGGGTGGGGGGAGGGGCAGAGAGAGAAGGAGACAAGTAGACTCTGCCATGAGCGGGGAGCCGACACAGGGCTTGATCCCGGGGCCCTGAGCTCATGACCTGAGCTGAAAACCGACACTTAACCGACTGAGCCCCACCCAGGCGCTCCTTGAATATAAGCTTTTTAAAGGCAGAATCTATTCTTCTAACCATTAAGCTGGATGGCAGCTACTCTGAGCTTCAAATTTCTCATCGGTAAGCTAGAGAATAATTCCTGACTCATAAAAGCATTCTGAGGATTAAATGAGATCATTATAGGCTACCTAAAGGGATTTATTTTCATTCTTCTTTGATCCCAACTGTCTGCTACCCTGCCTTGCACACAGGAGAGATTCAATAAAAGCTCTACCATTTTATGACTAAGCATATTCCAGGCTGACTCTAGGTTTTATGCAAGACAATTTTGAGTTAATGATCACAGTGCTAGCACTGGAGATACAAGGATGAGTAAAACAGTCTTTGCCCTCGGGAGCTCATAATCCTGTGGGTTAAAAGCATACAAAGACATCATTACTGTAGACTGTGGGTAGGTGCGGTTACAGAAGTACAGGTGTATGGTCGGCCCGCAAGCCGTTTGAAAGGATCATTTGGAGTGGAGAGGACAGGTGAGAAGAAAAGGATAGGCATAGGAAGGCAAGACACAGTTTGGAGGGTGGAAAACTGCTGGTATTGCGTGTTTGTTACTGAGGCATAAAATGTGGGGCAAGAAGTGGCAAGAAATGGAGTTGGAGAGATAAGCACCTTGCGTGCCACACGGAAAAACCTGAACTTCATCTTGTTAGCCACTGTTTCCAAAACATCTTTTTTTTCCCCCATGCTTTTCCAACTTTTTGCCATATCCATGTTGTCTCTGTAATATTATTTGTTTGATATTCACATCAGCTCACTTTTTACTTAATCTTGCTTAGCGTAATGTCCCTGAAATCACAGTCTTGTTATGCTAGTTTTTTCCTAATACACTTTACAGTAAGAACATTACAGTTAAAAGTTTAGAAAATATTTATCCATGGATGACTTAAAATCGTCTCAGATTCTACTAAGGGTATGTGCATCACACTTGTTCAGGTAAGCAGTGGGGAATCCTTGAGGTTTTTTAGTAGAGGAATGAGATAGTTAGATTTACTTTCCTTAATAAAAAAACAGAAATTTAAAATGTTTACTCAGGAGAAGGATGAGCAAATAGGTATTTCTCATTACAAAATGTCTTCTTTAAGATTTAGGGTTTGTATTTCCCTCTTTTTATATTCTGGCTCCCAGACAAAAACTAGTTGGTCAAGTTAAGCCACAATACTTCTTTAAGAAGGTTTAAATGGACCATTTGTTTATTTTTATAAGCAAATACAAAGCATTGTGGAAAAACCATTTTATTTGTCTGTATGATTTTGTGATCATATTATTTTTTATTTTAAGAATTTTCTTTTCCCCTCTTTTTCCAATTCAATCTTGTTTTATAATTATGCTTCTAAAGTAAAATCTACAAAACAAAGTATATTTGAAGAATCTAACTTCTACTTTTCACTTCTAAATGGTTCCCTCAATTCACTTGGTAGGGAATCATTTTGTTTATTAATTTTGTGGTTTATCCTTCCATTTAAAAACATGTATAAGTTGTATATCTACCTTTCTTTTTTCACTCTTTTCTGGGTATCACTCCATGGCAATGTAGAGAGATACTCTTCATTTAGAGCGCAGCTTTGAGGAGAAAAGTATGGAATGCAGAAATTCATACAAGGTAAGTTTTCTTATCACATAAAATTAAACTATAAATCAATAACATAAAGATATCTGGAAAAACTTTAAATATTTGAATACTAACCAACACCTATCTAAATAACTTATGTTAAAGAAGAAATCACAAAGAAGATGAGGAAATGTTATAATTTAATCAATTAATTGACTTATGACATATTACAATATGAATGATTGATATGATATATATATATATATCAGATTTTTATGATACAGTTAAAGCAGAGCTTACAGGGAAATTTATGGCATTAAAAGCTTATATTGGAAAGAAAGTTCTCAAATTATTAACCTAAATTTACACCTTAAGATAAAGCCTATAAAGCAAGGACAAATTAAATCCAAAGCAAGCAGAAGAAAAGAAATAATAAAAATAAGAGCAGAAATCAACGTGCTAGAAAATAAGGGGCAAATAGAGAAAATAAATAAGACAAAAAACTATTTCTTTGAAAAGATCAATAAAATTGATAAACCGCTAGCCAAACTGATAAAGAAGAACAACCACCAACATACAAATGAAGAATATTAGGAATGAAAGAGGGGCATCACTACAAATCCTACAGATATGAAAAGGCTAAAAAAGAAGTATTGCGGTCAACTTTATGCCAATAACTTTGAGAGTTAGACATAACGGACACATTTATCGGAAAAAACCACAAACTATTAAAGTTCACTCAAGAAAAAACAGATAAGCTGAACAGCCTTCTTTTAAGAAATTGGACTTATAGTTATAACCTTTCCACAACAAAATTCTAGACCAGATGACTTCAGTGATGAATTTTACCAAATGTTTAAGAAAGGAATAGCATCAATTCTACACAAATTCTTCCAGAAAATTGCCCAACATTGCACCCATACCAAAATAGGAAAAAGACATAAAAAAAAACCCTAGAGACTAATATCTTTCTTTCTTTCTTTCTTTCTTTCTTTCTTTCTTTCTTTCTTTCTTTCTTTCTTTCTTCCTTCCTTCCTTCCTTCCTTCCTTCCTCCCTCCCTCCCTCCCTCCCTCCCTCCCTCTCTCTCTCTCTCTTTCTTTCTTTCTTTCTTTCTTTCTTTCTTTCTTTCTTTTTGAGACTAATATTTTTCATCAACACAGATGCAAAGACCCTTAGCAAAATATTAGGAAATATAATCTAGCAATATGTATCATGACTAAATAGAGTTTATCTGAGGAATGCAAGACTCTTTTTTAAATTAATTTATTTTTTAGTAATCCATACACCCAACATGGGAACCCATGATCCCCGAGATCAAGAGTTGCGCTCTTCCTGGTGCCCCTGCGAGGCTCTTTAAATGGTTGAAAATCAATCCATGTAATTCATTCTACCAACAGATGGTAAAAGATAAACCATATGATAATATGAATAGATGCAGAAAAGACATTTTACAACATTTAGCATCAATTTATAATAAAATAAAATAAAATTTCAGGAAACAATAAAGAGATTATAACCTTCATCTGATAAGGGGCACCTGAAGGTAACATACTTAAGGGTCAAAGTTTCAGTGCTTTACTCCCCAAAATGAGGACAAAACAAGGATGTCAGTTCTCACCACTTCCACTCAATATTATTAGAAGTCCCGCCCCGTGTGCTAAGAAAAGAAAATGATATTAAGTGCATATCAGTTTGAAAGGGGGAAGAAATAGTGTCTTTGTTCGTAGGTTATAGGATCACTTGCATAGAAAATCCCAACTAACCTACAAAAACCTTCTAGAATAAATAAATGAGTTTATCAAGGCCATGGATTGCAAGATTATAAACAATTGGATATTTAATGGAAAAATAATTTCCCATACCTTTAAAAAATGAAATACTTGGGAATAAATTAAAAAAAAAAAAGTAAGACATACACAGAAAACTACAAAATGTTGCTGAGATTAAAGAAGGCTTAAATAATGTTCATGGATTAGAAAACTCAGTATTGTTAAGATGCCAATTCTGTCCCAATTGATCAATAGATCCAATACAATCTCAATAAAAATTCCGGCAAGTTATTTGTCAAAATCAACAGGCTGGTTTTATATCAGATGCAAAATACCTAGAATAGGCCAAAATGATTTAGAAAAGGAGAAATGAAGAAATTATACTACCTGATTGAGACTTATTATAAGTTACAGTATATAAGACAATGTGGTACCGGCATAAAGATAAGATATAGATCAATGGAACAGAGTAAAGAGACCTGAAATAGACCTATACATACATGGTTGATTGATTTTGTTAAGGGTACTAACATAATTTGATGACAAAAAGGTGGTCTTTTCAAAAACGGTATTCAAACTATTGGACATCCATGGGCAAAAAAATAAACCTTGACCCTTACCTTGCATCATATGCAAGTTAACTCAAAATAGATCAGAGACCTAAATACAAGAGGTAAAACTATAAAACATCCAGAAGAAAATGTAGGAGAAAATTTTTGTGACCCTAGCTTAGGCAAAGGTTTCCTAGTAAGAAAGAAAAAGCAGGAATCATAAAAGAAAATACATCAATAAACTGTACTAATCAGAACTGAGAACTAATCAGAATTAAGTGTCTTTGAAAAAAAAAAAGAATTGAGTGTCTTTGAAAGACACTGTGAAGAAAATGAAGAGTCTGGGGCGCCTGGGTGGCTCAGTGGTTTAAAGCCTCTGCCTTTGGCTCAGGTCATGATCTCAGGGTCCTGGGATCGAGCTCCGCATCGGGCTCTTTGCTCAGCAGGGAGCCTGCTTCCCCCTCTCTGCCTGCCTCTCTGCCTATTTGTGATCTCTCTCTCTGTCAAATAAATAAATAAAATCTTAAAAAAAAAAAAGAAAATGAAGAGTCAAGTCATAGATTTGGAGAAAATATTTGCAAACATGTATCAAATAAAGAACTTGTATGTAAAATATAAAACTCTCAAAACTCAATAGTCAAAAGACAAACTACCCAATTGAAAAAATGAGTTAAAGATTGGCAGATACTTCACTAAAGAAGAAAAGGATAGCATACAAGTACATTAAACAGATTCTTAACGTCACTAGTCATTAAGGAAATGCAAATAGAAACCATAATGAGATACCACTATATACATACTAGCATGGCTAAAATTTAGAAGACTGGCAATACCAAATGCTGATAAAGATGTAGGGCAACTTTAACTCTCATTCATTGCTAGCTGTTATGCAAGATTATATAGCCTCTTTGGAAAAAGTTTGAGAGATTCTTAGAAAGCCAAACAAACACATACATTTTCTATATGACCCATAACCCCATTCCTATATATTTATTGAATGAAAAGAAAGGAAAACATGTATTCATACAAAGACCTACATGTGAATATTTCTAGAAGCTTTATTCATAGTAGCCCCAAACTGGAAACAATTCAAATGTCCTTTATCCGGGAAATGGATAAGCCAACAGTAGTGCATCCATGCAAAGAAATATACTCAGCCATAAAAAGGACCAAACTATTCACACCCACAACAACATGGATGAAATCAAAAGCTTTATGTTAAGTGAAGTTCACCAGATGCTAAAGGTTATACACTGTATTATTCCATTTACGTTCCATTCTTTAAAAGGCAAAATGATAGAGGGAAAAATCAGGCTAATAATCATCAAGGTCTGGAACCAGGGAAAGGACTTGACTGGTGAAAGGTCAGGGTCAAGAAGAACTCTTTGGGGTGCTGGAAATAACCATATAATTTGTCAAAACTCATCAAACTGTACTGAAAAGGGGTGAATTTTATTTTTATATATTATACCTTTATACACTTGACTTTAAAAAATAAAATAAAGGTTAAAAAGGGACAAGCGAAAGAAAAGAGTAAGGGCAGAGAGACAATAAGAGGACAGAAGGAGGGATGAAGCTTAAACCAGGGCAGTGACTGTTAAGTTAGAGGCAGAGGGTTTATAACCCCTGGTCTTTGGAACTGGAGAAACTTGAGCTTGAATATTGGCTTTGCCATTTATTAGTGTATGAACTTAGGCAAGTTATTTAACCTCTGTAGTCCTATTTGCTCATCTGTAAAATGGGGGTGATAATAGTTCCCATCTACAAATGCCTAGTACCATGTCTACAGAAGAGATCACATATTTTTCGAGTAGTGCTTAAAACATTAAAGTGATGTGATGGGACTACTGATCAGATCTTGGCAGTAAGGGAGTAGAGGAAGGTAAGACCGATGCTCAGGCTTGGATTCGGACGATTGACTGACACCAGCTGACCTACAGATGTGGAGGGCAGACAAGGAGTTCAGGTTTAAAGGCGATTATAGAGCCGCTCTGACAGACATCTCGGTGAGCCTTGTGCCGAGAGTTGCGTATAGGCATCCAGACCTCAGTGAAAGTGAAAGGCTGTAGTCCATGTGGATCTCACTTTCAGAGCAAAGAGATTTAAAAAAAAAAATTCATAACATAGAAAACGACTTGCATTTTTAATTTGGGCTCATGCTGAATATGTATCTTTGGGGCTCCCACTAATAGCCCAGGGGTTCATTTTATTGGGCTGATACCCACACCAACTATTGTGATCATAACTCCTTGTGTCTCTGTGCTGAAACACGGTAGGCACTCAACAAATACTTGCTAAATGAATCTTTTGAATATTTCCTCTTTGCAAAATATCGTAGGCTCCTGGAATCCCTGGACTCCGACCGCATATAGGCAGCTAAGACCCCTTTAAACTCATGGAGTCAAATGGAAGGATGGGACGAGCTGCCGCTACTTGCTACTTGGAGACTTTGCACCAAATTGATGGTTTCTTTTTGTCATTTCTTCCCCCAATGTTCTCTTAATGCAGCTGCAATTCTGCTTTATGCATCCATTGCATTTTTATTGCACTGGCACTTGGAACCATGCAGGAAAAGACCAGAACCTTCTCTGGAAAAAAATTTTTTTTTTAACATTCCTTTTGTGACTTTGGCCACAGGTCCTAGAAGTGTCACAGGGAGAATAAGTTTGAGCATCACAACTTTATGGCCGAAAACCATTTCAGCTCATTGTTACCAGCCCAGTCTGCCTTGGGCACCAAAGTCTTCTGTGCTTAATCCCGCAGGAGCCTGCAAATTCAATTAAAATCTGGTGTGACTTCCTGAAAATCACCAGTTAGGATGACTGCATTCCCTTTATTGGGCAGGGTGGCGCATGTCCTAAAACTTGCTGTTGTATCTTATTAGAAGCTATGTCTTACCACCCAGCGTCCAAGAAAAAAAGTCCTCGCTCTGCGGGCAGCATTTCTTCTGTGCCCCTTTAGCTCTCACTGTGTGTTTTCTCAGTACCTTGTGCATGGAGCAGGTTGCCTTTGAATGTCATGGTTATTGAGCAAATTTGAAAATAAGTGGGTTTGTAGGAGTCAGAGTGAGAGTTAACGAACTGTAGGAGGCATGAGTCATAGCCATTCTGAGTTTCAGAAACAGCTCAGCTTGACCAGCTGGGGGCACTTGCCTCGCCTTTTTAGCAAGTGAATCTGTCCGTACTCCCCCAAAAGGGGTGGGACAGGAATGAGTTGGGAAGTCCTGAATAGGAAAGTCTACGTTTAAAAAATGTACCTCAGTATCTCAGTTTCACTCAAGGACAGTCTTTGAGGGCAGGTCATCCGTCTGAGCCCACGGGAGTGACCGGAAGCAGGAACTACAAAAGTGACAGAGGTCGGAATACACAGAGTCTCACTTTTTCTGGTAGAGGTGCCCTGAAGGGTCTGCCAATACCACATAATCAAAACTGGGACATCCTTAAAGCTTCCTCCTTCTTCTCAATTCCGACACCAAAAGATTCACATGTACGTTTACACACCATGCCCTCAAATGTGTTAGGAGGAAAAAGTTTGCAATAGAAAGAAGCAGAAGAAAGAGGCATAGCAACGTGGTCAGGTTCCCTGTGTACCATAGTAAGCGCACTAGAAAGCAACTCAGACATGTCAGAGATGCAGAGACAAGAAAAGCAAGCAGTTCTAGGTTGGATCCCCCATTCGGCGTAACACGGGCATCTTCAAACAGAAGTTGTCCCAAGAGATTCCTGGATTTCATAGCTCCCCAAAGGATACTGTGGCCTGTGATCTTGGTGGGGCTCTGAGGTTAGGTACAGAGCAGGGGAGTAGATGGAGGAATGTTCTTTTGTTTTCCTGCTTCATTGCCCTCCTTCTTTTCTGTGTCCTCTTAGTGTACCTTACAAGGATCCTGAATCGTCACTCCCTTTATGGTTGAAGGACTCTACTATAAAAGGCCTTTCAGTTCTTGGGTAAATGCAGTCAGTTGAAGGCACTCTACCCATGCGTCTGAGTCACAGCTCTGAGTTCAGATATTTGCTCTTGGGATCCCAGTGTCTAACTCTGGGGAACTCTGTGGGCTCTCATAGCCCTGGGTCTAAGCCGGTTGGCACTGAAGGAACTTGGATAGATACTAGCTAGCACTCCCATGAGAAAACCCAGCAAGGTTGGCTTTATCAGGCCCATATCTAGTTTCCTGTGAACATGACAGTATGACAAATCCCGGGGTCTCTTCTGAATAAGATCCTCAGGGTTGGGACAAGGAGAGAGAAGGAGTCAGCTGTAGCGTCTCTGTGCACCAAGTCCTCGTATGTAACCTTGCATCCCAGGCCTCAAAGTCACCTCTGTCAAGGACATCTTGGTTCAGTGGAAAGTAAATATTTTTCTGAAAGTCGCCACTTGCCACCTGGGTCTCATCTGGGAGGAGAAAAATGACACTGGTACATACAACAACCCAGTGGCCAAAACAAGACCTTGACATTCTATTTCTGGTCTATCTTTATGGCAGAAACAAAAGCAAGAGAGAGGGTTTGAAGAGATAATAGAAGACCATGACAATCATACCCATTATGTCTTTTTTCTAATCCTAGAATCTATAACCATTACTCAAATATTCCTCCAGAACACAACTAAATACCATTGTTTTACACTTAGCGTTAAAGATATTTGGTGCAAGTATTTGGAATGTAACCAACTCTAGTGTGGTCAATCCTAAACAATTTGAAAAGAAAAACAAGTGTTAGCCTAGCAATAATCCAGGGTCTAATGGCTGCCGAAATGGAAATGCATGGATAGAAAAGGATGCAGGGTATAAGAGAAATCTGCTGGGATCACTCTCATCCCCTTGGTTCCACTAATCTAGTTAGCCAAGTCAGGTTTGGTTCTACTAATTTGGCTTGCCAGGAGCATACGCCCTTCCTCGATCTGTGGGTGTCCCTCCAAGAGTGGTGTTACAACCTTGCAATCATGTATTTTTGTTTTATTTTATTTTTATTTCTGTATTTCCGTATTTATTTATTTTAAAGATTTTATTTATTTATTTGACACACAGAGAGAGAGCGCACAAGCAGGAGGAGCAGCAGACCGAGGGAGACGCAGGCTCCCCGCTGGCCAAGAAGCCTGATGTGGGGCTCGATCCCAGAACCCTGGGATCATGACCCGAGCCGAAGGCAGACGCTTAACCCACTGAGCTGCCCAGGCATCCCGCGATCACATATTTTTAGAATTTGAAGGAAAAACATGAACGCGGTTGGAAGAAATTTTATAAAGGAAATCCTCCCTAAAGTTATGGTTTTCACTAATTACTGCATTCAACCAACAACTTATTGTCTATCCGCGATGCACACTACTTGTTTGTCAGGCATTCACTCCCAGATGTTAAGCACTCGATAACAGCACAGAAAAATCCACAAACTTTTCCCTTTCATTCTGCCTGGAGGGAATGAGGGCTTTGTACTTCCCCTGCATGCAGGTGTTTCCTTATTCAGAAAGAGGGCTGAAGGCTGCTCCAAACAGGGAGCTTTGTCCTCTCAAGAACAGCTTTTTTTTTTTTAGAGCAACTCTACTCACTCCTTGTCCCTTTCTTCTCACATTCAAAACTGACTCTATAGGTCTGGGGCTTAATTGGAGAAATATTTTAAATTCCACTGATAGGTGGCCCTTCACTGGTTCTTGGAAGGGGAAAATATTTTGCTTTGGTTTTGAAGTAGCTCCAGGGACAATGCACAACATTCAACCTCTTGTGGCCAGTGGTCAAACAGCTGCAGGTTATTACAGGAGCTGGAGAATATTCTGCGTTTCAAATGAAATCTCTACACCTTGCAGCAGCTGCAGAAGCCTCTATGTAGCAGGGGGAAACGGCTCCCACGAACAAGGGCCTTGGAAACGCTGTGCACCAGGACAAAGCCCTCCTACTGTAAGGCAGGGTGAAATGTGCCTGCATCCTGCAATCATTCCATGTGAAATCTCTAATTAAATTTACTTATTTGGGTCTCTGGATTTTCTTCTCCGAGCAAGCACAAGGGTTTGCTTGCCATCCGCCTACTCTTGCTTTTGAAACAGCCAGTCACGTGATGAACCATAACTATTAATGAAGATACTCATTAAACAAAGTAATATATATTTAGAATATTCATCCCTGCTGAACTTTCCTACATTAGCATCAAAATGGTTGGGAAAGATAAAAAGCCATAAGAATTTCAGATAAGGCTTTAATCCTAAAGCACAGAAAACCAAGTTGATTCTATTTCCAAGGCACTCAGAGGGCATATTTCTCTTGTCCTGCAAGAATATAATCCTGGTCCCTTAGAACCTTACACCTGACATTTCTCTTGATTTAATTAGATCCAGGAAAGGAACAAAGCCACATTTAAATGAATGAACATGAATGCCTAATTATTTGTGTTGCAAATGACTGCATGTTTTCCTTACGTTTGTGTGGCTTGCCAAGTCTCTCGCAGTATTTTTAGCTATATTATCTTCTTTGAATTTCGCAGCGATTCTGGGAAGAAGACAGGTGACAAAAGGGACTGTCACCATTTTGCAGGTGAGGAAATTCAGGCCCCCCAGGTAGTCTCCTGGCTGAGAATTGGCAGTGGAGCGGTGCACCGAAGGCAAGGATTTCATCTTTGCTTCTCTCCAGGAGGAAGCGAGGTGGTTTGTCAGTGCAGCTAGTGGTTGTGTGTGAGCGCCGGGGTACAAATATGCAGGAGCAAAGGAGCCAAAAGATTCAAAAAGAAGAAAACAAATGGAAAGTGGACTAAGGGAGGGGGGTGGGAATAAGTGGAGAAGTCATGCTAAAGGGTATTTCGGTGAGACAGAATCAGCTCCTCTGTGCCACCGGGCGAAGAAAAATCCCAAGTGAGCAACTCTAATGTGTGTTAACCTTCCTGATTTCCCCAAATCGGGTCGGTGAGAATTCACTGGGTGGCACCCGAACTAGTCTCTAGGCATTGCTTCTAGAAGCATCTGTGGTCAGCGCATGGGGTAACAAGAAGACACAGCTTTGAATAAAGTTCTCCTCTGGGACTAAGTGAGGACGTATGAAAAGATAGCGAGGGAAGTCAGACTAAGGATAGTCAGTCAATCATTGACTGAGGAAATAGAGATGCCCCCCCCCCCAATAATCAATGTTATATCAGGATATCTATAGAAGCCTATTGAGACTGAACATCCTAAGCGCTATTACCACAGAGCACTAGGAATCGATTGTGTTTGCTCTACGTGGGGAAGGACGAGTGCAACTAAGAGAGGGATGGCCGACGCCCTCTCCGGCGAGGGGCTAGATGGCTGAATTCAGCAGCGGGTGGGATGGGGATGGGGGAGTAGGCAGCAGTCACAGATCCCCTATTATGAGCAGATTTTTGTCAGGTCTCAAGGAGCCTGGGGTGCTCTGATTTCGTGCTCCTCAGCTTAGCCCCTAAGGGACCAGGATGACTGGAAGGAGCCGCCGAAGATGGCGGAAATAGTCCTTGGGAAGACCCAGTTCGCCTTATAAAGGAACACATTGGTGTTCCGGTTTATATTTCAGGTCTTTGGGGACAGCTCGTGTGAGTCTGTCCTCCCATGACGCACCCAGTTCTGGGGGTTCTGGGTCAGCCAAGCAGAGCCCTGATCTTTAAGTGTGATGAGTATGTCAAGGCCCTTCGCCCATTTTGAACTTCCCGCCTGGTGGCCAGCCAGTCTTCTTGGACCACAGCCCTGCTGATTTCCCTTTGTGACAGTGGACATGGCGCTTTTTTTTCTTTTGTTCTTTAAATGAGTCATTTATTCGTGGCAGTCAAGGCAGTAGTCTGGTCAAGGGCAGTGGCAGCCTCATACCGGCATTGGAGAGAACAGGGGTTGTAGTCTTGATGTTACCCCTAGCCATAGCTTTGATATTTCAAACTATTTAACCCCAGGCTAGGCTCCTCATGGATACAGTGAAGGGATTTCATTAGATGATATCTGTAATTTGCCCAAGGTCATTTAGCTGGTCAGTAAACTCCATTACCCTTCCCCTACCTTAGTCTACTTCTCCCCACATAAATTTGGGAGAAACCCCAGATTGGAGGGAGGGTTCCAAGTGGATAGTAAAGTAGTTTGAAGTGGATTTCCCTTCTCCTTAACTAGGATGGAATCAGGGTAGATTATGCATAGATGTGTTACTTACAAGGAGGTCTTGCCAATAAATGATCAACGCAACCACAACTCTCAGCTTTCTCCACCTCGCTGGACACATACAGAAAATCATAATGGTAGAAAATATTTGTATATTGCATGCTGGGGTAAATGCATGGGGCTGCACATGGCCTCTCCCAGGGATGAGGGACTCAATATTTTGGCCCACCTGTACCCCATTTGCTCAAGTGCACTGGCTGGAATGTTCTGTCAAATGCCCTTTCAAACCAGGGTGCTAAGAGAAGTAAAGCTGGATTATTTTACCTTCTCTTGGAATCTGTCTCAGATTAGTGGGATAATTTTTTTCTCATTTAAGGGCTATAGGTAGGAAAGAACACGCTTCTTTGGTTTGGGGTCCTTCTGTAAAGTGGGGCCATGTTCTATAGACTCTTGCTTTCTACCGTATTGCTTATTTTGTTATTGCTTTTCTCGACCTCGGTCGTGGCGCTCATCTTCTTGCAGCATGATTTATTTAATGGTAGAGCACACTTTGGTCCTTAAATGATTAACATCCCAATAGAGGTCGGGAAGCCAACGTCCATCCTTCAGTATGCTCTGTCAACGTTGTAGGTATCGTTGAAAGCAGAGTCATCCTTGTCAAATCTCTTCCTGTAATACACTTAAATTTTAGGCCTCATCTCCAAAGCTCATAGTTTTGCATTATTATTAGATATATAACTGACTTGAATGTTACTGTTCTGACAGCAGAGGCAGAAGATCGGTATACATTAGTCCAGTTAGGGCTTTTTTTTTTTTCTTCTTGTTCACTTTTTCGATGAAGTGTAGATTACATATAGTAGAGTGCTAGCACATTCTTTGCACAACACCATGGCTGTCTTGGAGCTCCACCCCCATCTGTATGCCTCAGTAGATCCTTTCCGTTACCTCTCAAGCATTAGGCATTGGTCCCAGGTCTCTCCCCTCATTTTCCATTTCTCACCTCCTGATCGTATCTCTTCCCCTCTATTTCTCAGGACCCTGTGTCTATTTGTCCCATGTTCTTTTCATGTCCCTTTCATTTCCTCTTTTCTCTTCTGATTTTTTCTTTCTTCCCCTTAGGACTTATTCTGTATTTTTGACAACATTTCTCTAGATTTCTGTAGTGTGATAATTACAGTAATTATACTCATTACTCTCTCTCACTTTCGCAAGGGGCTACTAAGCTTCTGACCTCTCTGGGCTTATGATCCCCAAGTCATGACAGGTTCTCCTTCCTGCTCTGCTGGTCCCACATCTGAAGGGTGAGGCTTCAGGGTGGATCTTAGAGGCAATTCCTAGTGTTGGTGTCTGGGCTACGGGGTTTCCCAGTCAGTAAGGATCAGGATGAGAAGTGTGAACCACAGTGTGAGAACGACAGGGTGGGAAGGCTTGGGCAATCAATATGCAGGGCTGGCTGTTCCAAGTGGGAGGTAGGAGAATAGATTTGGAGAAAGTCCAAAGAGCATTGAGCAAGAAACCAGAACAGCTGTTTTTATGGTTCCCGTTCTAGTTACCTATCGCCGTGTAACAAACCAACCAACCCAACTTCAGTGGCGTAAAACAACAAAAAAATATTTATTATTGTTATCTCTTATAATAATAAGTTGATTTGGCTTTGGTAGGCGGTTCTTGCTTGGCTGAAGTCTGGGGGTGGCTGGGGCTGGAATCTGAGGTTAACGCTTCCTGTCAGCAGAGATTTCAGCTGGGGCCGCCGGGAAACACTCACGCCTGGCTTCCCCATGTGCTGCGGGCTTCTGCACAGCATGGCAGCTGGCCTCCAAAAACACATATCCAAAGAAGAAGCCAGGAGCAAACTTCATCGCCTTTTATGATCGAGCCTTGGAATCATGGATCCATGATTCCATGATCCATGATCCATGGATCACTTTTGCGTGAGGTAGTCCCAGAGCTCCACGCAGATTCAAGGGGAAGTGATACAGACTTCACCTCTTAACGGAGATGATAAGATTGCATTGTCAAAGAGTCCATGGGATGGGAGATACTAGTATGGTTGTCTTTGGGTGATACAGTCAGCTACAGTCTGCCCTCTGGCCGCAATGACTCACCCCCCCTCCAAGCAAAATACACTCATCCCCTCCCCAAGACCCCTAAGTCTCAATGCTTTATGGAATCAGGACAGGTCAGAAAGAAATAAAAGTGAGGATTTCCTTAATGACTCTCTTTTATGAAGGGACTCCCTTCCTATTCTCTCTCTCTCTCTCTCTTTTTTCTTTTGAGAGAGAGAGCCCACCAGAGATGGGGGTGAGGAGCAGAGGGAGAGAATCCTAATCAGAGTCCCTGCTGAGCAAGGAGCCCTACGCGGCGCTCCATCTCAAAACCCTGAGATCATGACCTGAGCCAAAATCAGGACTCAGATCCTCCATAGACTGAGCCACCCAGGCGCCCCACCCTCCCTATTCTTTCGATCAGAAAGAGAGGGTTTCTCTGGGATCTTTTTCTGTCTCTGCAACTTAAGCTGTTCTGAGTTTCAAGCTGTGAGTTTATGCCAAGAGTTGGGGAAGGTAAAACACCCCAGACTTCTCACCACGTTGTTGGCCTTTCTTGGAGTTTTGATTTCCCTCCCCAACCCTCCCGCTATTATTACCTTTCAGAGTTCTCCTTAGTTGCTTTATGTGTTCTGTCTCGTGTTTTTAGATGTAACCAGCAGGAGAGAGACCATGGAATCTGCTCGCTCCATCTTTACTGGAACCAGATCCAGAAGCCATTTCTTAATTTTAGATTTGTTTGCCATCTGGGAATGAGAAGCCATTTTGTTTTCAGACTCAGCAAGTCCTGTCACCTTTATAATTAATTGTTTGTTCTTTAGCTTATCTTTATAACTCCCTCATTTTATTGTAGGCAGCTGGAAGAGGCCAGGTGGCACTTTCAACACTGTGCCTGGAAATTTCCTTAGCCAGATCACACAGTTCATTGGTACGTTTTCTATTTTCCAAGTTGCCGTGGGTGTCAATGTTGCTAAACTTCCCTAAGCCACTCCATAAAAATGTCTCCTTTCTTTCAGATTCCAATAATATTTTCCTTATGTTTATTTAAGTCTTTGCTGACAGACTTTTCAAGGCCAGTCCCAAAGCCAGTGCACATGTTTTAGGTTTTTATTACAGCAGCCCCCACTCTGGTTCCAAAATCTGTATCAATTAAAGTTTGATTGGAGAAGCAAAACCACTTTGAGTGAAACAAGGAGTTTATTGTAGGGATTAGAATGTACATGATTATGGGAGCTGGTTAGGCAGTCTGTGCAATCTGTTGCCCCCACGTCAAGACGTGGGTCTGAAGTCAGCAGGCTGGGATAGCTTCAGGAGGGGAAGACGCATGCGAAGTGGAGCTGTGAGGGGCGCGGGCGAGGACGGGAACCTGCACAGAAGGGATGGGACCTGTAGGTCCCACACTGGGCTTTTATGCCTCCCGTCCTGAGACGTCGACGATGAAGGAGACCTGCAGAAGAGCTGGTGCACTTCGTCACGGAGTTATTTACAGACCTAGCGAGGATGCAGAGAAAGCTGGAGAAACAGAGAGCCAGCAGATGCGCAGCACTGTGCGCAAGCTGCCACCCACGCCGACCTTCTGCTTCAATCATGGCCGCCGCGTCACTTCCGCCTTCCAAACGTTGCTCCCCATTTCCGGGAAAATGGTTCCGGCTTAGCCACATTGATGTGGTACAAAGTCAACACAGTCCCGAAGGCCCGGGCTAGGGATTAGGAGCACACCCGAGAACGCACCGTGTTTGTCAGTAATGGCAGAGTCTGCCCCTTGGGGCATTTGCGTGGGTCCAGTGCAAAGAACTCACACAAAGCTAGGCTAAGTTAGTGTTTATAAACTGGGGCTACTAGGTAACCAACGTGTAAAAATGAATAAGTGTCCATAATAAACTTTAATAAAATAGTACTGAAATGATTATTCATGCTATTCCATCATATCCCTAACTGGGCATTAAAATATTAATAGGTTTTCTGCCTTAGTTTGCCGAGGCTACCACAATCAAATACCGCAGAGGGGGTGACTTCAACAACAGAAGTGTATTTTCTCACAACTCTGGAGGCTAGAAGTGTGAGACCAAGGTGTTGGCAAGGTTGGTCTCTTCTGAGGCCTCTCTCCTTGGCTTGTAACTACCTTCTTGGGTGTCCCAATGGTCATCTCTCTGTGCCTGGACCTGTTTAGTATCTCTGTCTGTGTCCTAATGTCCTCTTTTTATAAAGACATTGTATTAGGGCCCACTCTGATGACTCCCCTTGAACGTAATTGCCTCTTTAAAGGCCTTATCTCCAAATACGGTTACATTCTGGGGTACTGGCGGTTCAGGCTTCAACGTATGAATTGGGAAGCCCATAACATTTTCTATTAGTACAATAAAGTTTGATAAATGCTACATGCTAGAGTTTCTTGAAAATTCACGAGGTACATTTGTGATGAAAGATTACACAAAGTCCGGTAATCATCTTTTGCACACGCCATTGTTTTATACATTATGGGTAATCCTAAATTGTCTTTCATCTTCTATACATTGACTGGGAATATTGAACTACTGCGTGGTGATCTTATCTGCCAGCTGGGGCTGGTGGTCAGGAAGGGAAGGTGGACGTGAGGTGGAGGAGAGACCACCCACGCTGGACCCCAGGTCTATGAAGCTGGTCTGTCACCACCTTCAAGTCTGTAAAGGCAGTTGGGGAGTTTCTGTAGAGATCTGTGCTGAGGAAATTGGGTCTGTAGGTGGGCAATGAGATTGGCCCTTGATGCGTGAACTGCCCCCACCAAGGAGACCTTCCAGAGTGCTAGGGGCCTGGAGTTTCCTGGCTCACCTGCGGTTGCTGGCCAGCATGAGCAACCTCTCACCTGGCCCAACCTCTGTTCCCCACTCTGTTCTCTTTTTCTTTACAGGTGAGAACAAGAGCAGAGCTGCAGATGCCACTGGCGTGTGACAGACAGCTGGGTGAGGGTCCATCCCGGAGACTGTGGGCAGTTCGGCTAGCTCCGAAGTGGCATGGAAAAAAGAGCCCCCTGCCATACCCTAGCACGGACATCCCACGTCAGCCATCCACACGTTTGAACGAAGCGTACGTCTCTGTAGTTACCGACCTCGCTCGTTCCAACAGCCCCAACGCCTTCCCTTCGCGTGGCGCACAGTGCCAGCGGCGTTGCACGCTTATCTCTACCCACAACCACCCTGAGAGATAAAGCATACTGTCCCAATTTCTCAGATGAGAAAGCTGGCTCCCAGAGAGCAACTCCATACAGCCAGCAGGCACCAGAGCGTTCACTTGGACCCGGGTCTCCCGACCCCAGGGACCCCAGGGACCCCAGGGACGGGGCCCTCGCAAAGGTTGTAACAGACATACCGGCTGATGTTAAAACTGGCTCTTGGCCCAGCGCTGCCCCCACTGACTACAGATTTATTGCATGTTCCTCTATGTTCCAATTCACACTTTCCTTCGGAGGGCTCTGTCAGAATGCTCCCTGTGGCACTGGCTACACTCAGTTACATTGCAACCCTTTCTAAGGCACACCCCATTCACCGAATTGCACCGAATTGCTTTGAGAAATATATTGTTTTTAAATTAAAACTGCCACATAAATGTGAGAGGAGGTACCATGCGTTTCTCCCTCCCACTTGACCTTGATCCGTTATCTCTGTGGCTTTCTTTTTCAGAGTCTCCCGTCCTCGTCTCGCCTCAGACAGGTGCCCCTGGCATCTCAAGCAGACAATCTCTAGGATCTTATATGTATCTTTTCTTTATGTATTTTTTTAAAAGATTTATTTATTTATTTGAGAGAGAGAGAGCATGAACGGGGGGGGGGGGCAGAGGGAGAGGGAGAGAGAGGATCTCAAGCAGACTCTGAGCTGAGTACGGAGCCCAACTTGGGGCTTGATCTTGCAACCCTGAGATCATGACCTAAGCTGAAATCAAGAGTCAGATGCTCAGCTGATTGCACCACCCAGGTGCCCCTTCTTTATCTATTTGCAGAACAAAATAACACATTTAAGGACATACCAATGTAATTAAAAAGTCTTAAAATATGCACAAAATTGTGGGAGTTGTCACAGTGGGGTTTATTAAGCAGAATATGTTTTTCTTGTTTTATGGTATTACGAGAGGGCTCGTGAAATACTTTCTATTCTTTAAGACTTAGTTTGCAGAAGCAGTTTTACAAACGTTTTCTCATTTGATCCTTAGGAATCTGAAAGAGGATTAAGCAAGTTGGTATTTTACAGAAGAGGAAGCTGGCTCAGAGTGGGCCAATGAATGGCACGATCCTGCCACTGATAGGAAGAGAGGTGGTCTCCCGATCCAAGATCTGTGCACTTGGACAACACCGAAAACTGAATGTATTTACCTTTTATCCCAAGGGCTACTGTCTTCCATGCACCAGTGTGCTGTAATGATAGAAACCTCATCCTCCTTTGCATTCCCATGTTTGCAGATTACACCAAGAATTCTGGGCTGTGCACCTGCTTTGCTGGCTATAATGGGACGGAGATGTGGCTGAAATGGCATGAGAAGAGTCTTGGAAGCTTCCTTTGTTCCCTCGAGTCTAGAGGGTGTCTGGAGGACACACAGTCTCTCCTCCAGCTTCTTAGAGTCCTGAGTGCGACAGGCGAGGGGTATCCATTCCCACCTGCTGCAGAGGGAATCACCAGGTCAGTGGAGTTCAGAGCCGACACTGGCCTCCAAAAAGCTTGTTTCCTTGCTGCTGCCAGGTAGGAAAGGAAGAATCTGAAATTCAATCTCTTTATCCAGGCATCAGAGTCTGACCCTTTCATAGGCGAGAGATACAATCTCACACTACGTGACACTCTGCTGGTTTTGTCCATGATAATGAGAACCTCGGAGAGCACGCTAACCACGCGGAGAGCTGGAGAACATTCCAGGAGGAGGGAACAGGAAATAGAAAGCCCTGAGGAAAGAATGCACGGGGCGAGTCTCAGAAAGAGAAAGGAGACCAGTGTGACTAAAGCAGGGTCCAGCAAACTTCTCTTGCCAAGGGACCACCTAGTAGAGATTTCAAGCCTTTGTTGAGCTGCTCGGTCTTGATCGCAGCTACTCAGTAATTTGTAGCACAAAGGCCGCCCTGGATAATGGATACACGAATGAGCATGGCTGGGTTCCAATAAAACTTTATTGATGGCCCCCGATGTTTGAATTGCCTGTCATTTCCCCGCATCACCGAATCTTGTTCTTCTTTTGGTTCTTTCCAACCTTTTACAAATGTAAAAACCATTCTTAGGTCTGGGGCTGCTCGGAGCCAGGTTTGCCTGTGGGCCACACTGTGCTGACCGAGCCCTGAGCTGGGGCTTTGGGAGTGGGGAAGAGAGTCGTCCCAGATGAAGCGAGAGAGAGCTAAGTGGGTGCAGGCCAGACCACATGCAGAGGTTTTGTAGGCCATTGAAGGAGTGTGGATTTCATCCTAATTGCTATGGGAAATGCCCCAAGGGGCTGAGGCAGGAAAGCGACACAATCTACTTTAATCACACTCCTGCCATCTGAGTCCAGAATGGGCTGTCAGGAAACCGAAGTAGAAGCAGAGATCCCAGCAAGGAGCCTCCTCCAACCAACCAGGCAGAGATGATAAAACACGGAAATGGAACGAGAGCCTCAACCTCAAAGGGAATGAGCTCTCAGGGCGATAGCGTGGGTAAGCATTACGAGCCTGGCACGTAATAGCCACTCAGTAAATGTTAGTTCTGTCCGCTTCCGTCCCAAGCCTGGGACTATTGCTTTGGTCTAAGTCTCTTAGAAAAAGGGGTCATTCTATGAAAAATAGGTCAGATAATATCATTAAAGTGAGTGTTTAAGTTTTGTTAATGAGTCTGTGATAGGATACGTGTGTGTGGGGTGCTCAAGGTTGTGCGTTCATGTTTTTATTAAGCCCACATGAAATAGCTAAAATGTGTCTACTGATAAGGATTTATTAAGATCACTGGCCTTATTGTTGCTCTGAAAACACATTTAATCTATTTAGTTGTCCTCATTGAAAGTATTAATATAGCAAAAAAATTTTTTTAAATTATTTGTAAGTATAGAGAGAAAAAAAAGCAAAAACTAATCTTTATGTGCCATTCCATTTTCTCCCAATCTTTTGATCTTTCCCGGCATTGAATAGGAATAAAGATGGAAAAAAACACCAAGGTCAGACATTTGTCTGAGAGTGACAACCGATCAACTCGGAAAGGGGATCAATCACCCAGAACCCTGTATGGGACCGCATGGGCCCATGAAGTTGACATAAGGTATGATGAAATTCTAGTCAACCCAGAATTTGGGTGTTCAATGAAATAATGTAAACAGTTGTAGGGTTAAGGATCTTACATGTATTTGATTTTGTGTACTTCGAAAGGTAGGGGTGGTTAATCAGTAGTTAGTAAGGTTACGTATATAGCAAAAGCATAAAAACGACCATAGTTCTTGACCTCCAAAGGTTTGGAGGAGAATCCTTCCTTTTCCTTCTTTCTGTTTCTGGAGCTCCAAGTATCCCCGGTGCAGTCTCTCTCTGCCTTTGTCTTCCTGACATTTTCTGTTCTGTGGGGGTGTCTTTCCCTCTTCTGTCTCTCATAAGGACACCTGTCTTTGGATTTAGGCCCACCAGAATAATCCCGAATGATCTTATTTCAATTTCCTGAACTTTCCATGTCTGCAAAGGCCCAGTCTCCAATAAGTTCATATTCACAGATTCTGGGTGTCAGGACATGAACATGTCTTTTTGGGGGGGGCACAATTTAACCCATGGAGTATGATGGCGGACTCTGTCTTTTTTTAAAAAGTTACTTTAGGGGATCAGCAGCATAATTTGTCTACGTACAATGTGCAAGCTGATACATTGCCCTAGGACTATTTCCTAATTGGTTCCAGTACGTAAATCCTGTCTTCTTAACTAAATTCTAAGTTTTATGCTTCTTATTTTTTAAGTTTTGGATTATTTACACATTTTTATATGAACAACAATGCTGCAATGAATACCATGTGCCTTACCTTATATCTACTAAGATAGCAATACAATGAATATCTAGAAACGTTGGGTTAAAAGGCATGGGAAGTTTACATTAAGATATGTATCGTCAAGTTGCCCTCCCAAAGGGTTGCACCCATTTCTGTCCTACAACAGGTATGTGAGAGCATCTGTGTCCCTTGAGCTTGCAGAGAATTATTTCCTATCAGGCTTTTTGATCTTTGCCAAAATCATTTATCAAAAATTCTTATTTTAAGGATCATTTATTTAATTATAGCTGCAGTCAAATATCTTTATAAAGGGTCTATTACCCATTTTTTTTCTATGAAATATCTCCCTTTGTTTACGTACTTGCCCATTTTTCTATTGGAGTTTTGTCTTTTTATAAGTAGACTTAGGAAGAAATCTTATTTATTTTTTATTTCAAGGAAATCAGGACCTTGTTATATATGTTGCAAATATTTGTTTTCAGTTTGCTATTTGTCTTATTACTTTGTTTATGTGTTTTCATGTTGAATGTAAAAATATTTATATGCAGTTAAATTTATTAATTTTTTTCAATGATTTCCAAGATTTTGATTTGTGTTCTTCTTATTGTTTTACAATATTATTTCTAAAAAATTTAATTTCCATTTTCTGGTTTTTAAAATGTCCATTTATTGGGGCACATGGGCGGCTCACTCGTTAAGCGTCTGCCTTCAGCTCAGGTCATGATCCCAGGGTCCTGGGATCGAGCCCCAGATCAGGCTCCCTGCTCAGTGGGAAGCCTGCTTCTCCCTCTCCCACTCCCCCTGCTTGTATTCCCTCTCTTGCTGTCTCTCTCTGTCAAATAAATAAATAAATAAAATCTTTTAAAAAATGTCTATTTATTTAAACAAAAAAACGAAGAACAGTTCACCTATGTCTTCCATCCCCCATGCCTTGCCGCTGGCAATCACCAACTTATTCTCTTATCTATGAACTTGTCTTGTTTTATTTTGTTTTGTTTTAGACTCCACATATAAGAGAGATCATGCAGTATTTCTTCTTCTCTGACTTGCTTCACTTAAGATAATGCCGTTGAAGTCCATCCATATATTTGCAAATGGCAGGATTTCATTCTCTTTTATGGATAAATAGCATACCATTGTATATATACCATAATTTTCTCATCCATCCATTGATAGACACTTAGGTTGTTTCCATATCTTGGCTATTATAGATAATGTTGCAATGAACATAAGGGTGCACATATCTTTTTGAGTTAGTGTTTTAATTTTTTTCAGATAAATTCCCAGAAGTGGAATTCCTGCATCTTATAATAGTTCTATTTTTAATTTTTTGAGGCACCTCTATACTGTTTTCCATAGAGGCTGCACAACTTACATTCCCACCAGCAGTGCACAAGGGTTCCCTTTTCTCCACATCCTTGCCGACACTTGTTAGCTCTTATCTTTTTGATACTAGCCATCCTCACAGGTGTGAGGTGATATCTCATTGTGGTTTCGATTTGCATTTCTCTGATGATTAATGATGGAGAGAATTTTTTCATGTGTCTATTGGCCGCCTTTATATTTTCTTTGGAAAAATGTCTATTTAGATCTTCTGCCCATTTTTAAATTGGATTGTTTGATTTTTTTTTCTTTTGAGTTATAGGAGTTCTTTATATATTTTGGATATAAGCCCCTTACAAGATAGAAGATTTGCAATTATTTTCTCCCATTTCAATAGGTTGCCTTTTCATTTTGTCGATGATTTCCTTTGCTGTGCACAAGCTTTTTAGTTGTAGTTCCACTTGTCTAATTATGCTTTTTGCTTTGTGCTGCTTTTTAAATTGAATTCATCAATCTGATTATTAATTAGTACCACTCCATTGTCTTCTGGGCTTGCAAAATTCTGACGAGAAGTCTGCTGTCTTCTTTGTTTTTGTTCTCTATATAATATTTTTTCCCTTACTAACCTTTTATATTACTGCCATACCTTTGTTACAAATAATGAACCAACATCAATTCATTACTATTAACTAAAGTCTACACTTTATTCATATTTCCTTAGTTTTTATCCAAGGCCCCTTTTCCCATCTAGGATACCATATTACATGTAGTTATCATGTCTCCCCAGGTTCCTCTAGCTTGTGAGTTTTTCAGACTTTGTTTTTGATGATCCTGACAGTTTTGAGGAGGTATCTTGTGGGATATCTTTCAGTGTAGGTTTGTCTGATGTTTTCCTCATGGTTAGACTTAATGTATTTTTTTTTTTATTTTTAAAGATTTTATTTATTTATTTATTTATTTGACAGAGAGAGAGAGATCACAAGTAGGCAGAGAGGCAGGCAGAGGGAGGGGGAAGCAGGCTCCCTGCTGAGCAGAGAGCCCGATGCGGGGCTCGATCCCAGGACCCTGAGATCATGACCTGAGCCGAAGGCAGAGGCTTTAACCCACTGAGCCACCCAGGCGCCCCTGACTTAATGTATTTTTTATTGCTGTGGTAACAAATTACTCCAAACTTAGTGGCTTCAATAGCACAAATTTACTTCTTATGATTCTGTATGTCAGAAGTCTGACATGAGTCTCACTGGGCCAAAATCAAGGTGTCAGCATGGCTGTAATCCCTTCTGGCAGCTCTGGGGAGACTCTGTGTCCTTGTCTTTTGCAGCGAGGGGCCATCTACAATTTCTTGGCTGGTAGTTTTGCCCTCCATCTACGAACCTAGGAGCTCTCTCCGACCCTTCCATCTCTCTGACGCTTTTCCCCCGTCACATCTTTCTCTCTGACCACAGAGCCAGTAGAGGGTCTCCACTTTTAAGGACTCATGTGATTTGATTGGATGTAGTTAGATAATGCAGGATCATCTCTCCATCTCAAAGTCTGTATCCTTAATCTCATCTGTAAAGTCCCTTTTGCCATAGGTAACATTTTCACAGGTTCTGGGCTTTGAAAGGTGAACATTCTGGGGGACATTTTTTTTTGCCTGCCACATTGGAGTTATGGGTTTGGGGGAGGATGACCACGGAGGTAAAGTGCCATTCTCATCACATCATATTAAGGATATATGCTATCCACATGACTTATGAACAACGATAGTAATTTTGATCACCAAGGAACCTTGGTTTCTCCTATTGGAGAAGCCAAGATCTGGGTGTGGGTTCATCTAGTTAAACTTTCTTTTCAGATGGTATACTTTTTTATCTTACAAATTTCAGTATTTGGTTCTTTTTGATGTCTTCCATGTATCTCCTCATTGAGTTCTTAGTTTCCTTTCAATATGTGCTCACAATTCTAATAGCTTAAAAAAATCCTTATCGGCTGCTTCCATCATCTGTGGCTTTTATTCGTGTCTGTACCTTTGCTTGAATTTTTCCCCCCCTTGATTATGGGTCACATTTTCTTAACTTCTTGGCATGTTTAGTAATTTTTCATTAGATTTTAGGCACTGTATTTTATGTTGTTGAATGTCTGGATTTTGTTTGCTTTTTGTCTTACCTTAATGAGTTTTCGGCTTTATTTGAGCGAGTAGTTTTACTCGCATATCAGCCTTATCCCTTTAAGGCCTGTTTTTAAGCTTTGCTGAGACATACAGAAAGTAGTTTTACTCCAGGGGATTGTTTTACCTGAGAGGCGTAAATGCCTTGGATGAACAGTAAGACCTCTTCATTCTGCCTGTTGGGGATTGAATGTTCGATTTCAAGGTCTGTGTGAGCTCTGGGAACATTTAATTTGCCAGGCATTCTTTGTCCAGCATTTTGGAGTACCAGTGTCCACACACCTGGTTCAGGAGTCAGCAAGCACTAAAGAGGACCATACACATTTCTGAACCTTTTTTCTCTATAACTACCTCTTTTTGAGAGCTTTGCCTCACAACTCCCAGCCCCTCAGCCTCTCTGACCTGTCATATTTGTTTCCTTACTCCCTTTCCTGGTTCTGTTTGTTACCCCCCCACCCCATCACTGCAACCAGTGTGGAAATTGCCTCTAACAGAGAGCACGGCGCCGCCGGCTTATTTGTTTCCTTTTTTCTCGAGGATTCTAGTCAATGCCTGAAAATGTTTCATGATTTTTTTTTTCCATAAATACTTTTGTTTTATTTTTTCAGTGTTACAAGATTCATTGTTTATGTACCACACCCATGTTGTTTCATGTTTTGTCCGGGTTTCTAGTTGCTTACTGCAAGAGGTCAAGTATAGTCCTTGTTACTTTTTCATTGCCAAACTGTCTTTTTGGTTCTTCATTGTGATGATAATCTTTGTATAGATCGTCACATATCTTCCTTCACACATGGTGCTAGACATTGGGGTACCTTTTATATTTGGAAAATCGTGTTTCTCAAAATGTCCCGAGGAATTTTCTTATGCTTTTTACTGATTTTCTCTCTACCATTATCTCAATTATCATTTTTCTGGAATTTCTTCTAGATATTGGATATCTCGGATGGAGCATTCATTTTTCCTATTTTTCCTATTTTCCATTTCTCTTATTTTATTATACTTTATATGAGATTTACTTGACTTTGTCTTCCAATTTTTCTATAGAGCTTTAAACATTCTGTCTTATTTTTAATTTCTAGGAGCTTTTTCTTGTTCTCCACTGGTTCCTTTTTATATCATTTTGTTCCTAATTTATAGATGCAATATCTTTTCTCATATCTTTAATGATGTTAATGAGCTTTTTTTTTTTTTTTTTGTGTGTTTTCTTTCCTGCATTATCTTTGTTGCAGGAATTCTTTTTTTTTTTTTTTTTTTTGCAGGAATTCTTTATTCTTTTTGTTTTCACTGTGGTTATGTTAAGGTGTTCACTCTTAAGGTTAAGGCAACAAAAAGCCGACCCAGCCAGAAGCTCTTTGGACAGGAGCTTATACACTGGTGGTCTTCACTGAGGCAAACTGGGGGGACCAGTTAGTTTTCTATGGAGGCCCTCCAAATATCACTGTTGGCCAGTATCTCCTCTGGAGTAACACCCTCCAATCTCCAATCTGGGAATTTGACTCTGGATGTTGGTGTTCTGGGTCTGAGAGTGGAAGGGAGATGGAGATTTCACTGTTCAGCAGACTACCTCAATTCTCTTGCTTTGGAAGGAACTCCACCTCTGCCCATTTCAGTATTTGGAGGGAAAGGAGAAGTCAACAAACTGCTTGGGAATTAGAAAAGGGTAGAGAACTGTAAGGATCTAAGTGCTACTTAGATGGACTTAATTTAATCCTGTTGCCCCCTTCCCAGTGTTTCCCATTCCTGTGTCTTTTCTGGGTCCTGTGTGGGAAATTAGCCCACCTCTCAGAGATATCCCTCTAATTCCCTTCGCAGGTATTAGGGTTTGACTTTCCTTCTCTTTGCTCGGCCTTTGCCCCTGGCTGTTTGTTATTCCTCTTTCTAAAATCTATTTCCATATATTGTGGGTATGGACATCACTTAGCTTCCTAATGATTGATATACATTTCTGATACCTGTTCTCCCTGAAATTTCTTAGTGAATTTTGACAAAAGGTATTTGGGTGGGTATGTGTTTACTCTGTTATTCTGAACTCAAGAGTCTCTCACATTTTTATAGCAGAAAACCATATGTGGATTCTTAGAATTCCTTTATTTTTGTTTAATTAAACCCTAAACTTGGGAGATATATTGAATTTTAATCTAATCTGGGCTTTATATTGGCTAACAGGAAGAAATAAAGTATATAGAGAAAGGGTCATAGGCACACATCATCAAACATCTGGATAAAATACTAGGTTAGTGCACAGGTGTTTTGCCTATATGACCACAAGCTAAACATCTAGACAATAGGTATTAAGTTTCCACCAGCTGTTTGGTATCGTGGAATAGACACAGATTTGTAATCAAAGCCACTTGTGAGTGGAATGCTGAGTTGATAAGTAAGTTGAGACTACTCTTGTACATCCTAACCATGACCATGAATAGGTTCATCACCATCATTGTGTCAGCTGCCCATCGCTGCGTGCCCTAAGAGGATCGAAGAAATTCACATCTACAGGCACTGATCTGGTGACTATAACTTTTCTCTTTCATTCCTAAGGAATCAGTTAAAGTACCGCAGGGAAGTAGTTTTCCATCTATAGTTTTAGAGGCTAAAGATCTGCCTTAGAGATCATAGTAAACACACATTTATTTCTTCCACATGTTGGATCTAGGAATCTTCCTCCCCACCCCCATTTCTAATTTTTAATGGAAAAAGTTAGCTCCTAACCCTACGAATACATTTAATGTATAATTTGACAAAATTTCTTTGGCTTAAATACAGAACTAGCTCAGACTATAGGACAAGATGAGTTCGTTAGATGTGTGTTCTCTGTGGGATGAGAGGACATTTTGAAGTCTGAAAGGTTCTGTCAAGGCTTTTTAATGCTGGCTATTAATCACACACACAAATACATATTTTTAATTACTCTATTTTTAACCTATTCTTTAAAGTACAGCTCAAATCCTACTACCTCGGATGAAGCCTTCTACCTTTTCCTTTGGTAGTCCTGGCTATGCTTCGTTGTTTACTATCTGTCATTGTTCAGTTTTGTGCTGATAAAAGTGTCATGTTGTTGTAATGGACGTCTATCTCCTGGTGAATAATTCTTCAGAAGAAATATAGAGAAAACTGGACTAAGCTACTCCCTTTTTCAGAGGCCACTGAACTCATGTCATGGACTTACAGGTAATGGTGAGCAGAAATATATACAGCATTTTCTTAAAATGTAGTTAGCAGACCAGACTCCATTATCTGCTTGCTTCCTTCCAGTAAGTATACCCAGCTTGCCTGGTGGGAAGCCATGTTGGTTCTTTAAGACAATGTTGGAAAATTCATCAATATAAAGCAGAGAACTGTTAACAAGAGCAGGGCTCGTGCTCGTATGAGAACAACACCCTTTTTTCCCGCATTTTCACACTTTAGGAAAGTCTTCCTTTCCATTTAGGTAGGAGAGATGTACAGAACGGGCTAAGATGGGTCTTTCCCACAGGGAGAGTAGGCAAATCCCAAAGGGAACTGAAATGCCTGCCTGCTTAAAAGCGTCTCCACTGTGGGTCTACTGGGGGGCTTTGGATTAAAGCACTTTTGCCAGAAGATCCTTGAAATGATATAAACATAGTGGACAGTCAAGAAAAATCTACTTATAATCAATTACGCAGAGTTGTTCTCTCTCTTTCTCTCTCTCTTTCATACACACACACTACCTTAACAAAATAAAAATCAGAAATCAAAGTGACTTTAATTTTTTTCTCTTAAATCTGCTCTGTATTTCCAGATTTTCATTTTAAAAATATAATTTTTTCTCAACACAAAGATAAATTAAAAAAATTAGTAACCCACTTGTCCTCTTGTGACCAATATTATCTATGTATATATACCTGTATCCTTTTTAATTCAAACACTTTTTTGGGAGGGGGAGGTCACTGTTGTCTTTGCAAAAATAAGATCTAATATGAACATCTCTTTGCATTGTCATTTTCTCTTTAAAATACATCCTGGTCTCTTCTCTAGATCAACAGAAAGTCTTAATGTGTTCTTTCTATGTGTGCATCACATCCCATAAAATAGATCAACCATGGTTTATTCAATCATTTCGTTACCGATAGACATTCTAGTGCTTTCCAATTTTGTCACTGCAAAATAGGCCTGTATTGCTCTAATATTGTTATAATCAGGTAATACTTGTATTAGAAAATATTATGTAAAAAGCAACAATTAATATAGAGTCAAGAAACACACTGAACCTGTTTGTTAAACAAACAGGTAAATAAATGTATTAAAATGATACCTGGAGTGGAGTCACCAACCATTTCTGTGTTGAAATAATCATTTCATTGAGGGCCCTGTCTCCCAGTGGAGCCTACAAATGCCCTGAGGTCAGGAATCAGGCCTCCTTTCTCCTCGTCTCTTCCAAATTGCCAAGCACAGCCCTGCAGAGGGCAGGCAGTCCCAGACCCACACAATCCAACGTAAACGACGTCCTTGGAAAACAGCTGTTAAGATTTCAGAATGGAAATTTCCCCTATGTACAGTGTTGTCAAACTGGATTCCCAAGCCAGCCCACAAATTCTTATTTTAACCCACAATGAAGGTAAACTGTATTACTTACATTGTTATAGTTTCTTATTTTTTCTGTGGTAAAATACATTCTGAATTCCAAATGAGCATTTGCACGCAGAGAACCCCCTCTACTGTGTGTGTGTGCGTGTGCACGTGCATGCATGTCGAAGAGAGGGAGAGAGAGAGAGACGGATAGATAAAGAGAGATTCTTTCCTTCACTGCCCTCAAATGAGATGTCTTCCCTCCCCTTCTGCTGATCTGGTTGTATGTGGAAACTGAGCAAGCAGAAGAGGAAATGTGATGACTAAATATGAAAGTGCCAGAAAGACGAAATGCAGAAAGAACAAATTTAACATAGAAGTTTGATATTTTTCTTAGAGTCCTCATTCATGTTTGAGATCTAAGAATTTGAATTTGATTGCTAAGAATATAGTAACTGAAATTTACATATAAGTGAAATGAAAATTTATAATTAGAAAAGATTCTTTAGTTGTTATGGATTTCTCTTAATTCTTATTCGCTTTCAAATAGCATATTTAAGCCATGATGTGAATCAAAGCAAAAGGTTATTAAAATATTAATGATTATGGGATGTATCATTTATTAATTGCTACTTATCTGGATACACATTATAAGTTTGTTCTTATATGTTCATTTGGAGAGTCAATATTTGAACCGTTAGGATAAAAACACAAATGGGTTTTAAAAGATGGATGTTTTGATAAAATAAAAGATTAGGAGAAACTCCATGGCATTTATTTGTAGGAAAAAACTATCTTCCATGTAATTAAAAGATATAGGTTTAAAAATTCTTAAAAGAATGTAGTCTAAAATATAAGATACATTAATCACTGCTTTCTTTTTTGAAGTTCTATGGAAAAAACTAGCTAAAACTCACTAGTAATTTATATAACCATCATATATCAAAAAATACTTTTCCAAAATCACCTATACAATAGTATTTAAAGTTTTACATTAATAAAAGTGAAATCTATTCTCTAACGTTAACTTTTCAATAGGAAAAAAAATCATCCATAGTTCCATTGCTCAAAGACAACCACTGTTAATGTTTTGATGTAGTTCCATTGGTCTTATTCACAAGACATCTTTGGGGTGGTCATTCCGTACCTATAAACTTTATTTTCCTTTTCCCCTCAGTGTGGTGTAAATATTTCCTACTATCATACTTAAGTTCATCATAAGCAAAAATACCAACAGAAAGAAATGTGCATACGTGGTAAAACATGTATGAGCATTGTGAAAGGTGACAGGCTTGGGGGTCATGTTTTTCCAGTTTCTCAATGAGGGAAAAAGGTCTGTTCAAACCTCAACTTTCATGAATAACCTCAACTGCATACATGAAAACAAGTGGTCATGATTCTTTGGTTCTGTATCACAAGAAGTTCTCATCAAGATGGGAAATAATAAAAATGAAGAAAAATGGCAGATAACACTTGAGCAAGTCAAGTGTTGATGAGCCTACAATGTTGGTACCTCTAAGGGGCCTGGCTCTGTTCTAGGGACAGTCACAACCGCCTCCTGTCACTTGGTGTCTGTTTTCCTTTCTCGCCTTCAGTCTTTAGTGGTTTCCACTTACAGTTGGTTGTTTTTTTTTTTTCTCTCCAATTATCTGAAAACAAAGTAAAACTAATAGCCAGTTTTTGTGGCTGTTAGTTTTTAAATTAAAAAAAAAAAAAAATTTTTTTTAAAGCCACAGAAACTTCTTCTTAAATTAAAGCTTATTCAGAACCTCAATACATAAAACAGAAAAAAGTTGATCTTTTTTTGGTTGTCGGGAGGCGGGGTGTGTGCTGAAACCAGGATCCACAGCTTGAGGTTGAGAAAATACGTGAGGGGCTGCTTAAACCAATATTTGCTTTCAAATTACAAAACGTTCAAGGCAAACCATGAAGTTTTACTTATGCCGATTGTTCTGCCAACAAAAATTCAGTTTTGTGAAAACGATTTATTACATGAGGAGTTTCTGACAGAAAAAAAATCTGAAAATTTTTAGAAACCAAAGCACTGAAATAATTTGGAGCCATTGAACTTTGGAATGAATATTGATTTTTGTGGTGACACAATCTCTTGAAAATGATCACTGTTCACTCAAAACAGTCTGAGGAAAATGCCTGGAATCTATAGTTGAATAGTTCTTCTTTTTCTTTCTTCTTTAAGGAAAGTTTCTTTAGGGGTAAAAAGAATGAAGTAAAAACTTCATTTCTGGAGATGAAAGTCAGAGAGAAAGTTAACAGGAAAGAAATATTTTAACTGAGGAATTAAAAACAAATATACGAACACAAAATTGGGGATGCATGGGTGTCTCCGTTGTTTAAGCATCTGCCTTCGGCCCAGGTCTTGATCCCAGGGTCCTGGAATCTAGTCCCATGTCAGTCTCCTTGCTCAGTGGGAAGTCTGCTTCTCCCTTTTCCTGCCGCTGCCCCTGCTTGTTTGCACGCGCTCTCTCTCTCAGACAAATAAATAAATAAATAAAGTCTTTTAAAGAATAAAAAAGACAAAACTTTCAGATTATCGTAAATGTGTTGTCTTTCCTCAGCAAATTCAACACGTTATGAACTGAGAGGGCAAAGAAAGAACAGTTGTAAATTCTCCTAAGAAACCAACAAATTAAGAAAACCTTGCATTGCACTGCTGAAGCGACAACTGGGAAATTTATAACATGGCCTTTTAAAACCACAGAACCTGTGGAAATCTTCCCATTGATCCTAGAATAAAACCCAAACTCCTTGATCTGGTGTCTGTTTTCCAGAATTCACCAGACCCTTTCACTTCTTAGGGCCTCTGTTCCCCCCTCTTTCCCTGCCCCAGGGCTTTTGTGCAGGACTGGTACCTGTTATGTGTTGAACTGTGTCCCCCACCCCCACCCCCAACCAAATTCATGTGCCGAAGTCCTAACCTTTAGTACCTTACAATGCGACCTTATGCAGAAACAGGTCTTTGCAGATGTCATTAGTTAAGATGAGATGATACTGAGTAGGGTGGGCCTCTAATCCAATAACTGGTGTCCTTATAAAAA
Source organism: Potos flavus (assembly GCA_028534135.1). Lineage (NCBI taxonomy): Eukaryota > Metazoa > Chordata > Mammalia > Carnivora > Procyonidae > Potos > Potos flavus. The sequence continues at coordinate 12,131,720 of CM052899.1, read as the reverse complement.
GGAGAAGTTTGGACACACATACACTCCCCGGAGAGCACCACGTGAAGATAAAGGCAGAGATCAGAGATCATCTCTGAGCCAAAGAATGCCCACGATTCCTGGCCAACCACCAGAAGCCAGGAGGCATGGAGCAAATCCCTCCCTCAGCCTCAGAAGGAACAGACCTTTTCCTTTTGACACCCTGATTTTGGCCTATCAGCTCCCAGAACTGGGAGACAATTACATTTCTGTTTAAGTTGCCTGGTTTGTGGTGCTTTGTTATGGAGGCCTTAGGAAACTAACACACGATCCTCTAGTTTTTTGCGTTTTTTTTTTTTATATTTTTTTATTTATTTGACAGCAAGCCAGCACAAGAGAGCACAAGCAGGGGGAGCGGCAGAGGAAAAGGGACAAGCAGACTCCCTGCTAACTAGGGAGCCCGATGTGGGGCTCGATCCCAGGATCAGGGCCTGAACTGAAGGTGGACGCCCAACCAACCGAGCCACTCAGGCGCCCCCATCCTCTTGTTCTTTAAGCCTTGGCTTAACTGTCATTTTCTCCGCGGAACCTTCCTTGACCACTTAGATCTGCCGGTATTTTCAGTCAAAGCTCTTGGTTATTTCTGTCAAAACACCAAGACAAATCTGGAACTTTTTTATTGGTTGGGTTATCTGTTGACATCGCCCCCACTGGGATGTAAGCTCTGGGAGAGCAGGGGCTTGTCTTGTGGCCCCGCTCTGCACACAGGCCTGGGAAATGTCGCCCACTCACCTCAGAGGCCAAGGAGGCAGCGCCAAAGGTTGTGTGTGTGTGTGTGTACGTGTGTGTGAACTGTTATGCACATGTCGGATTTAGCAGAGGTGAAGTTTTTCCCAGGAAGTCAGAGACTTAAAGATACTCTCAATCCTATGTTTCATGACACTCTTCTGTCTTTCTGACTGGCAAATTTCCAAACATTTGCAAATAGAACAAAGGGGTGTCATTCAGAATGCGCTGAGTGTCATTGCGCTTCATACGCTGGAAGCGAGGAGCTTACAAAGAGTGGAAGCTGTAACAAAAAATTCTCTCAATAGCATAATCTCCTCCAGTCCTGTCCATGTTGATGCAAAAGTTGGGTATTCATTATTTCTGATGGCTGAGTAATATTCCATTGTATATAAGGACCATATATACTTTATCCATTCATCTGTTGAAGGGTGTCTCGGCTCTTTCCAGTTTGGCTATTGTGGACATTACTGCTATGAACATCGGGATGCATATGGCCCTTCTTTTCACTACATCTGTATATTTCAGGTAAATATCCAGTAGCACAACTGCTGGGTAGTAGGGTAGTTCTATTTTTAACTTTTTGAGGAACCTTCATACTGTTTTCCAGATGGCTGCACCAACTTGCATTCCCACCAACAGTGTAAGAGGGTTTCCCTTTCTCCACATCCTTACCAACATTTGTTGTTTCCTGCCTTAATTTTTGCCATTCTAACTGGTATAAGGTGGTATCTCAATGTGGTTTTGATTTGAATTTAGGTGAAGGAAGGGAAAAATGAACGGGGGGTAGGAAATCAGAGGGAGAGACCAACCATGAGAGACTATGGACTCTGAGAAACAAACTGAGGGTTTTAGAGGGGAGGGGGATGGGGGGATGGGTATTAAGGAGGGCACGGATTGCATGGAACACTGGGTGTTATACACAAACAATGAATTATGGAACACTACATCAAAAACCTGATGTGCTGGATGGTGACTAACATAACATAATAAAAAAATGTTAAAAAAAAAAAGCATCAGTTAAAAAAAAGTAAAGTCAGTCATTTGAAAACACCAAAAAAAAAAAAAAAAAAAAATCTCTAAATATCCAGATCCAATGAATTGTGTGGTTTGCTGAAGTTTCGTTAAAAACTTGAAATTTATTTCTTGTTTAAAATGTTTTTAATACTTGAAACTATTATAGTAATTCTTTCTGAAGAACCTCAAGACAGAAGTATGGATGCCTTTTCCTTTTTCCTTTTTTTTTTTTGACACCTTTTCCTTCTGACTTTAAAAATAAAAGTACTACTTTATAGTTTATCACCTTGGAGAAGTGATGACTATTTCAAAGCTATGTGGGATGGAACAGAGAAATTTTAGCAAAAAACAATTTATGAAGTTTTCAAAATTATAAACCTTCCTTTTAGACAAGATAATCTCTTTTCCCCCTTTCTCTCTCTCTTTCTCTCTCTCGCACACACCCACATCCTAATTTTTTCTTTTATTTACTTTTAAAGATTTTATTTTTAAGTAATCTCCACACCCAATGTGGGGCTTGAATTTACAACCCCCCCTCACCCCACCCCGAGATCAAGAGTCACACCCTCCACTGACTGAGCCAGCCAGGGGCCCCTATCCTGGCAATTTTATTTTATTTTATTTTTATTTGACAGAGAGAGATACAGTGAGAGAGGGAACACAAGCATGAGAGTGGGAGGGAGAAGCAGGCTTCCCGCTGAGCAAGGAGCCCGATGCGGGGCTCGATCCCAGGACCCCAAAATCATGACCTGAGCTGAAGGCAGACACCTAACCCACCGAACCACCCAGGTGCCCCTATCCTGGCAATTTTAAAGAATATTTTTTCCCCTACTTCATCACAATAGGACAAAATTAATATTTATTACTAAGGACTGGGCAATATATGGCTCAATTTAAATTCATGACTTTCCAAGAATAATTGCAACAAAATGAACCTCATTTCAGAATTTCTAGTAAAGTGGGAGAAACCATTACATGAGGTAATAGTCAAGAATTTCTCCAACTTGATGCCTCTGATCCTTGAACTTTGAGGGCTTTTCAATGTCATCACAGTTCTATTGTCTCAACTAAAATCTAACTTGACTGTATATTTATTCAATGTGGACTTCACAATAATATTCTTTGGAGTTCAGGACTATAGTCTATGCCTCTGTATTGGTCCAACTGCTCTTGCAAGTGTGAAATACTCCTTTTCTATGATTTTATAATCATGGAAATATGATTTTCTATGATTTTATAATCCCTGAATTATAGCCTCTGTGACCAGAACAGAACGGTATCATTGATAAGGTGGAGAAGACTGGGACATCCATTGACCAACTGATGAGGGGCTACTGATTTAATCAGAACTACAAATACTTAACACTTTAGTGAGCGAGCCACCATATTGCACATTCTTAACTTTAACGTACATTTCTAAAGGCTGTGATTATAGATAGAGGGGATGCTGGGATACTGGGACGATGTAATGGAAATTAACATGCCAATTTACTAGACTGTAAGAAACCTTCTCCCGAAGCAGAGATTTCCAATGGTTTTGGTTCAGTGCTGTATTCCCAGTGCTAAGAAAAGTTTGTGGGCACTTAATAAATGTTTGCTATTTGAACAATTGATTATCTTATCAAACCATTCTTGTTAGAGGAATAAATGAAAAACCCATTTGAAAGGGGTTAACCTTGAATGTATCTTTAAATTTCTTCCTTAGTTGAAATCCTTCACCATGAAATCAATCACTGCATGTCCAACCAATCACTGCTCTTACTCAACTTCTTTGAAAACAAACTAGTCCTAATGTATGCAGGCTGATCTTCTTTGAGAAGGTTCCATTCCACAGGTGAAACATTAACAGGCCTCACTCAGGAGATCACTCTGGTTTCATTACAGAAGACTGCTCGAACAATGGTTTTGTATTAGACCAAGGTGTCTGGTCAAATTTCTTTGGTATGGCAAAGGTTACTTTTTTCAGAGACTTTCAAAAAGGTTATATTTTGCTATATTGATCCATTTTCCAGAGATTTATGAGTGTATGTATCTCACCAAAGGGTTAAGAAATATTTCTTGACTGTGTATATCAATACCATGTGGATTTAGGGGGCATATTTACACTCTTGGTCTGTAGCCATACGTCATCAAGGTCATAAGAACAGACTAAAATTCATCTATGCTTTATGTGTTCAGGGGCCTGAAAAATTGGAAACAGTACCCACGCCTCCAGGAGCTCCAGGGGGCTCAGGAAGGGTAGGAGTTGGGGATGTCTGCCAGTCTGCTGGTGGGTCAGCGAGGTGACAAATATACAAGGTTGTTGGGAAAGATGTGATGCGTTCAGTTTTAGATGTGCATAATCTGTCGAACCCGAGGAACATCCAGGAGATAATGCATCCAGCCCTCAGCAGCTACAGATTTTGGAGCTAACACCAAAGAGAGCTATCTGAAGCTTTGGGCTTGAGCGAGAGCACTCAAAGGGAAAGCACGTGGAATGAGAAAATGGAAGGGTTTAAAAGTTGGAATGTCTGGAAACACCATAATTTAGGGGGCCGGCAGCAGAAGAGGAGCCAGCCAAGAAATAGAACAAGACAGAGGGAAGTCACTCAGACATCATGGAAAATGGGCAGCACAACGGGCATTTCTAAATGATACAGAGAGACTGCACCGATGAGGACCAGAAATGGCCCTATAGGAAAATTAAAGGAAGAAAGGCATAAAAATATTAACAGCCCCATTCCTGACTGGTGACATTCAAGGTGGCTTATCTTCCTCTCCCAACTTTGCTGCATTTTCTGCATTCTGTACAATAAATATCAGTTACAATATATTAAAAAATAAAATACTCTGATAAAGTCTAAAATATTTCATGAGAAAAAAAGGGCAGGTGATTATTAATTCACAAGTATTTGAGCGCCTGTGTGCTGGGGACCATGTGAAGGATAAAACAACAAAAAAGAGGCTGGCTCTTGGTGGTTTACAGAAAGGAATGACAGCTGATTAGGTAAAAGGGAGGAGCGTGGGGCTGGAGGGAGGGGGCAGTCCCAGGAGATGAGGCTGACAAAGTAGCTTGGTGCCAGATCATATGGGTTTTATAGGTTTTGTTAAATAATATGGACTTTATGGGGCACCTGGGTGGCTCGGTGGGTGAAGCAACTCCTGATTTCGGCTCAGCTCATGATCTCAGGGTTGCGAGATGGAGCCCAGCCCATGCTGGGTGTGGAGCCTGCTGCGGATTCTCTCTCTTTCTGCCAGCCCCCTGCCCCCGCTCGCTCTAGCTCTCTCTCTCTCTCTCAAAATAAATAAATAAATAAATAAATAAGGACTTTATTCTGAAGGCTATAGAGAGGTTTATGAGAGGCAGAGTTAGGGTTGGAATCGTGCTTTATTTGATGTTAATTTTCTACTGAATTGGACGGTAGTGTGGCTGCTAGCTCGGAGGAGCCCAAGGGTGGGCATGGTTGGAGACAGCTGCCTAACTGGTCACAGGGGGTGCAGTGGGGATGGAGAAGGGACCAGGTCCACACATACTAGCATCAACAGGTCAGTAGGATGCTACCCATTGGATGTATGTTGGCGTAAAGAAGACATCAAGAATGACTACTGGGTTTTTAACCTGAGTCCCTGGGTGGGTAAAGAGCGACAGCTGCCCTACAGATTTTGTCCATAAGGACTCTCAGTGCCCGGAGCGACCAATGTTCTATGAAATAAGAAAGCAAGTGTCGGTGTCAGACGGTATTATAGGAGGAGAAGAAGCAATGTGTGTGAGATCTGTTTCCGAGATCACAGCCACAAACCAGAATCCTAAACACTCAGCTGTCTCCTCATCACATATGCACACTCAGAGACTTTTCTTTTTTCCAATCCACAGAATTCAATACTTCTGTGGCAAAGAGGGATGTTGTAGCTGTTTTTAGACATATAAATAGCTAAGGCCTCCCCGGAAGGGTCTTTCTTGGTTGGGTAGAGAAGTTTGGGAGAAGGCTGATTAAACTGCGATTGGGGGGAAGAAAGAGGTATAATTAGATGAGAATTGATAGGACCCAAAAGCGGTAGGTCTCATATGAACTGTGTTAGTGTGAGCTCACGCACCCTGAAGGGGACAGGTGCTGTAGTTGTATTCTTGCTTTCTATCATGTACCCCCGTTTCACAGCATTGAAAACTAAGGCCTTAGGTCGTGCAACTTGACGGAGCAGGCCCAGCTGCTAAGTTAAAGGGGCCAAATCTGAATCTGGCTGAATGTATCACAGTACGAAGCCTCTCTCCTGGACCGGCCACGATTAAGCCATCCCTAAGTAAGATTAACTCACACCCTCGCGCATCTCCTCCTGCAGTAAAGTAACTTCTGTTGCATTGGTGATAACTCGGTCTCGAGTGTGCTGCTGTAGACCGACTAGGGGAAGGCCGCTCCTTATCGCCGTCGCCCCCAAACAGAGCGCCAGGTGGTGCCAGAGATGGCGGCAGCCCTCCAAATGGTTACACCCTCAACTCCTGATGAGGGTTCAAATAAGGTTAAGGTCGCCAGTCCTCGGCTGGCCCAGTTCTTGCAATATTGAAGTACTGCTGTCTTGTCAGTTCATTGTTCCTTTTATTCCTCGGAGGCGGGCATGTTACAGACTGAATTTTCACCCACTCTGAAAACATTGGTGCTAAACACCAGTCATACCTGCCCCACCAGCTGGAGGACAAGCGCCCCCTTTGCTCCCCTCGCCGCCCTTCTCCTCCTTCCTTCCTTCCTTCCCAACCTCCAGGTAACCCGGAGGATGGAGGCTCAGGTAGCTGCGTTCCCCTCCTACCGCCGCTAGCTTCTGGCCTGAACCGAAGCTGGCGCCCGGATCGCCCCCGGACCCTCACCCCACCCCCCAAACCCCCCACGCCTCCCACCCGGCCTCGAGCGTGTGCGCGGCGAGTGTGAGCGTCCCGATGTGCCAACAACAGACTCACGAGCAGCCGCTTGTTGCTCCCGCTGCCGCGACGTGGGGAAGTGAAAATGAAATTGACTTTTCCGAGAAATGATGAAAGCGGCGCTGCCAGCCAATGAGCGGCCGCGGCGAACTTCCGCACCCCCCGGCCCGGCCGCGCGCCCTCCCTCCGCCTCCACCTCCCGCTTGCACAAGCTTGAAACAAACACTGGGGAGGAAGGGCGGAGGGAGGAGGGCGGAGGGGGGAGGCGAGGGAGGGAGGGAGGGAGCCAGGCAGGGAGGAGGGCGGGGGGTGGGGGGATTTCCAGCCTCGGCTCTTCGCAGTTTCCTCTCCTTGTTTTGCTTTCGATCTGGACTGTTCTCAGGCAAGCCGGGGAGTAACTTTTAGTTTTGCTCCTGCGATTATTCAACTGACGGGCTTTCATTTCCATTTCACACACCCTAGCAACACTTAAACCTTGCGGAATTGTATTGGTAGTGTGAAAAAGCACACTGAGAGGTAACATTTTTCAAATAATAGTTGTGACTGTGCGTGTGTGTTTTTCTCGAGGGCATGTTTGTGAGGACTGGAGGGGATGTGTGTGTGTGTGCGCGTCCTGATGGTTTGACACAGTGTTTTGCAGACGGAAAATGCTGGGCTTCATGAATATTAATACCGATTTTTGGAGGAACGGTCGGCGCTCTTATGGATCATCTGATTTTAGGGGAAGCAGGTTCTGCTGCTGTTGCTGCTGCTACTGGGGCTGCTGAGGCTGCAAGGAGGAGGAGGAGGTAGAGAGGGAGGAGGAGGAGGAGGAGGAGGTTGGTGGAGGTTGGTGGAGGTTTAATTTCACTTTTGGATTTGCAGACGGGGAGAGGTGGCTCCATGGACACAGACCTGCTCTGTGTGATTCTGCGCCCCAGGTGTTGTGTGTGTGGGTGCGGGTCCGCCGGAGTCGGGCCTCCTTTTAAAACAAAATTGCCGTGTGCATGTGTGTGCGTGCGTGTGTGTTTACAGACGCGGTCGCCACCAGATCCGAAGGAGGGGAGCGGGTCCTTCTCGGTGTCCCGCGGCGGCGCCTCTCTCCGGGCAGCCCCAGCGAAAACAAGCAGGAGCCCGCCGCCCGCCCCGCCGCCTGCGCTCCGCGCCCCGGCCGGGAGAGGCGCCTCGCGCCGCGGCCAAAGGAAACTTGGTGCGGCGCCCCGCAGCGGTCCCAGGACTCGCCGGCCCGCGGGACTGGGGGAGCGGCCGCGGGCGTCGGGTGCCAGCGGCCGGAGGCGGCGGGCGGGCTCGGAGCGGGGCTGGGCGCCGGGCCTGGCCGGCACGCCGGGCTTCCTGGGAGCTGGGCCGCTGCCGCCAGCGCCGCTCGGGAGGGACGCCGCGTCCTCCTTCCCGCCGGCCAGCGTCCGGCCTGGCCCCGGGGCTTTGTCACTGCACTTGTCCAGGCGCGCGGGGGGGCTCCGGCGGCGCGTCCCGGGAGGGCGCCGCGCGGAGGGGGTCATCCTCCGTAGCCGCGGCCTAGCGCCGGGCGCCGCCGGGTCCCCGCAGGCGCCCCCGGGCCGGCCTGGCGCGCTGGGCCTGACCCGCCTCGGCTACGGAGCGGGCGAGGTGGGGGCGGGGAGCCTCCGGGGACCGAGCGGCGCCCTGCTGGCAGGCGTGGGGGCGGGCGTCCCCTGGGGGTCCAGGGGCGCGGGCAGCGGCGGGGTGGGGACGCGAGTGCCCGCCCCGCGCCCTCCGACCCCGCTCTGGGCGCCGAGTGGCATTCGCCCGCCGGCCGAACGTGGTTGGTGCACAGCCGTGGCCGCCACTTCCTTTCCGCCTCGCCGGCCGGGCTCGCCCACCGAGCGCTGCCCGCCGCGGCCAATCGTGGCGCCCGCCCGCCTGCGGCCGCGCTCGGTGCCCCGGCCTGGGGGCCGGCCCCCGAGAGGGGCTCGGGAAGCCGCTGCAAGTTCCAGGGGCCTCTGGGTGTAACTACGTCCCCTCGCCAGGACGCGCCGGCATCTGTCTTTGGCCCCAGGTCTCGGTACGTTTGCCGCCCTACCCCCTTGCCCTGTTAGGGGGAGAGGGAGGGAGGCTGGCAGCCGGAGCCGGGCGCAGAGACGCTGTTCCGGGCGCGCGCCCGGGTCCGTGGGTGTAGGCAGAAGCCTGGGGCATCAGCCGTACATGTGCCCCCTGGGACTGGCAGTCGGGGTGGCCGCACGCGAGCGGCGCGGCGTTCACTCGTTTACAACCCCTCAGTGGAGTGTTTGGAACTTGGGGACATTTTTTACCCACTCGGTCCCTCTTCAGCGTCCTCCCTCCGGTGCGGCCGGTGGGTAGTGCTCCCCGTCCTTGGTCACGGAATAAGAAAACGCAGTCTTTCTCCAGGAGGAAAAGTGCTGGCATTTGCCTTTTGCCACTGGCCTCCCTTTTGCTGTGACTCGGTCTGCTTTTGATGAATGGCTGGGGAGGGTGGAGGATAGAGGATAGTTACATTTCCTGTTGTGGATTTTCAGGAATCGCCGAGGCTGCTGTCAAGCCTGCAGTCCTTTATTAGTTTTCAGACCGATTGCAAATGGCCCCGGAGCTCAGGAACCTGCACTTTTTGGTGCTCACTGGGCAGGTGCAGACAGAGGTCTGGTGACAGACTTGAGTTCGAAAGCTGGGTTGTCTTGATGTCAGACAGATGCGCGCTCCCCGACCAGGACTTGGAAGGGGATCCCTGTTTCACTTCAGATTGCACGCAGATTCAGGATTCTGTAGTTTTCCCAACGCCGCATCCTTCCTTTTTTTTTTTTTTTGGAGAGGGAAGGGGTAGAAAGAGAAACCTAAAAAATCCCGGAAAAACTTACCTTTTCTAAGGAAACTTAGGAGATGGAATATTTAGAAATTAAACGAGCATTTCTGCGGGGTAACCTTGGAACGTCTATTGATTGATGGATGGCAAAGTCCGGAATTTTGCCCTAATTAGTGAATGATTATAATTTATAACGCAGTCTGTTGTGTAAGAAGTTAGATTTTGGCCTCTTGGATTCAGGAGTTCTGTTCTGTGATGATTTGTAATTGCTTCCTGATATTAAACATTTATATGCTTCATCCTCAGTGAGTTGTCTTTTTTTCTTTTGATCTTCACAAGTTGAAGATAATTTTGCATATTTCAGACTTACCTGTAAAAATGTCATGGTAACAAAAAGTAAGAGTTTGTAGTTAAATTGGAAGCAAATTATGGCAAAGAAATGGTTGTCCTAAGGTTCTAACAGCTCTATGAACCATGGCCTCACTTTTCCTTTCCTTTCTGGAGTCCTTTATTAGGCAAATGTTCAATATACCAAAGCTAGTTAAGGCTGTTAAACTCACAGCTAGTAGTGGAACATTCCAGACTTTGGATATTTAATTTTTGATGGGCACCCATTGCTTCATGTGTGCAGGGACACTGTCCTTTTATTCTTAGGATTATCAAATATGAGCTCTGTTGTTTCTAGAACATTTTCGCACAATTTCCTTTTGATAGAGAGCAGAACTCTAAATGGGGTATCTGGGACATGGTTCTGTTTTGTTCTTTATACCAAAAAAGGGCGTAAAGTAGATGAAGGACCTTATTTATTCATTTAATAAGTATTCTTGGGACATTCACTAGGCACCAGACACAGTGCTAGGCTCTGTGGGTTCAACCATGAACAGGAAAACAACTTCCTTACCCTCTGGGGAAATTGTATTGTAATCGGCCAGCTGATAATACACAACCGAAAAATAAATAACAGTGATTACCTCTTGGAGTTAGTTCTGTGGAAGGTGGTAATAATACTTAAATGCCTATCTGATAGAGTTGCTTTGGGGAACAGATGAGATCTTGGTTATGAAAGGAGGTTGTATAAGTTACAGCAATCTACAAATGTGTAAGGCATTAACTTTCAGAATTCTGTCATTATTATTAACGTGAAAAAGCCAGGAAATCGGGACTGTGGATTGAACACTGACTTTCTCTTACAGATTTTGCAGCAAAAAGGGATTAACTTATTTTGCGAGTATATGGATGATGGTGAGGAATTAAACACAGAGTAGCTATTTTATGTAAAGCATCAAAGAATTTAACAGTGAAGTATAATATTGTCAGTGAATTTTTTCCTGTCAGAAGAGAAGTTAGATGGTATCCATGGAGACCAAATGATATGGAAATAACAGTGATGCTAATGAATTTCCTCTCTCTCTCTCTCTAAATCTTTTCAGGCTCAAGGTGCTTTATTCGAATTTTCTTCACTGTTGCTTCAGACTCTCTAATTCATTATCTTTCTTACAGGTATGCCCCTAGCTGATTTTAGTATTTTGCTATAACATCTTTAAGGGAATTCAGATAACTTTAACTTATTGAATGCTTACTGTATGCCCAACACTACACATGTGAAAATTAATATAATAAATGGATAGTATATTTTTTATAAAATATAACATCTAAAAGTACATAAAGTAATATATGAACAGAATGTAAATTGCTGTGAAGTGTCAGTTTTATTAAGCATAAAATCAGTTCTTCTCTTTGTCTGTATGGGACACCAGGTTCTTCTCACATGGGATAGGAGGTCAGGGCTTTCTGCTCATTTGCCCCAGATGTGTCTTGCTTTCCTCCTCAATGTGATCGATATTGGGTGCAGAATGTCTGCCCAAGGCAGGATTGAGGGATGGCCCTCAAGGAAGTGGCTGGTGGGCGTGGAAGTGAGGAAGTTTGAATAAATCTAGATTTTTCAACAAAGATTGATAAATTACCTATAGGTTCCAGATTTCAACGTGAAGCCAATATTTCATGTAATATACGAAGGGAGATCCGCCAGCAGCAAATCCAGCCCTCGGGCACCTGATGCCAAGTCCTAGCCTGTCCTGGGGACTATGTCAGGCCCCGTGGGCTGCAGGCAGCAGGCCCCTAGCCGCCAGCATTTTACCTTCAAGAACCCTTTTTGAGTGATTTTCTCCCTCACCAGTTCCATCTTTTGGCAAACTGTCTCTGAAATAAATTGTATTTAATTAGGAAGACTTAGATGCCTGTTTTTATTATTAGTATGGCATAAGACTTCTAGGCAGAACTCCTGATTGACCTGGGAGAAATAGCATTCTCATATCTGGTTGATCTAAAACTCATAGTCCCCTTAGGCTTTCTGAGTTCTGCAGGGGATCCAAGGATCCCTTGGACCATCGCTATCCAGGGATAGCCCAGGACCCCTGCTGGAACCCAAAGTTCCCAGCAGGAACTTTGAGTTCTGCTGGGGATCCAGGGACCCCAGGATGTGAACCATTGTAGTAAGCCAGGCAATTATTTTATTGAATGAACACACACATGTACCCTTCTATCACTAATTTATTAAATACTTGTTGGCCACCAGCAATGTTCAAGGCTCTGCGTAGTGCAAGGTGCAATGAACTTAAGTGTGCAGAGGCCCAGTATTGACTTTCTGCCCTTTCATTAACTCTCCCAATCACTTCTCCTTTTGGCACCTTAGTTTTCACATCTGTAAAGTGGGGCTGCATGGTTCTGTTTGCTACGGGGCATGGGGCTCCTGTGTGCCTCGACGTCACCTGGGGAAAGGGGGCTTTCAGAAGCCACAAGGAACTTCTGAGACTTAAGACTGTCTACAGTGCCTTCCTCTCCTTGATTCTTTCACCAAAGAAACACCCCCCTCCCCCCCATAGCAAGCCTCTGTTATCTGCCAGGGCCTCCTGGATCCCTGTCCCTCAGATGCCCCTGAATCAAGGATCTCTTCTCAGGGCCCGATCATTAATTTTTGTATTGTCTCAGGCCATGCCGTGCAGACCCATTTCCCACATTTTAGACAGGGCTTTGAGTAGGGAATCCGTGGTCACTCTCCACTGGCCTGCTTGTGTTGACCTTGGTTGTCCTATGAAAGTGATATTAGTGTGATGATTATGATCCTTTGAATTTTCCATTCCGAAGAGGCAAGAAGGACTTTGTTTTATGGGTATGTCTCTTGGTCTAGGAAGGCCATCAGGAGTTACGGGTTTTTTTTTTGTTTATTTCTGTTTCAGCTCATATTCCCCTTTATTCAGCTCCAATAAACAAGAGAAAATTGTGGAATCGAGCATCGTCCCCCTTTTTATGAGAAACAAGGCTTGTGCGATTCTTTCTGATGAGGGATTCTGAGCGTGTTTATCTCAAGGGCAAGGCCAATGTCGTTCGATAAAATATCTTAATTTAGGATTTTGTGTGATAAAGTTGTGTCTAATTTTCATTAAACCAATCTTTTTGGGAATTAAGTACTTGCCGTGTAATTTTCATAAATAATTTCTGTTCAGGCATACTTAGCAATCTGTTGCTAGACTCACACACCCAGTGTGATGGAAGGAAAGATGAGCTTCCAGTTTAATTTGTTCTTATTGAGCTTATAAATGTCAGGTTTGTGTAGGATCTAAAGAAGTGTTTTATAGATAGAGTACACTGACCTGGCCCCATAATCTTAGAATCCTACTGACTTTCCCATTTCATGAGGTTGACATTTTGACTGAAAAGGGACTGCATACAAATTGCTTTTTTTCAAGTAATATCTAATGTGTTATTTTTGAAGAGAGCTTTTTTTGTTCTCCTTACCCTAGAATTATTGAACGGGATAAGAAGAATTACAGTGGTAAGAAGAGTGTCCTGACACCTGGATAGGGGGTGTTAGTGGGTGCGTGGATGGGTGGGATAGAAGTAGGAGGGCTTTGGAAGGTGACACTTTTAAGGGGAGTGAGGTGATGAAAAAAGAGAAATATTAGAATCGCTCTCTTGGACCCATGCTTGCCTTCCTCTTAAACCCATGCTGGTCTTCCTCATTGGTCTTTTATTTTTGGTCAGATTGTGGGAGGTGACTAGAAATCAGGAAAGCAGAAAGGGTCGATTCCGTGTTCCCCCAAAGAACAGGTGGCAAAGTTAAGGCTGAGCCCCAAATGCCATCACTGGGTCTTGCAGGTCACTGATGGTGAAATTAAGCACTCCATGTTGCAGTTGGGACTGTATATTGAAATAAACCTTCTGGAATGCAGTTTGGTGTCATGGACTCAAAATCTTAAAGATGTTAAACTTTCTGTTCTAGTAATCCCACTTCTAGGAACATACTCATGTGAAGTAACCAGAGATGGGATAGGAATTTATTTGTGAGGATGTTCATCGAATTAGCTTGGGTTATAGCAAAAATTTAGAAACAACCTAAGTACCCACAATGGGAATACATGTAAATAAACTCCGGCATATCCAGACGATGAGGACAGATAGCTGATAAAATTCATGTTTTTGCATTTAATGATGGAAAAGTGCTTGTGATGTATGTTGAGTGGAGGAAAAGAGATACTTAACTGTGACCCTGATTTTATTTTACAAATGTGTGCGTTTTCGTATATACATCATTAAAGATATAACTGGCAGAAAATATTTGCATGGTGGGACTTTCTCAACTTTCTTCCCCCCCTTGAAACACTTGGGTTTTCCAAATTAATATAGCAATACAATTGCTTTTATAACCAGGAAAATATTCTCAAGACAACTCTGAAGTGTCCCCTCTGACCTCACCTTGATAAAGGTTAAGATCAGGATATTGCTGAGAAGGGTGCTGTACGTGGATGAGGCCATTCTTTCTTTTTTTTTTATTTTATTTAAAGTGGGCTCCACACCCAAGCATGGAGCCCAATGCAGGGCTTGAACTTAAGACCTTAGCTGAAATCAAGAGTCAGATGCTTCACCGACTGAGCCCCCCCAAGCACCCTTGGATGTGGCCATTCTTGAGCTCTGTGCCCTGATGGATGGAGCCAGGCTCTAGAATCTGGGCTTTCCCACCTAGTGCTGAGAGATGCCTTTGTCCCAGTGTCAGCTCTTGCTACTTGAAGCCACTGAGATTGAGGGCTCCTGGGTGAGGGTGGGACATGCTGTGTTGTCAAAAACTGGGGGGGGGGTCACAAATGTTCTCCGTCCTTTATGTACGCGAATACCGCAGAAACAAGACACTGGGGTAGGGAAAAGACTTCTTTATTGATCATCATGGCCAGGACAACAGCCAGAGTGGTGTTGTGGCAATGGACACCCATTCCCAGACCCTCAGATGATGCTGTGAAAACAGGTGGAACATGGGTGTGGGCTGTGCTCTGTAAGAGGACATCAGTGCAACCCAAGAGAGAAACAGAGAAGGACAAAATCAAAAACAAAAACAAAAACAACCTACCTTTGCTCCTGTGAGAGTGAACGGAAAGGATTCAGGGTTCTCATCCTAATCTTTTGGAATGTCAGGCTTTTTCTAGAAGTGTTCCTAAGATCTGGGCTTCATTCCTTTTGAAATGTCCATGCTTAGAGATAGGTGTTCCTGGCACCCTGGGAACGTAACCCAGGGACCTAGTCCCAGCTGTAACCAGTTGGCCCCCCGGAGCGGATAAGAGTAAAATTATCCTCTTGGATCAAAGCAATTAATTTAGACGTATGGCTACAGATCCAATTCTCATGGCCCGGTAAAGAATAAAATGTTTCTAGGGAAAGTGAATGCAGGCATGCCCTATCTTTATGTCATATACATTCTCTGTATTGCACACATTCCTGGGCCTCAGGTGGTTAGAGTGTCTCAAAGGAGCACTGAGGAATCCGGCGAAGTTCTATTTCTTCACACAACAACCTTTGTTGGAGAACGACTTAGTGTGTGACTCCATGAGAGTGTGGCTTAAGATTTTTCACAACGTAGAAACCTCCAAATCCCTGATTTGTATCTGAAAAAAAAAATAGAATAGTTTTCATCCCTTCGTAGATCCTGGAGACATTTTTGGATTGTTATGAGCTAGTGTTGGATATAACCAGAAGCAGAGGCAGAGTACCAAAGCATAGCTTTAAAAAAAAAAAAAAAATACTGATTAGGACAACACTGTCCAATATAAATAAAACATGAGCTGTAGGCATAATCTTTAATTTTCTAGTAGCCATGTTAGGAAAGTAAAAAGAAAGTGGAAAAATTAATTTTACTATTTTATATAGCTCAGCATGTCCAAAATATTATCATTTCAACATGTGACTCATATGAAAATACTGATGAGGTCATTTACGTTCTTTTTTCACACTGAATCTTCGAGATCCAATGTGTCCTTTGTGCCTGGAGCACATCTGAATTCAGCCGGGCCACATTTCAAGAGTGCAGTGGCCACAAATGGCTGCCATGTTACGTGTCGCACAGGATTAGGACATGAAGACAAGTATGGGGAAAAGGTGTCATCGGAGGACTGAACCTAACAGGACTGAGGGAAAGCAGATTTGAGTGGTCATGTTGGTGATTCGGTCCGGTCATTCGGTGATGATTGCACACCCGCCCCCACTTCCCCAAACAAACCCCACCTTGATCTCTTCAGCCTAAGATACCAAAACGCTCTGGATTTCTTTAGAAGCAACACACTGGACGTGCCATCCCTTTGGCGATCAACCTCAAACATCTTGAACCTTTTCTGGCCCCTTGAACTGTTAAGAAAATTGCCGATTCCTTGGATTTTTCCATGTATAACACCAATGCGGCAAGTGATTTGTGAGCTAGGCTTTGTGTTGTATTCCTTTGCATTCCCCACCAGTACCTGATACGTGGTAAGAACTAGATAAATATTCGTTGATTTGATTTTCAGACCCGAAGCAAAGGTTAGCTCAGAAGGCCGAATTCCAGTTCAGAATGGATGGCCCAGAGGTGCATTGGGTTAGAGATCTAATGGTGTATAGACGGGGCATGTAAACATTGAGATTTGTCACTTTCTATTAGGGGTTCAATATTGAGAAGGTGAAAAATTGTTTTTTTTTTCTTCTCTGTACCTAGGACTTTAAAACAGTTTTACCAGCCCTTTTCTTTGACGTTTAAGTTCCAATGAGTATGAATAAATATAAATATATTTATTTATAAATTAGCTGTAGTTATTTATATTTATTATATATTATATTTTTATAATATATAAACACATTATGTAATATATAATATATATTTCTACATAAATATATATGAATTTATAATATATTTATATAAATTCATAATATATAAATTATATATTATATTTATTTATTTATAAATAAGCTATAGTCACCGATAAACCAGAGATACTTGGGATTTTGGATGTTTGGGAGCTGCTCCTTTCTTGGTGGGTTAGTTATTGACAATAACTTCGTTATTAACAAGCACTTAGCCATAACATGTACACAGTGAAATTCTTTTAAAATCAAGTACAATAGTTTACGGTTGCCTTCATTTGTTCCCTCTGACTATAATTGTTGGGTTGAAGCAACAGACTTCTTCTCCACAGAGCCAAGGCAATTTATTTTTACTGAAGCCTACCTAAGAACTGCTTAGGTAGCTTTTCTCTGCGAGATTAAATACGACCTTCACTGAATCATGTTAGCAGGGCCAGCAGCTAGAAAAATAAAGACTAAACCAGACCTTCGGCATAGAAATTCCCAGCTGCTCAGTGGGTCAGAGCTTTCCTGATTGCTTTCTACCAATGAAAACACTGCAGATTAGTTTTAAGTGAATTCTGGTAGGTTTGGGGATTTGCAACTGACAGAAGAACAGGAAAGTATAATCTCACTTTAAAAAATAGTAATCCTGAAGGTAAATCTTTATTGACTCTTTTTGGGGAATGTTGGGATTTTGTTCATGTGGGAAAACTTCACTTGTGTGCACTGTGTAGCTGACCTTGGAAGTTAAGGTCCTCAGGGTAGAATGGGGACAGAGAAAGACATGAGGCTCTTGCCCCAAAAGGACACTGTGGGCTTGTGGGGTGTTCTGGGTGCTTCCAGAGACCAACACAGATGGCATTGCTCCCCTTTCTTCTCTCCGTTATAAAATGAAAGTAGAAATGGGGAGCCTGCCAAGGAGGCCCCAGGGGGGAATGTAGACAGATGAACTGCATTTCCACTTCTGGGTGTGGTCATACTGGGGAGTCGAGAAGTCAGGATGAATTTACAATATTGTGGGGGAGGATCTGCCTCTCTGACAGGTGCTTTTCATACATTAAGACTTAAGAAATTTTTTAAAAAATTTCTTTAAAATCAGGTTGCAATTTGGGTTGAGATGAGTCATTGGACTGGCACAGTCGACTATTTTGATCATTCATTCAGTTAGGTATTTCGCAGATATTTACTCAGTGCTAACTATGTGGAGAGGGAGGTAGAAAAAGGTAACAAGGTAATAAGCTTGGATTTGAGTTAGCTGGGTCGAGGATCTGCGCTCCTAGCTACAAGGATATGACCGCAAGGAGATCACTAATTTTAACAGCTACATAAAACAGAATCAAGCAGTTGGGAAGGCTCCACTTCCGGAAGTGCTGTTAGATATGGGCGAATCCCCTCTAGAGGGCTTCATGGGCCACATGGCCTTGTCTCAGAGCGTAGGAGAAGCAGCAGCGCTACTACGACGCCTTTTTGGCCGGGTGTATAAATCTTAATTCCTAATAGACAGGAATTCCTAAAACCATATAATAGGCATAAAACAACACATTGCTTTGTCATCACCCTTGTTTTTCTACAATTCTAACACACTTCATTTGGCATGTAGAATTCAACTGTTGCTTGGTATCTTTTATCGTTCAGGAAAACCACGTGGGGAAGTCCTGATCTTTATCTCCGCTCTCCGCTTCCCTTTCCCACAAGGTAGGCGCGGTAGCTAGCAGCACTGCTCATCAATTTCACTGCTCTCATTCCTCCCCAGACGTCGGCGCTGGGAGAAGCTAACTGTGTGCATGTCCAGGAGAGGCTTTCCCCTCACTTGGTTTGAGGTATCAGCACCATGAACAGGAAATTGGCCCTTACTTAATTTTGAAAATCCTCATTTTCCCCCCACTTCCCTCTTTTTCTCTCAGGCTTAGTGCGCGCGCGCATGCGCACATTCGCGTACGCGCAGGCGTTCGGCTGGTGACTCCTTCACGTCGCCTGGAATCAAAGAATGACTATCGTCCATGACAGGACTGAAGGAAGCAGTGGAACCAGCAGTGAATTCGTAAATGCCTACTTATTATTATTTTTTTTTTTACTGTGGTAAAGGTTATATATAACATAACATTTACCATTAGAAACATCTTTACGTGTATAATCTGCTGGCGCGAAGTGCGTTTCCGACGCTGTGCAACTGTCAGCCCATCCACCCCAGAACATACTTACCATGTCAAACAGAAACTCTGTACCTATTAAACAATAACCCCGCCGCCGGCAACCCCTGGCAACAACGGGTCTGCTTTCTATGAACTTGATGACGCCAGCTACCTCACGTGAGTGGAATCATAC
The DNA here is from genome assembly GCA_028534135.1 of Potos flavus. Taxonomy (NCBI): domain Eukaryota; kingdom Metazoa; phylum Chordata; class Mammalia; order Carnivora; family Procyonidae; genus Potos; species Potos flavus. Next base: position 12,112,836 of record CM052899.1, on the reverse strand, counting down.
CGTATTTGTACCTTTGTGACTTTTTTTTTTTCACGTCACTGAAGCCTTCCAGGTTCATCCCTGTTCTAGCAGGTGCCAGAACGTCATTCTTTTTTTTTTTTTTTTTTTGAAGATTTTATTTATCCATTTGACAGAGCCAGAGAGGGAACACAAGCAGGGGGAGTGGGGGAGGGGAGGGAGAAGCAGGCTCCCACCCGAGCAGGGAGCCCCATGCAGTGCTCCATCCCAGGACCCTGAAATCATGACCTGAGCCGAAAGCAGATACTTAATGGATTGAGTCACCCAGGCGCCCCTCTCACTGTGCTTTTGATTTGCATTTCTTTAATAGCTGGTGATGTTCTTGGCCATTGGTATATTTCCTTTGGAGAAATGTCTATTCAAATCTTTTGCGTATTTTTGATTTGGTTATTTGGAGGTTTTTTGTTGTTGTTGCTGAGTTGTAGGATTATGTCATTCTTTTCTGTGGGTTCCAAAGTGAGGTGCTAGATGGTCTGAAAAGCTAACAACGACACCCCCCTCATGTAGTAGGTGTAGCTTGCGCCATAAAATCGTTTGTAACATTTTGGGATGTTGTAAAGTTGATAAAGCGTGCATGTTGAGGAATTAAATTACATTGCATGAAGTAAATCGGTGGATTGGTAAACAGGGGATCAGATAAAAGTATTTAATCTTCTCATAGAATACTAGAATTGGAAGTTTCTTTAGAGATTATAGTCTGCTGCTTCCGGTTTTTAGCTAGAGACATCAAATGACCTGCCCAGATGAAGTACTCGGTATGTTGTGTTGAACTCTGTAGTAAAGAATTAACTTTTCGTGGTGTTGTAGTTTGAGTTTTAAGATTTCTGGTACGAGGAGACACATAGCAGTGCTCGAACACGTTAATGAATTAATTGTAGTGGGCTTTTCCTGTGGTTCCCATGAAAGAGACCCTCAGGTTCATCACCACTGTGGTATTAGGATAAAAGCGAGTAAAAGCAGCATTAGACTAACACTTGGGGCGTGAGAATTTAAACGTAATGCATCCAGTAATGGCTTAGTACTACTACGTGTGTGGATGAAAAAAAATTTATTGCTATAATAACAGATCTGTAAAGTAAAATGAAAGCATCTGTATATTTATTGAGAATTATCGACCAAATGAAGAACCACTTATTTGTTCTTATGTGAGCGATAGGAGATGAGAAAATTCAGTGAAGTAATCACAAATGTACAGCCGCAGATTTACTCTTGGTTTGCTTTTATGTTGTGCTCAGATTTTTCATTTCACTTGATCCTTCTGCAGAGGTGGTTTTTATTAAATCATACAGCCGGGCAAGAGAACATACAGATTATAACTAAGAGCGAGTTGTGACTAATTGAGAAGAAGATACATAGTGTCTCTGACATAAGGCAACTGGTGTGTGTGTGTGTGTGTGTGTGTGTGTGTGTGTAAATTTATATTCCGTTCAGGTTGGGGGCCCAGGCTTTCAAAAGAGTCCTCAGAATTTGCCTCAAGGACTATGAAAACAAATATGATCATGATGAAATGAAGTCGAAGGCTCCTTTCTGCACGCACATATTTTAAATGAAACTCTCAGGAGAATTAATTCCTTCAGCAGACCTTTTCGAACCAGCGTGTGCAAAACGTGGTGCTGGTGGAGACGTAAAGTCGACAATTTCATGTTCTCAAAGAGCTTATCGTTTACTTAGACAGGCAGTAGATAACCATCTGTCGTAACGAAAAGAATGAAATGTGTGCTTAATACAAGCACAGCAAGCCAAAGGATCTGTGTCTTTGCCCAGAGAAAAGGAGGCTGTGCTTTACCACGGACTTTGCGCCTGCCGCAGGAGGACGGCCATGGCCACTGGTGTGCAAATGGGTGAGCAGGGCGTCTTTGGTTGAAAGAACAGTCAGAGCAAAGAAAAGATGGGCTGAAGATTCCTTCCACTCTTGGTGCGTGGAGAGTTGTGGGGCAGGACCAGATGGATCATGGGAGTGACCGTCTGGGTCTGAGGGACCACAGCTACCTCAATGCGTGTGCTCCAATGAGGAAAGGCTATCTTCTAAGCATAGAGCAAGTTTTCTGGGGGGCAGGTGATTGGGGATTTGGAACATAGTCCTCTTACATTTTAGAGAGTGGTAGGTGATGACTGTTGGCGGGGTGTGGTGGACCTGTGTGCCCCCCACACTGGAGAGAAGATGGAAGGGGGTGTGTGATCGTCATTCCTACGCATGACGGCCATCACAGAAAGGACTGGATTGTACTTTTGATGAGAACCAGGCCTGCCTTTGAGGTGTTTTCATAGGTTCCCAAGAGGAAGTGATGCCCAGGTATGAAAATATTTTTTTGTGCTTTCTTTTGTTTGTTTTGATCTGGTTTATACAGAGAGTGAAGTGATTATGACTAGGTTTACAGTAGACGGTTGTCCTTAATATGGATGAGAAACCCAAGAGAACCAAGAGAGTGGATGGTAGGGTGCCAAAAGTTTTCAGTCTAGGGTGTCTTGTTGGCTCAAAGAGTGATGGGGATGTCGCTGTCCCTCAGGAGTGAGACTGGTGGTTGGGTTAGGAGGCTCCTCTCCGCCCAGGCGTGAGGTACGCTGGCTCACATTCTCTGAGTTACGTCCTCTGAAGGCCATGGAGGGGCTGGTTCATGGAGCATTAGGGTCAGGCCTAAACTACAGGGACTCAGGAGGCCCAGAGGAAACTGATGAGATTGGCTGTGCCATGTTGAGGCTCCTTCTCATCTGCATTCCCTCAGCATGGCTGCAGTCAAAATGGCTCCCTCCATCCTCTGTGGAGGCCACGTCAGCCTGGTTGACTGGCTGCCTTGACAGTATATAATGGATCTTTGCTTCACCCACTTCACCGTAGGGCTAAGGCTTGAAGATCTTATTCAAAGGCCCTAGATTTTTCTGGGTTATATTATAATATATCCCATCCTACATCTATTATTAATGACTGCCTTCTCCACTCTGCTGATAAATTTTGGAGTGCTGTCATGCGTTCCTCGGGGCTCAGCAAGATGACTTCATATACCCAATACTCAGTAAGCCTTGGCTGCATTAAATTCAAATGATTGGCCTAGTTCTCTGTTTATTTCCTGTCCAGACATGGGCCCATCTGTAGTACCTTAGAGCTAATAGGACTTATGTGCCATATTGCCTAGTAAGGAACAGGACCGGCCGGCAGGTGGAGAGCACATCAGCTGTGTTTGTATGTGCCCTGGGGTGTATCGGGGTGTTTCCCCTCATCAGTCAACAGGGACCCTTGCTAAGGTCCAAGGACAATTGGCTCTGTGTTAATTAGCCAGCCTTAGACAAGCCTTCTAGCTGTTTCTCCACCACTTCCACCCTCTCCCTGGGGCTCAGCTTCTCCCCATTACTAATGGTTCAAACATGCCATGCACACTTCCTCCCTCTTGCCTTTATTTGTTATTCTCCCTTTTGTCTGGAATGTTCTTCCTTGCTTTTCACCTGAGGATCCCCTCCCTCTCCAGGCCCAGTTCGGATGCCCCCTCTTCTTGGAAGTCTTCCAGAGTTAGCTCTTCAGGGATTTTACATAATACAGTAGAACTCCCTCAAAATGCCTCACAAAAAAAATTCACCTATATAAAGTTCAGGGTCACACCGTTGTGAGGCTGATGAAATGGTGTTGGGGGGGGCTGGGGAGTCTGATGTGGAGAACGAACCACAACTGAGGGGTGTTGAATGCCCCTGTTCAGTTATCACGGACCCTTCTAGATCCTGAAGTGCGTCATCGAAAGTTCTACCTCCTCCTTTTGTTTCTCTAGTGTTACCTAAGGGCAAGGTACCTCATTTTGGAGTTGGTTGCTTATGTGCCTGGGTCCATCATTGCAGAGTCAATGCTGAGGACGGAGATCATGTCCTCATTTCCTTTGTATCCTTACCCCCCCCAAATTTTGTCATTGTGCTTGCTACATAGGGCTCTTTATAGTACCTGGCTCAATAAGATTTTTTGATGAAAAGTTGAGTAAGTGTAATTCAGAAGTTCGTTAACATACTAAGCTCAATTCACCTGGAAAATGTCATGAAAATAGTAAAATTCTTCTTTTTTGGTTGCATGCTTTTGGTAATCACTAGCCCCGCCCCCCCCACACTTGTTTGTCACTTATTCATAATAAGTTCTTTCCATCACAACATGTAGTTCATACCCTCTGCTTTTTCCTCCCTGCCGCCTGCCCACCATGGAGGGATCTGTCTACTTCCTTCTGTCTGGTTTGCAACTCTCCCAGGAGCTTCCCCAGTGTGATTGGAAATTGACCCCTTACTTAGAGGGCAGAGAGAGAGATGGAGAAAGAAGCAGGCCACTCCAGGTTGGTAGGTGGCAGTTTTAATAAGCAAAGGGAACTTGCAAATGAGGGTTGTCGGGGGCAGCAAGACGACTGGATCTCTGCACCTGTCTGCCAAACCTTACAAGTTTCTACAGAGGCCTTAACTGGGTTCAGTCACATACACTGTGCGGGGTTCTCAACATCACATCACTGTCTCAAGGCTGTGAGGAGCCTTGGAGGAGCTTCTGGGAGCAGGAAAGGCAAGGAGAACGCACATTCTGAAGATGGGGACAGGGCGAGGAGTGTCCTGTTGCTGGGGTCCAGCCCACGGTCCCGGTCCCGCCGGCATTTCTGGCTCTTCCGTGAGCTTCTCCAACACTTATCAGTAAACAGTTACTATGTAGTTATTTGCAAGGCACTGCGCTTGATATCTGGGGAGGTTTAAAGATGAATAAGATGAGATTCCTGCTCACAAGGACTTTATACAGAGATATGCCGTTTTCAAGTTCACGAAGCTGCAAGCTTTGGGAGGAGTCAGTGGGTGGGATATGAAGTCGGGAAGGTGAGACAGGCTGAGTCGTGGCTCAGATTTTATTCAGGGGGCCTTTTGGAGCTGCTGGAGGACGTTGTACCAGGTGATATAGTAGTAATAGTAATAATAATAATAATATTAAGAAGAAGGAAAAGAAGAAGAAAAAGGAGAAGAAGAAAAAGAAGAAGTAACCTTTATTAAGAGCTTACTGGCTGAGGGGACAACTCAAAGAAAATCCTCAAAGGAAAAGTGGCAGCAAGAAGGACTTCAGGCACGGCCTGTGGATGTGGACTGAGGGAGGGGAGCCTTTATTCTCGTCTAGGGAGAAAGATAGCCCTTCAAAGTCAACCTTTTTCAGAGCAAATTATTTTCAGGCACCTCTTTTTTGCGGGAAGGCATTGGTTTTCGACATAGTCCACCACTAATGGATTTGAAATCAGATGACAGTTTTGTCATTTGATGCAGACGGGTTTTCTTAGAAGGTTCCAGGATGCCGGCCCTCCTGAGAATCCCGGTGACTTGCCTTTTCAAACCTCAGCCTTGAAAGCATTGCCCTCTCTTCTTTCCTTGTGTCCCCTTCCTTGTCTTTTCTGTATTCCCAGTGGGGACAAATCACGCCCACTGGCGGGCTGCAGAGTGTAACAAGGACTTGAGTGATAGCAACAAATCGGGGAATTCAGGTCCTTTCTGTCTCCTGCCCAGCTCCCCCTCTCCAGCAAGTGTGTGCGTGGCTCACTTACCCACTTTGTTGTCCACGCTTTTCTGACCCGCACCCTCTTCTTGAACATCTTCCCTACTTTCCTGGCATACTTGAGGACCACGATGTCTTTTGCAGGCTTTCGTTACGACTTCGACGGGTGGCCCCGGGGACACCAACCTATTTGTGGAATGAGGGACAGTCGTAAGTGAACTTTTCACTTGACTCTCCAAAGAAGCCTTGCCTTTCAGAGGGCTTTACTTCTGTACTGCAAAGGCAGTGCTCAGAGGACATGCTGATTAAGGGAAAATTAGGGTCGCTTGTTTTGCTGTTTTCCATATGGAAAGAAGGTTTGAACATGCAGGATGAGCCTGAGTCCATATGCTTGGAAATCTGTCCATGATTCTGGCTTTGCTGAATTGCAGAATCAGTGCCATCTAGATACTGGGGTCTGGGCCCAGCACACCCAGCAGTCACAGCGTGATTTCTGCCCTTTGAGGTCCTTATTGCCTTCTATGAATTCTTCTGGAAAATACTTGAAAAAGGTGATGGATTTAAAAATGCTCTTAGATATTCATTAATTAGATGTATCTGGGGAGTAATTTATCTGTGCAACTGCATACAACTTTCTTCTTTTTTTTATAAGAATGAGAATATTACCTTTGTAACAGATTTCATGATTATTGTAGATTTTTTTTTTTTTTTTTTAAAGAAAGCATGTTTCACACAGGCTTGTTTAAATTGCTTGGGAAACATTCCTAGAAGTGACGTGGCTGGGTCAAAGGATATGATTTAAAACCAGACTACGCCTGGGTGGCTTAGTCGGTTAAGCCTCTGCCTTCGGCTCAGGTCATGATCCCAGGGTCCTGGGATTGAGCCCCGCATCGGGCTCCCTGCTCAGCGGGGAGCCTGTTTCTCTCTCTACCTGCTGCTCCCCCTGCTTGTGCACTCTCTCTCTCTCTCTGATAAATAAAAATCTTTAAAAATAAAATAAAAATTTTGATACCTATGTCCAAGCTGCTATCTGGAAATTTTGTGCGTTTTTATACTATAACCCATGAGAGATAGAAAGAGCTGTTCTAGATGTTTTACATGTTTCCTCATCTAATCCTTGCAAAGGCCTGTGAGAACAGAGAGGGTGAGTAACCTGCCCAAGGTCACACAGCTAAGCAGCGATAGAGCTAGAGTCAGAACGAAGCATCTGGGTCAGACTCCATACTGCACACAGTGGCCTTTTCTGTTCTGTTACCTTCATGGCAGCTGGGGTGGGGGGGAGAAAATGAACAAAGTCACGCTGTGATAAGACTCTCCCACCCTCCTGGGAGTCCCTAGGTATGGCTGTACTCTCCTTCGCCCTCGTTCTCGATGTGGCAGATAGAATAGGTGCAGAATGATTTCCCTGAACCAAAACCTTTGGTCTGTCCATTCTTAAGGAGAGTGTGTAATTCAGAGGCAGTCACTTTCAGGAAGGAAGCACAGGCCTTTCCTCTTTTCTCCCCTGCCTCGTTCGTTCTGCAGGCTGCAGGCTAAGCAAAGGGCCAGGGGCAGCATGAAATCTTGTACCCTGATGACCTCTCTTGGTGCCTCTGTCACCACGTGGTTGCCAGCAGCACCCAGCGGGCAGTTGTCAGTTAGAGGGGGGGAAGTTTCTTCAAAGTTCTGTTTAGGGACATCAGGTTTTAACCCCCTGCTTACCTCTGCTGGTGGATCTGGTGCCGTAGGTCACACATCCCGACAAGTGTTTTCATCAGTGCAGCCCTGGGGTCCTACAGGGTCAAACGGCTCCCTCTTTCAGAAAAAGCCCCAGACAGATCACTTATCTCCTTGTTCCATCCTTGTTTGCGGGTGATTTGTATTCTTAATTGTACCTTGCTCAGAACAAAGACCCAATGAAACAGAAAGTGTTGGGAAATGTTACAGTTCTGCTCTGTGTTTTCTTTCTTCCTTTTTTAAAGATCGTATTTATTTATTTGACAGAGAGAGAGAGAGCACAAGGAGGCAGAGTGGCAGGGAGTGGGAGAGGGAGAAGCAGGCTCTCCGCTAAGCAGGGAGCCCGACGTGGGACTCAATCCCAGGACCCTGGAACAGTGACTTGAGCCGAAGGCAGATGTGTAATTGACTGAGCCACCCAGGGGCCCCTCTGTGTTTTCTTTCTGACCGGCAAGCCCTGGGTGACTGACTTGAAGGCTCCTGTTCCTGGAAGTTCCTGACTTGAGGAGGCAACTGTCAGATGTAGGGCGGTGTCCCAAGTAAAGCTTGGGAAACACACTAGCTTTCTAGCATTTATGTTTGAGGACTGAAAGGGCACACGGGGATGAGTACTGTCCACTCAAGGTTGGAGCCTATTTTTGGATGCTGGGTTCTCATGATAATGGAGCTCAGTGGGAGGGCAGAATCAGCTCTGGCAAGGGCTAAGCCGCATCTTCCTGTTCCTAAAACGGTAATGATTACAGCGCCTGCCTCATAGGGTTCCTGTGAGCGTTAATGAGATCATGTATAGAAGGCATAGAATTTAATACCAGGTGCATCGTGGGTGCTTTAGAAATAGTCATTGCCGTCCACTGACACCACTGTCGTTATCTGCTAAAGAATCAGGACAGCCTTTTTTTTTTTTTTTGAGGCAAGTTTTGACTTTTTAACGTGGATATTTATAAACAGTTCAAGTCAGTAAATGTAAATGCTGGTATAAGTGCTTTAGCCCTTATGGTAGGAAGCTGTGTGGGGGCTCTTCACCTTGACCGTCGTTAGCCTTAGCGTGTTTCCTCTCTCCACACTTCACGCAGGAGATGCTGTGTGCCCCGGGATCTCTGAACTGACTTTTTGCCCAAGGCCAGCGGGGACTGTACTTCTCACATGGCAATGAGAGCGAGGCTCTTTCCTTCATAGTTATTTTAAAGTGATTAGAAAAAAATGGAGCAGGTAAACTTTCCAGACAATTCTTTGAGTAAATGTGCATTTGTGCCACGCTTTTTAGTGCTTTTGGTTCTGACAATGGTAGCGCTTCAGCGAGATGGGAGCGTGGTTCCTATACCCGTCCATGTCTATGGACGGTGTCGTTCTCGCTCAGATGACACAAACAATAATTAAACAGATAAACTTGTTCTAACCTGACGTGCATAAAAGTATTTTTTTGTCATGAATTTCATTTTGGAAATGAAATATTTAAAATGTTGTGGGAGAGGGAACAATGTCATCGCAAATGCCTAGGGAGGGTGTACCTGGGTGGCTCAGTTGTTAAGCGTCTGCCTTCTGCTCAGGTCATGATCTCAGGGTCCTGGGATCGAGCCCCGCATCGGGCTCTCTGCTCAGGGGGAAGCCTGCTTCTCCCTCTCCCACTCCACCTGCCTGTGTTCCCTCTCTCGCTGTTGCTCTCTCTCTCGAATAAATAAATAAAATCTTAAAACAACAACAAGTGTCTAGGGAGGATATTTGAAAGACATTTTGCATCTTATTTAAGGCTTTTCTTATTTAATAAATAAATAGTTTATATATAAGATTGGTAAAGTGAAAATATATCCATTTTGCCAGGGAGGTCTAACATAAAGGCAAGAATAATTTTTAAATGGCTGCTTAAGATTGCAAATTTTATAAAAATATTCTGCAGAAGTATTTCCCTACTTTTTAACGTGCAAAAGAAGTTTGCATGAAACCTTTCCATTTCGGGACTAAAACTGTGCTATTATTATTCGCTAATTTAAGCATGGTGCATGCCAGATTAATTTATAATGTTAGTACAGTTTAAGGAAGAAGATATTGATTTCCTTGTGTAATATGGGAACACTAATATATTCCAAGGGTAGAAATAACTTGAAATTAATTACAGATCCCACATCTCTTATTTGCAATCCAAAAAGGCCCGAAAACTGAAAGTTTCTATCATGACTCATTTGGCAGGAGGGTCTGCCCCGAACTGGCATGCATTCGTAGCTTTCACTCATCCCAATCAGTGTGAGGGTTCATGTTTTACTGCGGAAGTATTGCTGTGTTGGATGAAGGGGTTCTGCTCTAGATGTTCCTGGGGGATGTTCTGGTTCCGTATGGCAGATGCGCCATATTCTGTCTCTTAATATCCCCACATGGCTGAATTCTGCAACCTACCTGGTCCAAGGATTTTGAATAAAAGAGCCTCGACCTCCAATAACCCGAACACCCCCACATCCTGGTTTTTCCAGGGACAGCCCCTCTTTCCATCTGTTCAGAGGCAAGGTGTAACTATCAATAAGGCCCCATTCACGCTTAGAAGTGTTCCATTTTGGACAGTAAATGATTTGGTTGCCATCCTGACCATCGATGAGTTCTCAGTGCTGGCCCTCGCGGGGCTGATGGGCGTCGATCATTTCTAGTGAGCTGTCCTATATACAGCTTTGAAATAAACAAGATTCCACGTTACGTCTTGAAACCCTGTGATAATTCGAAGCACCGTTTGTAAGAAAGAATTTTTAAAAGGTATATACCTGCCCCACCGCTTTCTTAGACGGGATTCCCCGCAGCATGTATCTGTACCTTTTATTATGGCATATCCTCGCTTCCCTTATTGTAACTGCTTGCGCACCAGCCTTGTTTTTGCCTAGTGCACAAGCCCCTCTCTGTCCCCCCGTCCCCCGTCACGATTGTCGATGCCCAGCATACATCCTAAGTTCATGGTTTATTTATGAAGCCTCAGCCTTTGCCAGATAGTCTGGGACCTGGGAATATAGAGCACGGTGAGCTCTGGGGTCTCATGGAGATTCTCATCAAGCAGGGCAGACGGATTTGGAGGCTCGCTGGGGGAAGCGGTTTGGGGAGCTAAGACGGGAAGAATGTGAGGTCAGGCAGTGAAAGGGGACGCTCTTGAGATGGGGGGGGCAGAGGCCTTGGGACGGCCCCACTGGCGAGAGGTTTGGGGAGGAAGGACAGTGGAGGGAGAGGCAACAATGGGCTTTAAACAGGTCTTAGCTGTGCTTTCGCGTGTGGGGGGATTCTGGCTGCAGGGTCGCTATCGCATTGGGGCTGGAGAGCAGAGCTCACAGAGTGGCTGCTTGGGGCTGGCGCTGCTGAAGGAAGGAATTGTTCCTGACCCGCGGGGGGCACTTTCTATTCTCCCAGTGCGAGAGTTGTTCTCTTGGAAATATGTGTTCCCAACCCCGAGGCCAGAGTCATTACCGCAGTGTTCCGCCAAGTTAGAGCGAGTAGAACTGAAGGGTATGCAGGCTTCCGAATCCTGCAAGTTGAGGAAAGGTCGTCAATGAGAAGCAAGCAGCAAAACCCTTACTCACCGTGGGCGTTTCGGGAGCCAAGTGCCTGACAGGCGGAGGGAGGGGGAGCCGTCCTCGACAGGGGGATGAAGCTATGCCAGGAATGCCAGCTTTGGGGGCACCGGGTGACAACCAAGAGCTGGCTTGAAATGTCCTCTAGAGGGTATGCTGGCATGGGACCTCTGAAGGCCGACTCTGGAAAAGGCGGTCGGTGGCGGCCCAGGCCTGGGGGCTTCTGACCGCTTTTCTTTGCTGCTAACTTCACTGACGGGGTGAGGCCACATCCCTGGGACACCGCCCTCATGTTTCTGAGTTTAGATAACTGCTAGCTGCTGTTAAATATTAGCACAAAAGTTAGGAGGTCAGTGTTTTATGCTTAACTCCGAGAGCCTTCTCTGAACCATGCAGGCGAGCTCCTCGTCACTTCTGGTTTTCCAAACAACCTGCAATTTAAGTGAATTATGGACCATCACCCCCATCTTCCCCAGGAAATGAAGCTTGGAGGCTCCTCGTCGCGCTAATTGTTGCTTGATGGCCCTGCCCCTGATGGATGGACAGATTGCTGTGTGTACTTAATCCAGTCGTGGCGCCTGGACTGAGAAAAAACTGCCAACAGTTTAACTGAAGCACCAGAGAGGGACTTTTCTAGAATGTGTTGCATTTGCAGAAAAATGTATTTGCTGTTGTTTCCCTCTCTGGACGGTAAATCACTCATGTACTCTGCTCTTGTCTTTCTCACCAAGTCTTTTTCCTCGCAACTAATTTCAGACTTACACTGAGGTTGCAAGGACACTGCAAAGAAAGCATTTTTTTTTTTCCCCAAAGAGAGTCACTTGCCAACACAGCGTCCCATCGCTCCTGGATGCTCGAGTGTGTCTTTCCTGCAAATAGGGGCACACTCCAACCTGATCACGTGCAGAAACGGGCCGTTGACATTAGGGCTCCCTAATCCACAGACCCCGTTCAGGTCTGCCAGTTATCTTAACGGGGACCCTCATGGCAGAGGAATCCCACTCAGGCTCAGGTGTCCTGCCCCCGTAACTTCTGTGATCTTGAGATCTTTGGCAGTGACGAGCCTGCCATCTTATGGAATGCCCGTCGGTTAGGGCTTGTTGGCCATTCACTCGTGATTAGATTGAGTGGCGTGTTTTCCGCAAGAGTATCCCAGACACGGTTCTCCATTCTCACTGCATCCTCCAGCTGGTGAATGACCTTGACTTTACCGGTAATATTCATTTGATCCTTTGGCTCAAAGATGTACCTGTCAGGTTTCTCCCTTGTAAGGTTATTCTTTTTCCCTTTGTAATAAGAAATATGTTGTGGGTGGGGTGCCTGGATGGCTCAGTCCGTTAAGCGTCCAACTCTTGATTTCGGCTCAGGTCGTGATCTCAGGGTCGTGAGATCGAACCCCTCTTTGGCTCCATGCTGGGCATAGAGGCTGCTTAAGATTCTCTCCCTCTGCCCCAACCCCCTTTCATAAAAAGATATTTTGTGGGAGGTACTTCAAGACCTTGTAAGTGCCCCAGTCCTGGTTTTAGCATCCATTGATGTTCGCTGGTGGTTATTTCTTCGGTGGCTGCCGAGTGGTGATTTCTGGTTCCATACTGGATTCACACGTACTACTTGGCATTCTGCTTTATAGAAAAGCTTTCTGTTCTTGTTTACTTTTTCATTGATTCTTATTTCATTCAATGAACCTTAACACACTTTTATCAGTATTTCGATGTTCATATTGTCCCCGATTTGGCCGCTGTGTCCTCTTGCTGTGTCCCCAGAGTTCTTTGGACACTTCTTTCTGGTCCCTCAAAATGGTTCATGCTCGCATCTTTTGCCTTCCCTGCCCTGGACCTGCAATCAGCCATTTTCCCAAGAAGCCCTGATTCCTTCTAGTGGAGAATATTATTTAGAAACTAAGATTGGGACATGATGTGTGCTCACCACCAATGGTATGTTGTCACCCCCAGACCCTCTTAGCGGGCAGGGAGTGTATGTCCTGTACAGATGCAGCTTTTTACATCTATATTTATTTCTGTATTTATTGAGGTATATGACGAACTATGAACTCAGTCCTTATTCTGTTCCAACACCCAGAGTTATTCTAGATTTCTTTCTATATTTGAACTTCCGTCTCCAAAAGCGAGAAACCTGGCTCCCATTATCCTTAATATGTTAATTAATTTACTCCGTTGCCTGTATGTATCTAATTGCAC
>CM052899.1:12081557-12099389 GCA_028534135.1 Potos flavus | reverse complement strand
ATACAGGGCATGGTGATAAGGATGTGGCACTAGCTCCTGGGGACACAGGAGCCTCCAAGGCCTTCCTGGGTCTCCACCCCGCTCGTATGGTCATGCTGTCCTGAGTCACGGTGCCTGTCAGCCGTGCATCGTGGCCACCGTGCTAATCAGTGACAAATAAGGATAGTGCTGGGTCTTGTGGCGATCGTAATCACTTATTGGGAAGTTCCAGGTCAACTTAATTAGCCAAGAGTCAGACAAGATCAATTATCATTAACATCCAGCTGTTTCTAGGGGCCATTCTCTCCGTACAAGCGGGAAGGCTGTTGCGGTTAAGAGTTGAACCTGCATTGGTCAGGGAAAGCTTTTTGGGAAGGATGGATTTAAAACTGCCCTTCATTCCGAGAGGGGAGTGAGTTAGTGCAGACGGATGTAGGACACACAGGGTGCGGAGGGATGTATGGATGTAGGCAGGTTGGTGTGGTGTTTGTGGGCATGAGGGCTGGCGCTCGTTAGAGGTCCTGATCCTAAAAATGAGGGAGAAACAAAATGCCCTCACAGCCCGTGCTTGCTCTGCATACACACCGATGGGGTGGAAATTGACAAATACCCCAAATGCTTACCCCCTGAGCGGTTTTCAGTACCTTACATAAATGTTCATGCAAAATGTGCATCGAGGTGGTAGAGCGTCTATGGGTCTTATGGGTGTTCCCTAAATAGTTCTTGGGGCTCATCAAGAATCACTCATGTATGGAATTTAAGAAACAAAACAGATGAACATAAGGGAAGTGAAGGAAAAATAAAATGAATGAAATCAGAGAGGGAGACAAACCGTTAAGAGACTCAACTCTGAAACAAACTGAGGGCTGCTGGAGGGGAGGGGTTTGGGGGGATGGGGTACCCGAGGGATGGACATTAAGGAGAGAATGTGATATAATGAGCACGGGTGTTATATACAACTGACGAATCTCTAAAATCTACCTTTGAAACCAGGAATATGCTATATGGTAATTAATTGATTAAAAAAAAGAAAAAGGAAGAAGAAAAAAATGAAGAGGCTGGGCAGGGCACACTTTCCTCCTCCCCCACTTTCTAAAGACCGCCCAGGACCCAGGTGGCCCATGCTCTGGGCCAGGCGACTCTGCCTTATGGCAGAAGCAGAAACTAAAACAACTGGACAATGCACCCAGTGACAAACACACAGATAACAAACCCTCTGGTTCTTTCCTGGTGCTTTCTTAAAGAGGAGATGGAGGTGAAGGGGTGGAACGTAGGAAGATCACTTTATTTTGGAGTGGCAAAATACTGTTTTCCTAGTACAAATTACAAAAATAAAGCTCTGGCTGGACAGGATACGCAGTACGTCTTGCTGATTTCCACCAGCCAGGAAGGTAGCAAGAGGGGCAGGAAGTACGAATTAATGGGGGGCGTGCTGGATAATGGCGGTCGGTTGGGAAGCTGCTTTCTATGCATCGGGCCAACCAGTGTGGCGGGAACAGCGCTTACTGGCCACGGGGCTCTCTCGGCCCTGGGAACTCCTTCAGCACAGGCTCCCAGTGTGGACGCTGCGTCAGACTGGGAGGTACTGGGCCCTCCTTGCCTCTTTATGTGGACCCCAGTTTGGCCCCACGGTCCGAAGGTCAAGTAAGGGCCTCAGACCCCTTGTGCTTAAATGTAAACTCAGCCACTCTGTACCTCTGTGACCTTGGGCAAGTTACTTATTAACCTTCCGTGTCTCAGTTTCTTCATCTGTAGAATGGAGATTTTAGGAGCACGGACCATACAGGATGGTAGTAAATCAAGTGAACTAATACTCACAGCAAGCTGAGAACTTGCCTGACACTGTTGAGCACTTAAGACTCACCGGCTGTTGCTCATATCATTGTCACGTAGCATGAGATCCTGTGTGCTCTGGACCTGCCAGCTGGTGGTGTTTTCAGGGGCCTGCAGGTCTAAACAGGGATACGAATTACTCACACAGAAGCTCCCCCACTTACCAACGGGTTGCCTTCCAAAAGGTGATTAAGCCTGCAGAGCGTGAGTCAGGCCTTTTAAAACCAGGCTTTTCTCAAAAAAAACCCAAAACCAACCAAACAAACAAACAAAAACAACAACAACAACAAAAAACCCAAAAACAACAACAAAAACACCCCAAAACAACAACAACAAAACAAAAAACCAGAAAAAACAAGCAAAACAACAACAACAACACCACCCCAGGCTTTTCTCAAGATAGAGCAGTTTCAATGTCAGGTGGCAAACCTGCCTCTTCAAAAACCCCACAAGGGTGTCCTAGGCAGATATTTTGTTTTGACCAGACACCTGAGCACTCACTGTGATTTGGAAAAACTAGAACTGGCCTTGAAACTCCGTGTCCGTCTTTGGGGACCAGTGGTTCCTCATTCACCCCAGCCCCAGGTCAGGTGTTCAGGAGCCACATGTGGCTGGTGGCTCCCTTGTTGGACTGTGTGGGGACAGAACATGTGCAGAATTGCAGGATAGGGCTGGTCTGTATCAGGTGCCTGCTGGATGCAAAATAGAAGACAACAAGGATGTACATATTAACATATGTAGCAATGTTACCCCAGGTGTCCGGCTTGAAAGGAGCGTAGGCTATACGTTGGAGGCAGTGTTTTAGGAATTCAAGGGAAGTTTTGCAAAGAGGGTGGGGTGGCTGGCTATTTGCAGGCTAGGCCTTTCTCCCGAGCTCTAGCCTCGATGGATCTAATGGCACACCCAACACTTTTTTTTTGGGGGGGGGATATCCCAAAGATATCTCAAAGCCAGTAGACCCAAACCAATCTCATTATTTCTCCTCTTAAACGTTCCACATTCCCCTTGCAGACAGTGGCATCACCGCCCGCCTGGTCTGAAGAAGGAAAAAAGGAGGGCATGGAAGTCCAGATAAGTTTGCAGAGGGAGAGGAGTCAGAAATTCAGAAAGAAGAGTCTGGTGGCGTCTGTTTTTCTCTGTGAAGGGAGAGGCGAGAGCCTTTTCTGGGATTGATGAGTGTGGCGGTGAATTAGGCAGTGTGAGGATGGAAAGATCCAGTATCACTCCCGTGGGGAACAGCAACAGGGGCTGAGGAGGGAGAAGCAAAAAAGACGTGCAGAAATTTGAATGCTCAGGTGAGGTGGTAAACCATCAACGTGTCATGGTGGAGTCGGGACTGGGCCTTATTCGGCCCAGGCATGAGTTTGCACCACATGAGCAAGCAAGAGGGAGGAAGTGAGACCCCTTCCTAGAATGACCGTTGGCTCACCAACAGTATGGAAAAGCAGTGATACATTTTGGTGCCTTTCGAGCACACACGCGGAGGCCATCAGTCAGTTTCGGTTGCAATGATGCCGTGCAAGTTACTATCAGAGGCTCAGTCACACTGTTTCAGGTACCAGAGTAGTTTGTGGTCAGAGACAGGGAAATTTTTTAGAAGTAGCTATGGTAATATCTTCTGAAAGGATGTAGAAAACACGTCCAATAAGAAAATTGTGGGTAGAACGGTGAATATGCAAAACTATAATTTGGATGGTTCTCAGTATGGGAAACTTGTTCCGTGGTATTTAAAGGCATTTTAGAATTCTAATTTCATATGTATTTATATTCTATTCATGATGAAATCTATTCACCATTGGCGTCCTCGTTCTCTTATGACTCATTTGGAGATAAAGTTATTATACATATGGGATCTGGAAGGCCATTGAGCTGATGGGACTGAGAGACAGTGATATCTATGTAGTGGCATATCCAAATTGCCCTGGGATAATAATAATTAAAAAAATCCCTGGTTCCTAATCCCTGGAAATTCTTATTTAGTGAGTCTAAGATGGGACCAGGGAGTCTTTTTTTTTTTTAAGATTTTATTTATTTATTGGACAGAGAGAGAGAGCAGAAGTAGGCAGAGAGGCAGGCAGAGGGAGAGGGAGAAGCAGACTCTCCGCTGAGCAGGGAGCCCAAGGCAGTACTCGATCCCAGGACCCTGGGATTATGACCTGAGCCAAAGGCAGTCGCTTAACTGACTCAGCCACCCAGGCACCCTTTTTTTTTAATTCCCCAGGTAATAATGTAGCACAGGCATTTTGGGGGTGCTGGTATAGGTGAATGGAAAAATATAACTAGTGGTGATGATACATTGAGGGTAGCCATTTCTGGCAATCCTGTCCCCATTATTCAAGGTTGAGCTCTTTTTTTTTTTTTTAAGATTTTATTTATTTGAGAGAAAGAGAGAGAGAGAATGAGCAGGGAGGAAGGGGAGAGGGAGAAAGAGAGAGGGAGAAGCAGGCTCCCCACTGAGCAGAGAGCCTGATGCGGGGCTTGATCCCAGGACTCAGAGGTCATGACTTAAGCCGAAGGCAGACGCTTTACCAGCTGAGCCACCCAGGTGCCCCAAGATTGAGCTCTTGAAAAACCCACATAGTAGGAGAATTCATGGTTGAATTGCTTAAAACCTTGAGAAAAACTGGCCTAGAGACTAAAATTAAATGAATCTGTGATGCTCATCTTTCGAAAGTTCAGTAAAATAAAACCGTAAGTACATGAAATGAGGATTACATCACTGATAACAGTGGATATCACACAATTGATTTCCCTTGCCTATTAACACTCCTGAAGTTTAATACAACTTTTTGACATTGGTTCTGCATTGGTGCAGGTAACATGTACAGCGAGAGGCATGTTTTTTTCTGGGTCTGGCGCTCATCCCAGTATCAAAATGTCTTCCTGATTTCATGACTGGTAATTGCTGACTTCATCCTCCAGGTCCCACCAGAGTGTGCAGAGTGTTGGGAATGCTGTAGGCAGACAAGTATTAAGGATCGCCAACTGAGCGAGTCTCAAACCCCACAGAGTCCTGTTACCTTAGCTCTGAACTCGATCTTTTCATGCCGGCACTTTCTGTTAAACTTCTCTCGTGCTTTTCACTTCTGTCTTCCAGGAGTCCTTACGGTGCTAAGGTTCGCTATATCCTTCTCTTCTGCTTCCTACTTTCCACTATGACCCCCCCCCCCCCACTCCGGCCACCCACAGGCACACACACATCTGTGCACACAGCTGCGGAGTGATTCGGCCCAGTAAAATGCATTTTATACCCTTTGTAACCACAGTACCAGGATAATATAAGATAAAATTGATTAAAAAAAAAGCGTAATAAAACAACCTTATCCTTACTGGGGAGACTCTCATCATTTGTATTCTGTGTTCACATACGTGAAAACTGTAGTCATACATTAATTTCATGACCCAGTGTTTGCAAAACACTGGCCTGGGGGTTTCTGGCATCTTCTTTCACATCAGGTGGATCCGGGTTTGAATCCTAGCTTGACCACCTAATAGCTGTGCAGCTTGGTAAGCAGCTTCATTTCCTCATCTGTAAAATGGGGATAAGACACTCTACTTCATCTAGCGTGTTTGAAGATCAAATGAAGTAATGCATGAAAAGCCCCTGGCCTTGGGGCTGATTCCTAGGAAGCACTTGGACAAGGTGATGGGGCCAAGGATGGCGATGGTGATGGCGAGGGTTTTCAGTTTGCAACGCCAGCTTCCTCTCAATTCACATAATTTTGGCTGGAATTTTTAGCTTTTGCCAAAAGGGTACAAAGGTCGGTGTGAGGAGTGTAGAATATTCATGCAAGAGGCACTTGCATTTGGGGAAAGATGACCGTATGCTCAGGAAAAGTTACTAGGAAATGCCGCTAGTACATTCCTGCGCGGGTGTTGCCGCTTGTGTTCCGACGGCCAGCGCCCTGGACCTGAGCAGTGGCCTCTGGCTCATCTTCTTGCCTCCGTTTGCCCCTGTGTGACTGCTGCACACGACTAATGTCAGGTGCACACCCAGTATTTTTGGACCCTCGTGCAAAAGCTGGGCGATGGGGGTACAAGCCTCGGTCCCTTTTCTAGGGGCTTAGGTGGCTGGGACATGGTTTCCTTTTTTTTCTTTTCTTTTCTTTTTAGATTACCTTTTCAAGCTATGCTTTTCCTCCTCCCTAAAATGGGGATAATAGTATGTAACTGATAACGGCCAGTGTGTGAGGGAGCGATGATTTCTGTAAACCACCCAGCCCCCGCTGCTCACCTGCTCACCTGCTCACCGTCTCACCTGCTCGCTGATTCTCACGCAGCTCCGCCCATACCGGTGCCTAAGTCCGTTGCTCCGCCCACATCAACAAACCCATCTTACCCCGTCCTGCCTCTGCTCTTTATACCAGCCTTCGCCTTTGCCTGGCTCGCTTGCCACCCTCTCGTGCCTGGACTGTTCTTCCCCATCGTAGAAGCTCTTCCTGTGCCGCAAAGCTTTCCCTTACCAACCATCCGATGACGATATATGGATTCCTCACAAACTAGTTCACGTAGTTGGCAATTAATTGTATACTGCCTTCTGATCTCTAGTGCAGTCTTTTATTATGGTAATTAGAGTACTATTAGGTCGCTTTATAGGATTTATGTCTCATACCCCCAGTTAACTTATTAATTCCTTGAGGCTAGTGATCGTGTCTCACACATCTCGGAATCCTCCCTAGCACTTATTAGAGTTCCTTGCAATAACGTGTGTTTAATAATAAATAGTTATCCATACCTTGGGTGACTGGGCTGCCATAGGAGCAGAAGGTCCACTGGTTAGAGCTGTGAGAGAAGGTTTCGTGGATGAAAAGAGACCAGAGCTAGCTTTTGTTAGGAGGGCTGCATTTCTGTAGGTTGGTAAGAGGGGTGGGCACATGGCTGTGTGGGGAGGACT
The DNA here is from genome assembly GCA_028534135.1 of Potos flavus. Classification (NCBI taxonomy): domain Eukaryota; kingdom Metazoa; phylum Chordata; class Mammalia; order Carnivora; family Procyonidae; genus Potos; species Potos flavus. The sequence goes on along the minus strand of CM052899.1, from coordinate 12,092,683 downwards.
ATTAGGTGAATTATTAATAAAACAGATCAGTGTCGCAGGTGCTGAAGAAATAGGATGGAGGCTGCTGTGGTCAGACTCAGGCTGAAGCCCCTTTCTTTTTTTTTTTTTATCTTTTTTTTTTTAAGATATTATTTATTTATTTGACAGAGAGAGATCACAAGTAGGCAGAGAGGCAGGCAGAGAGAGAGGGGGAAGCAGGCTCCCTGCTGAGCAGAGAGCCTGATGTGGCTCGATCCCAGGACGCTGAGATCATGACCTGAGCCGAAGGCAGAGGCTTTAACCCACTGAGCCACCCAGGCGCCCCTGAAGCCCCCTTCTTAGCCACGTAGCACCCACACTCTGGCCTTCCCTCTTCCCCAATGTTGACCCACCTCCTGTGCCCCTACAACTGGGAACTGATGAGCTGTGGGGCTGCTGGTGGAAATTCTCTCTTCTCTGAGGGAAGATGCTTTTATTTCCAGTTCATTCTCGAAGGAAGTTTTTGCTGTAGCACCACTCTTTAAAAACGGCAGCTTTTTCTTTCAGTACATTACAGACGCCTTTCCATGGTCTTCTGTCTCCCGTGGTTTCTGTTGAGTAGCCGCCCGAAGGCTTCTGGGTCTTGGGGTTTTGTTATTAGTTCTTTGAAGGTGATGCCTGTTTTTTTCCTCTGGCCATCTTTAAGATTTTTTGCTACAGTTTTGTTTTCCAGCATGCGTACTGTAGTGTGGTGTTATTTGTATTTGTGTGTTTGGGGTTTGTAGTAAATTTTTAAATCTGTGGCTGGAAGATAACATTTTTCACCCTTTTGTCTCTGAGTGCTTCGTTCTGTTTATTTTCTTCTGACTTGTCTTCTTTTTATTGTGGTGTCTAATCTATTAGTAAACCCATCCATTGAGTTAATTTTAATTATTTGCCCTTTAGTCCTAGAATTTCTTTTTTCGTTTCTATTTCTTTGCCCATCTTGTTTTTTTTGTAGGCATACTTATTTTAAAGGCTGTTGAACATATTAGGCATACTTGTCTTAAAAACTGTGTCTGAAAACTTATGGTATCTGTGTATCCCTTAAATCTATATAAGACCTGTGTCTAAATCCCTGTGGGTCTGTTTTATTGTCCATATTTCATTGATTTTTTATTTTGTTGTCTTTTATCCTTGTATCCTCAGCTGTATTGATTGTGTGGATGAAAAACTCCAGAGATAATATAAATCCTAGGATAATGTTGTCTTCCTCAGGATATGATTACGTTTACTTCTGGGAGTTCCGGATCATTTTAATTTGATCAGGGATTGAGGTGATTCAAAGCTAGGCTTCAGTCTTTGAGGTTAGTCTATTTCCATTTAGTTTTATCCCAAACAAAGCTTGTGTGTGTGTGTGTGTGTGTGTGTGTGTGTGTGTGTGTGTGTGTGTGTGTTTGGTTTCCAGGACTCCCTTTCTAGTTAGGTCCTGATCTTCACTTCTTGTCCCCCTTGGTCCCCTGAATGAAGGAACATGTCAGACGCTTTGCTCAGCTTCTATGCCCTGTAGCCTCCTATTCAGGAATCAACAGATACCCCCAGGCTAGGAGAAGAATGCCCCAAATGTCAGGCTCACCTTCCTGGGTTTCTTTCTTTTCCCAGATCCTGCTCTCCTAATTCTTTACTACCTTGTTAGTTCTCTGATTCTTCTGCACAGATTTTGAAAAACATGTTTTGTGTAGGTTTTCTTGTTACTCGCCTTGAGAGTTAGGTCTGAATTACCTGTTGTGTCATTACCAAAAGCACACCGCCCCCCTCTCAGCCAAGGATTTTATTATCTTAAATCCAGCAGGGATGTTTAGAAGTCTCTGGAACAGAACATTAACATGATTTAAGTGGTATTTTAGGAAATTTAATATGTTAGTGGTATGCAGAATAGACAGGAGTTGGGAAAGGCTCAGTAAGTAGGAGAGTTAAAAGACCAACATAACTGAGTGCTTTCTAGAGTAAGAGAAAAGCAAGTATTAGGGTTTCTGAAGCTGGGCATTTCAGGGAGATCAGAATGAGAGTCTTGCCTCCCCTACTTACTAGCAGATTGCCTTTCAGCAGTTCCTTTACCTATCCCGTCATCTATAATATGGAACACTAAAGTCCCTACCTTCTAGGGTTGTAAGAATTCCACGAGAAACTCAGAAAAACTGGTTTTAGTGGGTTGGCATATAGTATGTGCTCAGTAAATAGTAGCCATTGCTGTTACTATTCCAAGATCCAAAATGCAGTTACTTAAGTTAAATTCACGACCACCATTACTGGCTCTGAGCATGACCCCACCATTGTCAGCTTCACAGGGGACTATTCACTTCCTGGGAGTCTCAGGGTATAGCTTGCATGCGTTCATGCAGCATCACTGGTGCCACTAATATTCTAAATACCTGCCATGTACCGAACTGATTTAGAGGCTTTAAAGATGATCCCAACCCCACATCTCAAAGGCGTGATGATAGTTGATTTTAGAAAGTGCCTTTGTTGGGCTCGAGGGTAGATGCTTCATATTTCAGGCTTAAAGAGCCATAATTTTAGCATTTCACTTTTTTAAAAAAAGATTTATTTATTTATTAGAGAGAGAGCACATGCGAGTGGGAGGGGGGCATAGGGAGAGGGAGAGAGAATCCTTAAGCAGACTCCCTGCTGATTGAGGAGCTGGACATGGGGCTGGATCCCAGGACCTTGAGATCATGACCTGAGCCGAAATCAGGAGTCGGACCCTTAACTGACTGAGCCACCCAGGCGCCCCAAGCATTTCACTCTTAAAAACAACCGAGTGTATAAGCATAGAAGCTTACACAAAGATAAATCAGATTATGAGCCTTCATGTCACAAAAGGATTCCTAGAGTCGTAGATCACTTGAGAAGTTATCTTTTTGAAACCTCTCTTTTTCCTAGATGATCGGAGTGAGGACCGGAGGGTTTGGGTGGCTAGCCCAAGGACACATCCTAGTAATGACAAGATCAGGACTGGGACACAAGTGTTTTCGATTTCTGGCGGAATATGGTTCTCTTGCCAAAAAATAGTACGTCTTTTGTCTTTTCTAACCTGTTCCACGCCTTTCCCAGCTCTGTTCGAATTTCCTGTGGCCTATGGACCGGGTGCCTATGGGAAACTTGCCTTCCAGAAGGAAGACCCATCTGTCGCCGTGAATTTCATTGACAGAAGCTAGAAAATGCGTGCCAAGGAAGCTTCTTTTCTCAGTATCTAGTCTCCGATCCTCTGTGACTGTCCTCCCAGCCTTTTAATCTCTGGAAATCTCATTTATTTTTTGTGTCAAACTAAGTGATGAGTTTCTGGCGCTAGGCTCAATATAGAATTCCACCTTCACTTTCTTCCGCAGAAGTCAGGACGTGCACTCCACTTGTGATAGTCATGGGAGACCCATGTCAGATGGCACCTGTTTTCTTCTGTGTCATGTGGTGAGACCACTGGTCATTCATTACCCGTTTAGTGTGTGGGATGTGGGGCCAGGCTCTAAGATCAAGTATACATAGAGGAAGTATATTCATGTAAAAGGATTAGTTTTTTTTCGGTGTGTAACATCCGGGAAGTCCTAGGTGTTTAAAACAAAATGAAACGTAGAACCCGAAATAAGAGAAGCCCTTTGTAACAGAGTTTCTCCTACTCTGATAAGGCGATACGTGCTATCCTTGCTTTTCCTAAAAATCTGCTTATGATTAATGACAGTCCTGACTCAAGATTTAGAACATTTTTTACATGTGTGATTTCCACGGTATTCTGGCTAGGTAAGTGAGAGCCTGAGGTTTGGCTGAGCTGTGTCCTTGTTGGAAAGGCACAGCATGTAAATAAGGGATGGACCAACAGATAGGTGATACAGGACTTGATATGCTGAGCATAATGGAGGGGGTCTGCCTGGCAGCATGACCAGACTTTGCAGGAAGAGCACAGAAGAACAGGTGGCTCGTAATTAAAAATAGAAGGCAATCTAGAGCCTTGCTCCTCAGAGTCTGGTCCAAGGACCTTGGAGCTTATTAGAAGAGAGTCACAGGGCTCACCTAGACCTGCCAAGTCAGTATTTGTGTGCCCGTTAAAGTTGGTGGCGTACCGGTCTGGATTTTTTCGTCCACTCTTGCCTTTACTGTCCACAGACTTGATCGTATCAGTCATTTTCATTAATCCCCAGTTCTCCCTCCAGTCTTGGGATGATGACCACAATCCCGAGACATGGTTTTCCAGGCCCTGTCTCTGGCACCCTCCATGTTGCCAACTGCTTTCTAGTATCATTCTGTCCACAGGACTCTTCATGTGATACGGTCATCTCTTCCTTCCGGTCCCCTCTTAGACTAGGAGTTTTTAGATGTTAGAGGATGTCTTGCCTTTTCCTGTTCCTGGAATATTGTTCTCAATAAATGATCTTGAAAGAGTGGATTGAACGCATGAGGGACTGGAATGACTTGCGAACCACTAAGAGCAGCGGTGCCAGGGGCCCCTCTGGGCCTGTCCCTGAGCTTCCTGTTACTTATCTCAAAGAATGGTGGCCTGGAGCCTCCACATGAGTGGACAGGGCCAACCCGCAATGGCAGCCCAGCTTGGCTGACCTTCAAACTGGCCCGGATCTTCTTTGAATATCTCCTGGGCGGAAGACAGCGTTTGGGCTTCGTAGGAATATAAAAAGACCTACGAGGGGTAGAGTTCCTGCTCTCAAAGAACTTAACAGTTTGGTTAGGAAGAGAGGTGTACACAATGGAAGAGTTTATAGTCAAGGCAAGAGTTGGATCAGAATAGAGACAGCATGGAATGGCCGCTCTCAAGCAATGTTTGATTCTCAAATGAGCAACGGAAGATCAGTGACTATTGGGGAGGTCCGGGGGGAGGATTTCTTCAGGCTGGAGTGGTCTGGGAAGGCCTTTGGAGAAGGAAGGCAGAAACTGGGTCTCGGAGGATGGGGGAGGAGGGACAAGGCATGGGAAGGAGGAGCAGAGAACGTAGTGTGAGCAAGGATTCTGAGGAGGCATCAGCAACAGAGTAGGTCTGAACTGGGAGAGATGTGCAGATTCTAGAATCGAGTTTTAGAATGTCATCAGGCTCTCGAGGCCAAGGCTGTGGTCCCACGTGGTTTACATAGTGATCCTCGCACGCTCGCATGAGCTGGGGGAGGCGCGGAGGGGAGAGAAGTCCCCTGCAAGCTAGAAGACAGAGTGACTGAGACTTTGATCATTGGAACCCAAGTTCATCTCAGTAGAATTTTCGGAGCTCGTTTTTGGAGGAAGAAATGAATAAAAGAAGGAAGACACAGTCTTTCTGATGTCACACCGCCCGTGAAGTTTTATAGAGTGGAGGCTTGAATGGACCTCATCTTTGCTTTTGGACCCCACATTCCATTTAAATTTACATGCAAATAGGATGAAGATGAGTGCTAGACAGCCCTTTGTTAGTGATTGCACTCTGGATGTATTTGAGTGGGCCAGGGCAAGACTGTCTAGAAGTGTATCTGGAAGGAGGGAAGACAGGCAGTGTGCGGGCTGGGAGAGGAACCGTTTAGACCAGGCAGCTATTTTCAGAGGGAAGGTTAGCCAGCGGAAAGGGAGGAGGATCTCAGGTCAGAGGGAGGTGGCCACGATGGGAGGCCGTTGAGGGACGGAGCTCCGAGAGAGCCAGCGCGAAGTTGCCGCTGGGCTCTGAAAGTAGCTGGGATAGCAAGGGAATGGGTGCTTTTAGACTTTCAAGTATGAACACGGGTGATTCAGAACATCTCTGTCACCTCGATGCCCGAGGGCCATGAATTGGTTCTGAGCACTGTGTGCCACAACTGGTTTGCTCTGTCCACCCTGGGCTCTTGGAAGGGTAACACCCAAAGGTTATTTGTAAACTGCTGGTCCTCCCAGTACCCGCCTGATACACCGAAGGGGTCTTGGGGTCTTGGGGTGGGGCTAAGTCTTCTCTTTAGGCCAGGTCACTCGGGTGTCCAGGCTTTCTGCCAGTCCGGGCCGCCTACACCCAGGGGACCTTCTCAGCTGAGAGCAGGCTTGGCCCGAACCATCACCCCACTGAGACGGCTCCCAGGACTGAGTGTGCCCCAGCGGGGCCGGACCCGCCACGCCCGCCCTGGCCCTCCGATCCCCCGTCCCCGTCAGCTGTGCGGTTTTGGGGAAGGGGACAGTGGAAGAGGGTCAGGCAGGGGTGTAGAATTTTTCAGACCTGACGGTCACTAGCAGAATTACCTGATGCTGTGTTTCCCTTCTGCAAAGGGTACCATGCCGGTGGAAAGGATGCGAATGCGCCCGTGGCTGGAGGAACAGATCAATTCGAATACGATACCCGGACTAAAGTGGCTTAACAAGGTAAGCGTGTGCCCGTGTGTGCGTGTGTGTGTGTGCGCGTGTGCATGTGAGAGAGTGAGAAAGAGAGAGAGAGAGAGAAGTCCTTACTAAAAGACATGCCTGGGGACAGCCAAAAAGTAAAATTGTGTTCTTTGTGTTCAAAATCTTATGCTTGTTAATTACAAAACCAACCAACCACAAATGATCTGTGTTATCCTTTAATGATTCTGACCCGCTTCCTTCTCTAAATGCCTCTCTTGCTTCTCCTGGCTTCTAGGATTAGAGAACATGGAAACTCTGGGATTCTGTGTTGGGAAGGAAGCATATTGGCTCTCTTCTCAGTATTGTCTATGTAAAGAGAACTTTTTTTTTGTCTTAAAAAAAGTCTTCTCTTTTTTTTGTGAAACACTGTGTGCCTACCGGTCCTAAAAAAGCAGGCTGTCATTTATAACCCTCCACATATGTACATACACGCGCACACACACACACACACACACACACACACATACATACATACATAGATCCTCCCTTACTTTATCAACCTCACATTCTCAATCTGATTGATCCTGTTAGGAGTGAATCAGGAAGAGAGTGGATGTCAAAATAAAGAACACGTGAAAATACATAGTTATCACCTAGAAAAAACACTAACGTATCACACCTTCTTTAAAAGGGCCCAAGGGAGAAGTTTCTCTCCCGCTATCAGGAATATCGCAATTCTTCTGAGTAAATTTCCTTTTCCTCTTCTGCCTCCCCCTCATTTTCATCTAAAGGACCCGATGAATAATTCAGCTGGTCAGGCTTTCTCTTCGTATGGCGTGCTGGAGAGCCTCGAGCCTGATTCTAACAAGTGTGGAGGGTCCTGCGACATCATTGTGCTTACTCACATGTCTCCTGGCTTCGTTTTATCTTTTCAGATATCTCTCGAGCCTTATTTCTTTTTCCCTCACCCACTTTTTTTTTTTTTCCACTTATTTTAGCTGTAATGGTATTGTATTTGAGTGCATCGGTTTCAGTAGGTCCTTTTCTGAAACAAGGTCAGGGTAACAAGTGGATAGAAATAAGTAAACCACATGCTCGCTTCATGGGAACTGGCCTCTCTCATCTTAAGGTTTCTCGGCAAATAATTTCTTTTTCTAGGCTTGCTATGTCCATGGTGTTTCAGATTTGTATCCTGGAGGGGTTTTGTCATTAACCTGCTCCAAAGACACAAACGAGAAGTCAGGTTGGGTCTTGGCCTGCTAACCACAGGTGGTGGTACGAGGAAAGGGAGACTGTTGTCAAGGAGAACTGAAGAAACATGAGGGACTCAGTAATGATAATAATCATAAAAACTAATGCTTATGAAGTGCCAGGTGCTCCCCTATGTGAGTCACGTGCATTAACTCACATAATCCCCACAAAGGGGGACATACTATCATGTTTTCCATTTTATAGACAAGGAAGCCAAGGCACAGAGACATGTTAAGTAGGATTATACTGTAAAGAACAAGATAACATAGCCTATATTGATTTAGAGCGTGACATTGAAACAAAGTTGCCGATTTCTGAAGAGAAGTAATTTTTTTTTTCTTTTTAAAAAAGTACATCCACCAATTTTGGCTGGCTTGATGCAGGGGCAAACTTACCGTGTTACCGCGTCCCCTGTATGAGTAGGCACTTGATACGGTGCAGTTAACTGTCTTTCTAGTAGGTTGAATTGTGCCCCCCACCCCCGCTCTCCACAAATGATATATGCATGCCCTAGCCCCCGGAAACTATGGATGTGTCCGGACATGGACAAAGGGTCTTTGGAAAAAAATGAAGGATCTCAGGATTACCCCGGATTATCTAGCTGGGCCAGTCTGACGACTAATGTCTGTATAAGACAGAAGAGCAGAAGACCATGTGAAGACAGAGGTTGAGATTACAGAGACACAGCCATGAGCCAAGGAAGGCCTGAGACCACTGGAAGTCGGAAGTGTCCAGGAAAGATTGTCTTTACAGCCTCTGAGGGGAATGCGGCTCTGCCAACATCTTGCTTCTGGATTTCTGGCCTCCACAACTGTGGTAGGATGGATTTCTGTGGTCGTAAGCTGCTGCTTTGTGGCAGTTTGTTAGGATAGCTCTGGGAAACAAACACACCCTCTTGCGGTTGCTTCCTCACCAGGACTCTGCATTAAGACACCATTTCTTCCATCCGCTCTGTCCGTGTTTTTCTGATAGACAACCGGAAAGGGAATGGGGACAACACTTGGCCCCTCATAGGTGTCCCTCCCAGCTCTTGGCTTGTGAGGTCTCTTTCCTAGTGGGGAGGGAAAGGAGACCCCTGACTCACCTGGTCTGGCCTCGGCGTGAGCAGGCCTTGGCTGCACCAGATGACGCCTCTCAGGAGGCTGCTGGCACAGGAGGCCGGGGGGTTGGGGGGGCAGTCAGGCAGGTGGTGCACGGGCCTGGGCGGAGTGTGCACAGGACTGTGTCTGCCCGCGTGGGCAGGGCTGTCCCGGTCACCGCGGACATTTTCCCTCCATACCTACACCTCCTCAGGCCATCTTTTTATAGGTTTCTGTTAACTTCGGCTTTGGCATTCTTCTGCCCACGTAAATATTTCACTGGAGATCTTACTATTATTTCCTTATTTTTTCTTAAAGATTTTATTTATTTATATGAGAGAGAGAGAGCGGGGGGGGGGAGGGGTAGAGGCAGAGGGAGAAGCAGACTCCCCACTGAGCAGGGAGCCTGATGCGGGGCTCGATCCCAGGACCCCGGGATCATGACCTGAGCCGAAGGCAGACGCTTAACTGACTGAGCCACCCAGGTGGCTATTATTTCCTTCTTACTATTTCCTTCTTATCCAGAAGCATTCTGCCTAAGAATCCCCGCTTGTGTGTTCAGTGGTTCGAGGTCATTGTAAAATCTCTTCTCCCACTGAAGACTGGGTATAACTCAGAAAACTGTCTGTGGGGTTTGTTGCCTTGTTCGGAATGTGTTGGTGTTGGGGGTGAAGTACCCCGTGCTGGAAGGCCCCGGCGGGCAGGCCAGGCCTGTCCTGATTGTAGCTGCTCACTGGGTGCTAGGCCACCTTGGGAAGTGGTGGGAGAATACTGCTCCGTGAGTAAATGCGAGAATGATGTGTACTTGAGGAGGAGCAACTTTGGTGACCGTGTCTTCGTTTCCATCTCTTCCTCTCAGTACACGCTGAGGAGGACGGCGGTGGCACCTGTCCTCTGAGGGAGCAGTGAGGAAGTTCGGCGAAGAAGTGTTAGCACAAGCTCATGTAGAAGGCCTTGGCCTGGGCCCGTTACTTCTTCTTATGAGTATTTGCAAACATACACGGCAGGTTTGAATTGTCTAATGACTAGAAAGAATAGTATAGCAAATTCTCATGTGGTTTTGAAATTCACGTCCAGATTTAAGAATTATTGACATTTAAAATATTTGTGTTGGGGAGCATTTGAAAGCAACTCTGGGACAGCGTACGTCTTTAAGACTTAAGACCATTTTCTGTATATTCAAAATACCGTTATCAATCGACTAACCATAGGTAACTCCTCATTAATCATAACTTTTAATATCACCGCACCGTTCATATTCAGAATGCCTTGCATATTCCCCAGAATGTGTTTTTACAGTTGATTTGTTCAGTCAGAACCCAGAGCAGGCTGTTCTGACTTGAGGTGTCTCCTGATTGTCCTGATTATGAACAGTAGCCCCTCCTTTCTTTTTTTTTTCCCCTCTTGCCTTTGACTTGCCGAAGAGACCAGGTCTGTGCTGGATGGGTCCAAATGCTTGCTTGTGGTTTCTCTGGGCCATGTCTTGAGGAAGGAAGGAGGCAGCCAGCCAGGTTCATTGCTTCTCTTGGAGCGCTGATCAATTCCCACTCTGGTTGTTGACGTGCTCGTCGCATGTGGGAGATCAGCCTGGACCCCAGGGGCCGAGGCCCCTCCCGAGGCGTAGGGCATCACCAGGTAGTTTCAGACCTTATCCTTCTGCTCACTCTGAAAGCAGGCTTGTGCTTGTCCAAATGTTAGGTCGTCTTGCAACAAGGTAAGGAGTCCCAGCAAAAACAGCAGAGTAAATTGGAACATCTTCTAAATACTGGGGGCGAGAAGAGGCAGAGGAAGTGAAGGGAGCTAGTTGCCACTTGGGGCCGAGGTACGTTCTGCATTCCTCAAGATAATCGTCAATGTTCTTGTCAACTCAAGCGCTGCTTCTCTCTCCTTCCCTCAGGCGGGCAGTCTGTTCTCTATAAACATGGGTCCCTCCAAACACGGTGTGCACAGCCTCTGTGGATGGGGCACCCAGGGCTTATGGTGGCCCAGCCCGATGGCCCAGAGTCTACGCAGACACAGAGCCATGCTGTCATCTTCCCATAGGACACACTGATCGCTGACCAGAATGTTTGCTGGTCAGAATCTCTTCCGGTTTCACCTTCTTTGTCTTTCAGCATCGTCTTAAAAAAAAAAAAACAACATACGTATGTTATGTTTAGTAGCAGTTTATTTTTTGCAATACAAAAAACTAACTAGAAGTTACACGAGGTTTCTGTTTAATTTACCACTTGAACTGTTTTTGAACATGCAGTTCAGTGGACTTTTCTGCTCAAAATGTTATATACGGTCATCATCCCTATCATTCCAGAATTGTCATCACCCCAAAAGGAAACACGTGGCCATTAAGCAGTCACTTTCCATTGCCAAGCATTTCACATCCTTTCCTCGTGCAAAAGCATCCACTCATCTGCTTTCTGCCTCTTTGGATTTGCCCTTTCTGCTCATTTCACAGAAGTGGAGCCGTTCACGATGTAGCCTTTTGTAGAAAGCGTCTTTCACTGAACATGACGTTCAGGGTTCATTCGTGTTGTGGCCCCTGTCAATACC
>CM052899.1:12063909-12081057 GCA_028534135.1 Potos flavus | reverse complement strand
TCTGAATCCCCCTGACCTACAAGAATGTGCAACAGCAGACTGTATAAAGGGTCACTTTCAGGAGAAGTTCTTTCACTGAAATATATTTATTTTCTTCATTTTCATGTAAACATCAAAAACTACCTTAAATTACTTCGCTCTCTGATATTTTTACGTTAAAAAATAAAATTTCCCTCAGCCCTTGGCTGATCACTGCTCTTTGGAAATGGCTAACCTGAAACTGTGCTATCTCTGTGGGTAAGGCAGACCGAACGAGGAGGGGTTTATGAAAAGTCTGCTTTCAGTTCTTTATTAACTGAGTTTTAAGTACAGTAGAATGTTCCCTTTTAACGGTTTTTGGGGAACTCTCAAATATTCTGAAATATTTTTAGTTCAGGCTTCTGTAGAGGCATTGAGTCCCTTTGGGGTCAGTTGGGACCCTTTCTATCTTTCGTTGTGTGGGAGACCAAAGTGGTGGAAAATCCCTACTGACATTTTCTTTCCTCCCCCAGATCCCCATACCTAGAAACTACCTGAACTACCTTTAGGGCTTAAAAATGGACAGTTTTCCTGGGCTTGGTTTCCATAGAAGTCAAGACAACGAATGCGTCATAAGATGGGAAATCTCAGCCTGACCACTGGGAGACAATATGTGATGTGATTAAGTGATTGAATACGGGATCACATGGCCCGGTTTTGAATTTGGACACTTGCTACAATCATTTCCTTGGCTGTAGAATCGAATTCTGTTCCTCAGTTTCCTCAACTGTAGGGCAGAGATAATGACATCCATGGAGCTCAGTAGGTTCTTGCAAAAAACGAAACTGAGATCACATGAACACGTGGGCAGTCACATGTAAAACGCCGAGGGAACTTAGTAACTGCTGGAATCAGTGGGAGAGCTGGTTGAAGAGGTTGCACATGAGTGCGACTTTGTTTCCAGAGCACTGGTTTCTAATCCTGTGTTTAAAGGCCAGGGTTGATTTAAGCTATTTTGAGTTCCCTCTTGAGCGATGAAAGAGATAGAAAAGAGTCTACTGTAGGGATTGTAGCAAGAGACTTTTCTCTAGAAGAGTAGTGTCTCCACACATTTAATACATCTTTAGTTGCATTTCTTGCTGTTTCATGCAGGCAGTAGACCAAATCTTTTTTCTGTCGCCTACCCAGTAGATTGAGGTATTTGATCTCTGTGGCAGGGACCTTGGATAACCCCGATTTCCCTTGAGCAGCCCAAATGGGCGTAATTTTGGAAAGTTGCCTAAGTTTTAATTTACCTAAGGCGATTGGAGTTCCTCTCTAGCACATGATGGAAACCAACGATAACAATAAGCATTAGAAGTTTCAGTCAATGGCCAGTTCCCTGTGGTCCCTTGGGGAAAAATGACACAGATAATGGAACACATCGGCATATCCCAAAATCGGCTCCTCTGACCTGGGAATGCGTTCCTATGCTGCCAGACACCGCAAGAGTCTGAATCACTCCTGATTTGACTGTCGGATCTGGACCCCAGTAAGGGAGGCGGGTTTGGTTCCTAGTGGATTTTACTGTAGACACCCAGCAAACCCAGGGTCCCGTAGGAGAACATCTTACTGGCTAGGACATAAGAACCTTCTGCAGAGGTGGTCCGAACCCCATGGCTGTGGTCTTTGTTTTGTTTTGTTTTTTTTCACTTTTTTTTTTTTTTTTTTTTTTTTTAGGAAAAGAAGATTTTCCAGATCCCTTGGATGCACGCAGCTAGACACGGGTGGGATGTCGAAAAAGATGCGCCCCTCTTTAGAAACTGGGCAATCCACACAGGTATTAAAGCCCCCCGCATGGGGCATAGAAGCAGATGCTGTTGTTTGCTGTTGCTTTCATGCCTTCTTTTTTTTCTTTTAAAGATTTTATTTATTTATTTGAGAGAGAGAGATAACAAGTGTGCGGGGGAGGGGCAAGGGAGAGGGAGAAGCAGACTCCGCGATGAGCAGGGAACCCAACACAGGACTCGATCCCAGGACCCCGGGATCATGACCTGAGCCGCAGGCAGACGCTTAACTGACTGAGCCACCCAGGCGCCCCGATGTCTTTTTTTTTTTTTTTTTTTTTTTTTTGAGATATAATGGACAAATAAAATTGTAAGATATTTAAAGTGTACCACGTGATGATATGATGTCTACAGTGTGACAAGATTCCCCCCATCGAGTTAATTAACATATCTATCACCTCTCATATTTATCTTTTATTATTTTTGGTTTTGGTGAGAGCGCTGATGTTTTACTCTCTTAGCAAATTTCAATTATACAATACAGTGTTAACCATTTAAAAAAGATTTTTTTTACTATACACCTACGGCTTATGGCCTCATGAAGACAGCTCTGAAAAACCTGTGGCGTGTCCCTGGGCACATCCAGGACACGGGGGGGGCACGAACTCCCTCACTCAGAAGTGATGCTTTGCCCATCCTATAGACACTTAGTCCTTAAATTTCCTGTGAATGTGGGATTCTGATCGTGTTCCCCATAAACTTATTTGTTCTGGAGTGGTAAACTTGGTTTGAATTTATGTCTCCAAAAGGTAGTCAAGAATATATTTATTTATAACGGAATTTAAATAGGGAATGCTATTTACGGGAATTAGACTTCTTACTAATATTTCAGGGTCCAATGAAAAAGGGACACTCTAGTTACCTGGGCTTGAAGACCTCCCCTGCTTGCCAGCTATCCCTGTTACTTACCTTGACTCTCTATTCTACCATTATTAGTTTTTTTCTCAAGCTGTTAGGTAGAGCTGGGGTGACCAGTTCAGTTTGTCCCAGTTTGCCCAGAACTGTCCAGGTGTTAAAACAAAAATTCTCACATCCCAGGAATTCGGTCTTGGTCCCAGGCAAACCAGGACGGCTGGTCACTGTAGTAGCCTGAAATTAAAAAAGGATGTCTGTGCTACCTGGCCGGCAAGCCTGAATGTTTCCAGAAACTTCTACACTCCATTTTCCCCCCTCTTTTTCTTAACCTTCATTCTTTTGGCTATTTTGTTAGGAAAGCATCAACCAGGAGTAGATAAACCTGATCCCAAAACATGGAAGGCGAATTTTCGATGTGCCATGAACTCCTTGCCCGACATTGAAGAAGTCAAGGATAAAAGTATAAAGAAGGGAAACAATGCATTCAGAGTGTACCGGATGTTGCCCTTATCTGAGCGACCTTCAAAGAAAGGTAGATATTTACTGACTAAAACAATGGTCATGTAATATATATTGTAGTACTTATGTGGTTTCTTTATTTCCACATCTGTGGTCACTCCGAGGAGAGAACAGTTGTTCTCACCATGGGTGATAGTCCTCCCTTTGCCTGCCTGGGGGAAGTGACCATTAGGTCACTGAAGGCGGTTGGAGAAACTTGACCATGTGTGGGTGAAAGTACGTACGGGTTCATCGAAAGCTCCAGAAAGAATTAGAAACCATTCTCTGTATGTTCCTCATAAATTAACCCCAGACTATTTTTTGTTGCCACAGGAAAGAAACCAAAGACAGAAAAAGAAGACAGAGTTAAGCACATCAAGGTAATCTTTGGTTGTTCAGAGAGAAAGCCAAAGTTGTGACCGTATTAATGATTCCTATTCTGTCTCATAAAAACAAGCAACGTGATCTCTGTGAAGTATTTAATCTTTCTTCTGTGGCTCTCGTGTTTTATGTGCTTTTCATGTCTCCTCTTTGGCTTATCTCCTTGCGCAGACTCCCGTACACATATCCCCTGCTTAATCCAATTTCACTGAGCAGTTTATGAATGAAGTCACAAATTCACACCGAGCTGGACTCCAGCCTCCATCTGGTCCCCACGACTGTTGCCAGCTGGTCCCTTAGTTCTAGCTGAGCTCCAGCAACCAGCTACGATCTGATGATATTATTACATTTTGAGGCTAGTAAATAGACCTTGAAGTCTATTACGTATTATATACTTACGTTAAAATGTATCACCTGTGTGTTCTGCGTATACCCCATGACAGGCCCTCAGGTTGGGGGCACGGAGTTCTGCTTGAACACCCTGTCCGTGTGGTTCTCACTAGTCTCTCTCTGCCCCACCTCAGAACTAACCCTCACGACTCCCCAAGCCTTTCCGTAGGGGTGTGTTTGTGTGTGTGTGCGTGTGCGTGCGTGTGCGCGCGCGTGCGCACGTGAGAGCCTTTCAGTAGTTTGTGTGGTCTGGAATCCCCTGCAGCGTGAGGGTCTTTGTGCCTACATGGCAGGGCCCTTGTTAAACAGAGAATAGCCAAATACCCGTGCAAAATTGAGGATGAGCTTCAGTTGCTGAGTGAGGAGCAGACGCCACACTCCGAGGCCTACAGACCGTCAGAGAGAAGATCGTCAGATTGTCTTAAGGTTCAGGGCACTCAGTTTGCAGATGGAGAAACTGAGGTTCAAGGGAGTTGAGTGATGTGGGCCCAAGGGCGGTGGCACACGTGGCCAAAGTCGCGTGGTCCTTTAGAACTGAACTTAAAGGCGATGCCAACTATTCTGATTCCTAAGCCAGAATCTCTGTCGGAGGAACAACCCCAACTGTCAAGACAGCACAATGTTTAAAAACAAGCCAGTTAGCCCCAACAGACAAAATACAACAAGATTTACTTCTGAGATGAAGCTAGACTTGTGAAGGTAGGTCGAATTCGAGGGGCAGCTGAGAGAGACTGGTAAAGTTTTGGCAATACTCACCTTCCCTTCAAAGTGGAAAACAAATACTTTCAGCAGAATATTTCAGAAGTGATATGTCCAGTTTCACCCTAAATATTTTTAGTTTGCGACTTATTTTAAATATAGCACAGTACGGAGGCCTAATTTTGTTTTAACTTTTTTTTTTTTTAAGATTTTATTTATTTATTTGACAGAGAGAGAGATCACAAGTAGGCAGAGAGGCAGGCAGAGAGAGAGGGGGAAGCAGGCTCCCCGCTGAGCAGAGAGCCCGATGCAGGGCTCGATCCCAGGACCCTGAGATCATGACCTGAGCCGAAGGCAGAGGCTTTAACCCACTGAGCCACCCAGGTGCCCCTGTTTTAACTTTTTTATTGTGGAAAAGTTTTATGCACACAGGAAGGAGACAACTGAGGAGAATTTGCTCAGTGACCATCACCCCAATTTCCACATTAATCGCTCGGGGGTTTTTCGTTTCAGGAGTGGGGGCCGCCATCCATGTCCCTCCAGCCCATAGGAGTGACCGATGTTCGGCCATTTTTGACTCACAGAAACCATTTCATATGGTTCAGCGCACTATTCTAAAGCAGATCCCACATCGTATCATTTTCTCCCCCAATAACTAATTCAGTTACTTCAAAATGTGGGCACTCTTTAAAAATAGCACAGTATCATTATTGCAGCTGAAGAATTAACAGTAATTCCTCAGTCTCATCAAATATGCAGTGTTCAGATTCCCAGTTGTCTCATAAATGATGTCATTTTTATACAGTCTGTTTATTTGAATTAAAATCCATCTAAGGTTCACACGTTGTGATTTGGGGGTATGTCTCTTACACTTTATTTTATTTTTTAATTTTTTTAAAAGATTTTATTTATTCATCAGAGACAGAGGGAGAAAGGGGGGCAGAGGCAGGAGGAGAAGCAGACTCCCCACTGAGCAGGGAGCCTGATGCGGAACTCGATCCCACGACCCTGGGATCGCGACCTGAGCCGAAGGCAGACACTTAACTGACTGAACCCCCCAGGCACCCTCTTAAGTTTTTTCTTAATCTGTAGGTCTCCTTTAACATCACTTTTAAAAAAATTTATTTTTCCGGGCACCTGGGTGGCTCAGTCAGTTAAGCATCTGCCTTCGGCTCAGGTCATGATCTCAGGGTCCTGGGATTGAGCCCCACATCGGGCTCTCTGCTCAGCGGGGAGTCTGCTTCTTCCTCTCTCTCTTCCTGCCTCTCTGCCTACTTGTGCTCTCTCTCTCTCTGTCAAATAAATAAATAAAATCTTTTTTAAAAAATTTATTTTTCCTTGCAATTGAAAAAAAAACCCACTGGTTATTATTTGTATCAAGTTTCCCAGAGTTTGGATTTTTTTCTGGGGCCTACATTTTAATAAGTATTGTTTAGTCAGAAAAGTATGACTTCCCCACAAATAGATGACCTTGAAGACTTCGCTACAATCTTGAGTACGACTGTCGTATTTACTGTTTTCATGGCATCTAGCTCAGTGCTTGGTACAGAACAGATAATACATATTCGATCACTAAATAGATGCATAGATAGATACAACGTGTGAGGCAGGAGTGAGGGTGTTCCATCGCAATGCAGATTTAATTTCATCATCTCAATTAATAGTGAGAATGGAGTGACCGACACTCGCTTTTTACAAACCTTGCTCAAACATACCTTCCATACCCCATCGGATAGCAGATGCCAAAGTATGAGAGCACCGTCAGTTCAGGGGTGTCTGAGCAAGAAAAACTGCTTGCGATGAAACCATGGCCCACACTTGATCACAAGGCCCATTCTGTTTTAGGGCTGTGGCCATCCGAGGAGATGCACGTCTTAGAGCTGATGACACGGGCTGTTCTTGTAAGCACGGGGCATGGTGGTGTCCTCCATTGAGCAAGGTGTGGAAGGGACAGCCCCGTGTGAGACTTGGCCATGGTGGCCCAAGGAAGCAAGTGAGAGCCCCAGCAAAGTGTCTACTGCGAAATCCTCTGGCGACAACAGTGTGGTTAGTACCTGAGACTTGTCCCTCAGAGGGACGTTGTCCCTTCAGCAGAAGGCAGGCGATTCATCAGAAAGAAGCACAGCCTCACTTTTGACTTTCAATCTGGTGGTTTCTGTCCCACAGTGTGGCCTCCAAACGTAGATAAGGCCGGTAGCCTTCCCAAGCTCTGTGGCTCTGGACACGTTTGGTAGAGCATTTCCCGGGAGGACTCTCCAACTTGTCCGGAACTGTACGGTTGAAGGACTTTATCCTTACCGAGCTATTAATACATTACTTTTCATTATCACAACGCCTAAGCTCTGAGTTAAAATGCCCCGTGCCAGTGTGCGACGGGAGAGACTAGATAGGCTTCTTCCGCTGAGAACGTTGGTCTTCTGTGTAGGAACCAGGTGGGAAAATGTGCTATAGAGACAAGCTCCTCCCAGTCTTCATTCAGTTCCAGATCGAGTTGAAGTTTTAACTAGCAAATGAGGTTTAGAACGTGTGGGCTAAGTGTCAGAATTTTTCTGGGGTCACTCAGGCAGTTTATCTCCGTGCTCTGTGTTCCCTTAGCAAATTGCTTCCCCCAAGGCTGGGAAACTGAGGCCTCCTGGCCATGTAGTAGGTGCACAAACTCTGCCTCGATATTCCTCAATGTTCTCTTTGTGAATATAGACGCTCTGAACTCAGTGCGCCGGGTTTTACTTGAGCCGGGCCTTGCCCGTGTGGAGGTAACTGGCCGTCTAAGGAAGTAAGACTTAAGACCCACAAGAGCGAACAGTCATACACTGTGCGTCTTCAGTGCATGTACGTGTTTCCAAAAAAAATGTCATAGGGCCAAGATCAGTAAGGAGAGAAGGGGATGAGCAGAGGGGTGGTAGCCGACATTTTTGAGCCCCTACCAAGTTCTGAGCTCTAATTAACACGTCATCCCGCTCTTCCCGGGATGGGCGGGTCATCTCCTGTTTGCATATGAGGAATTGGAGGTACAGGGAGGGTGAGTAATTTTCTCCAAGGTAGCACGGCTGCGATTTGAATCCAGGTCAGTCCAGCTGCAGATCCCACACTCTCACCACAGCTGGCGCCTCTTGGCCTCTCGGAAGCGGTGGGACCTGAGCCAGGCTTTGGGGCATGGATGGAGGAACACGGCGGTCAGCGCCCAGCACCAGGAGCATCACGTGAAGGCCGGGAAGTCAGAGTTGCCGTTTGGTCTTCCCTGGATGAGTCAGAAAACTGGCTTAATTAGAGCAGGAATCGGTGTGAGGCAACAGTGGGAAACAAAAGACCGTGGGTGGGAGGATTAGAAATGAATACTTCCCGCCTCCTAGGATTGTTTGCAGAGGAAACACGCAGGCTTCGTAACTATAACGCGCTTCCAGATGAAAGCCTTGGTGCTGGGATGAAAACTGTGTTCGAGGAGGGTCTCAAGTCACCTGGGAGAGAGCAGGCCTGGTCTGCATTAGTTTTGAACGCAGACCTCTGGATAGAAGTTACAGAGAAGCAGGTCCTGGTTTTTAGCAGAACTTTCTAATCAAGCCGTTGGCTCGAATGGTGACCTGAGCTGGATTAAAAGCAATACGCTCCCTGTCGCTGTCCAGGCACCACCTCTCAGGGCTGGTATTGGGGCGATCCCATCATTGGTTGGCAGAGGTCTTCAGTTCTCAAACCTTAATCAGATGAAAGCACACACTGGCAGCCCGCTTGAAACACAGGCAGAATCAGAGCTTCCCCGGATGGAGCAGGAGAGGGGCCCCCTGCCTGCCTGCTGGGGGCTGCTGCCTCTGTCTGCTCTCGGGGGCTCTTGGGGCTATAGCTCAGAGCTCAGTCCGAAGGCTGGGTGGCCGAGTAAACTCCGGGGATGATGTCATGAAATGAGGCTTGGTTGAACTCCTTGGGCAAGATCGGAGCACGACGGAGTTGATATTGAAGGGGGGGGGTCTTTCTCATGGCAGTAGGAAGGAATGGAGGGGTGGAGAGCGCAGTGGCGAGTGTAGACGAAGATGGTGGCCCTCGGAATGGAGGGGGGGCAGTTGTTGGAGAGGATACAGAGGGCGTAGACAGCCGTGGATCAAAGTTTCAAGCCTTATAGATGGGAATGTTGGGGGTGGAGCCTGCTTTGTGCAGAAGAGCATGAGTTTAACTTGGAACGTGTTGAGTGTGAGATGACGGGGGGATCTAACGGACCCAGAGCTCGGGTAAGTGTGGGAGCG
Organism: Potos flavus; assembly: GCA_028534135.1. Lineage (NCBI taxonomy): Eukaryota > Metazoa > Chordata > Mammalia > Carnivora > Procyonidae > Potos > Potos flavus. Next base: position 12,072,218 of record CM052899.1, on the reverse strand, counting down.
CAGGTGTGCGGTCACGAACTCAGGAATGATACTGGAGGCCTTGACAGTAGATGCCTTCTCCAAAGAGAAGCTGTATGAGAGGAACACGAGCCCCGAGGACAAGATAAAGAGGAAAGGGAGCTAAGGAGAAAAGTCAAGGGGAGGTTGCAATGAGAGTAGGAAGAGGATGAAGACGGTCTAGTTCCAGGGAAGGGAGGGAGGGAGGGAGGAATGAAGGAAGGTATCGCAGGACTGGGCAGGAGGCGTCAACCTGTTTTACTAGTTGCCTTATGGTGTAGAGTGTACAATCCCCCCTGGGCTACTTCTATTTTTTTTAATTTTTATTTTTTTTAAGTAGGTTCCACGCTGGGGTTGAACTCACGACCCTGAGATTAAGACCCTAGCTGAGATCAAGTGTTGGATGCTCAACCTACTGAGCCACCCAGGCGCCCCACGCCTGGGCTACTTTTATGAAGCCCAGCGGGCAGCCCGAATTTTAGGTAGACCTAGAGAGGTCCTTCAATTTGGCTTCAGAGAGACCGGCTTTGCACAGATGAATTAGGGCATCTCTGGCAGTGGGGGGCTGGGTTGCAGATGGAGAAGCTCAGACGGCCACTGTATTTTGCCTCTAGGGACATCTAGACAAGGGGCTGTGGCACAGGGATGAGATGGAGTGGATTTGGAGCGGAGGCTGAGTGGCTCTTGCTGTCCCCCGACTCGGGCCCACCCCGAGCCCCTCCAGCAAGCTCAGCTTTTGAGACGTTAGAGGTCTAAAGAGAGTGGCTCCTACCCTTGGACTTTCTCTCTGTCGTGCCAGTTTGCTTTTGCCCCAAACCCCTTAAACTGCAGGCCACACTTGAGATTCTATACTGAGAAAAAAGGTTCTTGGGCACAAAGATTTGGCCGAGTTAACGCACCACGAAGGGGTCTGAGCCTATGCATCGTCTCAGTTTGGCTTTCTTTGGGGTGGGTTAGAAACCAAAACTAGTCGATTCCCAGGAGATCCTATGTCTAAAGTCAGAAAGGGAACAGAAAGAGGAGTCTGGCTGAGGGCTGACCAGGCCAGGCTATGGTACGGCAAGGCAGGGGACAGAGTGGGCACCACACAGGACCGGGACACACGGGACAGAGACCTCTATGTGGACGTTCCATAGAGAACTGTGCACCCCTTTTCTTAATTTCAGTTCCTTGCTTAAAAAAAAAAAAGGTATCTAGTTGAGGTCTGAGTCCAGTGACGATCGTTGTTTTGCACCCCGAGTGGCGACCTTTCGGGGAGATGCTGGCTACCCCTCGCGGGACAGTCCACTATACTGTCCTTCCGGAGTGATAGGACCCGCGAGATGGTTTGCACTGGAGACTTCAGAAGCAACAGGGCATTCTTTGAAGCGGGATGGGAGGGATAAACCCTTGTCCGAAATAGTCTGACGTGGTCTCCATCGGCAGAGCGTACCGCTCCATCCGAGAAGTAGCGCAGGACACAAGGTTGGGTGGGGTGGGGAGGAAAGCGATGTGCAGAATGGTTCTGTCTGAATCTCTGTTGGGATTCGTGCGGGGTTCATTAAGGCAGAAAGCTCCTGGAATGGGCTCACGTCGCGCGACCAAAGACGGCGTTCAGTTCTTGTATCTCCTTAGGCTAGAAGTAGCGTGATCTTGGAAAATTAATTTAATCTCTGAGTCATAGTTTTCTCAAGTGGAAAGTGGTAGAAGTATCACTTGCCACTAATTAAACGGTAGATCATGTGAAACACTTAGAGGCCTTCAGCTGAGAGCAGAATAATTTAGGTTTTTAAATATATGCAAGTCTGACTACCTCATGACTTTCATCAGGAACCTAGAAGCAGAATGAGTAAAAAAAAAATAACTTGACAACAAAAGGAACCCATACAGATTAGCGGGTCTTAATTCCTTCAGATGTTCTGTACGTGGTTCCTTTTGGGCCATCGAGGAAAAGGAAGTGGCAGAATGAAATCTGGGGCGTGACTGGGGGGCAGGGGGAGGCATGGGATGGGAGCCCCCCGAGGAGGCAGCGAGAGAGGCGGCTGCCACGAGAAGGCGGAGAATTACGGGAACATGGGACATGTTACCTGCGTTGTCAGGAGGGACAGCGCAGTCCTTCCTCCCTGTTGGATGTCAGCTTGTGGGGTTGAGGGACAGGTCTGGAGGACAGGTCGCTGTACTTGAGAGCAGTTTTATTAGCCTTGTTTATTTATGCTTGGATAGTGGAAAGCGTTAACTTGATAGTAAGCGCCAGGTGCCTCTTTATCTCATTGAATCTTCACATGGTCCCTGGGAGGTGGGTCCGTCCTGTCCTCAGCTTCCCGCCATCCGCACAGCCCCGGAGGAGGCTCCAAGAGGGTTCAGTCAGGTCCCGCATCCCCCGCGAGGTGAGGAGCCAGGCTCTGACCCCTGCGTGACAGCAAAGCCTGACAGACACAGGCTTGTCACACCAGCCCCTCAGGAGCCCGGAGCTTGGGGCTGAGGCCGGAGGGGTGGCCAGACCCACCACAGGCTCTAACAGGGGCGTAGGGGAGGAGGAGAAAGGACGGAGACTCAAGTCCCAGGCAAGCTACTTTTCCCCAGAAAGGCCTCGTAAAAGGGGGAAATGCAAGGTGCTGCAGGAAAAAGGGGTAAAGACTCCACCCGGGGGTGCTGGTCTGGGCCCCAAGCCTCTCCTCTGCCCTTTGGTGCCTCTTGTCAGTGTGCGTGTGGGAGATTTCTTAGGACTGAGCTGTATACTGAAGTGATGTCTTCCAAGTTGTAGTTCGTTCTCATGTTGGGAGTTCGCCATGTTGGGATCATGAAGGAGGAGGTGATTTCCTCCTCCTTCCCTGTGTGGCTTCCCCAGGATTTTGAGGGGGTTCATCCCTGATTCCTGGTAGCCCATAAATGGTAAGAACACCCCGCATGCCTTAGAGATGCCCACCACTTTGGCTTTTCAAAGCACAGGCATATCTACCTCTAATGATCTTCTGCTCCCGTCTCGTGTTCTTTCTGCCCCCACTCTCCATCTTGGTTTCCCAAAGGAGCTGTCTTGTGTGGCTTTTTTTGTCTGACTCGATTGCTATCATAGATGCAGATGCAATCTTCCCGTGAGGAAAAGCTCTTTCATCAATGTGCTGAAAGTCAATGTGTACCTCAGGACTGGCTCCCCCAAAGTCGGTTGGCTCTCTCAGAGGTTGAAGGGTTCCAGGGCACTTGACTAAAGCAGAAGCGAGAGCTACACTAAGGATGAGGAACCTGTTGCATCGTTTCATTAGTATGAACGAGTAGCCTCTCGGGCTATCTGGAACATTCAGACGCTCGAAAGGCATCTGTGTGACGCCATGGCTGTGGGGATGCCCAACTGGACTCCACGGGGGGAGGTGGCCTTCTGCGCAGGCTGGCCCGTGTTACCGGCCACCTGCCGAGTGACGGGTGCTCAGGTGGCGAGGGTCCAGGGCAAACCTTATCTGAGGAGAAGTCATTCACAAAGTCCCCCCGGCTTCCTGCTCTTGGCCCAATGGCAGAGGCAGACCTTTTCCTCAGAAATCGTTGTAAAGGAAGCGGCATGATTCCTTCCTTAGAAAGCCAGGAGTTGACCCTTTTGAGCCCTCTCTCCCTCCGAGAAGGAAGACCTGGAAGCTAGGCACGCGGTTCTTTCCACAGACAGTTACACAGCCCCGCTGAACCCCCAAACTGTCGTCTACAGGTGTAAGCCTTTCAGAAAAGCCAACCGGATGTGCTCGTACTATTTCCTCGAAGGACAATGAAAGCAGGCAAATACCTGCAGTACATTCTGTGCAGAAATGTGCTGCTTTAGCTCCAGGCTGATTGAAATGGGTAGGGAATGCATTCAGGGGATGAACGTGACCCTAGCAGTAAAAAAAAAAAAAAAAAAGTAGACAGAGGGTAGAATTTTAAGCTAAGAAAAAGGAGGGGGAAGGAAGTGTTCTCAATTCTTTTTTCTTTTCTTCTTCCTAGCAAGAACCAGTTGAGTCATCTTTGGGGCTTAGTAATGGAGTAAGTGATCTTTCTCCTGAGTATGCCGTCCTGACTTCAGCTATAAAAAATGAAGTGGATAGTACGGTGAACATCATAGGTAAACTGTTTTGACATCTCATTTTTTATCTACACCAGCAGCCCCCTGGGGTCTAAAATTTGTAAAACGTGATTTGAAATAACATAGTCAGTGGGAGGAGGTCTTGGAACCATCTCAGAATGCGAAGTTCCAGCCCCCAGATTTCAGGGCTGAAGAATAAAGGCCTTTGAGGACCAGATAAAGGAACTTTTGATGGGTCAGCCTCAAGAAAATAGGCCAAGAGTGACTTCCCAGGAGACTCCAGTAGATGAAATGGGCCCCCCCCACCCGTGCCCCAGTGGCTCATGATTAGCGGTTCTCCATCTTTCAGTAAGCGGTCCCATGGACAAAAGTGTTATTCTTTGAACTTGGGGACAAGGAGAGGGAAGGCTGTCCTCATGGGTCCTCTCAGAACCTGGTCGGTGGCATAACCTGCCACGAAAGTGGAGCTCTTCTTACAAATGAAGGAACTGAGGCACAAGAGACCTGTGGCCAGATGCCACACTTTGATTCTGCAAAGATTCTTGAGCACCTTCCACAGACCAGACAGTGCTAGAAATAGGTTGGGGAACAGGACAAGCCCCATCCCTAGTTCTGTGGAAGGAAACAGTAAACACCTACGGCCACAGATGACTACCGCTAGCATGTGTGGAAAATGCTGCAAAGAAGAGAACAAGGGAGAATATCTGGGGCCAGAGTTAGATGAGAGGCTTCTGGAAGCTTCTGGAAGGAGTGGCATTTCCTCTGAAGTGGTTGGGTGAGGGGGAGCCCTGGGACTGCCAGACGTGGACCCCCACGTAGAAACCCGCTTGGAGGGCTAAGGAAGTCCGGGGAAGGGGGGAGCCCAGGGAGAGGGTTGAAGGGTGGGGTCCTGGGGGCTTTTCCAGCCATGGGAAGGACATTGGGTTTTATTCCCAAACTGCTGGAGGGTATGTTTCAAAAAAAGTTTTTTTAAATTGAAGCATGAGAGACAGTCAAGTGCACAACTATTTTACACACACACACACACACACACACTGTAAACCCCACCCCTTGGAGGGTTTTAGGCAGGACGGGGACCAGAGTGAATTTCATCTCAGCCGGATCCACTGGGCCTCGGCTGTGAGTGGATGGTGGAGGCCTTGCAGTGAGCTCGTCTTCCAGCTCCAGCCCCGGAATCCAGAAGCAGGCTTTGCCCTCCGGCCCGTTGTGGTCCATTCAACTCTTCTCCATTTTGTAGTCTGTCAGGGTTCTGATGCTGGTAAGAACCAGAGAGATCACGCAGAACGAGGAGAGCAAACCTCCTGTCCAGGTGCCTTCCCTTCCGGGCCCTCGGCTGCAGACAGGAGGCCTCAGTTGCTACAAATGTCAGTCCCTCCTCCGCCTCCTCCCCGAGGTTTTGGAGTTTGGGAAGTGGCGTGGAGTACGCAGGGACTCCCTTGAACGCTGAGGGCTTTGGCAGAGGGAGGTGTGAGGGAAGGATGGGAGGGCGAGCCTGCCCCTTGGGAGTGACCAGCACTCGCATCGCCCGGAGCTGCCTCACCCTCCTGGGTTCTCATCTCTCTTCCTCTCCTCAGCGGGCGGCCTCTGGAAGGCTGTGCCCAATGAGCCCTCTAAAAAAAAAAAGAGAGAAAAAGAAAGAAAATGTTTGCCAAGACTCCAGACACTTTTTCTTAAGATTCAGCTACCTCAGCGATCTGGTTGGTTTTGAGCTCTCCTTCATTTATGAGGTGAATTCAGCCTCAGATAAAATGGTGAAAAAGTCACAGTAGTACAGAGTTTTCTTTACCTTTTTTAAAAAAAAAACAAAACAATGAAACCATCTGGTTGAGTCTTTGACATGTAAATTCTCTGTCAGGTTGATTGTTCTTTGCCCTTTGGTATGATTGCTGCGATGGGGCGGCTGGTGCTGATTTAACTTCCGGGGCAGAAGCCGGAAGCCGGAAGCCGGATGCCCAGTTTGATTGGAAAATCACCTGCTGGATTAAATGAGTCTCTTCCTTGGCCTAATAGTAAAATAATAACAGAGGGCAGTAAAAGGAGTTTGAATATCTCTAATTAGTTGGTGGCCCTTACAAAGGTACATAATAATACAGCAAGTGGATCCATGTGAGTTTTTTAAAGAAGGGGGTAATTTGTGATCATCTTGAACACTACCTCGGATTTTAAACCCTTCCTAGATTTTGTCTCCGCTCCCGCCGTGACCATTAATTAGCCATCCCCAGCCTTCGTGATTTGTGGACCGAGGTGAGAAACGCAGGGATTCTGACTCCCAAGGCCATGGTGGAATTTGGAAGATTGTCTCTCTCGACCTTTTAAAAATATCTGATTTAAAAAAAACATGACACCGTTTCTTGCTTTCAGTTCATGTGTCTCTGAGCCCAGAGTTCATTCCGGTTTTGTCTTCAGGCCCCCAGAAGGAAGTTTCCGGGTGTTTTTCATTCTGCTTTTGTAAGCCTATATGTGGGTAAGATTTAAATTGGGAACTGAAATGAGTGTTTTGTGTGGTAGCAGGTTTTCACGTGGTCTCTCGGTTCCTAGCGAGGGAAATAGATTGAAAATCTGTAAGTGAAGGCAGCGGAGGCTAGCTGCCCAGTCCATTTTCATTCCAGGCGGGAATTCACTGCGAGTGAATCCAGCAAGTGGACGAAACGGGGACTCCAGCAGGCGGACGAAACACTCGCCCCGACGCAGGAACTCTTGCTTGATGGCTGCCGTGGTTGACTTTTATTCTTGCCACGAATTCCACAGCAGGCACACACACACACAGGGGCACGCTTGTGGCTGTCGGCGGGCTGGGCCCTGGTCTTATCCTTGACAGCCGAACGCGCTTCCCGATTAGCCAGTTGTGCTGGGATCCCAAAAAGGAGCGCGGTGTCTTAGCACTTAAGACTTGTCTTCTAATGTTCCACCTCTCCTGGATGATGAAATGGCCCAGGTGAGCAGGCCCAAAGGCCTAGCCCTGCTTTCCTTTGAAGGGTGGTAGAAAAAACAAAACAAAACAAAATCCAAGGAAAACAAAAGAAAAAACTCCTTATTTTTATTTTTACCTTTCTTTAGCATTCAATTCTTTTTTGTGTGCGGTGACTTCTGTTTTTAGGAAGCGGAAGACACCAGCGACATGTTGAATGGTTCTGACAAGACCCTGCCGGCGTCTTGCCCAGGTTAGCAGAGGTTTTGCTGAGCTGGATTGGAAATCCTCTCCAGGCCAGGGTAAAAAGTTTGCAGGTGCGACGCTCTGTCAGACTTGCCTGGGCGGTGCTTTATAACCCCATTGTGTTTCTTGATAAAAGATGACCCCACCCTTCAATAAAGCAAAGATTGCTGTGAAACCAGGAGGCTATTCAGTACTCCCAAGTCAATCAAGCAACCCTCAGTGACTAGACATACAGCCATTAGGAAATAACGCGATTCGGATATTGTCTGCCCACAGTGCACCTTCTGGGATGTACTTTTTTTTTTGGTAATGGCTCCCAGGTTGGACAGATTTGAAAAGTAAAGCTTGAGTAGCTCTTTAGACACGCTTAGAAATTCGGGTATCACCGAGAGGACTTGCAGTTGCAAGAGAACAAGTCACAGCATAGAGACCCCCTTCGGGTCCCCACGGGGGTGTCGTGGTTGTGACTCAAGGTTGGCAGCGTCGGGTACCAGAATTCGTAATGATTTGCGGATGGCCAGAAGTGACGCTAGGCTGTGGAACTGTGTCTTCCATCTTTTTCCAGCCCCTTTGTTCACTCTTCTTTTTTGCTATTTTTTTCTGGTGCGTAACATGTAAAAAACTCCATCTACAAGATAAAAAATAGCTTGAGGTGGATCTTTAGATGGAAGGCTCCCCTCAGGAGGGGGAGGGAGTGAAGGTCTTCCATGCTCCTTCTCGGTGGGCTGTGTGCCACGCCTTCCTCAGGGAGGGCAGAGCTCTCTGCCCTTCAGGAAACAAAGCATCCAATTTTACCAGAACTCCTAGAAAACTCTGAGCAATATGAAACTCCATATGAGATGTGAAACCCAAATGTCACAATATACCCAGACCCAGAACTGATAATGCACTGTATTTTTCTTCAGGGGACTGGACCAGGGAAAGCCTGGTCACAGATGTGGGACTGCATGGGATGCTCTCAGTTGCCATGTGCCAGCACGAGCCTTGGCAGTAGTTTGGCTTTGCCTTTCAACCTTGGAAAGTTATTTGCCCAAGAAACCTGCCATCCTTTTTTATGAGGCTGTATATTTCTCACCCTCCCCTCTCCCTTTCCACCCCCCTCATTTATAATTAACCATCGGCTCCTTTTTTTTTTTT
>CM052899.1:12052435-12063409 GCA_028534135.1 Potos flavus | reverse complement strand
TTTTTTTTTTTTTTTAAATGCCAATCTCACCATTGTCACCATTGCCCCCAGGATGAAGACCTGAGTCTCTCTTGTGTCCCCAGAGTCCTGCTACCTGGTCCCTGCCGACCCCTTTTATATTTGTTTTTGAACTTGAATTATTCTGAACATTTTGACTTCCGTGTGCCTATCCCTTGAGAAAGCGAGGTGGGCTGTGCATGTCGTCCTCGTGGAGCGGCCGTGAGGGCTCGTCCACACACCCCAGAAAGACACGGACGTTTGGCGGTTCTGCTGGGAAGTGTAAGCCGCTACCCCAAGAAGCCTCATCCACATCTCCGCTCCCAGACCATCGACCCTTGAGATGTGTTGACTAACTCGACTGAGATTTTATCGGGACAGATTATTTGCTCCCCTTTGTGGTAGCACGTGGCGCTGTTTTCTCACGGGAGTGAGGAGTGTATACTGCTCTGGTCACACTCTTGCTTCGCCCTGACTTACAGCCGCCCGTTGAGGTGGGCAGAGGCTGCAGCTGGGGCGGTCCAGCCCCTGCGAGCACAGAAGGCAATTCTCTGAAACCTTTAACCCCATAGTGACCGTCTTTCCCACCGTGGCGCATGGCCACCTAACCCAAATCGTGGCTGCATTTTATTTAAAAAAAAATAAAATAAAAAGCACACAGATTAGGAGTTAAAAGACGTGGCTTCTAGACCTACTCCTGCAGTTTTTTTTACTGACCACATGACCTTGGGCAAACTCCCTAGCCTCTCTGAGACTCGATTTCCTGAAATATAAAACAGAAATAATAATAATACTGATCCTGCCTACCACCCAGGGTTGTTGGGAGCACAAAATGAGCGTAGTGGAAAAATCACCGTGTAGTTAGAAGGTGGTAAAGTAGTATTATGATTACGATATTATCAAAATTCCATTAATATATATTTGAGTAAGGAAGGCAGCCTCTGCCCATGCTGCATCGTCAGTGCTAATATTAACAGTTTCAATTCTCGAACTTTCGGATAGGATCAAGAAGAAATTTCTCTCCACAGTACCGTGGATAGCCTCATTTTCTCTGCCACCGATAAGCTTAATGCTGAACCCTACAGCGACCCGGGCGACCTTGGCAGTCTGGCTGGCCTCTCTGGGCTTCGGCTTTCTTTAGCTATAAAGTCGTAGGACCACCCCACTCCCCCCTTCCAGAGCCCGGTGTTTTCATTTCTCATAGTCTCTGCCCCGAGAGGTTTCTGTGAGACGTGGGGGGCAACGTGAGGCACGGCTTTCTCAGGTGGAGCCCCACATTAAGTCAGCAATTGTTAATAAAATTAGAATGACCTTTTAAGGAACCAAACCGGTTCATCAGTAAGCAGCCATGAATAATATTGTTGCAATTCTTAGCGACTAAGTCCAGATAAAATTACATTCCTGTGGGTGACTCTTTTTCTGATGGGCTGACCCCATGTGCTGGAGAAGCTTTAGTGGATTCCTAGCCCCTCCAACCATTGGAGAATTTCCTCGGCACCCAATATAGAGCCGCTGAAAAGCAATTTCACTACTGGGTACGAGCCCGGAGTCTCATTACGGTGAGAGTCCTCAGTTTTTATCCTCAGATGGGCTTAGAAAGGCGGGAGCAGCCCGGTGGGAACTCGATGAGCCCCTTCGGTCGGGGGAGACCGTCCTGCGGGGCATTGGAGCTGGGCCTCGGGGTCAGGGAGAGTGGAATTTGATTCCTGGTTCTGCACTGGCTGGCCCTCTGACCTCGAATTAATATTTAACTCTCCACGTTGCCTTTCCTCGTGTCTAGAACGGGGAAGATAATTGTCTTTCCTCGTGGGGTAGTGGAGTCTTCCAGGTGGGAGGTCAGGGGTGAGTGGGAAAGCCAAACGTAAGTGCTCAGGAAGTGTTTGGTTTTGTTACTATTATTTATCGGTCAGGGTACTCAGGAGCCCCACACAGTGCCACTTTTTTTTTTTTTTTTTTTTTTAAGATTTTATTTATTTGAGAGGGAGGGGGACAGAGAGAGAGCACAAGCAGGGGGAACAGCAGGCAGAGGGAGAAGCACGCTCCCGCCGAGCAGGGAGCCCAATGCGGGGCTCGATCCCGGGACCCTGGGATCCTGACCTGAACCGAAGGCAGCTGCTTAACCGACTGAGCCCCCCAGGCGCCCCGCACGGTGTCACTTCTGACTTGATTGACTGTAGCAGATTGCTGACAGTTTGCTGTGTGTGTGTCTTTTTGGCTGTCAGGAGTCAGTGTTGTCACTTGGGGCAAAGGCCGGTGGTTCAGGGAACTCATGAGTGAGAGAGAGAGAGAGAGAGAGAGAGAGAGAGAGGTGGGTCAGATGATTAGGGCTAGTGCCTGAAATGCATCCAGAGGGCATCTCAGACGTTGGGAATCCCTTGCTTCTCCTCTGGGCTTGCAGCTTGTAAGTTGGGCCCCCCGTGATGTTCAGATGCGAAGTGAAATAGAGTAAAATGAACCCCTTTTAGTGTACAGTTCTGTGAATTTTGACAGAAGCACTCAGTTGTGTAACCACCACTACATTCAAGACCCAGGACGTTTTATCGCCCCCCCAAACATTTCCTCCCCTTCCCCCCAGCTCCTGGCTACCACGCCCCCTCTGTCTCCATCACTTCCTCTAGGTTCTGAAAAGCCCCCTTGCCAGAAGTCTTGAAATTCACTAGGAAGCATTCATTGTCACGTACGGTGTCTGCACGTGGCCGTGAGCTCCCGCGGGACTCAGGCTCGGGTCGGTGAGCCTCAGTCTGTCCGCTCGTCGGTCTGTTAGGCAGAGCTTCATGGGGCTGCTTGAGGCGGAAGCTATGAGCCATGTGCTGGGACTTGGTATGGAAGATTCCAATCCCGCTTCTCAGCTCTCTCAGGAGCCGCAGCTTGGTTGGGAGACGAGGCAAACAAATAAAAAGGTGCAGGGAGGAACACAGAATTAACTTGTGATATGAGGCAGAAAGTCAAAGTGGGACAAGGTTGTGTCACGTTGTAGTTTCGGCTGAGCAGTGGGGACAGCGAGGGAGAGGCGCTCTGGAAGGAGAGATCCGTCTGTTCTGGGGTGGTCAGGAGAAGGCTCTAGAAAGACAGAGGCATTGTGAATAGTGCCTGTTGCTCACCCTCCCCTTCCAACCCTTTTCAGTCCTCAGACTGGAAAAAAATACTCCACTTTCTCAACTCTTTTCATGTGGCCTCTCCCCGGCCCCCTTCCTTTCCTTTTCTTCTCACAACTGTCCTAAACTTAACTTCTAGAGCATTCTGTGCTGGCCCAGAGCCCCCACCAGAGTTCTCACAAGCTGAGCCCTTGACCGGGTTGATGGTGTTCGGCCCCTCCTCGTACTTGACAGCAACGTCCCTCACAAAGTAGGTGCTCAGTAAATCTCCCGTGAGTTGAATGACCGAGTTGGGCACTGTGGGGGAAAAGCAGCGAGGGAGAGAATTCCTGGTCAGAGCAAGGGGCTGTGAGAGGACAGGAAGACGTTTGAGTTGCTGCCGTTGTGTATGCTCCCAGCTCGCTTGCTGTCCACTTGGAACGACAGGGCAAAAGAGAATTGAATTTTGGAGGGTCGGAAGTGAGAGTGGTTTTGATTTAAATCAAATTTATACAAGACCTCAGTCACCTCAGTGGGCAGGGTGTCGCTTATCTCCAGGCCCTCCTCAGACACACGCGGGCGCACCCCGTTTGCTTTCTATCCTCCAGCTGCTTTTAGGACTTGGGAAATCTTGTTTTCCTGCCGTTTTATCTTCCATGGGAGAAGAGGCAGAAGAGACTTGAGGGAGGTCAGTGCCTGCACTCAGTCTGGGTCTGGTGAACTGCATAATGGACGCTCTTCGTGCTCAAGTAAGATAGTCCAAAGGATAAAATAAGAATTTGGGAGACTGCCTGCCGTACATAGCCTGCCTTCCTTTTCTTTAATTGTATGCCCTCCAGGAGAACCTGAACAACATTCCATTTCCCTTCCTCTCTGAGTGCTGTGGCTCTGTGGACGGCTATCACATCCCCACATCTCCTTCCCCCAGCCTCTTGGGTGCCTTCCCTCTCTTCATTCCAGAACCCGAGAATTCTCACTCCCCTCTCAAGCCTTCTCTGAATAGAATCAGGTCATGTTCTCTCTACCTCGTGCTAGTCATTTCATCTCTCTCCAAAAAGCAATTAAAATGGGAACTCATTTATAAATAAAAATCCTGGAGCAATTAAAATACCAAGCGGTTGAGACAAGAACTTGTCCACGATGGCAGACTTCTCAAGAAAATCAGGACGCGGTGGCCTTTTTGCCTAACCTGATGGTCGAGAAAACAGGAGGGACAGGGAGCCCTGCATAGAACCTGAGCTGTGTGTGACTTCGGGGAAGTTAATCTACCTCTCGGTGCCTGAGCTTCTTCATTGATGAAAGGATTAGGACAGCTTGCGTGTCATTCTCATGGGTGGAAATGTTAAAATAACTTACACAGGCCTGAGTAAAAAGCTGATTATGGTGACAAAGTATTTTGAGGCCCTTGGGGAAACATTGTGATTCCTTTGTTGTTTCCATTTGTTTATTGGTGCCAGTTTTCAGGGATGTTTCATTCAGTCAATTGCCAACGGAAGTATAAGGTCAGTTCTGTTTAAAGGTAGGGGAGGGCATTAGGGGCTTTCAGATTAACAATGAGGCACCACTACAGTGAAAACTCTGAAAGGTTTCGAAGTGGCTGAAGTAGGAAAATAGTGACCACATCAAAAGCTGGTGAGAAGGGTGCATGAATCGTGAATCGTGAGTTGTGAATCGGGTCATCCGTACATTGGTGGGAATGTGAAACAGTGTAGCCACGCCAAGCAATAGTCGGGCAGTTTCTTGTAAAAGGAAACATGAAGTTACCATGTGATCCAGCAATTGCACTCTTGGGCCTTGATCCCAGAGAAATGGGATATATAAAACCTATATACCTATACACCAATGTTCTTGGCAGCCTTATTTGTAATAGCCAAAGAATGGAAACGACCCGGAAGTCCGTCAATGAGCTGAATAGTTAAACTAACTGTGGTATATCCACACCGGGGAATATTACTCAGCCGTGGAAAGGAACCAACTGTTGACATGCACTACACAGCAGTGTGGATGAATTTCCCGGGAATTATGCAGAGTGAAAAAAGCTCCTCTCACCAGGTTACTGTGTGAGCTCGTTTATGAAACATCCTTGAAAGGACATAAATTACGGAACTGGGGAACAGATGAGTGGATGTCAGGGATTAGAGACGGTGGGGAGGAGAGGCCGACGGAAGTGGGTATAGGCGATGCTTGTGATGATGGGCCTTTTCGTATTTTGACTGTGCTGGCAAATACATGAGATGACATATGTGATAAAGTCCATAAAACTAATTACACACACGTATACACACACACGCAGAAGACTACGAGTGAGACTGGGCAAATGTGAACAAGATGTGTAGAATGTTATCAGTGTCAGTATCCTGATACTGGGCTACAGTTTTCCAGGATGTTTCCATTGGAGGAAACTGGATAAAGGACACCTAGGATCTGTCTCTATTATTTCTTCCAACTGTATGTGAATCTACAATGTACTTGAACTAAAAAGTTTAATTAACAAAAAGTTGAGGCAGGATTCAGAACCAGGGTGGTGGGAATTCATCTCCTCAGTGTCCTGGGGAGCTGGTGTGCGGCTTGGGCAAGCATTCTGGCCCGTTGTTCTGATATTTCCTCCCCTGGTTACATCGCCTGGCGGGTAGGAAAGGGCTGGGAGCATGAACAGAGCCCCCACAGCTGGAAATGACACAGTGGAGTGGATTCTGGTCGTCCTTTCTCCTTAGTACGATTTAATTGTGTCTCTGGACCCAGGACCTGGAAAACAGCACAGCAGCCTCCTTTGGAGCAAGAGCAGAGGACAGAAATGGGTCAAGTTCAAAGCACTGTCTGTCTGGCCCTGGGGCTAGCTCTGGGTGCAGCCTCTGGTCCTGCAGGCTTGGCTATGACCGGATTGGGTTTGGGACATTGCCACATGTAAGCACCATGAGCCAGCATGCTGGAAATGCCCCGGGGAGTCAGGTTCCTGGCAGAGCTGCTTCTCCAAAGACATTAACCCAAAGCTGAGGCCGGGTTCTTCAGTTTCACGGCCGATGACATGTGGTGACTGAGAATCTGATTCCTGACTCTTCAGCTCTTTGGGGACAGGTTGTCTTTCTTGAGAGTGCCTGCCAGCGTGGGGAGTCAGGCATCGGTGCGTGATGGCTGTCTTGTCCTTGAAGTTGTAGGACAGTCACACCTGGACAGCAACATCGAGGATCAAGAGATTGTCGCTAACCCTCCGGACATCTGCCAGGTTGTAGAGGTGACCACTGAGAGTGACGAACAGCCAGTCAGCATGAGTGAGCTCTACCCTCTGCAGATTTCCCCCGTGTCTTCCTATGCAGGTAAGAGGGTCGGAGGGAACCTTTGGAGCTGAGCAAGGATCGGGGGTGGGGGACAGCCCCTCAGTGGGGGGCCAACTGCTTCACCGCACAGCAAAGAACCTTTCCTCCATCCTGGGAATTATTCTTGCTTTATTTTCTCCACGAACATCTTCTTGGGTACTTGCGTTCTCAGAAGACGTGGCCACAGCATTCTTGACTCGATCACCCATAACGTTTTCGTGCATGACTAACAATATTTCTTTGGAGAAGTAGTTCATCGATGTCTATTTCATTAGCATAAATCATCAGAAATCCGGAAGGGTGTTTTCAGTGGAATCTGAGTTGGACCAAGCTGGATAGAACCTCGAAGACCATTCCTTCCAGCTCCTTCAGAATTTTTGGAAGTGAAGGCATGTGTCCAAGGTCACATGGCCCGTGAGTGTCTGGGTCAGGACTTGAACTCAGCCTTGAGACACGGAGTCTCATTCCATCCCGCCGTGTTTACTAGTTTCACTTATTTTCCCCTTCTCTTTCAATTAAGTGCAGCTTCTAATCCGGCCAGGTGCCTGAGCCCGGCTCTGATTCCCCAAGGAAGGACCACATAACGACCCGGGAATTGACCCAGACAGTCCTGGGATCAGAACCAGATTCAGGCAGTTCTTCCATCTTCGAAGAACAAAGTGGTGGCTCCGCTGTCTACCACCGTTACATCATCTTACGCTCTCCCACGATCTCCGCTTCATTTTCTGGGGACTCGATTATAATTAGAAATATAAATTCTGAGTCAGTGTTACTGCTTGCAGACATTAAAAATAGAAAACAGAGGCCCTATCCCGAGGAGCTCTAGTCGGCTCTAATACACGTTCAGGAATCTTCCCAGTGTCCTTTATGTGCCTCCAGACAGCGTCCTAAAGTTCGGGGGCCTCTCCAGTGGCTGGCACACAGTCAGTATTAGAATTAGGTTGCTTTAAATGACAGGGTCTTTGTGAGTTGTCAGCCACTGACCTAACCTTCTATTTTCTGAACACCAACTTTCTATATTTTTAGCTGATTTTTTAAAATTGTGGTTAAATGGACATAGCCCAGAATTTGCCGTTTTCGCTATTTTTAAGGGCACATTTTGGTGCCAGTAAGTGCATTCGCCTTGTTGTGCAACCGTCACCACCATCCAGCTCCAGAACTTTCTCATCTTGCACAACTAAAACTCTGTCCCCGTGAAACACCAATCCCTCCTCCCTCTCCTCCCCCACCCCCCAGCCCCTGGCAACGCCCCGCTCTACTTTCTGCCTCCGTGATTGGCTGCTCTGGGTAAGTCACGGGAGTGGAATCGTACCGTGCTTGTCCTTTGGGGATGGGCTGATTCCGCCTAAGGTCCCCGAGATCCTGACTTTCTTCTATGCCTAGAACATAGAAGGAACGTGAGAGCGACCCTCGGCTATGAGAAGCTTATAATCTGTCAGAGAGGACAAGCTGGCCACAGGTTGTTTCGTCATCACGTTCTGAGCCCCTACCTATGTGAGATCCTTGGCGGTCTTTGCCAAGATATAAACTCCTGTTTGCTGCATGGTTATGGTGCCCTGGGAACTGTGCCCCATCAGCCTGGGTATCATCGTTAGTCCCTCTTTAAAAATTAGGAAGCTAAGGTCAGTGTGGGTAAGGCAGTGTGTCCGGGGAAGGACGGTGAGAACCCCTACATGTCGCCGGTCGGTACCAGAAGCCTGCGCTCAGCCCTTCCCCAGTGACCCTTCCCCAGGCACGTGCACGGGGCTCTGTGCTGCAGAACGCGCCCTCATCCCCGATCTCCAGGACCCACCAAAGGGGGCAGAGTGGCGTGTTTATGCCTTCATTTTACAGTTGACATAACACTAGGCTGCTTTGCTTACATTTGCGCAGCCATGGCTGGAAACGTGTGACTTTCTCCTACATGGTGCTGCTGCGGGCATTATTCCAACCCATGTGGCTGTTTCAGATTTTTGTAAGGGTTGGAGCTTCAGAACCGACTTCTCTGTGTATCTGTTGGAGCCTTCCTGAAGCCTTCTGGAGGCTTCTGCAAAGACGTCATCTTGCTGTTCTGCCCTCAGTGGCATTTTGCCTCGGCAGAAGAATCCCAGGAACAGCTGAGCCATGCAGAGAGAGATGAAAATTGCATTACCCTTTTCAGGACATTTGCATAGATTTGAAAAGAAGGATCGCAGTGCCAGGCTGGCAGGCAGCGGGAGTTTTGTTGGAGGCTGACTCTTCAGTCTGGTCTTTGGTTCTCTCCCTTGTTTTCATTGTCTGAATTCTCCAGAACCTTCTGGAGTGAGGCTCATTGGTTGGAGCCACGATGGTTCATCACTGCTGCTTTTCCAGAGCTTTACCTGGAAATTTACCGAAATTTACCTGTTAGGGCCCGTGGCCGGTTGAGGTCTTTTGGTCGAGGAACTTTATAGCATTCTGCTGGGAAAGGCAGGTTTTGGGTTGTCATTCACCCCCTTACTGCTTGTCTGGTTTTTTGTTTATGTTTTTTGGGTTTTTTTGTTGGTGGTGGGTTTTTGTTTTGTTTTTGTTTTTGTGATAAGATTCCTTTGTTTGGACTGAAATTCAACTGGATTTCAACTTCCTCTCACCATTTCATTCACTTGCTTAGGAAACTGATATTTGGAGGTGGCTGTTTGCGATTTTTTTTTTTTTTTACCCTTACTGGTCACTGACTTATAATCCAGTAGTATTACAAACCGATGGTCCATTTTGCAAGTCCATCTTCTCTATGGTCTAAGTGGTGAGCAAGAAAAAAGGAGGTTTCCTTGAGTGGAGGTACTTGCACGGGATGTTTCGAGACAACATAAAATTCTCGTTGGACTCTTAGAACTTTCATCCCGCGGAGAGATATCCCAGAGCCCACCCTTGGGAAACCCCGGAGGACAGTCATTTTATGTTTAAAGGTCTTCTGTACGGTGGCATCTTGCCTGATGTGTGTATAAGCCCAAGATTTTACTAGGTTATTGATGGTTTAGTGAAAGAAAGCCATAGGAGGGTTTTATGGAGGGCTGGGCGAGGGGATGGAGAAGAGAGCGTAATAGAAAGGATTAATTGGTTGTAACCGAGAGACCTCTTGACCAGCAACTAGCAAGAAAGACTTTGGGTCCCCACGGAAACTGGAGCAGGCTTGCATTTTGTTGGGTGGGACAAACATAAAAGTGCTCTGAAAGGAAGAAGCGTCTGATTTGGACCTTTCAATCGAACTTTCTAGGGAATTGAGGAAAAGGATCAAGGGAAAGAAATCCTTGCCAATCTTATTAGTAAAACTTGTTGAACAAGAGCCTTCCGGAAAATGTACCAGGATGTCAGAATGCAAAAAAAGCTTTCACACTAAGCCTCCTGTCTCCCTCCCCAGAATGGTCCTGAGGTGGTTTGACAATAAATACCGGGCTGAAGGGGCTTACGAAGCTAAGACTCCCTAGAACCACAGTTCTGGAGGAAGAATCTCTGAGATCAACCTGTCCCAGGGTTGATCCCCTTCCTGCTGACCAGTCACTTTCAGGGACACTGGGACCACAGTGTTGAAACGAGATATATGTGTACTGTTCCAGGTCCTCACGGACCGGCTTTTCCGCTTAGTCACACCACGTTAGTGAACTACTCCAGTTTCTTTTTATTCACTGTATTCACCACCAATAAAAAACAGATCTAAACTCTTCAAGAGGGAAAATAAAATAATAGTACAGGCTGATACTCGGCGGTGGCTTTGATCTGCACGCAGCCGCTGCCGTGAACTCATTTGCGATATAAGAAGGGATGTTGAGAACGGCAACGGTGAAGGAGAACCAAGGAAACGGAGGAACATAGGCCTGTGCGCGCCCAACAAAGCGCCGTGAGCCAGTGATGTCCGGGTGGCGGCGAGAGCCACGCTTATTCCGGAGAGAAGGGTCTCGGGTCCTCAGCTGGAGCTTGAGGCATCTCATGCTCCTAGGGGAAGGGCACGCAGGGCCATTCTTTTAAGCAATGAAAGCTAGAAATCTCAGCTTGCTAATATGGAGAGCCTTTAGAGTTACTCCAGAAGCAGGTGATCTTAAATTTAGAAGCCACGCTCTCCGCCAACGTTTGCGTTAGCTGAAAATGTCAGTTCAGAACATGCACGTCTTTCCTTGTCGCAGACTGGTTCCCTGAAGCTTTGAAAACTGGGTCCTTGAGGGCAGTGAGCATGCCGATCGTGTTCCTGGTCCCTGCGGGGTCTTACCCAGGAGTCTGCCTGGGTTCTGGTTTCCACCCCGTCCCGCGGCTGGGGCTGGGGCTGGGGCTGGGGCGGGATCCCAGAACCTCGGTGCTAACTGCTCATTTCCACGGATTTCCAGCTGCCCCCGCCCCCTCCCATGTCTGCTGGCGTCTGTTTGTTTGTTTCTATTCGAAGGGGAAACAGGAACAGAAGATGACGGTATTTATGGAAGGTAATTAGGAGCAAAGAGGGTCTAGACAAGTATGAGAGGAAGAGGAACCCTGGCTTTAGGGCACAGAGAGAGCTAAGCATAAAAATGGAAAGGGGATCTTGAAATTTCAGCCGGGGCGGCAGGAGCGCGGCGGGAAGCGGAGCCTGGTGTTCCAGGCCCGGCCCCAGAGTCCGACGTGCAGTT
>CM052899.1:12038087-12052335 GCA_028534135.1 Potos flavus | reverse complement strand
GGTTGTCAGCATTTTCACTTTCCTTGTTGAAGGGATGAACCTGGGGCTCACTTTATCCCTTTGTTCTTTAACCTTTAAGTTCTATGGGGCTAGTGCTCTGAATGGTCGAAAGGGCTCCGTCTGGGCTCGAGGTGTCCAGTCTCTGCTGCACCACGAGCCGGGTGGGCCTGGAGGTCAGCCACTCCGTAGGTTTGGGATGGAAAGAGGTAGAAGGTGCTAGAGCCCCCGAGCTCTTCTGCACAAGGTGGGGGTGGGGCGCGATATGAGCTGCTTCCCACCGAGGATCTCTGCAGGGGCGAAACACGGCCGGCACAGCCCCGGCCCCAGCCCCAGCCCCGGCCCCCGGCCCTCTATAAACGATCCCCGTGATGCTCTCTCTAGGCCTCAGCTGTGGAGGAAGGACTCAGACTCAGGGATCTCTAAGGCTCAGTGTATTTCTCTACCCTCCATGCTGTCATTTCTCAATGCTGTAGACACGGAAGAGCTGCCCACCCTCGATTTTTTATTTAAAGAAATGACAAATATTTTATTTAAAAAAATTAAAAATTTTAGCTTAAAAAATTATTTTTTTTTATTTAAAAAAATCTTGTACTATATGTACAGATGATGTGTAATCGCTAGCCATTGGCTTTGACTCTGTTCATCTAGCCTGTTGTGCAAACCCAGTGTTGAGCAAGGCGGGTGAGCTCAGGCCAAGGGCGTGCTGTGGTTCATTGAGTGCACGCTGAGGGCCAGGCCCTGCGCTCGGCCTTTTCCCACACGTCCTCTCGCGGACTCATCACTTAATCCTCTCTGGAGGATGTTAATACTCCCATCTGACGGATGAGGCAACTACACTTTGTGAAGCTAGGGAGCCCGCTCTGTGTCTCACGGCCGGATCAGCATGGTAAGCGAACGAGTTCTCTTGCTGCTTCACAACACAACCACGAACTCTGTGGCTTCAGACAACACGCGTGTGTTCTCCCACCCCAGCGTCTGAGGGTCGGGAGCGCAGGCACGGCTGAGCTGGGTTCTCGGCTCAGCCTATCGCGCCCGCAGACCTGTGGTCAAGGCGTGGTCCCGGGCTGCCAGCTCGTCTGAGGGCGGAATGGCGGGGAGGGGGTCTACTTCTAAGTCCCGTGATTTGGGGTGGAACGTAGTTGTTTGCGGGTTGTCCGACTGAGAGCCTTGGTTTCTTGCAGGCTGTTGGCCGGAAGCAGCTCTTGGGTCGTCATGCAAACCCTTCCAACATGGCTCCTTGTTTCCTCAAAGCCAGCAAGGGAGAAAGTCTCCTCACAAGACAGGGTTCAGTCTTACTTAACGTAACGTCCCATCGCTCACCGTGTTCTGTTGCTTCCAACCAAGTCGCAGGTCCCAGCTGCATTCCAGATGAGGGAATCCCAACAGCAGGTAGACACCAGGAGAGGAGGATCATGGGAGCCCCCCTAGAATCTGTCCACCGCAGTAACCCGGGTGGAAGATGCCACTTTATAAACCCAAGGTATAAGCAGGAAAGGGACGTGAGGTAAAGGAGGGATCCACAAGTGGGGGTGATCCAGGAAGGCTCTGAACTGGGACTGGAGTGAAGTGGAAGAAAGCACGAGTGGGGTGTGTGGATAGAGCAGCCCTGAGGAAAGCGGGTGATGTGGACGCGGGAGCGAGCCGAGGTCCGGGGAGCAGAGAGAAGATTGGCACCGTGGGGGCCAACACCCCAATCCTGGGAGGTAGCGGCCATGAGAAGACGTAGCCTGGCCCTCGGAGAGGGAGCTACCCCCGACCCTAAAACCTTTCTCTGACGAAGGGCCAAAATCAGAGAAATACAACCCCCTCGAGCGTCTCCCCAAGTATAAGCGTTCATTGAGCCTCACAAAGAGGGTGAAGATCATGAGTTCACTGACCCATTTCTCTTTCGAAAAAAAGAAGTGCTGATATATTTTTTAAACACTGCCTGAGCCTCCCCACAGCTCGAGCGGCAGGAATGATGGCCCTGTGTTTTTCTCTCTGTGAACAGAAAGCGAAACTACCGATAGTGTGCCCAGTGATGAAGAGAGCGTCGAGGTAAGCATGGCGGCTGCCACTCGGCTCCAACAGACGCTGTGGGAAAGCCTTCCCCACCAACACCCCGGGTTCCTTGCTGCTAGTCGCGTTTTTCCACGTCCGATCATGAGTTCTACTGGAGGGGTGTGTGTGTGTGTGCGCGCGCGTGTGTGTGTGTGTGTGTGTGTGTGATAAAATATACATAACGTGAAATTTTACTGTACTTCTGGATTTTGAATTACACATTTAAGCTTTGGGAGCCGACTGGGAGCAAAGAGAGTAAGGTGTTCCTTTTAGAAAAAGAGGCTATGACGGCAGGAAATGGAGACTGAAGTGAGGCCATTGTTGATATTGTTGATATTCTCACCGCTCTACACATCCTGATTCACCAGCGGAAACAGAAGGGCCGAGTGGCCAAAATCAGTGACCGGAAGTCACCGTCAGAAAGTGCTAAGCAAAAATATCTCCGTGGTTACCTGGGGTCCCCTCCCTCTGTGATCCGTGCCCGGAGGCTAGGTGTGCGTTCAGTCGGGATCCGGAGTCTGCTGCTTCCCACTCTCCTGCTCCAGGCTGGGCTCACACAATGGCAGGAAATGGCTGTCACCGCCTGCTTTTGTGTCTTGTGTTTGAGAGAGAAAGAGGGAGAGACTGACTGACTAATGGTGGTTTCAATTCGTGAATTCCCAGTGAATTAAACACTTCAAGTGGAGTCCAGGAACTCTGAAGAGACAGGAAGTGTAGATCCTCACAGACATTCCAACCCCGTTTCTTCCAGGTCAGAAAATTCCAGCACCTTCTTTGAGCGAAGCCACCCTTGAGGCCCCCTAATTTGCTTGGCACGCTGGAGCTCTAAAGCTGTCCCCATTTGAGCGCAGAGGGAAGGCATTCGCCCTCTGAGTTCCTCACTTCCCTTTCTCTGAAAGCGCAGATTGACTCAAAAGACTGGACTGGGCCATGAGTGAGGAAGCAAGACTCCATGACACACAGGCCGTGATGACCTAACACCTACCTCCTGATCAGGCTGGGGGGGGGGGGGGCAGAGGAGAGGGGAACCAGAAACCAAGTCCCTGCCTTGTTTTCCTGCCTTCATAGAACAGTTTCGGCGATTTTTCTGCGAGGTAGCAAATGGGAATTGGTGAAAGGGAAGAGAAACCGTTGCTTGGGACGTGAGCAGCTGGGCGTGGGTCTCAGTTGAGAGACGTCGAGTCGCAAGAAACTCAGTTAACACACCAACATGTGGGAGCAGGGGGGCGTTGTTTTGTTTTTTGTTTTTTCCAAAGCCATTCGATGGAAGGCAAAGGCAAAAAATCTGCGTCTTGATTCTCTTCTTTGAAAGGGACGACCCCACTGGCGGAAGAGGAACATCGAGGGCAAACAGTACCTCAGCAACATGGGGACGCGGAGCACCTACCTGCTGCCCAGCATGGCGACCTTCGTTACTTCCAGCAAACCCGACCTCCAGGTCACCATCAAAGAGGAGAGCTGTCCGGTGCCTTACAACAGCTCGTGGCCCACTCTACCGGACCTGCCCCTCGCCCCCTCCGTGACCCCCGCGCCCAGCAGCAGTCGGCCGGACCGGGAGACTCGGGCCAGCGTCATCAAGAAGACGTCCGATATCACCCAGGCCCGCGTCAAGAGCTGTTAGGCCTTCGACTTCCCCCGGTGGTTGTTGGGATTTCTTGGCTTTGTTTTGTTGTTTGTTTGTATTTTATTTTTTTCCTCTCTGACACCTATCTTAGACAAATCTAAGGGAAAAAGCCTTGACAATAGAACATTGATTGCTGTGTCCAACTCCAGTACTGGGCTTCTCTTTAACTCAGGACTCCAGCCCATTGGTAGACGCGTCTCCCGAGAGCCTGCTGGATCTCCCAGGGCTGCTCCCTCAAGTTCAAGGACGTCATAGGACCAACGCTCTCACGGGCAGCGAGGTGCTGCATTGCCTGCGGTCAAGGCCAGCATGGTGCAGTGGATGCCTCAGAACGGATGAGAAAATGTGAACTAGCTGGAATTTTTTATTCTTGTGAATATGTACATAGGGCAGTACTAGCGACGCGGCCGTCTGCTTCTGCACCTTATCTTAAAGCACTTACAGATAGACCTTCTTCTTGTGACCTTGCTCTATTTCTCAGCACACTCAGCGCCCCCCCCACCCCCCGCCCCCACCCCCACCCCCCGCCCCCTCCGCAGCCCTTTGTCCCGCTTCCCAGCCCAGCCCATCCAGTTCCTTTCCTCCTCCTCCTCCCCGCAAAGGCTGTGTTCCACATCCCTGAGGAGGAGAAGAAAAGGAGCTTCTCCACAGAGGTCCCATTTTTAAGACTGCTTTAAAAGAAAGAAAAAAAAAAGATAAAGAAAATCTAATCTGCTGTGCTTGAATGCCACGCGGTACAAAGGAAAACTATCATGGAGATATTATGCAAATTCCCAGATTTGAAGACAAAACTATTCTAATTCTAACCAGAGCAAGCTTTTTTATTTTTTATACAGGGGAATATTTTATTCAAGGTAAAATTCTAAAGAAAATATAATTGTTTTTTATCTTTTCTACAGCAAATTTATAATTTTAAGATTTCCTTTTCTTGTTTATCAGCAGTTGTTATTACATCCTTGTGGCACATTTTTTTTTTAATTTTGTAAAGGTGAAAAAGCTTTTATGAGCTCATGTAGCAATCAAATTATCCTGTGGATTGATAATAAATGAATATGATATATAGTTAAATTTTTAATGGGCATCATGCCTTACTTTGTCTGTGTCTGCTTGAGAGTTACCACCATGGGACAGGGGTGGCAAAGCGTCAGTGCTTCTTGGGGACCAAAACTTTCTCCCGTTTCAACCACAAGAAGCCCTGAAGGGTCCTGACGACGAAGATCAAATAGTCTCCTGTTTCGAGTGTTCACCCCGAGCCAGGTGCTCGGCTGCACGTTTAAATGAGCCACCTTCTTCACTCATCAAGGTTGTGTCCCAGATAGGGACCGAGCTCCATTTTGCATGGAAGAAATGGAGGCTTCAAATAAAAAATGCCTTTCCTCAAGGTCACATGGGTAGTAAGCGTCAAGGGCGTGAGTTAAGGCCAAGTCAGGTGTGACCATGGAGGGAGTCCAAAGCCACCCCACTACCTCCTTGTCTATTGTGGACACATTCCACCCACCTCTGTGCTTTTCCTGTTCTCATCCATAGGCTTATATGTATGACAAAAATTTTGTATTTATGTCACATAGCAGGCCCACGGGCGAGATGTTTTCAGTAACAGGAAATACACATTGGGCTCCTGGTCTACCTCAATCTTCTTTCCAGGACCCGGGGGCCTTAGAGAAGCATCTTCGGTACTTAGGGCGGGCATGTCTTTTTGCGTGACAGAACTCCGGACTCCATCACCCATTTGTCATTTCAAGGTGTGTCCCTGACCTTGGGAAAGCCACTGCACGAACCTCTCATGCATCCATGATGTCTATAAAATCAGAAAACTAAGACTTACCTGCCCATCTACTCCGTCCAGGCGTTGTGGAGGAGATTGCTAAGTTAATCTTTGAAAAGGTTCCTTCAGGGAAAGGACAGAGAGCTATTTTTATGCTTTTCTCCATGTGTGGCTGCAGACATAATTAGTGGTCATAAAATTATCCAGTTCGGAACAGAAATTAACTGAAGCATTTTACTGGTTGATGTGTTGGGTTGAAATGCCACATCTTGATGGACTGCTTCTGTGAGGAGCACTTTTGTTGACTGTGTGTCTACCTCAATTTCATGGGAAAGCCTCACTTTCTTAGTGAAAAAAGTCCTGAAGAGGAAGGGACGCTCCCAGCCTCCTAAGCCCTCTGCTCTTCAGCGAAGACCCGCTCTTCTCCCGAGTCCTAAATAAAGGAGTCCAGTTTCTAGTGACTTCTATCTAAGTCCTCTTATTTAGTCATCCTGTTTTATAATTTATAATTTTTTAAAAGATTTTATTTATTTATTTGACAGAGAGATCACAAGTAGGCAGAGAAGCAGGCAGAGAGAGAGGGGGAAGCAGGCTCCCTGCTGAGCAGAGAGCCCCATGCGGGGCTCGATCCCAGGACCCTGAGAGCATGACCTGAGCCGAAGGCAGAGG
Organism: Potos flavus; assembly: GCA_028534135.1. Taxonomy (NCBI): domain Eukaryota; kingdom Metazoa; phylum Chordata; class Mammalia; order Carnivora; family Procyonidae; genus Potos; species Potos flavus. Next base: position 12,046,237 of record CM052899.1, on the reverse strand, counting down.
CTTTAACCCACTGAGTCACCCAGGCGCCCCTAGTCATCCTGTTTTAAAATAAACTGAAAAAATAATGGCAGAAAGTGGCCCTAAGTCACGTGGCCTGGCAGTCAGAGGGTTAAGGTGGCTCCTGAGCCCCGCCCCCTTCCCCTTCCTGGCCCTTTCTGCAGCCCTGCCGGTCCCAGCCGCCATCCCCGCTTGTGTCCTCCACCTCCGTGGCTGTGAACTGACTTGCAGGAGCTTACCAGCTGAAAGAAAATTCAGGATTTGGAAGTGCGCAATTGAAGTACTAAAGATAATCATTTGTTGCCCATAAGGCCACGGAGAACGGAATCAACGGAATCGTGTTTAAGTGATTTCTGAAAGAGGCTGTGTCATTTCTAAGTGTCGCTTGCCGGGAGTGTAGGAAAACGAGCTAGTTCTCCGAGAGAAAGAAAGGCGAAGGAGACGGGGCGTCTCAGGGACTCAAGCCTCAGACCTTGTTGTTGTCAGTTAGAGGAAGGACTAGGGACACGTGCTTCCTTTGGCCAGCGTCTGTGTGAGCTGATAGGCTTTTATGATGGGCTTGGGTGTGTGTGGGTGTGTGTGGGTGTGTGTAAGTGGCAAGTTCAATGTAACAACCTTTGGGACAATCATCTCCATTCTCTGCAGCTGGCACCCAGGTCCCTCCCCTGATAACAGGAGCTTGGTACAGCTGTGAACTGTGAATCCGGTGACAGCAACTTCCTCCCGGTCGGAAGGCTGAGAGAACCCAGGCCACCCTCGAACTGCAAAGGCCTTCCAGAACCCCATTTGCAAATATCTAAATAAATCCATGCTCCAGCGTAGCATTTTTTTCAATGTTTTGATGAAGTAGCTGGCCAAAGGAGGTGTTTATCTATTCAAATGTATTTATAAAGAAGAAGAAATACACATGGATAAGAAATACACACAAATCCACTGGACATCAAAATCCCCAAACGGTATCCCTTTCTTTTTCTTCACCCCTAAAGTATACTAAACTCTCAGGGACCCACTACTGAGATAAACATTGTAGGAATGAGGAAAATTATTAGTGATTCGGTCTCAGGATGCTGAATTTTAAAACTCGTGCTTTTGGAAATATTTCGATGTGAATGAAAAAGATGTTAAGCCCCCGGCCTCCCTCCCGCCCTACGCGGCGGAGATGGACCATTAGACATTCCATTTGCTTGAGGCCATTCTTTGAATGTTGAATTCATTAGGTTTTTAAAAGCGCTTGTTATTCTAGCTGTGGACAAACAGACCCGGATAAAAGGTGAGCATAAGAAACCCGCTCTTCTGCCAAATTTCTGCTGAAGAAAGACAAAAAGCATGCTAGGAAGAGGTTTGCGAGGAGGTAGCCGAGACGCGTCCCTGGCGTCGCAATGCCAGATAGCCGAGGTCTCGGTACTAGTTTTGGTTTGGAGAGAGAACAGAAGCAGAAACCGGTTTTTACCTGGTGGTGTTCAGCTACCGCATGCTAAAATTGCCCCCAGTGGCATAGCCAGGGCTAGGATGATCAGAGCCAGCGGGACCCGACCCTTGACCAGCCGAGGGGGCCGGGAGCCAGCTCGCCATCCGTTCCCAGGGCAGCGGACCCCTCCCCAAGAGGTTCGCAGCCCGCGGGACTGTAAGCATCTCAGAGCTGTGTCTCAGTCACATTGGCATCTCGACATGACCAACGAGGTTGGCAGTCACCCCCAGAACCTCCTCCTCCTTCCCTGGGATCGGCCATCCCAGTATCAAAAGAAGGGCTGGAATTCTTGGCTGCGCCCCCGGGGGAACGTGGCCAGCTGCAGACCCGGAGGTGCGGGGGGAAATGTTCCCTCCTGACGCTGCCGGCCCTCGGGGTCTCAGCCGGCCCCTCTGGACGCTGACACGGGCCCTGCCGCAGCTCGGGCTCCCCCGGCGGAGCCGTGGGGACAAATGAGGGTTGCTAGAGGTTTCCTTCTGCGGCCGCACCGGCAGCAGGTGCAGGGGCTCCGCGTCCCTGCTCCCGAAAATAGTGCCAGGAAGGAAGGAAGTGGCCAGGCCTAAGAGCTAGTTTTAGCAGAAATGTGAAGTCTGTGCAAGAACTTGAGTCGTGCTGTGGCAGGATCAAGATGTGGGACATTTCAGAGTGCACGCGGCCTGAAAAGCATTTTCTGGAGTCCTCTGACCAATTTCTCACGGAGAGAAGCTGCACGTGCACTTCTATTGCTCTAAGCAAGCTGCTCTTCGGAGATTTGGTCCGTTTCTCCGGATCTGCTTGATAAACGCGTCGGAGCGGGGAATGCCGGCTCCGTGAGAGGTCCCGCGCCGGGACTGTGTAGGCGCCCCGCAGTGAACCCCTCACACGCGTGGTCGGAGAAACTCCGCCATCCCAGCAGCCTGCGCGGCGAACGCAGCTGATTTTAGTAACACGGCTGTTTTTGCAGGTGCAAAAAATTCCAGAGTGATTGCGCCTCTCGGTTTCAGTTTTGGTTGAGGAAAACGGTTTAAAATATAAACACCCAAACACCCGTCCCCGTGAATCATGAGGGAAAGAGAATACCCAAGACGTTCCATCTGCCGGGAGCCTGGGTCATCGAGCAGAGAAGGCTCATGGTCTCCAGATTCTCTCTAATGCACCAGTTCCAAGGTGTTGACATTTCCAATCCACATGTTATGTTTGAATCCACTGTCTGAAGTTTCAGGAGAACCTAAGCGGCGAAAGGGGGTGAGTTCCTTGGCATTAGGGATGGCTAAGAAATAGAAATGGCCTAGAAATAACATTGATAAATATCCTCTAGGGGCGGCTGGGTGGCTCAGTCAGTTAAGCCTCCCAGTCTTGGTTGCCGCTCAGGTCACGATCTCAGGATCATGGGATCGAGCCCCTCGTTGGGTTCCATGCCGGGTGTGGAGCCTGCTTATGATTCTCTCCCTCTCCCTCTGTGCACCTCCTGAAAAATAAAATAAAAATATCCTCTAGGGTTCACTCTTCTGACTCCGAAGAGATAATGGACTCGGGCTGCTCTTGCTTTCCCCGTGGGATCTTGTGCTGGAAATTCTGCAGCCTCTTTTTTCTCTGCGAAGTTGACGAATCGTAGTTTTAATGTAACTATGAAATACAGAAGAGATCTCATTCCCCAGGCTGAGCCCGACACATCCAGGGGATAGGCAAACAGGAATCTTAGTAAAAATGCGAAATACAGCTCAAAGCCTTTGCCCAAATTTCACCTGCTGGGTTCAGGGATCATTTGAAACATGGCTGTGATATGGGAAGGAAACCACAGGCTGGTTTCATAGATTCATGTTTGCAAACTTTTATTTGCAAGCCTGATTTAAAGTAACGTAGTTCCAAATGCCTTTCTTTAGCACCTCGTGAATTTAGCTAGGGTAGCCCATTATCTTGGTTTGCCCAGGACTGAAGGAGTTCCCGTGATGTGGGACTTCAGTGCTACAACTGGGAAAGTCTCAGGTAAGCTGGGAGGAGTCAGTCACCTTAAATGTAATGTGAAGATGTCACGTTGTGTTCTTTGAAGATTTTCTAAGCCCATGAAGAGGCATCATTGAGGGCATATTATTGATGAGTCTATTAGGAATGCATTAATTTAGTTAGTGTTCTGTTAAGAAAAATAGATTCGGGGCACCTGGGTGGCACAGTTGGTTAAGCATCGAGCTCTTGGTTTGGGCTCAGGTCGTGATCTAGGGGTCATGAGATCGAGCCCCAACTGGGGTTCCTCACTCAGCCCAGAGTCTGCTTAAGACTTTCTCTCCCTCTCCCTCTGCCCAACCCCCTGCTCTCTCTCTCAAATAAACAAATAAATCTTAATTTAAAAAAAAGAAAAATAGATTCATTCATTCAACACTGTGTATTATGTTCCCACTCTTTGCCAGGGCTGTTCTAAGTGTTAGACAACTGTATGGACACGAAAAAAACAAGTCCTTGTTCCATTGGAGCTTAAATTCTAGGAGGGGTGGACATTCAACCCGTAAATCGTCTTTGAGTGATGATAAATACTACGGAAAAAAAATAAACCTGGATAAGAGAGATAGGGAGTGAACGGGGGAAAGTCAAACTTTCGTTTTAGAGCTTAAAGGGTCAGTTGAAGTGTTGGCGGTTGTAAAGCCCCACAGTTAGTGGGAAAGAAGGAAAACAGCGTATCAGCAGGGTTCAGGTGCAGGAAACAGAAACCACTCTAGCTATTTTCAGCAGAAAGGCACCGAACAGAGAGAAGCAGGTGTTTCTAGCATTATGTGGAAGGCTGGAGGAGACGACTTTTGGGCTGCTTCCACGTCTGCCAGGGCCGTGCAGGTTGGCGATCAGGAGACTGTCCCTGGAAGTAGTGACCGAAGACACACAGCTGTCCTCGAAATGTAAGAATCAGGAAGTCCCTGTCACCCCCATTCTGACTACCTCCTGGTGCCCGTTGAGTTAGTGACCGAAAGCCCCAGTGTCTCCACGATCAGGTTCACCAACGGTTACAGCCCAATCAGCAAGAGGGTGGATTTTGCTCCCTTTCTGTCTTCTAGTCTCGTGGAAATGCATCTAATTAGTTGAACCTCATTCACAGTTAGAAGCCCCAGCTACAAAAAAGACTAGGAAACGCGGTTCTAGATTTCCAAGCTCTGCATTAGAGAAAGACACACTAGAAGGAATTGGGACTGGGTACTCGGTGCCTACTCAGGCCATCCGCGCACCTCGAAGAAGCCACTCTTTGCCAAGAACACCAAACAAAGTAGGAAATCCCAGGTAAGACTGTCCAGGGAATGGAGACTTCATCCTGTGCATCCAGGGTATATGGGAAGGCAACACTGTGTAGTGGGAGGAGGTTAGGTTTTTGAAATCAGATAAACCTAGGTTCAGTTCTCACTTGATGACTTTGGGCAATCTCCTAAGATCTATGAGAAGTGGCTTCCTTGTATATAAAATGGGATATTAGCACGTTACTTGGAAGGATGCTGTAAGCATTAAATGAGATAATGCTATAAAAATATGGGGCATATTGTAAGCATTCAATTTTATCAACCATACAACTTGTATATAAAATAACTAATATCCGTATTTTGGAGTGCTGATTCCAAATTACCCATCCTTTCCCAGACTTAGATTAAGTCAAGGATTTGCCACTGAGGACCCCAGAGCTCCAACACATGACCCCAGTTTATAAGCAGCTAAAATTGGTGGGTCTCGTTTTTTGTTTTTTGTTTTTTTAAGATTCCGGACCATCCTTTATGGGGACAAGCTAATTCTATTATTGAGTGGCTTAGAAGGAGCTAAGAAAACACTCTTTTCTGGTAGAAGTTGAAAGAGTCAGAACCTGCTGGTAGTTACTTTTAATTTTAATAACATAGACTCAACCAAATTTTTTAAATGCCTTATAAAACCACCAAGTGGAATTAAATAAACTTTAGATTATTGAGGTGGTTCTGATTTGCTTCATTCTGGGTCAGCAGTATAATAATACCCATCCATCAGGGACCAGTGTGCTCTGTATTTCCCACAAGATTCATGTGATGCATGATATTTGACTCAGCAATTTCAAAGCTCGGTGTATTTCAACATTCTTATAAAACAGCCTAATAAACAATTAAGCTTTTGTGCTTTCTTGATATATTCCTACCCTTTCCTAGAATGTTATCCCGCCTCGCAGATGGCACACGGAAACTTACATGGCAGATGCTTCGTCAGAGCGCAAACATATACCAGGTATGAGGGCAGGAGTACTCCTTTCCAGGGCCTCTTTTTGCCTAAATCGATTAACAGTGGGGCTGAGAAGGGTCTGGAAAAAGAGCTGGAAGAGTGTGTCAGAGACTAGATCCTGGGACGTGACCCGCTGGAGCCAAAAAGACTCTGAAGGTGGTAGGTGAACAGGTGAGCTCTTCTCAAGCTCAAGCTCAAGCTGTTCTCAAGTTCTTGACACTCAGTAGTGTCAAGACTCTTGCTTGAGCCTGTAAGGACCCCCGGCCACCCTTGAGCAGCACGTGTCCCCCAAGGAGAGAATGGCTGAAGGTGTGGAAAGCTATCAGCTAAGGGCTCATCACCCTCCTTACTTCCTTAGCTGGTGGTTGGATGAGATCAAGTAGAATGACAAGAACTACCCTAGAAACGGCAGAGGCAGGTGGCCGGGAGAAGCTCGCAGACATTCTGGAGCAGGATCACATCGGTGGAGCACGCAGCAGCCACAGCCAAGGAATGAGAATTTGGCTAAAAGTCACAAGGCCGTGGGGCTGGCAGCCGGCCCAGGGAAGCAGCAGCTCCGAGACTAGAGATGGCAGAAGTGTACTTAGTAGATTGGTACACAAAGCAGAGAACCTAAGATACTAGAGCCGGAGGGGCCTCAAGACCTGGTGGTAGCAGTGGCCGGGGGTTAGGGTTCTGCAAGCCTTAGGTTGCACAGGCTGGCCTTGCAAGTTTAGGAGAGCTAGTCTATGTGTCACGTGGCATCACTCGTACACAGGTTGGGAAACATTGGGACATTCGGATTATAAATGAATTATAAAAACATTGCAGTGTGACCCTAATGATGTAAAAGTGTGTTTCTTTCATTTCTTCAAGATTCTCAAGACTTCCCCTCTTGTCTTTTTCTTCACTTCCAGAACTGCAAGGACCACCGCTGCTTCTCTGTGGGTCTGATTTGCTTCCAGAAGCAATACTTCTCTCAGTGCTACATTGAAGATCCTACAGGGAATCAGTACCACACACACAGGCTCTCTTAGGGAACTCTCTTGAAGGAGGAGCTGCTTCCGGCAAAGGATAAATGGGGAAACCTCAACGAAAGCACTGCTGGGGAAAATTTAATGTATGTAATTGTGTAGCGAAGACCAAAATGAGGATGGGGACGTGATCAAATAGTAGTATGTAAACAAGATGTGTTCTGGCCAAGGGGGAAGAATGGTAAAAGAAGGGAAAGAGAAGGGGCAGTTGTCGCATTCATTATTCATTCTCTTGTATTATTCATTATGTCAATGATATTGATAGTTATCGGGCATAAGTCCTATCACACCACTTAAAATGGCCAGAACAGACAGTAAAAAGTTAAGAAAAAGAGAGAACAAAAGTATTATGAAAGGCATAAGTCTAGAAGTATCCAAATATTCCTGCATCAAAACAACTATGGTAAAATATCTTGATCCAATATTATGGCTGCTATGGACAGTATTTGTGTCTCTCCAAAATTCATATGCCTCTTCCCCCATAGGATGGTATTAGGAAGTGGGGCCTTGGAGATGATTAGGGCATGAGGGTAGAGCCTTCGCGAATACTATTCAAGCCCTTATAAAAGAGGCTACAGAGAGCTCCCTCCTCTCTGCCATCATGTGAGGACACAGCAAAACACAGCCATCTGGTGCCTTTATCTTGGATCTCCCACCTCCAGAACTGTGAGAAATAAGTTTCTGTTGTTTATAAGCCACCCAGTCTATGGTATTCTTGGTATAGCAGCCTGAATGGACGAAGACAATGGCTCTGGAAATTACTCAGTTCAGTGATTTGGAGCAGAGGATGAGGAAATGTTCACACACCAGAATCTGAGGAGGGGAAAGTATGTGTCTAGAAAGAAAATAGTGCTTTGTCTCATTGCTTTGATTTGGTTTTAGTTACGTGATTTCATCTATTTCCCATTTTATAAGCATTTCAACAGTGTATGAGATTTTATGATGATAAAAAGAGAAAATGGGTTCAAAGAGGTTAAGAAGCACTAATCAAGGGAATTTCCATATTTGGAGGAAAAGTGCAGCCACCTGAAATCAAATCTCTTCATACAGACCTTAAATTCAACAAGGGCACAAGAAAAGCACCCATGGTTCATGACTTCAGCATTAGAAGAGAAAGAATACCTCAAACTTCAAATCACCAATACGTAGAGAAATGAATACCATATCCCAAGCGAGTTCCTATCACTTGTCACTATAAGCTGGGAACAGAGTGTAGGAGAGAGAAGACTTAAGATCTCCGGGGGAAAGAGTAAAGAGACATGGAAGGGAACTAAGGAGAAAACTTAGGATCTTGCAGAAATGACATATAAATATGGCATGATGGCTCTGGTCCCCTTACTGTCCACTAAAGACATTTTGCTTCACTGCACTCATTTGCTTCACTCAGCCCTCAGCTGAGGGCTGAGAATATTCTTGAATTAGGATCTCTGTTACAAAACGCCCAGGAAAATAAAGAAAAATCAACGTAACTCCATCAATAG
>CM052899.1:11998799-12037587 GCA_028534135.1 Potos flavus | reverse complement strand
GAGATCACCACCTGAGTTGAAGGCAGACGCTTAACGACTGAGCCACCCAGGTGCCCCCCATCTTTTTTTTTTAAGATTTTATTTATTTGAGAGAGAGAGAGAGAGAGAACGGGTGGGGGGAGGGGCAGAGGGAGAAGCAGACTCTCCTTGGAGCAGGGGGCCCAACGTGGGACTTGATCCTAAGCCCCTGGGATCATGACCTGAGCGGGAGGCAGACACCCAACTGACTGAACCAGTCAGGAGCCCTGTTTCAAAAGCCATCCTAATAGAGAAAGGGGAAGGAAATGTAGGCCTCTTACGAGAGAGGAAATGATTTTTAGGAAAGACAAATGGGCCCCTGAAAGAAGAGATGGGAGGTGTTGATCATTCGTGACAAAGTGTGTCTGGCTGTGGGGTTGACTTCTATGACCCCCTCCTGTGACAAGAGTCCGTTCTCCCTGGTTGATAATGCTTCTGGGAAGAGATTCATGACAACTGAGTTCTTTTTGGAGGATCTCTCTTTAGGTGGATAAGGGTGGTCCCGAGAAAGCCTCTCCCTGCATTTGCCTACAGCTCAAAATAGTCAATATACCAAAGCAGTGTATTTGGGGTGACATGGCCTAAATTCCTAGCGTCCTATTTTGGGGTGGCATATTCTGTTATCCTTCATGTGCAGTAGCTGATTAACGATTATAGACACTTTTGAAGAGAAAACCAGGAGCACCTTTTGGCCCCCTTGAAGGGAAAATAAGGAATCTGCTATCCCTTTGCAAAGCTGCCCCATGTGCCTTTAACAAGGCACTTTCAAGTGGATAAGAGGCAGGAGACCAGAAGGATTTCACTGGTATTTTGCACAGCGGAGTGTAAGACACAAGTTTTTGCCAGCATTTACATAGCCCTGGCCAAAACCCAAGGAGGAAAGGAGTAAATAGCCATGAGGAAGAGGGGTTTGATCATCAGATGCTTAAATGTGGCATGATCGCATTCTACAAAAGTTCTGAAACATTCAACATATGCTCTCTTTGCTTCAGACAGACCCGACTAGAAAACATCTGGGGGTGCACCCAGCAGTGCTACGGGAAACATCTGTGTATAAACCACACACGGAGCTGCTTGCTGCTTGCTGGCTCTCAGCTCCCTTCCCACCCTGCCCGCCCTGCCTTCTCTGGAGGGGCCAGACGCCTGCAAGCTACGCTTCCCAGACTCCCCAGCCAGCTGGCTTCCACTTAGGGTCTACCCCTGGGAGACACTGGCGGGAGACTGCAAGGTAGGTGGAGGGAGAAGCCCGTTTTTCTTCTACCTCTGCTGAAGGCTTGGGCGGAGACAGCAGCAGCCGGTGAATGTGGGTTTGCGCTCAGGTGGCGGAATGGAATTTCGACAGCAGTGGGGACAGGGGGCACTGTCCCGCAGGGTAGCACTCCCGAACTCGGGCTCTGGCGCAGGGTCGGGCAGCCATGGGTGGGAGTTCGGCTCCCCTCCAGCTTCCCGAAACACCTTCCAACGAGGGGAGTGGAGCAGCGAGTATACCAGCGGCCTCCGCCAGAGAGTGGTTGTGGATTAGGGATCGCGCCATTTCCTCCTGTACTCAGTCTGCCTTAGGATGGTAGTAGCTTCCTGCTGTTTCTAATCTCTCAATGATCCCAGCTCCCTTTTTCTCCTCCAGCCCTTCACAATTTGTTCACTGCCTCTATTTAAAATTCCTATCTTAGTTTTTTCTGACTGGACACTGACCAATACATACGCACATAAACTAAACACAAAAACTGGAGGCACATTGGGGCGCCTGGGTGGCTCAGCTGGTTAAGCGTCTGCCTTCGGCTCAGGTCATGATCTCGGGGTCCTGGGACTGAGCCCCACATCGGGCTCTCTGCTCAGCAGGGAGCCTGCTTCCCCCTCTCTCTCTGCCTGCCTCTCTGCCTACTTGTGATCTCTCTCTCTGACAAATAAATAAATAAATCTTTAAAGTGTCCAATTCAAGAAGTTTTGTCATATGTACGCACCCACAAAACCATCACCACAACTGAGATGGTGAACCTCCATCTCTACCAGAAGTTTCATTTCCTTGTACCCTGTTGTAAATCCTCCCCCACGTCTCTGGCCCACACCAAGTAACCCCGATCTGCTTTCTGCCATCATAGATTGGTTTTCACTCTCCAGAATTTTGTGTAAGTGAAATCACACAGTCTGCATTTCTTTAACTCAGCATAATTCTGAGATTCATCTGTGCCATCCTATACCGATAGCTTCCTTTTTATTGCTGAGTAAGACTTCAATGCACGTATATACCACGGTGGGTTTATCTGTTCATTTGTTGAAGGACCTTTGGGTTGTTTCTTGTTTGGGGCTATTGCAAACAAAGCTTCCATGAACATTCATGTACAAGTCTTTGTACAGACATACGTTTCCACTTCTTTGAGGCAAATATCTAGGAGTGGAATGCCTGGATCGTACAATAGGTGCATATGTAAATTTTTAAGAAACTGCTAAACTGGGGCTCCTGGGTGGCTCAGTCGTTAAGCGTCTGCCTTCAGCCCAGGTCATGATTCCAGGGTCCTGGGATCGAGTCCCACATCAGGCTCCCGGCTCCGCGGGAAGCCTGCTTCTCCGTCTCCCACTCCCGCTGCTTGTATTCCCTCTCTCACTATCTCTCTCTCTGTGTCAAATAAAATCTTTAAAAAAAAAAAAAGAAAAGAAACTGCTAAACTGTTTTCCAAAATAGCATGATTTTACACTCCCACTGGCAGTATATGAGGGTTCCGATTCCTTCACATTCTCACAAAACTTGTTGTGTTTAGTCTTTTAGATTCTGACCATTCTAATAAGGTGGGATGGTATCTCATTGTGTTTTTAATTTACATGACTCGAATGACAAGTTCTGTTGAGCATATTTTCATATAATTATTTGTTTATCTTCTTTGGTGAAGAGTCTGTTAAAACATTTTGCCTGTTTAAAAATTGTATTTTTTTTATTTTGAGTTTTGAGAATTCTTTATATGTTCTGGATATAAGCCCTTCCTCAGATAGGTGTTTTGAAAATATTTTCTTCTAGCCTGTGACTTGTCTGTTTTCATAGCATCTTTAGAAGAGCAGATGTTTTAAATTTTGATGAAGTTAAATTTATCAATTTATGTTTTGATTGAATCATGTTTATGCTGGTGTATCTAAGAGATCTAACCTAAGATCACAAAGATTTCCTTCTAGAAGTTTTATAGTTTTAGGTTTTACATTTAGATCCATTTTGAGTTAGCTTTTATATATTGTACAAGGTATGGCTTGAGCTTCTTTTTGCATATGGATTATCAATCACGCTGGCATCATTTGTTGAGCTGAAACAGTAGAAAAATAGAAAAGACTCATTCTCCATTTACTAGCTTTTGCATTTCTGTGAAACACTGATTCTCCATATATGTGTGGGTCCCCTGTCCCATCTCAACTTTCTCTTCTGCTCCTTCAAACTATTTGTCTATCTTCATGCCAAAATTGCACTATCTTGATGACTGTACCTTTATAGTAAGTTTTGTGATCTACTCATATCAGTCCTCTTCTTTTAAGTTCGGCTCTTTGTTTTAAAACTTGCTTTAAGGACTATTCTAGGTCTTTTGCATTTCCATAAAAATTTTAGAATCAGCTTATTAATTTCCATACACATACAAACCTGCTGCGATTTTGATTGGAATTGCACTGGATCTAGAGGCCAATTTCGGGGAGAACACTTGTCTTACTTATGTTGGATCTTCTTTCCATGAACGTGGTATATCTCCGTTTAGATGTTTAATTTCTCTCAGCAATATTTTAAAAGATTTATTTATTTATTTGAGAGAGAGAGAATGAATGGGGGAGGGGCAAAGGGAGAGGGTGAGAGAGAATCTCAAGCAGAATCCCCACTGAGCACAGAACCCAAAGTGGGACTCCATCTCAGGACCCTGAGATCATGAACTGAACTGAAACCAAGAGTCGGACACTCAACTGACTGAATCACCCAGGCATCCTTCTCTCAGCAATATTTTATTGTTTTTAGTGGACAGATCTTTTCGAGTTTTGTCAGATTTATTCTTAAGTATGTAATATTTCTGATCCTAATGTAAAAGGTGTTTTTCACAAGAAAAACAATTTCAATTTCAATGGTTTGCTGTTACTGTGTAGAAATGCAACATCCATTCTTAGTAAAACAAGAAATAAAAAACCCCCAAAACTCTTAGCAAACTAGGAATAAAAATGTCCTCAATCTAATAAAAGGCATCTACAAAAAAGCTAGAACTGATAGCATACACAATGATAAAAGGCTAAATTTTTCTCCCAAAGATCCAGAACAGTAGGCATGTCTGTTCTCATCACTTCTATTCAACATTGTACTATATGTTGTACTATATTAAGATAGACAGTGCAATTTAAAAAAAAGTCATCTAGATTGTAAAGAAGGTAAAACTGTATTTATAGACGATGTTCTCAGTGTAGTCCAATGGAATTAAATCAGAGAGGGAGAAGAACCATGAGAGAGTATGGACTCTCAAGAAACAAACTGAGGGTTTTAGAGGGGAGGGGGGTGGGGGGAAAGCCTGGTGATGGGTATTATGGAGGGTATGGATTGCATGGAGCGCTGGGTGTTACACGCAAACAATGAATCATGGAACACGACATCAAAAACTAATGCTATACTGTATGGTGACTAACATAACATAATAAAATAAAATAAAATTTAAAAAAAGCCTACTAGGAGTAATAGATGAACTTAGCAAAACTGAAGTATACGAAATCAATTGCATATACCGGTTTCTGTTTTGTTTTACAGCTGTCACTGATATATATGAAGTAATTGATACTAAGCAATTCATTTTTACTGTATCTTTACTTGTACATTTGTTCTTAGGTTGAATTTATAATTTAAATTAAATTATTAAATTAAATTAATAATTTTTTTATAATCTTAACCATCTCGTAAATACTACATAATTTGATTAGTAAACCCAAGAAGAATGAAAATATACCATACTTAATGCTGACAGCCCAGAAGACATACCTGTTTTTATTAAACCAGTTATTATCAGACTAGTGTTGTTTACCAAAGATTTATTCAAATCACATGAATGTGAAAAACATTTGGATTAGTATCTATATTTCTTTCTTTTTTTAAAAAAGATTTTATTTATTTATTTGACAGAGATCACAAGTAGGCAGAGAGGCAGGCAGAGAGAGAGGGGGAAGCAGGCCCCCCGCTGAGCAGACAGCCCGATGCGGGGCTCGATCCCAGGACCCCGAGATCATGACCTGAGCCAGAGGCAGAGGCTTTAACCCACTGAGCCACCCAGGCACCCCTGGATTAGTATCTACATTTCCGAGAGTTTTAGGAATATTTAAATTATATAAACTCTTTTTAAAAAATCTTCAAACTAATTTGAATAGAGCTCTTTCACAGGAGTTTATAAATTAATTTGGTAATACCATCCGGAGATAGAAAAATACCATGTATACATAGCATATGTACAGAGACACATATATATAAATGAACAAATACAAATGGAGACCTTGTAGTTTTCATTCTAAAACCTTAGCCACGAGTCAGGTAAATGCAGTAATTCAAAACTCATTGGTTTATATAAATAGTTGGCTCTCATCTTTGATCTGCTTTATAAATTTTTTTTATCTGAATTATGTTTCCAGCAGTGGGAAAAAGTTAGTTATCTGCTTAATATGAGGGTTAAGGCTTTCCAGCAATATTTGTGGAGGAAACTTAAAAAGATTTTCTTTTGCTCTGATATGTAGTTGCTTTTGGGGGTCCTTAAATTCCTTGAGAGCCCCTGATGGGGGACAGGAGGCCAAAAGTTCAAGTGACCGTGGGAACTGAGGGGGCTGGAGTGGGAAGGGGAAAGTCTGGCAGGATGAACAGAATGAATGGAGGAGGTTGGGGGCTTAGAAGGGGACATAGGAAAGGATTTAAGGGAGCTGAAGGGAAGAGTGAAAGTGGTAAAAGAAGGGAGGAGGAATGGAAGTGACAGGAAGGGAGAGGTCATAGATGAGTTAGTCTAGAGAAGCCACCAGAGTCCCAAGTGAAATCATGGCAACAAGAAGTAAAGGAGAAGTAGCATGGTAGCGGTGAAGCACATAGTTGGGAGGGACTGAGGAAGGGGAGGTTCAACTGAGAAGTTCCTGTAGAAAAAGCAGGATCAAACAGAACGGAGAGGCACAAAGAGCCAGGTAAATATTCCTAGCCCCAGCATCAGGGCGTGAATCCCCACTAGAAAGAAAGAGCCGGGAAGGACTTCCAGCCCAGCAGTTAAGGGAGTGTACCTGCGCTGGAAACAAGGAGCCGGGGAAGAAAATCTAGCCAGAAGGGACCTTTCAAACAAAGAAGCCTGAGACTAGCCCAGGCTCAGAGAGTACATCCAGAATCTAAAGAATCGAAATCTGTCCTTACCATGATTCAGCAGACGGTCGTCAGGAGTACTGGCTGAGGAGTTGGACTCACTGGTGGGTCCTCAATCAGTATGTCGGGAGTGAAGAAAAAGGCTTCAAAGATGTGCGTGTGGGGTCCTGGGTGAGAGGGTCAGCGGTCCAATGGGGAATCTGATCCAGAGTCATGGTACCATCACTGTTAAAGAAGAAATTATTCTGACGTTGTTGTTAATGGTAAGGATGATTTATTCAGAACTATTGTCATAGGTGTCAAGACTGTTACAATAGGGGAGATAGATGGGGCCCAACTCGGAACACACAGCTGGAGATTTATAGCCAAGGAACTGAACGGGGGTTCGAGGGGTTGGTAGATAGAAAATTACTAAGAGGAGACACCCAGGGTAGGGGGAATTCTCGCTACCTTGACTTAGGATTTTGCTGAAGGCAGGCCAAGGTGGTCAGATATCAAGGGTGGGGAAATCTCAGTAAAACGACTTAGCAGAAGGCTTGCTATAAATGGTCTAGGGAGGCCAGAGACAGGGCCCAGTGATGAGGCCCAGTCAGAAAGCGGGCTCAGAGGGGCCTGGCTAAAGAGTGGTCAAGAAGAGCGTCTTTGCCTTAGGCCCCCCAGTATGGTATTTATGATGGTGTTTTGGCTGGTGTCAACCGGGCTGACATTCCGGTACTTTCTGGCAAATCGAAAACATCAGGTCACATCAAGAGTTACAGAAGGAAAATGCTGGAATTCAAATAAATTGCTGGAGGCAAAAAAATCACTCCCATGGCCTAACTGCAGGGAGGGGCCTGCAAAGGAACCAAGCTCTCAGCCTGGTGACCATCACCTTCTCACTCCTTGGACTCCAAGGAGCAGGAGTGAGGAGACAGGCCTGTTTGTCTCTGGGCAGATTCTGCCCAAGACTCCAGACCAGGGCAAGATGAAAGATAGGGCTCTCTTAAGTCTAGAGCCCAAAATTGTAGGTCCTGTCCCTGTCTGGGCTCTGACTACAAACAATAAAATACCCTAATACAAATGCTATGATGTCTGCAATGAATTTTCAAGAACGTCAGTCTACCAGTGCGGTATCAGTCTCTGGGTTTCTGATCGACACTGCAGGTGCGGTAATGTTGAAAGACTCTACTCAGGGATGAATACACACTTCAGGGAAGGGTTGTTGGAATCTGAAAGGTTATCAGGATGCTCTTGTTCTGGAGGCAGCTCTAAGCACATCCGCTCTCTTCAATCCCTATCAGAACCAACGGCTTTCTTGCTTAGCATAATGGATCTTAGAAGCCGTGTTCATCAGTGCCATTGAAGGTGTTCAAAATAGGTAAGGTGGTTGAAAATACTCTATCAGACACTCCTGACCTTCCTTGAACAGGGTATGATGCTCTAGAAAGCCTAGCTCATAGCTCATGCTGTCCCCGTCTTAGGGTTTGAAACAGACCTGTGTCCGGAGCTCGTAGGAAGTTTCTCACACCTGATTGACCAGACGTCGGGCTAAGTCTTGCTGTTAGAATGTTGTCACATCTGCCTCCAGTGAGTGTGTTATGCAAAGAATTTGTCAGCGAGCCAGTAGGACAGAGAACTGTACTTCATTGAGTTTACAGAACTGGTTGTACAACTTTTTTGTGCCTGCTGGCTTCCAAATGTTTATTTTACGGCCGAATTCAGCCCGAGACTTGCTTTCATTGTAACAGAGCACCTGGTGATGAAGTTGAGAGAACTGGAGCCGTCACCTGCTTCTAGGGCAGGCGCACAGGCCCACGTATGAATGTCTGTGTCCCTCAGTTTTAACAAGGTCCCCGAAGCTCTGGGGCTCGAACCAAGGCTGCACGTGTTGTTAGAGACCTTGGTTGCAGCAGGTGTAGTTCTGTGACCCTGCATAATGGCTCTTCACCATTAAACCCTTTTATAGGAAACCACCTCAGCTCATTTATTAGAAGGACTCATAAAACTAACTAAATGGTACTGAGCTAGGGGGTGAGTGAAAAGAGCACGCTGCTGCCTCCAGGAACAATTTTTTTTTTCTTTTAATGCCTGTGTTCCTGTTGATATGTTACTATGTGTGGATGAATCAGTTTCAGCTTTTTGAATGGTACTAAAGACCAGGCCAATGTCCTACAACCAACAAAAGGCCCTAAAGGCTGCAGTTTTTCCCCTCTGGCCCGAGTCCAGTGTTCCCTTTACATAATTTCAAAAGGCACAGAAAACCTCCCCCACTCCAACTTACTTTTACACCGAGTCAGTTACTTTATTTGTTTGTCCTTTTCATATTTGTAGGTACCGCCGCCCAGGCTGGGGTGCTTCTCTCTTAGCTCCCAATATCACATCCTGGTCGCACGCATAGACCATAGTGTGTGCCTAATATGTCTGTGTTGTTCAGCTTTTGTTTTGCCAAGTAAGAAAATGCTTACTTCTGGCTGTTCGGTACGCTGTGAAATTCCTTTTGTGAACCCTGCAAATAAAATAAATAAGACCATCAGGAGTCTTTAGACTTTTTAAAATTCCAGACTCTCTAAAAAACGGTATTTCCTGTTGAATCTCGACGTTAACGAAATGATCAATTGAGAGCCAAACTCTGATTGCGGGGCGAGCTCTTTTGGACATTAGCTGCATGGCGTTTAGAATTGCCAAGTCATTGTCTCCATTACCTTGTCAATGGGAAACTCCTATTTTTCTGAGACGCACTTATAAATACCACCTAAATGTGTCTATGTATATGTAATGCACGAGCATACACACCCCACGAAAGAGCAGAGAAAGCTGACAGTTCCATGTCACTATAAGGAAAAGTCATACCATCAATTGAACTTTTTTTCACTCTTGGCCTTGAATTTGGCTTTGTGGCCACTCTTTGAACAAAACCAACATGAATATACGGTCACACAAAATTCTCATGTGTTGAATGATTCCACAGAGGTGTTACTGGACAGCAAAGTTTTCAGAAAAGGCCTTTGCTCTTTGTTAGTGGCCAAAAAAAAAAAAAAAAATTTTTTTTTTTCTCCTTAGGAGGGCAGTTACCTCTTTAAAAGCCAGACGCTGGGAACGGGGAAGGGAGGGGGCTGTCTGATGGGAATTTATGCCAATGGAATGCAGACAAGTTGTACTTATAAGGCCTTCTGCTTCTTCAGCTGGGAGCACTGTTGTTCAGGAAAGCCAAGGAGATTGTGTTCTTTTAGACGCATCAAAATACAGTGATCATTCTTTCATTAAAACGCGTGATATTTATCATTAGGTTCAATGTAGTAGAGTGATTTCCTGCAGTTTTGAATCAAAACTCTGGGCGAGAGGACCCGCATCTAGTTCCTTAACCATTCTGAGCCTGGAACTTTCTTTAGTGAAATGCAGGTTAGTATCTCTTACCTCGCTGTGCAGCTTAATCGGAGGGGTAACTGAAAGTTCCTAGGCCAGTACTTGGAACATATATGATCCTCGATAAAGGTTAGTGCTCTCAGTCTTGTCTTAAAATCAACAATATAAGTTCTCTGTGTATAGCCTTAGTTCATTTTTTTAAAAGATTTTTATTTATTTGTCAGAGAGAAAGAGAGAGAGAGAGAGAGACTGAGCACAAGCAGTAGGAGGAGCAGGCAGAGGGAGAAGCAGGTTTCCCGCTGAGCAGGGAGTCGCTGCAGGACTCGATCCCGGGACCCTGGGATCATGACTTGAGCTGCAGGCAGACACTCAACCGACTGAGCCACCCAGGCATCCCTAGCCTTAGTTCATTTTTGTTTGACTCCTAGTTGTAAAATCTTTGAGGGTAGGGACCTTATCATTTTTTTTCCTGAAAAATTAATAGCAATAAACATAAAGAATTGATGTGTATTAAATTTTTATCACATGAATGACACCAACTTCCTCTTCTCTCTGGAGCTAGCCTGGAGGTTACCCGTATGACTCGGTGAAGAAAACCCCTCTGTACTGAGAATAGGATAGCGGAGCTCAAGTTAGGAACTTAGGGAATAATAGAGAATTCCCCTCTCCATATTTAAGTTTGTAGAATCCTTTTGTCTGTACTCTTAGGATAGAAATCAGAGTGCAAATAGTGTTTTGTTCGGCACCAAATCAAAACACAGGCTGCCTCTTTGCTTTCACTTTTAACACACTGGCCCCTGTGCTGGAAAAGACCAGAAAAGGAACACACATCCTTCAGGCTTCCATGGCCCCTTCTGTGTTCATCAGCAAACTGGAGTTTCGAGAATCCCGACCCCTCCTTAGGTACCGGCTGGACCAACAAACAGTATGTTACACACTCTCTGAGGTCTACACACTCTCTGAGGTTCTCTACGTGGTTGAACTCGGGTCTGACAAAATATCTCGTCTTATGGGCTCACCCAGAATCATGTTAAGGTCAGCACAGCAAGGACCGGCCGCTCTAGGTCACTGACACTAGGAGTATCCATGTTCCTTCGCCTCGACCAACTGGTCTCCCTGAGTGCTGCAGGAACTAGATTTATTCGGGTTCAGGGAGGCATGGGTTTTCTGTCTTCCTCTCTTAAATATAACTTCCTTTACTAAAAATGAGGTTGGGAAAGTATTTTGAAGTTTAAATACTTGAACGGGCCTCAGAGTCAGGAGGCTCCCAATATCTCTGACATTCTTTCAGTTTTTCCAGAATCCATCTCCTTTCTCCATTTACCCTGTCATCCCATTAAAACATAATCCTCAGGGCACCTGTCTGGCTCAATCCGAAGAACATGTGACTCTTGATCGTGGGGTCATGGGTTTGAGCCCCATGTTGCATGCAGCGATACTTAAGTAAATAAATAAACTTAAAAACATAAAATATAATTCTCGGTTGACTCCACTGTCTTTGCCTTGGACCCACCCAGCCTAGAGGGTTCGGCCTAGGGTTTGGTAAACAATTTTTGATTCCAGGACTATCAACCATTCATCTAGCCATTATTCAATAACTCCAGCTCTTCTGTGTTCCTACTGCATACCACTAACTGAATTTTATTGATGAGCAAAACTGAAGCTCAGAGAATATATAACTCAACGGATCTGATTCCAACATCCAACAAAAATAAACTGGCTGTCATCCGCCCATAATTATGGATCATTTTACTCTTAAATACTTGCCCAGCTATTCTACCGAATTAGCTGCCAGTGTTACCCTCCTCAATATCTTTGTCTTTATTTTCGCTAGGTCAGTATACCATCAATTCAAGAGGAGAAGAATAGGTTTGAGTTTGGAGATTGGGAATATCAGTTCAGGGTAGACCAAGCTTTAATCGCAAGGTCTCCTATATTTTTAATAACATGGTAGGGAAGATAAATTTTTTTCTCTATCCTCCTACACTCAGTAGCTGGAGGACCTGTGAATTCAGTTGGCAAAAGACAGATTAACAACCCCCCCCCCCCTCCGAGATTTAAGTACAGAAGGATGCATTGGAGTTCACAAAGAAACGTGACCCAAGGAGGGAGTGTTAGTATTTGGGGCGTTTATACCATTTTAGGTTAGACAAAGGAAAAGGGGTTGGGGGCTTCTGTTGGTAGTTGATAGGACGTTCAGGGAAGGAAAAGTAAATAGAGCTGTTTACTAAGGCTTGTTATGCAGATAAGCGTCATCTCAGGTGCTAAGAGTTCTCTGGGGTTGTCCTCTTCCTGATAAGAGGGACACACCTTTATAAATGGAAATTTACATCCTGCTCTTAGACGGGGAGGGGGAGAGAACTAATTGCCTTTAGCTCAAAACAATCCTTACGCCAAGGGGGCATATTCTGGGGCGGTGTGTTGGGTTTTCTTCAGACCCGAGCGCGGGAATGTGAAGCATTACGAGTTTGATACACAGCACGTCCATTGTTATTTCTCTCTCCTGCAAGGGTATAAGCTCCTTAAGGGGAGGAGAAGCGGCTTCTTTAGTTTCATGTTTGTAGTGCTCCCTCTTCAAAACTACTCTTTGTTCAGCACCCATGATACGTCCTGTGCTTTGTATACGTTCTCTCCAGCCCATTTCAAGGTCATACAAAAATCTCCATTTTGCAGATGAAGAAATTCGGGCTCAGGTTAACCGACTTGCTGAAATTATTCAGCACACGTATTTAGCAGAGGACTCGGGACGTGTTCCCTGGAGCTGTGTATTTGTCAGGATTCTCCAGAGAAGCAGAAGCAAAAGGATGCGTGTATATATAGAAAGAAATGTATCCGAAGGAATTACCTCACAGGATTACAGAGGCTGGGGCGAGCCCACATCTGCAGGGTGAGCCCCAGCCCTGTGGTTCCAGTCCCAGTCTGCCGCGGAATTCCCTCTAGCTTGGGGAAGGGCTCAGCTTTTGTTCTAGTCAGGCCTTCAGCTTTTTGGAGGAGGCTCACTCACATTACCGAGGGCAATCTACTTGACTCGAAGTCTACTCATTTAAATGTTAATCACATCCCAAAACACCCTCACAGAAACATCCGGAATAATGTCTGACGCCTAAAAGTAACTATCACCATCTGTTAACAGCCCATTTCACATTCACTTCTTTCTTATCCTACTAGATTCTTCTCAGCATGGGTTAACGGAGGGGACCTGGAGTCAGGTTCTAAGCCAAGCACACTAATCTTGGGTAAAAGCTTCCCCGTCTCATGTGAAATGGATAATCGACGCTATTTAAAAGGTCTTTATTTACAAAGAAAATCTTTAAGGGATTTTCTGCCTCCTGAAACTTAAAAAGCAAATCTGATACGAGTGGTTTATAAGGAACACAGACATCCTCTAAGCATCCTAGCCATGGAGCCAGCTTGAGGGACCTCCGGGCAAGTTTTAGAAAACCATCTAATACAAGGAGGTAAACAAGATCCGAAGAGAGGCTATTGTTATATTTAAGCAAAGCCATTTTGTTCTTACTTTCTGAAATAAAAGAAAAGGAGAATAAAAATAGGTTGATCACAGGTGGGCTAGGAATCGAGACCATGTGTAGTGAAGTCTCCCTAAAGTTGTAGTTATATTTTGGCTTACTTTATCTAATTTTTTAAAAGATTTATTTATTTGCGAGAGCATGGGGGAGGGGTAGAGGGAGAGGGAGAGAGAGTCTCAAGCAGACTCGGTACTGAGCGTGGAGCCTGACATGGGGCTCAATCTCACAAGGCTGAGATCGTGACCTGAGCTGAAACCAAGAGTCGGTCACTTGACCAACTATGCCACCCAGCCGCCCCTCTCAGCTTACTTCAAATAGCAATTTTGCTTTCAAGATAATTTAAAATTTTTGATTAAAACCAAAAATGAAGGCTTCAAACAAACTCATTCCCCAGTCTGTGAGACCAGAAGCTGAGAGTAAGGTCAGCAGGAACGATCAGGGAGGGGATGTACAACTAAAAGAGGAAGTGTGTAAGTGATCAATGATAGAAAAGCTTTGGACACATGATCTTGTCTTTCTTTCCGCCAAAGGGCCCTAGGTGGAACTCGATGTCCCAAGGCATCCAACATCTTACTTATTTTTATTTTTGTATTTTTTTGTATCGTGGTATAATACACATTAACAAAATTCACCGTTTTAAACACTGCTAAGTTTATAATGCAGTGGATTTAAGGACATTCACAAGGTTATAGAACCATCGCCGCTATTTCTTTTTTTATTTTTTCATCGCCGCGATTTCTAAGGCTCCTTTGTCATCATTTCAAACTCTGTACCCATAAAAAGGTGACTCCTCATTCTTCCTCCCTTCAGCCCCTGGTAATCTCTGATCTACTTTCAGTTTCTAAGAATTTGCCTATTCCAGGTCCCTCACGTGTGCAGAATCATACAGTTTTTGTCCTTTTGTGACTGGCTTCTTTCACTTGGCATCAGGTTTTCAAGGTTCCTCTATATTGTCCCATGTGTCAGAACTTTGCTCCTTTTTTGGGCTGAATAATATTCCATTACACGTTTCTACACCACATCCTGTTTATGCATCATTTCTCAATCTGATTTATTATTTGAGAAAATTTTCATTGAGAACGAAAACGACATTTTCTCAAAGGATGATGAGAAGCCATTCCTTTCTGTTGAAGAAGATGGGGGAGGCAGGTATTGGTGTGAGGCTGGTAGCTCAAAGCACACAGATGGCATTCCTCTGACTGCCCCGAAACCCTAATAAAAATCATTCTCTACACCGTATTTCCAGATTGAGTTAATTTCCCATGTGACCAGGGTTTCGACTTTTCCCCAGACCCCAAGGAAAGTGCATTCTTCATGTCCTAAATTTTGCGTAGTGAGAAAATGTTCATCTGATGAAATTTTACAGCTGATTATATTTTTAGGGGCCGTGAATTCTTTTTAAACAAAATTTCTACACAAATGATGCTTTATTCTTTAAAAATCGGGTAAAACAATTTGATGCTTTAAAGCACCGATGCAGAGAATTTATTCTAGAACAAAATGGGTATTCTAGTTCCAAGACACGTATTCTCACAGTTCTCTGGAAGCCTGATGACATGAACTGCCTTCTCCCTCTGATTCTGTTGTATCTTTCACTACAGACTACAGCAGCCCACTTCATCATCCATTCATTAACAAACCTGGCAGAATTAATTATTCATCAATCAATAATTATAAGTATTTTAATAAGCTTATTTTGAGCAATTATTAAGTAACCAGTAATAGAATTAAAATTAATTAAAAATAATTCTCTGTAATAATTACAGCATATGCAATTATTTAGTGATTAATAATGAATTAAAAATAATTAATGTTTGCCATATTTATTCATGATTCTCTAAAAGGCCTCTCACCAGATATCACTGATTTGCCAACTGACCTCATTCTCTCGGCATCCCAAGAAACTCGCCTATTAATCCTGGAAACATTGATTGGACTCGAGAGCCATGAGGCGGACACACAGAATGAATGTCTCACGAGGATGCGTATGCCCGGCTCGCACTTGTAATCAGTACAAGTCATCTCACAAGAGACTTCCGTGCATTCTCAGTGCTAGTTACTAACTAACTTCATATGAAAATTTCCAATGGAGTTGTTGGCCACCATTCAGTCCTTTGAGCCTCATGTGGGCCAGGGAGAGCTGATAGGTGAGGAAAGTGAGCTGTAGAGAATTAAGTTGCAGAGAAGGAACCAGAACTCCAATCTCTACCCCATAAATATTGCCCATTTCTTTCTGTTCTAACGAGTCCATTTATCTCCCACTGGAGAGTATGTTCGAGAAGGAGGAGGGCACAGGGCTTTGCCTTGCTGAGCTGCATAAGCGGATGGAAGTTCTTCAGGGCTAAGAAGCCCATAGCCGATTCAGCTTTCCATTCGCCTGAAATCTTGGAGAGCCCCCCCCGCACTCCCCTTGGGGGGGGGCAGAATTACATTTCTAACAGAACCGCGAGGGTCCCACATCATGTACATGAGTGTCTAGGACAAATGGCTGGTCTCTGTCACTGGAGGTGATTATCTTGGTTTAGTCTGAAAATTAAAATTGATGGTATGGTCCATCTGGGCGCACGTGGTCTTTGACATGAAGGGACTTCCCCGTTGAGAGTTACTGTGAACTAGCTTGTCTTCAGAATCCAGAAAGCGGGCCTCTGGCAGGTAAGAGAAAAAATCCTGAGGTTTTTCTGAGCCTGACTTCTTGGGTCTGAAATTGGAGGAACTGAGAAATGCTTGAAAGGATTCTAGGTGGTAGGAGTTCAGTAAGGCCCCAGTGTCTGGAAGGCAGTTTGCCAATCGTATGCTGAAGGTTATCTTGGTGTATTTTCTAACTCAGGCCATTCAGAATTTTCTTTGCATTCACAGAGAGTTTCTATCCCATTCCATGTGAACATTTCAGTTAAGTGGTGCAATGTTGTGTCAGCTGTGTAGAGTGGGGAGGTAGGGTGGGTGGCGCAATGGGAGGGAGGGTATCAGCCAAAGTGTCGTATGCCTACCCTCGGACCAGGGTGTTTTTTTTTTTTTGGACCAGGGTGTTAAATAAGGGAGAGGTGCTTCTCCCTACAGCCCATGCTCGAGGTCAGTAGACCTCTGGGGAGCAGGAACCTGTGGCCCAGCCTCCCTGCCCTTCTCAGGCGGGACTGGAGAAGACACGGGATTTCCCAACGCTGGTACATTTTCGTGGTTCTGCTAATACTTCAAGGTCGAGCAAGAGAGCCACACTGTGCATCTATGTAAACAGAAGTTAAATACATCTTCGTTCATGATCTCTTTCGTGCCCAGAGTAGGCCAGATGTTCCAGTGTTATGGGAACAATCCCCTCTCCCACCATCTTTGATTATCTGGGTCTCAAGTATTAGTATTTGTCATCACGCTCTACCCTGCAGTCTACTCAGACACCAGCATACAAGACAGGAGGTTAACAGGGCCTAAATCTTAAGTCTTTTGGTGTTTTTTTGTTTTGTTTTGTTTTTAATAACTTTATGGGAAAGATTCTGGAAAACTGACCCCTGAAAAATCGCAAGCAGGCGTTTCCTGAAAGAGATTAAACTTAAGTGAGCCTTTGGGGCAGACTGTTCCCACTTAACCGGACCCTCACCATTAACCAGATGGAACAGCGTGTGCGTTGCTGGGGCCCTGTCGTTGCCCCCTTTTCTGGCGGCACTGACGGAAGGTGGCGCGAAGAGGGCAGAAGGGATTCCTGGCTCCGTGTGGACTTGGAGCGTGTAGCACTGAAACCCGGCAGTACAGTTTGGGCTGTAAGTGGCTGTAGGGTCCTCCGAGCCGTTGCTCATAAGGGCTGGGAAGCTAAGAGCGGCCTTGTGCAGGAAGGACAAGCAGACAGGACTGTCACCCCGTGCCGGAGGACTGGATGTCCCCAGAACGGGCCTCGTTTGGCCCGGCGCTCCCCAGATTGGATCTCTGGGGTCCGCTGAGTAAGCAGGATCCCACCAACTTCAACGCCTGCAGGGGCCAGGCAAGCAGTAGAAGTAGTTCCGAGACTGGGTGGGATTCTAGCAAATTGGAGAACACGGCTCCACTGGGAGGGAAGAGCTGCTTTTGAGTTGGGGCAGGTTGTTGACACACAGATATATGGGCTGAGTGTTGCCCTTCTTATTCAAGAGGAGATGGAAATCTTGTTTTTTAATGTGAAATATCTCAATTGGAATATTGATAGCAATTCGGTTTTTTTTTTAAACTGCTTTGCAAGCTAATGACATTGAAGTGGAGAGTCTTTTATCTCAACACTCTACTGTCATCCATTGTTTATATATTTGTCTCTGACAACAGTCATAAAATCGACCTGCAGGGCCCCCGACTCGCCCTCTCCCTTCCTTTTCAATCTCCCAGGACTTAGAATACGCAGCTTGTTGGATTCTCCCGAATGTTCTGGGAGGTGGGCGGGGGAGACACTTCAACAGTGTCTGCAGCAAAGCAGACTCCCAGGGCCTGACGGGTGGCCAGGCGTGGCACTGCCTCGGCTCTGTTTGCCTTCAGCCCTATGAGGTGCCCCTCTGGGCATGGGACAAAGCCTCCCATTGCTATCATGCAAGCCATGCTAGAGTGACACGGGACACGAATAACAATGCTCAAAAGTCTAGAAGAGGAAGCGAAAGGAAAGCCCGTCAGAGCCCATCGGTAACAGCGGGGGAATTCCGGGTACTTAGGGTCTGCCCACACACACACTGGAGGCTGCCCAGCTCTGCCACGATTCTGCGGGGCCTCTGAAGTGCCAACAGGAGGAGGACCCACGGAGGCGTGCATGGGCTGCCTTAATGAGCTGATGCCGATGTCAGCACCGGCCCCTATCGCCATCCAAGGGTCAGCACAGGAGTCCTCTGGCACTTGGGGTCTGCAGGGGCAGAGGAGTACCGTGAACACCTGCGGGGCTGAGGCCGCATCCATCCAGCCGGCTTCCAGGGGGCCCCGGGGACAGGCTGGAATGTGCTGGGCGATGCGGGAGGCCCACGGATGGGTGCAGACGTGCCTGGGGCTCTAGCGGACCCCGCCAGTGGGCCCTGCTCCTCCGCCCTGCAGACTGAGTTCTGTTAGTCCGCTTTCCTTCCTATCACGGGCACGGCGTTCAGGGCAACCACATGTCCCCTGAGAGGTGACAATGAGACCAGGACGACAGGACCGAAATAGATTTTACTTTGATCAGACCCCATACGTGTGTCATGCGGTGAAGGGAATGGCCTGGGCTCCGGAGCCCCTCCTCTGCCTCTGGGGCACCTTATTCTTTCAGGATCCTGTCTGCCCTCTGATTCTCCCTCGTGGTCTCCAGAGCCTGGTGCAGTTTTGCATTAATATGCCAGAGAAATATGAATGGGAACAGAAACACAACACAGATGTCCACGGCTTCTTCCCCAATGTCACAGAACCACGTGCTTCGAGTTAGCGGTTTTGCAGAATGATGAAAAACATGTGGTTTTATCCCAACTTCCAAGAATTAGAGGCAGATTCTAGGAGGGTGGGGATTGTCTGGACTTAAAAATAGTAGTACGACACATCTGCGGAGGACATATTACTGCCCATTAAAAGCACAAACTAGGAGTTGGTGTGTGGGGCCATGCATCTATACCTTCCCAGCCTTTCCCGGCCAGGCCCAGCCCTGAGGGTGCGGCCTCCCCTTGAGGTTGAGGGCCGATAAAGAAAGACCTCCTCCAATTTCTAATGTCCACAAAGAGCGGTGAACCTCCTAGTGGTGAGTCATACCCCCCCGCCCCCCCCAATCTATCTTCATTTTGCCAGAGAGAAATTTCTAGAACTCATGCCTGACCACGCATGTCACTCCCTTCTTTAAATTCATTCTTGGGTTCTCAGACTCAGCAGGTTACACACGACCCCTCACGATCAGGCTCCACCTTATGTCACAGGTCCACAAATAGTCCGTGTTCTCTCTCGCTGTTAGGTTTTGTTCTGTTTGTTCCAATTCTCTTGCTCCACTTGACTAACCCTTATTTCAAGACTCCGGCTACGGGAGATTTCTGGGATGGCTGCCCAGCACTGCCCACCCTCTCTGAGTTACGGGCTTGGCACTCACAGCAGTCTGACCGCCCACGTCTCTGACCTGGCATTCAGCACGTACTTTGAACGTCTCTTTCCTTCGTTGTGTTTTCAGTCACATTACGAGAGCTTCAAGTACAGGAACCACAGCTCCCCTTTGTTCCCCAGGGTACACATTTTACTATCAGTAAATATGTACTGAGCTCTTCTTATGTCTTAGTTGCTGTGCTAAACTCTATAGATGCAGTGGCCAAAAAAAAAAAAGAAAAGAAAAGAAAAGAAAAAAAAGCGGAAATAAAGGCATGCTTGCCACCCGTATTAGTTTCCAAGAGCTGCCATCGTGCAGTGCCACAAACTGGGTGCCTTCGACAACAGAAATTTATTGTCTCACAGGTGTTGGCTGAGAGTGACGTGACCCGCATCCGCCTTCCAGAAGCTCACGGTCTTGTAGGAAAAACGGATCCGCCGACCCCCTAGTAATCCTGAATAATAATGAATATATATATGAATATAAATGAATAATACTAATGGCCATGCTACAAACATGACCGGGGTGCAGAGGAAGCACCCAAGCCATAGGAACTCCCGTCCTCTGGGAAGGGCTTCACGAAAAAGGAGCGAGAGCGAGAGAGGGGCCTGGTCACAAAAAGCTGCTGAGTGGATTTGGCTCGAGTCCTTCTGCCTGGAGCGGAGAGGGGCCCCCCCGGAACCTGCTCTCGGTCTTTGCGCAAAGGAGTTAGGAGGCTGTGTCCACGCCTACACTGGGTGCATTCTTGGGCATTGTTCTGGTGGAGACATAGAACCATGTTTTTGTTGTTGCTCCTGGGGAGGGGGTGCGGAAGGACTGCGCAAAAGTGCTTAAGTTAATAGTTACAGAAGCAGCCAGGATTCTCTCTTGTGGGCCCTGCCGAGGGATGGAAACCTGGAGGGGCCCATGTTCCCAGACACCAGGTTGTAGAGTAAACACGGGAATGGAAATGATGTGCGGGGTATACGAGGAAGGGAGATGGGGTTGGGACTGACTGCCCGAGGGAGTGCGCACCGCCCTGAGGAGCCCCAGGAAGGTCACGTACCAAGGAGGGGGGTGTGTGACTAAGGGACGCAAGAGGGGAGCCCAGGGCGGAAGGCTGCGTTGATTGCATAACCCTGAGAGTGGAGAGATGCTTCTTTGTGGCACGGGGGCGGGTGCATTTGCTTTTGCAGTCACCTGTTGGGCTTGGGAACCAGCTAAAGAAGGACGGTGAGGGCTGACTCCCAGTATGTGGTGAGGAACCCTATTCAAAGCCTTTTTTTCCCACCTATTGTTTCCCTAAGCCTCCTATCAGCCCTGTGCCTTAGGTGGGGCAGGGATTATTGACTCTGCTGCAGGTGAGAAAACAGAGAGGCTAGGCCAGGGGCCAAGGACACCAGCGGGGACAGAGCTGTTCCTACACCCAGGCTGACCTCTTTCTGACCTCTCCTGGGGTAGGGGGGGCTCACTCTTATTCCGGTCACGGTCAAGGAGATGGAGTGCCTCGTGTTTTCGCAAACCATGGAAACACGATTGATTAAACCGGCAGGTTACTTTCAATGATACCTTGGGAAAACAAAATACAGAGAGCAGCAAGTCAAATGTGCAGATATACCCAGGGGAGGGCTTGGAAACAGCGGGAAGAATGTACATGGACAGCGGGTCTGGGTCCTAGGGAGGCAGTGCTGAGTGGAAAGGGTAAGAGGTAGTGAGAGATACAGGACACAACCGGGTTCCGGTAAATTAGAAATATGTGCATAAAACCACAATTTTTTTTTAATTGGCACAAATCAAAATTCATCATTAAACACATTCCAATGGTTATCTGTGGGGAGGTGAGCAGGTAAAAGCGAATAAATAAAGAACCAAAGGAAAGGCCCTGTGCAGACCAATAATGACAATGTGTCATGAATTCCATGTCCTTAACCTCTGTAGCCAGAGATAAAACAAAACCTAAAACCAATAAACAAAATCAAGACGACTCCCCCAGAAATACCACAAAGAGGTATGAACCATGAACTTAAGCTTTGCTGACAATGAGTGGCAAGGCAAAGCAGGCAAACTTGGTGCTTTTCCCTTTACGTATTCACTTCACAGAAAAACCGTTCTCTGTGTTTCCTTGATGAACGACTCAGAACATCCAACCAACCATCCATTCATCCATCCATCCATCCATCCCAAACATTTATCAAGTGTTCCTAAAGGTTAAGACCCTTTGCTTGGCACTGGAAGGAGCCAAGAGGTAAAGAAATCCTCTCCTCCCTGAAAAAGTTTTTAATCCAGTTTAAGGCTGACATGTCAGGGGCTATGTGAATTTGGATTTCGAAACTTGCCTATACACAGAGCTTGCAAAGATAGCACTAAAAATCTCATTTTGGTCCACTTCCTCCAGTCACGATAGGAGAGGGGTGAGAGAGAACTAATAATTGGGATTAAGAAGTCACATTGCTGATTTTATGATGGAAAACCCAAAGCAACTGAGAAGAGTCTGACTCTCCATGAAAAGTGAACCTTTACAAAACTACTCATTGATGTACTGGACTCTCACAACCCCTGTGCGAATGCATGAGGAAGGTGCCGAAATGATGCCCATTTTTACGGACAGAACACTGGGGGTTATGTCAAGTGACTTACTCAAGGCCACACGGTGACCAAGAAGGGCTTTGAGCCCAGGTATTTCAATTCAAAAGTATTCTATTTTTATCCCCTACATCAAGAGGCAGCATAGTTTTTCTATGAAAAGCTGGATAGTAAATACTTTAGGCTAGGGGCCATAAGTCTCTGTCTTGACTACTCAACTCTGCTCTTGACTGCAACCAAATGGGCGGGACTGTGGCCAGGATAATCCCGTTCCTTTCCGGCGGTCCTTTCTCCAACCTGGCCCAGTTTCTTCACAGGCATGTTCTCATCAGCATTCCAGCAAAGTCTCCAGAGTGAGCCTCTGTAGATCTTTGGGGAGCTCCCTCTGCAGCTGTCCCTCTCTGTGCTCTGCCCTGCAGGCATGAACTGTCTGGGCCTCAGAATCCCATGGCCCCGCCCCACGCAGGGACACTGCTGGGCTCAGAATGCATGTACCTATTTAATACGTGAGATAGAATGTATTAAATCCACTCTTTCGGACTACAGACTCAGCCTTTCTTCAAGCCAAGGACAATTTTCCTCTACTTTAATCGTTACCTCTTCTCCATGGACTCCCTTTACTTGGACTGGAAATCCTAACAGAGGCTCACAATCCCTTATCTAAAGTATCTTTGTGGATTTTTTTGCTTTGTCTAGTGTGTGTGTATGTCTTTTAAAAAACAAGTTTCCAGCAAACACATTTATTGGAAAAACATAACCTGAACGGCTATGAGACTGTTTTTAGTCATTAAAAAATACTAGTGTGACTATTCCACATATTTTGCTGCTGAAGAGGTTTGATTTCTGAATGCTTCCCATATTCTCCTGGGGATTATAGAGTACATACTATAATGACATAAATACGTGTAATGTAAGATGTATGTAAAAACATATAATAAACATAAAAATATAAATAGATGTATGCCTAAAAATATACATACATAAAAATATATAGAACATTCAGTATTATTTCTAAAAGCTGAAACAATCTAAATTCCCAAACTTCTGGTATCAGTGGTTTCAGATAAGAGACTGTAGATCTGCAATCACAAATATGCTCTCCTGGGTCATCCTCAAGGCTAAATTTTTTCCTCCATGTTTCTCAGTCTTCAACTTTTTCCTCCAACTTTTCATCTCCTCCTCCACTGGATCTTCCTAACTACTCATCAGGACTCAGGACTCACCATCATCGACTTCATCTATGCTTAAGGAAAATCATGATTTTATTTATGGTATAGTTCAATCCCTTGTGTGCCCTCTCTCTCCCTCCCTGATTTTGATAAAAATCTCGCCTGCTTCTTCAAGAAGTTCTATTTCACCAGAAAGTGGTAAGACTAACAGTCCTATATAGAAAGTTCCACGATAAGTCCTATAAGAGTAAAGGTTTGGTTTGATTACAAATGACTGATTCCCTCCACCATCAAATACATATACCCAGCTACTCTAACAAGACAGATGTTTATTTTCATATCAGACAGTTCTGGACTACAGTATGGCGGCTCCACAATTATTGAGGAACCAGGCCTTCTGTTACCTTGCCATCTTCAACTTTTGGGTTCTGTAGGGTGGATGGAGGTGACCATGGCATCCGTAATCCAGCCAGCAGGAATGAGATGAAAAGCAGCATGGCATGGAGCTTCCCTTTAAAGACATCTCCTTGAAGCTGTGTACTCCAATTCTATTTCCACGTCAGGGGACAGAACTTAGTCAGTGACCACACTTATCTGCAAGGCCGTCTGAGATCCACAGTAGTCCCTATTTGAGTAGTTATTTCCCCAGGTATGTCTTTACATAATATGGGGAGAATGGATGTTAGGAGAGTCTTGGCGGTCTCTGCCACTGCCTATGTGAGTACCTTCTTTTCCTTCCCCTATCCATTCATGCTGTTCACCCTTCGTGCTCAGATCACGTAGGTGGAATGTCTTATGTGGCACAAAACTATGAGTGGTGGATGTCAGTAGTCTATATCCCTCTGGGCATGGACTACACCTGACTATCTCTTAAGAAGTAGGTCTTCTTGGGAGACGGTAAAAAGGATGAGAAAATAGTTTTGTCATCCATGGATGGAATAATAGGAAAATACTTAAATACACAGTTTAGAAGCAGCACACTTGATTTAAATGTAAGCAGAATAAAATAGGGACATTGATGATAATCATCTTCATATGGCAATTTACAGCCTTCAAAAATGTTTCCACGTTTGGAACTAACATTATCGTGCTTGATAATGAAAACCACTGTTGGTAGGAAATTGTATTAGTTTACGACTGCTGCTGTGACAAATGGCCACAAACTTAGTAACTTAAGACAACACAATTTTATTATCTTATAGTAGTCCCAGTGGTCAGAGTGTCAGATACGTCTCACGGGACTAAAGTCAAGGTATTGGCAGGCTTGGTTCCTGCTGGAGATTCTGGGGAGAGTCCATGCCTTGCCTATTCCAGCTTCTAGAAGCTGTCTGCATTCCTTGGCTTATGGCCATCTTACTTCAGTCTCTGCTTCTGTGGTCACATCACTTTCTCCTACTATTCCTACCTCTCTCAGGTAAGGGTCCTGGTAATTACACCAGGCCCACCTGGATAATTCAGGATGATCGCCCCATTTTAAGATTCTTGGTGTAATTACCCCTGCAAAGCCCCTTTTGCCATGCAAGGCAACATTCACAGGCCCCAGAGACAAAGATGTGGACATTTTGGGGGGATCATTATTCAGCCCACCTCGAAACGCAACTATATTCCACACACTGTGCTCACTGTTATCTATACGTCACCTCTAATCCTCACAACACCCTTGGATGTAAGTGTGATATTCAATGTTATATTCAGTTTGCAGATGAGAAATTTGAGACTCAGAGATATTAAATAACTAACAGGTGTCACATGATCTCTAAGGGGTAGAGATGGAATTCAAAGCCACATCTGCCCAACTAAAGATCACGCTTCCTTAATAGCTATCAATATCCCCAGTTTGCAGGCCACAACCAACCATCATCGAAACAGCCCTAAATGGGTCAGAGAGGCATCAGTGACTTCACGAAATCTTCCCCCTATTTGCGCAGTTCTTGCAATTAATCCAGAAATCTGGGCCAGTATGAATCATCCATCTTCACTTCATGCAAAGAAGCATCCTTCAAATGCCAAGAGTGTAAATACGACTATAGGACATGGTGAAACTTAAGACAGAAGATCACCCAGAGTGTTGAAGAAAGGAGACCTCTGCCACCCTTGCCGTGTGGGGAAATCCTGATAGAGTCGTGGAAGGCTTCTGTCAGCGCATAGGGGACACTCTGGGATGTCCTTGGAAAGGGCATGGCTGTGTTTCTCTATGTGTTTTGCAGTCATTGCTGTCTTCTGGCCCCAAGGACATAAGCACAGTCATTAGTTAACGCCCGGAGCCAGGGACTCCCTTTGCTTCGGTAAACACTGCTGTGAGGTCTTTCTGCTGCCTCTTTGCCACCATAGTAACCGTTGCTGGCTAATCCAGGGTTGCCAGACTCCTCAACCAGAGGGAGATTTTTTAAAAACCTAATGTCATATCCAGGACAAACAAGGTCCTTTTAACCTTACCAGACTCCTTTATAGCTATGGTGTTTCAGAAGAAACTTATATGCCCTAATATGCCCCTTCTTACAACCTGGGAAAGCGTAATTCACACACAGAGATCTGCCTCTATTCTGAGAATAGATGGAAAAATAATGATTGGAGATATTACACATAAAATGTTTATTGGGCCAGGATCCAGTTAACCCTCACAACTGCCTTAAAGTAGGTACTAACATGATTGCCATTTTACAGATGAGAGAGTTGACACTTAGAATTTGACTCCTGTGTCAGAGCCGTGTATCCGTCAGGCTGGGGTCTGAACCTGCGGCGGATGAGTCTAGGCTAGAGTCTGTCCACTGTCCAAGCTACTGTCCACTGTTTGTGTGCATTTTATTGCCAACTAGCTTTCTAGTTCCAGAGCTACAACCAAGGATAGGTTCTTCAACTTCTCATCAAGTGAGCCTTTCCCTAGAAAATACAGCCCTTCAAGAAACAAGTAAAACCAAGGTGAATGTTCTCTAATGCGGAGAAAGGGAGAATTAATTGCCAAAAGAGGAAGCGAAGGGCTGAAGCTACCCTTCCAGCTGGAGGTGGCAGTCATGTGTTCCAGCCCATGTGACAGCGGATGCAGCCCCAGGGCCTCTCCTGGGGCCTAAAGCAGTCCTGGCTGCTAGAAAGAGTGGCCAGGCATCAGGGACCTGTGACGACCTGGCATATGTCACCTACCGATCCTTTAACCGTGAACGTCTGGAGTCTAATCACACTCAAGCCTTCAAAATCACGACACTATCTCAGCCAGCTTTCTACATTAGGAGACAATATGGAGACCACAGGAGGACAGTCTTCTTAAAAAGTTGTATTTATTTGTTTGAGGGGCTCTCGTTCCCCAAGTGGACGTCCCTAGAAGCCCCTTCCATGGCAGAATCTTACTATACTTTGAGGAATTTATATCACTATGTGTAATTTTATATTATATTAATATATAATGTGTCACATTATATATTAATATATTAGTATTATTTTCATTGAACTATCCGAACTCTATTGAACCCTCAGACATAGGTTAATATTTTTAAGGCTTGTAAAGAGTTCTTAGAGGTCCACCCGGAAATAAAGATGAATAGCCCCACACAAAAATGGGAGAATAAATAAGCCACTTGCACAAAAAAGGAAATATAAAATGCCCCAAGTTATAAGAAAATAGAAAATCTTACTCTTAATGAAAGCAATTTAAACTAAATAAGATGCTATATTTCCTGGGGCGCCTGAGTGGCTCAGTCGTTAAGTGTCTGCTTTTGGCTCAGGTCATGATCCCAGGGTCCTGGGATCGAGCCCCGCATCGGGCTCCCTGCTCAGTGGGAAGCCTGCTTCTCCCTCTTCCACTCCCCTCCTTGTGTTCCCTCTCTCACTGTGTCTCTCTCTGTCAAATAAATAAATAAAATCTAAAAAAAAAAAAAAAAGACTCTATATTTACCTACCAAATTGTCAAACAGAACAAAAACAACAGATTTAGAACTCAGCACTATACAGAGTATGAAAAAAAAAAGATTTTATATATTCTGAAATAAGAGTATACATTTCGTTCAGTTGTCACAGAAGGGCATTTTGGGAAAAAAATATGTAACCCTTAAAGAGATAGATACATACATACATAAATACATAGCTATGGAAATACACACACACACACACACACACACACACACACACACACACTGCGTATGCTTTGACCCAGCAACTACACCTTTAGGAATGTGAC
The DNA here is from genome assembly GCA_028534135.1 of Potos flavus. NCBI lineage: Eukaryota > Metazoa > Chordata > Mammalia > Carnivora > Procyonidae > Potos > Potos flavus. The sequence continues at coordinate 12,010,454 of CM052899.1, read as the reverse complement.
TAAAATGGCCGATAAACTTGACCTGATCCTTAATCTCACTAGAAATCAGGAAACTGCAAATAGAACACAGTAAGAGACCATGTTTAATCAGGGTGGCAACAATCCCAAGTGTGCTGAGGTAGAGCGTGGGTGGGGTTGTGCGACACAAATGCCCTCGCTGGATCTCTGGTGGGAGCCTTACCGCGCAGCCACCCTGGTGGGCGATTGGACGGTATCTGAAAACTAAGCACGTGCCTCCTCTACGACCCAACAATTCTACATCTCGGAATCTCCCCAGAGAAACACGTGCCCGTGCGCACGAGGAAAAGATCTAATGTAGCATCGCTGGTTCTAGCAAAAAACTCAAGAGTCCAAATATTCCCAGCAATAGGGAAATAGCTCAGCGAACAGTGGCTTGTCCTTATTACGGGACCCTACGCAGCAGTTACAGAGGGATGCCCCATGGTCACGTGCTCTCTGGAAGCGTCTGCAAGAGAGTCTGCTGAATGAATACATACAGCATGATAGCATCTGGGCACCACTCCCTGCCTCACAAATAAAAACCATCCAGCACCATATACTTCATTTAGATACATGGACATAGATGTCAACACATTGAAAAATGTGAAGGATAGGCACTAATGAGCGACAGTAGTTATCTCTATTAAGAGTGATCACGATGAGGGGTACCTGGGTGGCTCAGTCAGTTAAGCGTCTGCCTTCAGCTCAGGTCATGATCCCCAGGGTCCTGGGATCGAGCCCCATGTTGGGCTCCCCGCTAAGCGGGGAGTCTGCTTTTTCCCTCTTCCTCCGACGCTCCCCTTGTTTGTGTTTGCGCTCTCTCTTTCTGTCAAATAAATGAATACTTTTTTTTTTTTTTTAAAGAGTGATAGTGACCAGATTGGTCATTAAGGGGGACTTTGGTCATATCTGTAAATGCTTTAAGTTTTTACCGAGAGCATGTATTCATTTATCACATATATATTTTAAAAATATTTAAAAGAATGGTTGCAAAGAGTTTGTGACACTAGTACTTAGCAAGGCAGCAGTTGTACTGAAAATCTGGAAATAACCTAAATGTCCAACAGCAAGGAACACATCATAAAATATCTCGTGATGTGTTCTAATACAACCATCAAAACAGTATGTTGAAGTCTATGAAACAGTGGAGAGGAAATGTTCACAACAATGTCAAGGGGAACAGGCAGAATACCAAATAGTGTGTGCATTATTCAATACCTGCCAACTGATGGGTCCAAAGCAGAGGTGTCAGATTCTGAAATGGGAGTGGGCTAGCCAAAAAGCTTTATAAAGGCTCACGAATACCAAAGTCGACAGTATCAGTGATTGAAATGATGGATCCTGCTGAGATGATGGGACAACGAGGGCTAGAGAAACTGAGGCAGAAGGCTTGGCCAAGCAGCCCAGGGGCAGGCGGAAGCAGCAAAGTGCTATTGGCCCGGCTGAGGGTCAGTCTGTCTTGGCTCACAGGGCAGGTGGCTCCGCTGTACCTGTACGCAGAGAATCTGATCCCTCACTGCTTCGGGCCAGCCTACAGGAGGTCTCGGCTCCTCCCTCCAGCTGCTTCAGCAGGCACCAGGTCAGGCCAAGGACAATGGCCTCCTCTTGCCAAAAGATCTTTTCAGACTACAATGTGATCCCCAACGGCACGGGGCCCCCTCTGATCTGCTGGATCGCAACATGCATTCCAGGCTCAGCTCTCCATTTCCTGCAAGCGGCACCGAGCACCAGGGCACTTTCTGGGGGGCAAAGCTAGGTCGCTGATACCTGCAAGTCCCTTTTCCTTTCGCTTATGGAGAAACGGGCTCATAGTCATTAAATCATGAGAAATGCCATACAAAATAGCAAGACTCTCTCTTGAAAGTCAAGATGTTAGAAAATTAAGTGGGAAGTAGAGAGAAACCTTTAATGGAATGAATTGATTTTACATTATGGAAAAGGAACAGAGGGAAAGAGGAAAGAACTGGGGGAAAAAAAAAGGATGGAGGGAGAGAGGGAGGAAGGGAGAGAGGGGCAGAGAGCGAGAGAGAGAAGTTTCCAAATTCACAATTGACAGTGCTGTCATTTCTAACTGGTCCCCACCCCCAAGCACTGGCACCTGAGTGAATTCCTGCCCTTCCACGGGGTGCAGGGTGGGAAGAACAGTAAGATAAGATAAGGGGCAGGATAGAGTTCAATTTGCAAACCCAGGTAGAAATATAATCTGGGTCCTAAGCAGGAGGCTGTTGCAGTTGAAACAAAACAAGCAACCACCCAAACAGATGGAACTCTCTACCTGGGTTTGGGGATAGAGAAGCGGAAGAATATGGTGGGTGGAAACAAGGAAGAAGCATTTCTGATCCTGCAGGTGAATGTCAGGTGCCTGGGAATGATTCCAGGAACTGTGAGCCTGGGGTCAACTCATTTCTTTTCATTGTTCCTTTTTCCCCTGCCCTGTTTAGATCCCTTTGCTCCTGCTTTTACACCTGCATGAAGTCGTGACTCTTAGGGAAGGGGACACACAATCCTAAGTCCCTCATTCGTTTAACGACAAGGGGTCCCTGGCACGGGAAGGAGGCTCCCAGAAGGGGCAGCTGGGGTTGGAAAGTAGCTGTTTCCCCCTGTTTCTAACACAGCTGCAGACGTGCAGGGTCAGGTGGAAGAACTGGTGAAACCTGCATGCCAGCTTCAGAGATCGGAACAACAACTTGCTTGGCTTCTGCGGTCAAGCTCGCAAACATATTTAAAAGCCTTCCTGGGTGACAGGTCAGTGGATTGACTTAAACTATTGACATCCTTTCTCTGAGAATAGGTCTGTGCTTTTGAGCAATACTGACACCCAGTGTTTGAAATTTTAGGACTGAAAGGAAAATAAAAATGTGAAGGGAGGAGGAAGAACAGATCCTAAATATAACTGCTGTCATATGTGGAGGACCCACTCATTGCACCAGAGGAAGTTCACCAAAGGTAACCGGTGCTGAGCTAGCCCATCTTTGTTGCCCCACACCAGGCTTGTCCTACTCAAAAGTGAACGTGGGCGGCACCGTGAATTTTGGGAGGGGATCCTTTTTTTACAGAAAAGCAGAGACTATTTGGTTTTTAAAAATAATATTCAACTTACCAAATTAACAAAATTTAAGAGCTAAGTTGGTTCTTCCTTAAATTTTAAGTTCAGCTTTCAAATATTAAGTTCAGCTTTCAAATTTCCTTAAAATTTAAGTCCCAGCTTTCTACCTGGGTTTTCAAATTATTTTATTTATAATTAAAACACATTCTCAATAGTATTTACTATTTGGGAACGTCTGTCAATCAGCAATGGAAAAACTTAAAAGGAAACCTGAACATAAAAAAAATGAGAAAATGCATTTAAAATAATGAAGGGGTCTAATTGAGTTTGTCATGGGATCTCCACAAACAGTTTAATTTCCTTTATAAATTTATCTCTTTATTTATTTTTAAGATTTTATTTATTTATTTGAGAGACAGAGATTGTGAGAGAGAACACAAGCAGGGGGAGCAGGAGAAGGAGAGGGAGAAGCAGACTTCCCGCTGAGCAGGACCCACGGCTTGATCCCAGGACCCCAGGATCAGGACCTGAGCCAAAGACAGACGCTTAACTGACTGAACCACCCAGGCGCCCCCCCTTTACAAATTTATTATATTCAGGTATCTTTTTGAGCATATCTGACTGAAAAACTTTACCAAATACTTTAGATAACTTTTTAAAATCAGAAAAAATAAACATACAAATAAGGCAGTTTGTTAAGTTGCTGAAATGACCCAATACTGTTTTCAAACTAATAAAGTTATCCCATTATTTTTAACATCGTAAGTGTAAAAAACTGAAAAACATCTATTTTTTTAAACTTTGACACACAATGTTGACACACAATGTTATTAGTTTCAAGGGGACAACATAGTGATTCAACAACTCTATACATTAGGCTATATGCTCACCGCAAGTGTAGCTAGTGTCTGCACATACAACACAATTACATACCATTGACTGTATTCTCTATACTGTGGCTTTTCTCCTGGAGACTTACTCTTTCCACACTGGCAGCCTGGATCTCCCACTCCCCTTCATCCATTTTGCCCATCTCTCCACCCCCCTTCCCTCAGGCAACCCATCAGTTTGTTCTCTGTATTTATGGGTCTGTCTGATTTGACTTCAAAAACACATTTTAAATTGGAATTGCAAGGCCCATTAGTTAGACCCTTCAACAGGGCAAATTATCTTTCATACGGTAAGTTAAATTCCAAGTAAAAAGATTATCTTGAAATACAATAGTGTTAATAAGGAATTTGATTTGAGTGTTAATCCAAATTTTCTTTTTTTTTTTTTTTTAAGACTTTATTTATTTATTTGACAGAGAGAGAGAGAGATCACAAGTAGGCAGAGAGGCAGGCAGAGAGAGAGGGGGAAGCAGGCTCCCTGCTGAGCAGAGAGCCCCCGGGGCTCGATCCCAGGACCCTGAGATCATGACCTGAGCCGAAGGCAGAGGCTCCAACCCACTGAGCCACCCAGGCGCCCTAATCCAAATTTTCTTGGTGTTAAAAAACACTTATCCTGTAAAGAAATCAGTGTCAACCCAAACCAAGTCCATTCTGCTTCCTCTAGTGATGCTCCAAGGTTATAGGCCAGCCTATTGGGGCCACACCACCCATCCTTGCCTATAACATCGATGACACACAGGAGACTAATTTATAGCCACCATTCCAGTAAGTCCATGCCCTCCAATTTGTCTGGTCTAGTAATCCACACCTCTGAGTTTGAGACATTGGTTATTTTTCCTTCTCAATCCCCACTGAGATTGTAGATAACTTCCTTTTCTGCAGTTGGATTTAATTTCTTGACTCTCTTGCATACCACCAACAACTAAATTATGAACCATGATTTCTTATTACTTAGAATTTTTATTTTAAATTTACTGGAAAGTCCTCTCTTGGACTTATTTATATTTTTCATATTAATCACCTTTTACAGAGCCTAAAAAGAAGGTAAAGGTAAAATAAATTGGTGAAGGCATTCCAAAAATTTCTTCACATTCAGAGCCGAACTCTTTCGAATCACCCTTCCACTTAGCTGTTATGTACACTTTTCAAAAAGTTAAAAAACAAGATTCTCATGCAAATATAAGACAAACAGTTGTCAAACAACAAACAACTGATCTGGAGGAAAATTATAGGAACAAGGGGTTTGTGAGCATTGAAAAAATATGTTGGAGTGTGTGAACTATATTCAAGTTTTTAAAAATAACAAAACGGGGAAAAAAAAGAAAAAATATGTTGGAGAAAGATGGTTAGGTTAGAAACAAAACTGGATAATGTCCTACAGGGCAATAAAACATATATCTTTTTTATTGGACAAAGATCATCTGGCTCTCTACCAGAAAAACTTAGAAGTTAACATGTAACTCCACAAACCATGAACTTTTACCCGGTAGTACATAGCAAATCAAACAAAAGTGCATCCCATTAAAAAATTAAGTGACCTACAGGACATTAAACACAGGCGTTGCAGCAATTTCTTAAAATAATCCACTGAAGAATCAAAACCATTGGTCTGACACATAAGCTGGCTTTACGGTTGGTTATGCAGCCTTGGTTAGTTTTTGTTTCCTCCTTCAGAAATGTTGCTGAACACAACTGCCTTATTCATCATTTCCCTCACCTCCTCTTCCCAGTAATTAGATTCCTACAGTTGAAAGTGTATTATAGTATTACTTCCAAGGCTTTCCTCCAACTCACCCTAAATTTTGCCACTGACTCTTTAACGTTCTACCATTTTTAGGCAATGGTAACTGTCTCGTGACTGCTACGTGGCAAACAAAGATTGTACGAGGTTGTGGATTTGAAGGTGTTCTCGGTTTCAGAGATGTCAGATGGTGGGGGAGAAGCATGTGTCTTAGAATCAATGAAATGTGGTGAAATGTGGTGTATCAAGAGAAGCTGAAAGAGTAAACTGAGACTAGTGCGTAGCATATATGGAATGTGTGTATAGATGTCTATATATAGATATGTAGATATGAACAATAACTCGTTGGTTTTCCGTAAGTCTGTAAATGTCAGTTTCTCTTTCCCCCTCCACAATCTCAAGTTTGTTACCACAGGTACATCTTCCTCCTGCAATGAGTGATGCGGGGCACCAGACAAGAGTTTGTTCTTGGAGGGATTCCCCAATGGCCAACTTCTGTAGACCCCGGCTCTCCCTTTGTGTTTAGCTTTGTGGCCTCTAGGTGACAGGGCAGGAGGAAGGTTCTGAGGTCTACCTGCTGCCATGAAGTCCAGAAAACGTCCTTGAGAGTCAATACGTAGGACAACTTTCATCACAATGTTCTTAGATTTGGGGGGAATAATGTTTCTATTGACATCGATTCCAAGTAACGATTCCCAAGATCTCATTGGCTGTGAAAGAGGGCTTAGGAGTACTCAGTCTTTCATGTCATGGCACACATAGCAAACCATGCTGGCATTTATGCAGCCACTGGGGTTAATGGCGAGGCTTCTCCAGACCGGAAGTGACAACTGCCCAGGCCTACCTGACCTCCTGAAGGCGGGGGGCTCCATGACTGTACCCCGTAATCCATTTCTCACACTGTGACTTGCTGCTCTCTCATCCCTGGAGATCTGCCACCGGTGACAGGCCTCCGTGTGGACCAAGAGCGAAACCCTTAAAATGAGAAATAAAGCAGGTCATGCTCTCGCAGAAGAAGAGTATAGTTTCTGACTATTAGAAAAAATGAGTAAGCAATCTTTCAAGGTGAGTAGTCAGGATTCAACTGCAGCCTGGCCATAAAACTACTTACCCTTTACTCAGATGGGCATAGCAAATATTTCTACATCTCTCTGGTGGATCTGATTTTCCTTCCGAGCCCATACCCACTGAGTAAAAGGAAAAACAAATTAAACTATGTTTAGAATGATTTAGTGAACTTAGGTCTGATTGCAATAATATAAACTGTCCCAGTTTTTTAAAAAAAATGGTCAGTCCCTTTAGCAGAAAATGCTCAGACTTTCAGTTCCCACTGTCTTCCCCGGATCCTCTTCAAGATGATACCTATATTCTGAACTGACTGACCATTATCATTTATCTTCCAAATGAGACGCTTTTTTTTTCATTTGTAAAAATACATGCCTGGTACAAGCAGGCATGCATATGGAAATGTTTCCATGTCTCCATGTCTCCTCCCAATCCCCAGGTAACTGCCGTGAGCAATATCCTTCTAGACATGTTCTCTGCGGATGCAAAGACACAAAAGAAACCTTATACGTATAAGTGACTTTTTTTTCTCATCAATAAATGGAATCGCCATATGCACCTTATTCTGTATTTATCACACCATTCGTGTCATACCAATTCAGGACACTTGAGCGAAAGGGAGCACTGTTAAAAACTATGCCAGCACAACAGGCGCGAACCGGGGAAGTTTGTTCACCTGGCTATGGAGGAAGGGTTGGGTTCATACAGTCTCCCGGTGGAGGAGACCCCTGGATTCTTTCTGTGTCCACTGTTTACACTCCAGTCTGTTGCAACAGGTGGCTGGGTTGGATTACTTTCTGCACGGGTCCCCCTGAGGGGCTGCCAGTCTCATCTAGCCTCTTGGGGTGATGTGCTCCAGCCCCCATGGGAGACTGGGGACCTGGCCATTTTTTCTGATCTTGATGTCTGATCTTGGAATCACCAAGACTTTGCTGAAGTAATCCAAGCTCCCTGGCGGCTGATGGCAGTCTCAGCATGGCTGTGTTCCCTTCCTGTAGCGCCTGGGACCCTTGGGACTCCAGGATGCCACATGCAGGCCCAGGACATCCAGAGGCCCCTCCTTAGGTTTATCTGTCACTCCCTTGCCATTACCTTATGCCATTTTGGATGTGGTGTGGAGCTGAAGGCTAGTGTTCTCTGAGCACCTGAAACTCCCCTTCCTTCAGTGATCTGGGTGTTTCCAAAGCTCCTCTCTTCCTGCTCAAGCAGGTCCTGAGAGAGGAGGTAAACCAAAGCCCCAGAGTTTGTCTATCTCAATCTGTCTCTTTCTCTTCCTCCTGCAACCAACCCCTCAGTTCCAGGAGGTAGGCTCTGGGCTTTCCATTTCTTCCATGTCACAACATCCTTCTCTCTAAGAATTACAGCCTAACCGGTTTAGCTGTCACCGAAGGACAGGGGGATTTTCTCTGCCTGTGTGGAAAATGGATCTGGGTCATCTAATTTGGTTTTCGACCTACTGCAAAATTGAGAAAAATATCTCTCCCAATAGAAATCTGTTTTCAAATGGACTACCTTACTGCAGACACAAAACAAACCCTTAATCTGATGGTCAATGTTAAGCAAAGAGGTCATGGTATGGTAGATACCTGCCTTTCCCCCAAAGCACTCAACCCATGGTGTTAAAGGGCAGGAGACAAGAGTAACTACACAGAAATGGTAGCACAAGCTGGGTCTTGTCCAAGCCTGCCATGCTCTTCGGCTGTTTTATGGGTGATTTATTGCCCCTGGTCTCAGGACAGAGAGAAGGAAAGAAAAGTGAGAAAAGGGGCTCCCACCACCCACATAACCACTATCATTCCAGCTCATCAAAACAAAAGTCTAAAACAGTTGCTGGAAAGTACCTTGAATGATCCCTTCGTAGAAACAACAGCAGAGGAAAATCTGTACAATGAATGCTGGGCACCGAGCGAGCATGCTCCCATCGGTTGTCTTGCTTTGTCCTCCCTGTACCTGGCTTCTTTCTCTAGCCAAGCTTTAGTCCCATTGTCCTTGGCTTCTTCTCTTTCTCCCAGGGCTTAAGAGAACCAAGTCCTGTTCCCGGAGCTTCTGGGCAGTGCTCCTGGCGCATTCAAGGAGAAAATAGCAGGGTGAGGAACCAGGCAGAGGGGGGAAGAAGCACAGGATTTGGGAGATGGCAGGTCCAGGTCTGAATCCCACTTCCGCAAGTGTGTAACTCGCTGCAATTTACCTAATCTAAGTCTCAGTTTCCCTGTCTGTAAAATGGGAATGCTATTATCGACTTAGTGGGCTGCTGTGGGAATTAAATCTGCTCGTGGGTATGTAATCGGTTCTCTGCTGGAGAGACATGTTGTATGAACAGTCTAAGCATGCCTCAAACTGTGCAGCTGTCCACAGGAGCCACAGCTAGGCTCTGGGGGACATGGTGATGGCCTTTTTTGCTGATTTTTTTTCCTGGCCACTGACTGTATAGTTTCAGAAACAGAGTTTAAATTAATTCCTGGAGGGAAAAATTTAAATATGTAATTTCACATACACGAGTTAACGGACGTGAGAAACAACAGGTTTAACTGCAAAGAGCTCAGGACCATGAGTTCAAAAGCCAGCTAAAACTCTCCATAATATTATGACCTTGAACAAGTCACCCTACTTCCTGGATGTTAGTTTCTTTATCTGCAAATGGAGGCTTAGGACCAGATGGCCTCTGAGGTCCTTCCGCTATAAATTGTTTTGATTTCTAATAATGTTTAAGAATGCAGCTGGCTGATGTTTAGCCCCCTTCTGTGTTCTCTGGCCAGCAATGTGATCACAGACTCTTGGGTCTTGGTTTTCACTGAACATCAGACTCCTAGTCCCCAGCCCTCAGCCTCTAGGTCCCATGGTCCCTTCCATGAGATGCATCCTCCAACTTCCCTTTTTAGTTCATACACCTAGAAAAGAATATGCTAATGAGAGCAGGGCAGATTCAGCTGGAGGATTAGCCCAGTGGCTCCCCATTACTTCGAGACTCTTGCCTTATCTCTCCTGCTGAAAAGCATCATTCACAATGCTCCAGCCTCTTGCTCCAGCGATGTTTGAGAAGTGTTCTAAAGAGAGGCTCCTTGGATCTTCTGACAAATCTATTCAGAACATTCTTCTAAATAGTCTTTGGATCCTTGATTCATTAAAGACCCAGACTACCCACTGGCCAAAGAACTCCAGCTCTGGCTTCAAATCTATGAGGAGGTGAATTCAGAGGGCAACCAGGACTCCTCAGGTTGCCAGATTGTAAATAAGAGATGCAACAATGAAAATAAAGTCAATAACTCCACTGCAGCATTTCTAGGGGCCTTATAGAAAAAATGAGATTATCTAAACCCTGCCACTCAAAGTGAGGTCTGAGGATCAGCAGCTTTGACCATCATCTGGGAGCTAATCAGAAATGCAGAATCCTGGGCCCCACCCCAGAACTACTAAATTAGAATCTGCATTTTAACAGGATCTACAGGAGATTTCCAGTGCATGTTAGTTTGAAAAGCACCAATCTAAAAGGCCTTGAGAAATTAAAGAAGCCGTGTTGAAAGGTCAAGGCTTTATACTGCCCTGTAAAGTAAAATAGCATCTCCTGGGAAGACGTCATTACACGTTAATTTAGATTCATACATGACAGAGACAGTACAGGAAGGCCTTCCCCTCTTCCTCGTCCCTTTTAATGGTAATGTGTAGGGTTGCAGAAATGGACAAGTTTAATGCAGGGAAAGAGAGATTCCCTTGGGTGGGAAAGAATAGCTTACAGGTTTGGGAAGTGGGAAGGGAGAGGAAAAAGACGAACAAATTTGACAGAGCAGCTTCTGGGATTACTGGAATGCAATAAAGTTTTGCTGAGATGGGTGATGACTTCGTCCTCCCTGCTTTTGGAGTTAATTTTTTATTACTTCTGGAATACTCCAGGACTCATATGTAATCATTCTGTAATTCTACTTCTCACACCCTCACTGTTTGCCCAGCATAGTGCCAGGAACATACATATAAAGTATTTGAATATTAAAGTTTAAAGATATTTAGATGTCCCAACTCCAAAAAACTCACAGGACAGATGAACATCCTTCTTTAGTCTAGCGACTCAAAGTACTAGCCCAAATTCATAAAGAGCCTGGTTCACATGCTGGATGGACTATGGTCTCAACACTCGGCCGTGACCTGAAGTGATGACATAACAAAACCTAAGATACCTGACTCTTCTTCTGAAAACTTGAAAGCATTAGGCACACTGACTGGGGCTTAGGCACAGCTTAGGAGGAAACCCTGAGCTATCTGGAAATTACTCAACTCCCGTGGAAACTCCCAGTTGACACCCCATTTGAAGAGCAGGCAGCTAAGACTGAGTGAAGAAGCCAGCCCTGAAGAACTCCTCTCCCACAAGGCGGCCAAGAGCCCAGGAGTGTGGCTTCCTTCCCTACCAGAGTCCTCTGCTTCCCCAGGGATGGGCGCTGACCCCTGCAGAGGCTGCGCTAACAGCACCAAGGCGTGGTGGCCCTACTCGAGCTCTAAGATGTGTGCTTTCTCCCAATTTCCTTAATAAACTGCTCTGTAAGATCGGAAAGAAGGCGGCTTGGGTGCACTATTTCAGTATCCTGAACACCCATCTGGCCCAAACACTATTCGATTTCATGCCACAGCCCAACTCAGGCAATTCTTATTTTTTGTCTTGGAAATGAGAAGTGTGAACCCAGGAAGAGGGGTGGAGGAGGCAGGGGGCAGGAGGCAGGAGGGTGGGGGAAGTGGAGGCAAGGGAGAATGACTGCCAAGACTAGGGTTGGAGTTGGGACAGTGCAGGCAGCAGCTAGGGTGAGGGGCAGTGGAGCACTGACAGTGACTGTCCCTGGGGGACAGCTCTGTCTGCCCCAATTGACTGCTGTCAAAGATAAACAGAGCTGGACATTAATTACCGTGGTAAGGACAGATTTTAATCAGTG
>CM052899.1:11982047-11998299 GCA_028534135.1 Potos flavus | reverse complement strand
GACAGTGATGGCCCAGTTTCAGCCCATCCAGGGGCGCTCTGGATGGGGAGGACACCAGCCAACTCACAGCGGCCATGGAAACCGTCTAGCTTTGTCATCAAAAGTCGGTCGGGATTCGGATTCTGCCATTGGCTGTGGTTAAGCTTCCATTTGCTCGCCCATAAAAGGAGGGAGGGGCCTCCCCCTTCAGGCTGCTGGATTAGATGGAATCATTCTATAAAGTGGGTAGCTTCTGGTGAACATTCAATAATGCTCATTCCTTTCCTTCTCTTTTTATAATAAAGTTCAGAAAGTGCCCGATTTAATAAACGGGCTAAATACCAAAATTCCCCTTGTAAGTCGGTTTTAACTCTGAAACAAAATGCATTATATTTACATTCCCAAGACCTCTCACAAACACTCATTTATGCTAAATATAGATGATTCCCTACATATTTAAAACAAAAGCGCAACAACAAAAACCTTTTTTTTTTTTTGTTACCAGCAGTTTCAATGTGCAGGGTGTTCACAGGGGAGTCTTCTGTTCCCCGAAGGGCGCCCATGGCGAAGACTTCATGGGGCGCAAAGCCCAAGCACCTGTGCTGAATTCTTGTCATCCTCACCTGGACTTGTCTGTGGGAAAGAACACATTTTAGCGCCGTCCTCCTCTCCACAATGTGTGCCGTGGACAAGTCATTTAATTGATCTAAGCCTCTGTCCCCTCATGGGCGAAAGGGGCGAACCACAGTACATGCCTCCGAAGGTTCTTCAGAAGATCAAATGAGTAAACGCACGGGAAGTGCTTGCTGGAGCATCTGGTCAGTACTGTCCCTAAACCGAGCGCCCCTTCAGCAAGCTCATCTCGGGGTTGCAGGAGCTCCCGCAAGATGGAAGCTCCGGGAACGTTTGGAGAGTGGATCTCCATTGCGACGGAGAAGAGGTCTCATCCCGCCATTACGACAGCCGCGCTTTACAGCAGCCGCCCGTTGCAAGAGCCATATTTTACGACAGCCACGCCTGACGACACCCACCAAAGAGGGCAGAATGTGGGTCTCGGCAGAGTGATTTCTGCACGTTGAGTAGCGTTGGAGCTGGACGAAGCGGCCTTCAAAAACAATGGCGTTCCCAGGCATAGGTGGAGATTCTCTAATGGAAACCCACACAGAAGCCGCATGGGCTCGCAGGTCTCCGAGCTCTGAAGCCTCCCAGAGTCAAAGCTCTGGTCTTGGCTAAATAGGGACTGAGAAGTGGATGGTACTCAAAAACCTAGATTCGCGAAGGAAATGTGTATTTCATCTCCAAGAAGACGTGTTGTTGGAAGAAGGGTGAGATGCTAGTAAAACAGTTACCCATTACTGATACCCCTGCGAGGCATGAAGAAAGCGACAGGCTTTAGGTAACCTTGTGGGCTTTTAAAAATGTGATGAGAGCATTCTCAGGGTCGTTAGCTACTTTGTTCATTCGTTCGCCAAACAGCACACCCACTGTGTGCCTGGCACAGTTCTAGGTACAGCAGGCATAGCAGGCACAGCTGGCATTCTGGCATGCGGCTGTTTTTCAAAAAGAATTCCAGAATATGAGGGTCAGGAAAGAATCAAGAAAAGGTGGGGGAAAGGAAAATAAAAAGGAATGGAAAAGCAGAAGGGGGAAAGAGCTGAAGAAGCCCATGCTAGGATTTGGAGAAATCCACCACACTGCTTCAGGGTGCTGCTGGTGTTGCCATGGCTACTGGTCTGGAAGGGCCGTCCTTGCAGTTCAAAGTGCATTTGATATTTTTGTGACATTTATAAGTGACAGTGACAGTGCCTCTGCGTGGGTTGGCTAAAATGCACTAGTGAAAATCCAATACTGAGAAAATGACTCAGAATTCTCAGCATTCAATTTTCTCCTGGGTAGATCTACAAAAAATCCAAATCTCTTACATAAAAAAGTAGTAAGGACTTCATTGGACCCTGTGGTGAATGTAGCAGAATATGGTTGCAAATCCAGAAAGTAGGCCCTATATACATAGAAAATAGGGAATTCAGAGGTGGAGGGAGGGTGATGGTCTAGGAAAATCTGAAACATGGACATTGCTAGGACAGGTGTAGGTGAGATACCACAGTAAGGTAAGATGCCCAAGTTGGCATAAAACCTTGGATCAGTGGGAATTGGATGCCCAAAGTTTCTGAACAGGGCATGGCTGTATGTGACAATGGTTAATTTGCTCACTCTGCCATTTTCTCAGGGCACCTGACTCCCATCCACCTGACTTCCCAGACGATTCTTCCCATCTTATTTCTCCCAACATGTAAATTGATTTCTAGAATTTTGCTGGACAATGGAAAGGCCATCCCGCCTCCCAGCATGGGAGAGCCAAGCCAGTGGGAAGGAGCTCAACTCAAGCTGCTGCCCTTCCCTGCCCCCTCTCCTGTCCCACCTGGGTGTGCCCCATGTTCTCCCAAGTCCTGCAGCCGTCATACCTGTCCTCACAGAGCATTTGTATCATCTGAGCTGTCCTGGTGCAAATGTTGGAAAAGAAAAGTGTCCGTTTCCTCTGATTCCAATCAAGATAATCAAGAATTTTTTTGTAAAGATTGTTCAATAGAACAAGAAGGAAAAGGGCAATAAAATTCAAGGGCTTAGAAGTTGAGTGAGCATAGGCCTCTCTGACAAGCATCTAAATTCTCTTCACAGGCTGAGTTGGGCTCAGGTCACAGGCCCCAGTCTGTTGGAAACTACACTAAGTTCTTCGCCTTTTCAAGTACATTTAGCTGGCATCAATTGGACTTTTTTTCTTTCAGAACCTGCCTGGAAAGTTAGAGGAATGGAAGTGGGGCAGTCTTAGGGCTACATTGTAGTTTCGATCTCCCTTTGCCCTGGTTTTGCCTATTGGCTGAGGACAGCCTCCTTCTACCTGCCCTACTTTTCCTACTCAGAGCAGGCTCTTCCGCCATGCCACCCCTCCTTACCCCCGACCCCACCCAGAGTGACTGATAGATAGATGATGGGAGACACAGCAGCTGTTTGAATACTCCTAGTAGTGATTCAGTAGAGACCTTGGAGAGAGAAGGGGGAATTGCTGGGAGTGGTGTCCTTAACTAGATAAGAGGTCATGGGGTCTAGAACCAAGTGAGGCAGTAGCTCACAAGTGAAGTAGGTGGGAATGTGTATAGGGAAGAGGAAAGGCCGGGCTGGAAGGCTGGGCGGGCTGGCATGTGTTTGTAGAACTTTTATTCTGATAGCTTCTAATTTCACAATGAAATGATAAGCGTTGTCATGGGCTTGTGATGGTGGTAGAGGAGGTGCTGGTGGCTCATGGAGACAGAAGCTGTAAAGTCAGAGTGGGAGATTGACCAGATTAGGGAAACGGCACAGAAAGTGCTCACTTGAGATTTATGGTCATGAATTAAAAGGGCCAGTCAGTGTGGCTTTGGGATTTCCTCCAGGCCCATTCAGCTGCGCAGTGTGTGGAGATTTGGGTTTAAAGAGGGGTATAGTTTTGCCAAGTGAATGACAAAGCAAAAGAGGGTTGAGAGAGCTGAAAATTTATGCAAAGGAGGGATTCTGATGATTTCCCATGGGATTAAAGTCTGTGGAGGGAGGGCAGAAGGACAGCAGGGTCTGGAGGGCAGTACGGAGAGGGTAGGATCAGTGGGTTGAAGGACCTGATGGGGCCAACGGATTACATGAGTCACAGCTCTTTTCTAAGTAGAAAAGGTGAGAGTGGTGGTCCTTGAGTAGGGTGGATGGATCAAGGTTATGGAAAGGTGTCAGTTACTAGTAATGGTGTGCTTGTGGCTCCGGGTGTGATCATGAAAGTGGCTGAGGCAGGGCCAGTAGGATGATCATTAGAGAAATAAGTTCCATGAACTGAGGGGACTGGTTTGGAAGGATCATCTAAATCATTGGTTGGCAAACTATGGCCTCTGACCAAATCCACCCTGCTACCCATTTTTAAAATAAAGTTTTTGGGGAACACAGACATGCCCATTCATTTATGCATTTTATATGGCTGCTTAGACAAAAATATTTACTATCCAGCCCTTTGCAGGTAGAGTTTGCCCACCTCTGATCTAAGTGGATCTTGATTCACCATTGTTTATGATTTTAAGAGAACAAGCAATGTTCTAGAATCAAATAATTTAAATCAATGTAGTTTCCTCTAATAAATATTCATGGTGTAATGGTTATAAGCCAGTGACCCTTGAAACTATGAAAACAAGCTTTTCAATATTGCAGAAAAGCTCTTTGCCCTTCTTTATAAACAAATACTCAGTTCAACTTTATGATGACAAGATGCAGAATAAATCTCCATTTAACTTGAATGATATGCTTACAGTATTGTACATATTCACTAAACATTACCCTGTTTTAATTATAAGATGGATTAGCTGCCTGCTCTATTTAGCTGATTCAGGAATAAAGTGCTTTTAATTTCCATTTCTGTATTGGTTATGAGTTCTGGTATGTTCTATCATTCCAAGTGGGTCAATTCTGGACCTAATTAAATACCGTGGGGCCAACATAAAAACGTTTTGTCCTTTCAGAGCACCTCTGCTCCATCTCCAAAAGAGTAAGGCAATGATAGTTCTTTAAACAGATCTTCCCTGGCTATTTCATCTGAGTAGGCCCCCCTGCTATTGTCAAAACTGTCACCCTATTATTCATTTTCTTCATAGCAGTTATGCAATTATGCGCCAAACAAGTCAGATAGAATATTTTTTACTTACTGCGAGAATTTTCACTCATATTTCCTGATTCTTGTCGGTATGTGGGATCTGAGATACAATTTTTATTAGTAGTATATTTTTTCATTGTGTAACTTTTCTTTCAAGTGCAATGTACATATTCATTTGCTCTCTATTTTGAAGGTATATTTAACACATCCTTTTAGACTTATTTCTATGACTGAATTAAAAACATTCCTACTCATTCTTTCTGTATCATAACTTCTCCATTCTTGAGTCACCCCTGTTAAGACAGGACCTGAGTAATTTTTCTGCGGGTCCTGTTTTGTTAGCCCTTGCAGATACCTTTTTGTTGTTTTCTCACATGAGTAACAATATTGGCTTGCGGTAGGATTCTTGAGTCATACTTGTTATGTTTCAAACCCCTAGATGTCGTTCCATGGCGCCTTCTGGGAATTCCTGTTAAGGAACCAAAGTCCAAAGCCACGCTGATTGCACATTTTTCTCTACAGATAACTTTGAACAAATCTGATTATTTATTTTGTAAATTCAGGCATTTCTTAAGGAAATATCCAGTGGCTGGACTCTCATTTTCCTTGGCAAAGGATGAACTTTTACTTTTTTAGACTTAGGTATTGTTTGTTTCAGGAATTTGTCCTTTTATCTCCATCATTTTCATTCAGTGACTGTGGTTTCTCCTTTAGAAATACCAATTATCCAGAAAATAGTTCTGTATTCTTGGTTATCTTCCTTGTGTTTTTGATCTCTGCTCCCTTTTCCTCTGCCTCCTGGGAACTTGCCCTCCACTTCTTTAAATTGCCAGTTTGTCCCCATTGTACTGTCCTCTCTTCCCTGAATTGAGACCCTCTATCTTTTTGCTTCCTCTATGGTCTCTTCTAGTCCATTCTCTATGCGGTAGTAATTAATATATATATTTAAGTATGTTTATATATATGTGTATGTGTGTATACAAATAAATACATATAAATATATACAATACACACACATACACATACATACACATAAATATTAACACTCAGTAACTGTGTTTCGTACTTAAAATCCAAAGTGCTCTTCCTGGCCACAAAGGTCCTATGTGGCTGACCACTGCTTATGTTTCCGTATTCATCTTCCGCCGTTCACCAGGCACACTGCTCCTTTTTGGGTTCCTCAAGTACGCAGAACTCTTTTTTTCGCCTTAAGGCAAGCTGCTTTCTTTGCCAGTAATGCTCTTTCCTTGCTCTTTTGAGAGCTGGCTCAGAGTAAATCCCACCCCATTACAGAAGCCTTCCCGGATGCCTTTATCTAAGTAGGTGCCCCCCCCCCCCCGTTATTCCCTAAATCAGCACCCTGTTCATCTTCTTGATAGTAGTTACCACATTTTAAATTGTTTATTACTTTATCGTCTGCGAATTTCGCCAAAGTCTGAGCTGCCTCAAAAGTGGCCTCGTGTCTGTTTCACCCAGCGCTGGGTTCTCAGCTTCTCACACCATGCTTGACTCATGATGGTTTCTTCATTATCTGTGGAAAGCATTAATTTATCCCATATCCCTCAATTTTCATCTCCACTTATTCTTTCTTTATGGTTTTTTGTTTTGTCTCTGCTTTTGCTAAATAGAGGCAGTATCTTTTTATATCCTACAGAGGATGCTAGCTTCTGGATTCTACTCTAGGTTATTTATTATTTTTAGAGATATTATTCTACTGGATCATCAAGATGAATTCCCCTTCCTATTTTCTGTAGTTTTTACAATTAGGTCCCCCCTTAGGGTTCCCTCCCCCTTATTTACTCATCGTTGAATGGGATGGCGTCTGTATAGAGGTAGTATTTGTTAAGAGATAGGGCAAGCTGATCGTCGGTGGTCACACCTACCTGTGTGCAATCTCGTTCTCAGAGGACTAGCCGGAGGCCAGATGGACAAATAAGTTCCCGTTCCCAGTTCCTGGCAGATGTTCATCTGTAGAAGCTCTGTTTTACCAGCCTGCCAGATTCTCCTGTCTGATTGGTTCTCTGATACTGTATTCTGAGTCCAAGAAGTGCCCAAAGACCTGAGGTTTCGCCATCCTGCTAAAGAGATTTCTTTCCCACTCATCTATTACTTATGGAACTTGTGGGGACGGTTTTCCCTCCAATGTGATGAGCTGCCCTCACCCTCCTGTTCCTTCTCCTTTCTGCACACTTCGGGTTTTTCTCAGTTCCTATGTCCGAATGAATCTAGATTAAAAGAGGAATGGGTGGGGAGTGGAATGACCAAGAGGAGCTAGTTATCACCAAGAGTAACACTTGTGTGCTTTTCCGGTTGTTTCAGAGCTCGGATCCGGGGTCGTCCAGGGATATATGAAGCCTCTTCCAACGTTTTTGAGTGGTCTCAGTTTCCCGAAGTGAAACCTTGGATATATATATGCCTTGACGAGAAGCCTGTTGGTAGGTGTTTTTTTCCGCCCAGTTCCCTCTGCCGCGTAGTTAATGGAGTCTGTCTGTATCTTCCCTGAGGTTGTCTATCAAGCATGGTTTGGGTGATGGTGGGAGTTTTTCTTTTTGTTTTTCTCTGGGGGCTGAGAAAAGCTGCTGATCGATCTCATTAAAACCTCCCAATTTATTATTTTTCATGTTCAACACAGGTGATTTTCCTCAAAGCAGCGTAAATAATGACTACTAAATATATGCTTTTTCCGCCCTTCAATCTGTACGTTAAAACTAGCACTAAAAGAAACTAGAAGAGGACTGTTATATTTTCGTATTCGGTTGGGACTATTTAAAGCCTTTCTTCCTCTTAGCTACAATAGACTCTTGTTTTCCTCTGTGCTTTCTGTCCTAATTTAGCCAGGAACAACAGCGAATGACTATTTCTCTTTAAATTTAATCTCTCTCTCTTTTCTGTTTTCAACTATATGTGAACAGATGTGGGCTAGAGAAACATAGAATTAAGTACCTCGAATGGGTCAATAAAAGAGCTATTCTGTGTTTTGGGGGGTTTTGGCGGTTATTATGGGGAAAATAGAGCCAGGGGAGTTACAAAGCATGTACTTATCACTCAGCAACAGAGAAAAATTTAAATATATATTTAAAAATATTTTATTATATAAAATTTATATTTAGCATATTACATATAAATATAGAATATATTTAATAGATATTTTATATGTAATTGGGACTACAAAGCATTTGTCACTTAACAGCAGAAAGAATTTTAAATACATAATATATAAATGCAATAAGTACATGTTTTATATATTAAAGTACATTTAAATATATAATGAATATAATTACACCAATATATATTAAGTGTATTTTACATTTTATTTACATAATATAAAATATACATTTCATATGTTAGAATACATCTTAAATATATATTTAAAATTCTCTGTTGCCTAGGTAAGTACATGTTTTGTAACTTCTCTGGTTCAGTTTTATTTTACATGTGCGCACACACACACACACACACACACACACACAGAGACATATATATTGTATTTACTTCGAAGACAATAATCTAGGGACCAAAATGGAAAGATTTAGCTCATGGGACAATACAGAGTACAGACTGTACACTGGCATAAAATTTGGATGAGAGCCAGTGGATTTGGTGAGCAGATCCTTGCACTAAGTCTTTGATATTTTCAAGCTAAGGTCATTTGAGCTCAAAGCCAGTTCGTAACTGAAGGATCAAGACTTTATTTTGAAAACAGAGCTCCGCCTAGTGGTCGTTCATAGGCTGACTTTGAAAGTTGAGTTCTAAGAACTTGGCCAGGTTCAGGGGAGCAGTTTGTTTTCTTTCCGCTTTTATTTTCCCAGTTTGTTTTCTTTCTGCTTTTATTTTCTACCTCTCTGCTTGAGCTAGATATGAGCTTCTACTCACTCCCTGGGTCAGGGGTCCTTGTGAGTCATTCTTACACCTGCATGATCGTGACACACCCTTTCCTAGTGTGTGATCCAATAGAAGGATGAAGGGTCAGGGCTGGCTTCGGCTGCTGTTTGATGGTTATGGAGAGACAGCTGGAGGCTCCAGTGGGAAGAACACAGGGCTGAGGCCCCTAGGAGACGCAGGTCTTGGTCCTGGCTGTATTGTTAACTGGTGCGCTGGTTTCCCACTGTAGGCTCGGAACCTTCATCTGCGTAGTCAGAGGCCCAAAGGAAGGCTACTCTTCAGGGCACCAGACAGTTCTGAGATTCTATGGTTCTTGAGAGTGTTTCGGGAGAAAGAGGGACGGTAGACCTGCCATTTTTCGTAGGGGCTGCTTCCACGAGTTTGGCCCTCTCTGAAGTCAAGTCATGTGGCTGGCCTGGGGCCCCGTGAGAAGGAAATGCAAGCATGAGCTGCAGACGGCTCCAGTCACTTTAGTGAGGGGGTGTCCACGTCCTCCCCCCTCAGGGGACTTTGCTGATGGAAAGAGTCTTGGAAGAAGTACCCAAAGGGGAGGAAGCAGCCTTTCAAATAAGCAAGCACAATGAGGGACTGTAATTTAAATCTATCAAATTAACAAAGAGTACTTTTTTAAAAATTCTGCTCATTGCAGGCAAGGCTTTGGTGAGAGGAGCAAGCTGATAGGAATGTGAACAGGTTGACCTTTGTGTCAACAATTTGTTGCAATTTGGCAACATCGAGAGCTTTAAAAAATGATCATTATCCTCAGCCCTCCATTAGGTTAGAGAAAAACTGGAAACAACAGCAGGGTTTAGCTTTAGGGAAGAGGTTGAATAGGGCAGCCTTCAGTTGTTATATTTTTACTTCTTTTGCCATGGAGTCTTTCTTTAAGTGGAATATTAGGTGAAAGTCTAAAATGCAAAATGCATTGACGCGGAGAAGGGGGTTCTGTTTCCGATCCCCCACCTGGATGGGAGGACTCGGTCAGTCCCTGCTCTCCACCATGACAGCTCCCGGGGCACTTCCACAGCAAATGTAGGGCCCTGCGGCATAGCTCAAAGCCACTGACTCAGTCAGTCACGGGAGAGGAATCGCATTTCCCTCGGACTGGTGGAATTCTGGGTGATTCTTTCCCTGATATTTTTACTTTTCTAGACTTGCCAAATTTTTCATCATGGTCCTTTCTTTTTGGCCACTAAATATTTATGTTAAGATATTAAAAATAATGTCAGTTTATTATTTTGAAGTTGAACGTATAATTGACATAGGAACTGTATGTCAACCTGGCCAACATAGTCTTTCTTCTTGGCAGATCTTCAGGCTTATTTGGGAACCTCAATAAACAGAAAAACAGGATTAAGAAAATAAAAGCCACTCAAAATCCCACCACCTAGAGAAAACTACTGTTAGTATTTTTAGTGTATTTCCTTCCAGATGTTTTTCTATGTGATATGTGTATGTATAGATAGTATATAGGTATTATTAGGTATTATTAAATATATATGAAATATATGATACTGTGTATCTTACATATGACATTTTTTATTATAAACAGTTTTACATCCTATTTATTTTTGTAAACATTATAAATTCCCAAAACATGAGGTTTTGAAAACATGCTGTTTAATAGTTTCTCAATATTTAATTCTACTGACAAAACATAATTTTATAACCAGTGTTTTTGCTATGATAGCACTCATGTGAACATATTGTCCATATATCTTTTCTGTATCTAATTCTTTCCTTAAATTAGATTCCTAGTGAGAAAATTACTGGGCCAAAGATTCTGAATGCTTTCCAGGCTCAAGAAGTGTATGGCTAAATTTCCCTCCCATCAGTGATTATGACACAACACTTAGAAAAAGTCCTCCCAAAAGTAAGTGACCCAGTGACCTTTATTTTGGTAGTGATCAATTGATTTAGGATTAGAAATATATATGTACAATGTAGCCTGTTCATTAGGGAATAGATAATAATTATAAGCCTGCTACATGAATTTACATGTAAATGTCTTTTATTTGTTTCAAATTGAGCTATAATCTCTTGCATGTTAAGGAGTCCTTTCGCCTTTGTCAGTTTATAGTCCATTAACATTACACAGTTAAAGCAAATTGCTGGTTTTATGTTTTCTGTGACTAGCCTCAGTTAAGCAAAGACTGACAGCGTTCAGCTTTGGACAGAGAATAAAGGCAAAAGCAAGCAAGCAAAGCACCAACCCCCCACACTCACTGAATGCAGCCCTCTGCTTCCCAGAACGCCCTGTGAGCTGCTGTGTTTTCTGACTGCCCAGTTCTCAGAAGCTTGCCTCTCTTGTGGCTTCGCGTCCGAGAGTGCAGTCTCTGCTCCGGGGACACTGTGCTCCTTCCCTCGCATCCCGAGTGTCTCCTTGTCGATGGAGCATTTTCCCCTCATTTTAGAACTGGCAGGAGAATGTCCTTACATCGGAGCACTCCGAAATTACATGCTGGCAGCGAGTCGTGCTTTACGTAAAAACCTGTGTGTACCTAAAATACCATAGTTTTTAGAAAGTGACTTAGTGGGAACTTATCAAAGGCAGGAATCCCCCGAACCTAGTACGGTGTCTGACACGGGACAGGCTCAATAAAAAAATTGTGGAATTGAGAACTGGGAATGTAAAGGTGGGTAACATTATGGGAATAGTTTATATTGATTCTTATTCATTTTTCTAAAATAATTATAAAATAATTGGAAAAAAATAATTTGGAGAAAATTAAGCTTTTTGTCTTGAATTTTGGAGATTTTTTTTTTTTTTTTTTTAAACCTCCTCAAGTATTCATATCTCTGCTCTGTCCTCATCATGAACAGGAAATTTCAGACCATAAACACAGAGCCAGTTCTTGCTGCTCCCATGTTTCCGTATGACCTTCAGCGGCAGCTCTGCTGTCTGTCCTTACTGATGCCACTAGTTTCAAATGTTAGTAAAAATTTAAACAGTATAATGACAGTGTTTTACACTGGTCGTTTACAGGGATTCCCTCATGTATATTATCTCATTTAATTCTCAATTAATTAATTAAAGCATCTCAAATTAAAGCACAAGACTATACATTAAGTATTAGTGTCCTTGCTATTTCTATTTTATAGCTAAAAAAGTAGATATTTAGAGAGATTGAATAGCTTACTCACATAAGTATCCAAGCTGGGAGTCACTTTTTCCCGCACCACGAAGCCCTAAACATTTGAAATAAACTTGGTTTTGTAAGTACAGAGTCAGGTTGTTGGCAGGGAAGTTGTAATAACGCCTCCTCCCCGGCTGTAAAAAGTAGAGAAACTGCAACACTCAGAAAATTACAGGAGTCCATTTAGCTCAGAGGGGCTCGCCTCCTACGTTGTCCTTCAATGTCCCTGTGTGTTCGCCCCAGCGGGGAAACACTGAAAAGTTGGAGAGTCCACATAACCCAGATCCCAGCTCACGTGTTGGGAGGCAGCGCCTCTCCCATTGCCCTTTCCTTTCTCCCTCTGCTTGGCTGGCCCTTAATGTCATGATGTGAAAGGCCCCAGCATTGCAGTTACGGAGGGAGAGTTGGAAGTGTTCTTCTAGAAGGTAGGTCAACTCTGTGATATCCTGCTGGAACTGGGGCGTTTTCGTAGTGGGGCGTCCACACTGGTTCATCCTGGCAGTGAGCAGTGAGTCTGTCGCTTAACGTTTCTGTACCTTTTGGAGCCAGGTGTCAAATACAGCTGCTGGTAAATGTGTTGTAATCCGTGCAGCTCAGTGAGGACCGTTGGCACTGGTGCAATCAGTAGCACTGAAGCCGAGAGAAGTTTCTGTTTAGAATTTCTGAATGTAATTTGTACAAGGAAGAGGAAGAGTTTGATGGGAGATCACCTATTAGATTTGATGACAATAAATTTATCGGGAAAAAGAATTAGCAGCCTCCTACTAGCAATTTATTGGGAAAAGAATATAACTCCGTTGATCAAATGGTGGTGGAACTGCAGCCACAGGTTGGCTAAGGATACAGGATTTTGGCAAAAACCAACAAAAGCGTTCTCTGAGAATCGGTTGGACAGATGGAATTTTCAGTAAAGAATAGTGTATATTTTAGTATTATTTGTAGATTGCATACTACACAAACTTTATATCAGATGTGTGTGTGTGGTATCATCTATACATACCCACGTATGTGTCTATAGTGAGACCTGCTTTTAAACACTTACTAGCACACCCCTGCCTTTGAGAACAAGACGAGGTGCTAGTAATACATGTGCAGCAACAACAGGTGAATCAGGACCGTCCCCTGCCCCCCCCACCCCCCCATCAAACTTCCCAGGTTCACAGACTCTCTCTGCCCAGAGGCTCTGCATAATCCTCCCAAAGGGCTTTCTCTCTCTAAGCACGTTTGCCCCAGGGAATCACAGGAACTTTACTTCCTGAAAGACTTGCTTCCTCCCACTTGATCCTTTCTCCAAGCCTTTCATTTTAGAACCATTTCTAGTGCTTATTAGCTCTGATAGGAGAGTCTCTTCATGTCCGGTGAATCTTAATTTTCTTACTGCAAAATGGGCCCAACAGCACCACCTTGCAAGGTTGTAAAGTTAGAAATAGTACATGTAAAGTGCTTTTATGTGTTTGGCACAAAATAGATACTCAGTGAATGGTATTATTTTTCTTACTATGACTACTTCTCCTATTATGATTATTATTACTCTTTTGTTTGATGCTCCTGCCTCAGACTCCATATGTTGGACATACTTCCATTAGCTAAAGCCTCTGGACTTTGATGCTTCTGAGCCCTCTAATCTACCCTATAAGCTGAGGGCTGCTTTCCCCCTTTCCATGCCTACTCCTGGCATATGGGGTGGTGGTTGCATGAAGGGGTAACCCGTGGTCACTCTGCTCATTTTCTAAGAGGAGCCCTGACAGCTCCGGCAATAGCTCTGGGTCCCCAGGGCTGTCCCTTCCCCAAGCTAAACCTGTACCCAAGTTCAGCCCATCAGACTATTGTAGCCCTGAGGGCCTACCTGTGCAAACCAGGCTGGGGAGAATCCTTTCCTTGGAGCTCCTGGCAGGCTCAGCTGATCTGGCTCAGGTCTCCATCTCATGGTTGTGAGTTCAAGGCCCATGCTGGGCTCCACAATGGGCATGGAGCCTACTTAAAAAAAAAAAAGAAAAAAGAATCCCTCCGTGGACTTTCTGAAATGGAATGAAGGGAAGAACAGCATGGATTGGGGGCTGGAGGCCCAGGGGCTGATGGAGACAGGTTACTTACCTAGAAGAGCCAGTGGCCGAGTCTAAAGCCAATCAATGATAGTGAATTGGATTTAGGAGATGGTGGGAGAGTCCTGCTGGGACAGTTGTCACTGAGGTCTAGTTCCTGTTCCTCTCTGGAGGTATCCTGATATCTCCACACCTCGCAAGGATGGTCTCCCCCTTCACCGAAGCTAATTCCAGCCAGCTTCCCTTTGCTTGCAGCAACAACAATGCTCCTAATTAATACTTCTGAAGTCCCGGGTTCTGGAGAGGGGAAGTCGGATACTCTCTGCCCCGGCTCTCTGCAGAATGGGCCCCCATTTAAGGATGGAGCTACCTCTTAATGTGGTACAGTGAATGCTCAAGACAAGCACATAGCATACCCCAGAGAAAAGGAATGCGACACTAGTGTCCCCTGGCCCGAGGAACTGGCCAAGAGGGCTGCTGTGCCCTGGGCAGATCAGAAGTGAGTCCTGCCACTTCCTGGCTTGATTCCTGGATCTGAGCTCCTAGAAGCCCTTGTGAACAACAGGCTGATTACGCTGCTTTGCTCCAAAGTGGACAGTGGTTTTGTTTTGTTTTGAAGATTTTATTTATTTATTTGACAGAGAGAGAGTATAAGCAGGGGAGAGGCAGGCAGAGGGAGAAGCTGAGCAGAGAGCCTGATGTGGGGCTCCATCCCAGGACCCTGGATCACCACCTGAACCAAAGGCAGATGCTTAACCGACTGAGCCGCCCAGACGGCCCAGACACACAGCGTTTAATTCAGGGAGAGCACGTGTCTCCACGCCCGCCCCCCCCCACCCCAGGTCCGTGGCAGACATCGCCAATCGATCACAGCACTCCACAGTCGAGCGTGGCTGCAGCCTCCGAGCCCCTTCCATCACAGGTATGCTTGGTTCTTCTCGGAAATCACCAAGTCTGTCTTCACAGTCGAGTGGGCCTCTGTGTTTGAGGCCACATAATATAAAATGGCAATTTTGGATTTGGCTCTTTGTGAGTTCTTTGCATGTGGATGTTCTGTGTCCCACAAAGTTACCTCCACTTCTGAGTCAAAGGTTAATACCGAGGGAGGGTGACAATCTAATTTAAAGCTGCTGGTGAAAGGGGCTGGGCAGTAGGAATATACAAGTGCGCTTATGGAGCAGTCTGGGTTTCCATAGAAACAAGATGCGGCTGAATCAGACCTGTGAGTCAACTTTTCCACACTGGTTTTGAGCCCAGAATGAAGCCGGAAAAGGGTATTTACCAACCGTGCAGGCAGAGTGAGAACTTAGAGCAAAGCCCTCCAAAAAGACAGCCAAAGCAAATGGCAGTGGCTCCCCACAAAACTCACTTTGGAACCCCAGCCGCGGCCTCACGGGCTACGGGCACGGCACAGATGCCAAGTAGTACAGCTGGGGAAATACAAGTTTTTGTAACTCGTTCTGGGAATGTCCCACCCGCAAGAAAGCCCTCCTCAGCCCAGGGGCGACGACTTAGGGTCTTGGAGTTTAATGGAAATACAGCCCTGCACTTTGCAGGCCCAAAGGCTCCAGCTTCTTGGACACCTCCTTAAGAAAGCCAAAGGTGTGAAGCTGCTCCAGGGGGAAGGTTCAACTGGACGGCTGCCGTGAGCAGTGAGCCCAGAGCTCTGGCCACTCCATCACAGCCCTTGTTCTCCAGCAGCCTGGGTGGGGGGTGGGGCGCTTCTGCCCACACTTTCCTTCCGGCAGTGCGTGTGAACTCGTGAGCCTCTGGTGGCTGCCTTCCTGCGGGAGCAGAAGCTGAAGGAAAGCCCTTTGGTGTGTGTGTTGGGAGAGGGGTAGGGATAGTTTGGAAGGACATCCCCATTTTCCTCGAGGCAGGAGAGATGGACTCCCATCCAGCCAAATGGCTAGAAAAGGCTTCTACTAGAAGCCCTGGGTCAAGCCGTGATGGAACAGATAGAGTTGCAGAAACAAAAGCATCACTGTTATTTTGTCAACTGCTTAAAAAGCTAAGAACTCTAGTTTCATAGAATTTGGAGAGCTGGAGGGGACTAATAGGGTTTTTTAAGGTTTTTAATCCAACCCTCTCATTCTGTCTGAGAAGAAATCTTGTTCAGCCTGCTGATGTGCTTACTACCTGGCCAGGCTTAGGGAGAGTGGTAGGACCGTCCCCTCTCGATGTGGGAAGGAGCACTAAAGAACCACCCTTTTGCGGTGGGTGGGCACATGTGCTCAAAACTGAATCTCGGTCAGATTTGAGTCTCGGAGCCCATGGTACAGAGGCTTGCTGGCAGGTCATATCTGAACAGATGAATTCAAGCTCTGACAATGTTTCACATTTCCTCCAGGAATGCGCTTAGGGCATGTGTCAGTTTCCTATTGTTGCTGTAACAAGTTACTACCAATTTCAGGGCTTAAAACTATACAAATGTATTATCTTATGGTTCTGGATGTCAGAAATCTAAAATAAGTCTCACAGAGCTGAAATCAAGGTGTTGCCAAGACTGTGTTCATTTCTGAAGACTCTGCGGGGGGGGGGGGGGGGGGGGG
>CM052899.1:11954691-11981547 GCA_028534135.1 Potos flavus | reverse complement strand
AAAAAAAAAAAAAAAATCTTCTCTCTCTTTTCTTCCGGAGGGAAACTTTGTGGAAAGAAAGCCCCCCAAAATTTCAGAACTGACACTATATAAAAACATAGAATCCCAAAGATTCCAAGTCTCCAAGTGCTGCCACGTAGGGTCTAAAATAGGGGCTACCGCTCACCCAGACAAGCCCTGCTGCAACCACGTGTCATCTGACAATATTGTTCTGAAAGGGAACCAGGTACATTTTCTCTGTTAGATGGTTCTGGGTTCCCTGACGCAAGATTTTCTCTTGACATCTCATAGTCTAAAAAGTGCAACTTCTGTAATAAAGGGGTTGCTCTCCTGGAGGTAAGATGGCTAATCTGGTCGTCACGTGAGCCCTGTTGAGGCTCTATGGAGGAAAATCAGGCACGGATACCAGATAGTCATGGCAGTAATAGAGCGACTGCAGACAGGACCCAGTAGGAATGAAACAGAATGACTTTAGCTCAAAGCTCTGCGTGATGGATTTCAGACCCTTGAGGGCTTATTAGATAATATCCCATGCCTCTCCTCCCCTCCCTCTCTTATACTTACATAGAAGTTCTGATTCATCCCTCGAAGCACTATTGCAAAACCACTATTACTAATAGGGATGTGTCATATCGCTTGTGTTATGAGGAGGTAAAAGGGTCTCAGTTATGACTGTAGATTTGTAATACACCTCGGAGAAGCCAGTCCTATTATTTTTTAGCCATGCCTTAGAAAGTGAAAACATGATTCATAAATGCGGAAATATGTGGGAATCAAGGGCATTGCAAATAAAATGCATATTCTTTTAAAATACAAGTGGACATATGGAAAGAGTACCTAAGTGTGAGGCACGGCCCTCTGCCATGACTAAGAGATGCTCAAATAGAACAGCTTAAACAAAACAGAAGTTTATGTATCTTTTTTCTCGCTAACTTTCAAAGGTAGAGGAGCGGTTTGGGGATAGCAGGCTGGCCTTGCTTCACGCAGTCATTCAAGAATTCCGCCTGGTGGGACTCTCTGCTTAGGCCCTCTCATCTCTGGATCCACTGTGACCGTTTCTGTCCCTCCCTTTCCTCCTTCCATGGGAGGGGGGAAAGAAGTACAGAGTGCACAGTTTTGCCTTTAAGGGGATATAACTTCTCCTCATATCCCAGATCTCATCACATGGCCTCTCTTGCCTGTGAGGGAGACCGGGAGAGAGGGCTCCAGCTAGGGAGGCACTGTGCCCAGCTGAAACTCAGAAGCAGAGACCAGATGTCCGGGGACAGTTTAGTAGCTCCTGCGACCATCAGCCTTTCTGGCCACAGACTTACTCACGCACACCCTTCTTCACATGGAGAATAAATGCACCCGTCCCCCAGGGGAGCAGACCAGAGTGCCCTCCAATTCATGGTCCAGGAACTTCAGACCATGGAGAGTCCTTTCCACAGGTCCAGCTGGGTGTCCTTGTGGTCCAGAGACCTATCAACCAAAAGACAAGTTGTCCACCTGCTTACCTCCTCTGCCATGGAGTAGGGACAAGATCACCACAATACAAACTCCCGCTCAGGAAAAGGCAGAAGGGGAACCCACAGCAGCCACCGTCTGTGGCATTCAGGTCCTACAGGGTATGCATAGAGTGATCTCCCTGTTACCATGCCCGATAAGTTCTGCGATCAGCCCACCTGGCATCTCCAGGTACGCTCTGGAAGAAACGCCCTTGTCCACCATCCTCTGCGGCCCCAATTCCTCCCGTGGAAGGATCCTTCTTGTCCACTTTCCTCCTTGGAGGCGTTTGAAGAATAAGTGATAAGTCTTCCCTTTGTCCGGCTGGATGGCACTCACCACCCAAGTCCTCTCTGTGCATTTTCAAGGGCCTGGGGAATGATTTACGGGTTTGAATCGTCACAGGCTCCTGCCAGGTTTGTGGTTTCTTTGGCAATGTAATTCTTTTAAAAATATAAAAAGATGTCAATCTATTTTAGTCTGTCAATTTCATGAGCAAGTAACCACACAGTCAAGGATCTTGACTGACATGTAATTATTTTACCTGCAGATTCTGGTCTTTTAATCATTGTCCTCAGAGCTCAGTTCATTTATTTCTCTTGCTACCAAATAACACTTACCTTGAGACCATCCAAAAAAATGAGCTTGAGTGGGGAGACACCCCCCCTTAATTGCCTCTTCTCCAAAAAGCTCATTGCTACAGAGATGACAAT
This sequence comes from Potos flavus, assembly GCA_028534135.1. NCBI lineage: Eukaryota > Metazoa > Chordata > Mammalia > Carnivora > Procyonidae > Potos > Potos flavus. The sequence continues at coordinate 11,979,349 of CM052899.1, read as the reverse complement.
GCTTCTAGGCCTTTTTGGTGAACAGAGCTGTCAGTTTAAAAAGTAATAATATATAAAGATTTTTATTGACATTTTTCCTTTCAAATTTTATGCGGCATGGAGTTTCAGCATCTTTGCTTCTATGATAGTATCTTTTCATTATTTACTTTCTGCTACTATTAGAACCTAATTTTTTCTTTCTTAGTTGGCACACAGCGTTATGTTAGTTTCAGGTGTATGGCACAGTGATGCAGCAAGTGCGTATGTTTTGCTGCCTTCACCACCAGTAAGGACCCAATATTCTTCAGTCAATTTTGTTACCTTATGGATTTCTAGAAATTTGGCAATCTTCTGTTTTCTTTTTTGTTTTTCTTTTCAAAAAATAATTTGTTTATTTATTTTAGAAAGAGAGAAAGCACGAGAGAGGAGAGGGTCAGAGGGAGAAGCAGAGTCCCCGCTGAGCAGGGAGCATGATGCGGGACTCCATCCTGGAACTCCGGGATCATGACCTGAGCCAAAGGCAGATGCTTAACTGACTGAGCCACCCAGGCGCCCATCTCTGTTTTCAACTTTATTGACATTAAGTCGTTCAGGACATCTTATTTAATTTTTGATCACTACAGGATCTGTACTTCTGACCCTCTTTCCATTTCTGTTGTTGTCTCTATGTGTACACACTCTCTCTCCCTCTTTTTTATTGAGCTTGCCAATTTTTGGTTTTGTTGATCATCTGTTTTATGTTCATTTCTATTTCTTTAATTTTGGCTCCTTTTATTGATTTGCTCTTAATTTGGTTGGGCTTATTCTGTTGTTCTACTTCTAATTTCTTGGGTTAGGTACCTAGATCATTAATTTTTAAGCTTTCTTATTTTATAATATAAATATTTAAAGTTATACATTTCCCTCTAAATACAATTTTAGCTGCATCTGCCTGTTTTATCATGTAGTATCAATGTTCTCATTCCACTCTGAATATTTTATAATTCTCATAATGATTTCTTCTTTATTCATGAATTATTCAGCATTTTCTTTGTTGCCAGACATATGTAATCCAGAGCGTTAGCATTAGAAAAATAATTAGAAAATTATCTTTTTACTGTTGATTTAAAATTTAATTAGGTTGTGGCCAGATAATATGGGCTGCATGGTATCAAATTTTGAAATTTGTTGAGTAGTTTTTTGGTCCATTTTGCATAGATGCTCCATGTGTGCTTGGAAAGAATATGAGATCTCTGCTTGTTTGGTGCAATATTTGGTATGCTTCCATTAGACCATCCCTGTTGATTACACTATTCAAAGGTGCATCGTTACTGATTTTGAAGCATCAATTATTTGGAGAGGTGTTTTGGAATCTCCCATCGTGGAGTAGATTCTTAAATTTCTCATAGTTCTGTTAGTTATTCCTTCATATCTTTGGAGACTATATTATAAGTTATCAGAACTTTGGAATTGATCCATTTTCCTGGCAAACTAAACTTTTTTATTATTCAGCTTCTCTTCATCGCTAGTTGTGATTTTTCCTTAAACTCTATTTTGTTTGATATTAATATAGCCATACCTGTTGATTTTTGTCTATAATCTGTGTGCTACCTTTTTATTTTCAACATTACTATAGACTTACATGCTAAATGATATTCTTGTAAATGGCATATAGTTATATTTTTAAAATCCAATTTGATAATCTTTGCTTTTAAAGGGGAAAATTTAGTCCTAGCATTGTTTGTAAGTAGTAGGACACCTGGATATGTGTCTGTCACCATGTTTTGTTGCCCAGGATGTTACTGTTGTTCAACATTTTCTCTTGTGTTCTATCCCTTTTCTTGTTTTTGTGTTGGTTATTCTTCCTTACTTTTCCCTCCCTCCTACTGGTTTACATTTATAGATTTTAAATGCATCATTACAAAATTTACTATGACGTATTCAGTTAAAAAGAAAGCCAACAAAGATGACCTTAGATCTTCTTCACTTTCTGTGTAATTGTTGTATTTTTTTGAAAGATTTTATTTATTTATTTGACAGAGAGAGAGATCTCAAGTAGGCAGAGAGAGAGAGGAAAGCAGGTTCCCTGCTGAGCAGAGAGCCCAATGCAGGGCTCGATCCCAGGACCCTGAGATCATGACCTGAGCCGAAGGCAGAGGATTTAACCCACTGAGCCACCCACGCGCACCTGTTGTATTTATTTTTTATTTTAACTCCATGCGGCCTATCAGTACTGTTTTCTGTACCAAAGTTTCTTCTGATTCAGGCACATCGTCATTATTTGCTTTATTTTTCCTTCCTTCTTGCATCGGAAACCAATTGGGTCAACTTACCTCATGTCTAAAGCATATCCTATATAGAATTTCCTTTGATGAGACTCTATGAGGCAAACTCTCTGTCTTTATGTGCCTGAAAATACTTTTATTTTGCTCTCATTATTGAAAGTTATTTCCCCTGATTCTAGGCTGATCATTATTTTTTATTGAGCAACTTGACAATATTGCTCCATTGTCTTCTGGCTTCCACTGTTGCTATTAAGAAGTAATTTGTCATTCTACTTTTTGTTTCTATTGACTAATCTCTCTTTTTTATCATGTCTGCTTTCTAAGAATTTTTTTTGTCTTTGGTGTTCCCTAATTTCACTATGATCTACCTAGATATATACTGTTTTCTACCTGCAGCTTTATTGAGGTGTAATTGACAAATAAAAATTGTATGTATTTAAGTTATACAAAGTGAGGTTTTGACAGATGTGGACACTGAAATGATTACCACAGTCAAGCTGGTTAACATCCATCACCTTGCATAACAATCATTATTTTGTATCTATGGTGAAAACACTTAAGATCTCTTCGTAAATTTCAGATATACAATACGATATTATTAACTATAGTTACCATGCTGTACGGTCAATCCGCAGAATTTATTCGTCATGTGTAACTGGAAGTTTGTTCCCTTTGACCAACATCTCCCCATTTTCTCCACCCCTCAGCCCCCAGCAACCACCATCCTACTGTCTGATTTTATGAGTTCAACTTTTTTTAGATTCCACATTTAAGTGAGATCATGCAGCATTTGTCCTTCTACATCTGGCTTATGTCATTAGATGAATGCCATCCAGGTTTATCTATAAGTATTACTTTTTATTTAGCTACCTAGAACCTATTGGGCATCCTGAATCAGAAGGCTGTTGATCTCTGTCGCTTCTGGGCAAGACTCCGCTATTACTCTTCCAACATTACCCTGCCCCATTTCCTCCTCTACTTTAGGAATTATGTTTAAATGTTTGGTATTGTCTAAGTCTAACTATGCTTTCATATTTCCTTTCCTTTTTTCTTTCTGTACTGCATTCTGCATTATTTTCTCAGCTCTGCTTTCCAGTTCATTAATGCTTTATTCAGCCTTGTCTAGTCTTTTATTAAAAGTTCCTCTAAGCTTGAAACTGTGTTTATTGTACTCTTCCATTGTGGAATTTCTATTTGGTTCAAGGCAAATTAGTTCAGCATTTACATAAGCATTATAATTAGCATTTACTAATTTCGGGTGCCTATGGGCACTATCAGTTTGGGGTAATTTGAAGCCACATCCTTTGCCTGCCATTTACTTGACTACACAAATAGTGTGCATTTGGGTTCAAACTCACCTGGGGGCTAGTTTGTCATTAAGAATTCTCATGGGGGCACCTGGGTGGCTCAGTGGGTTAAAGCCTCTGCCTTCGGCTCAGGTCATGATCTCAGGGTCCTGGGATTGAGCCCCGCATCGGGCTCTCTGTTCAGCGGGGAGCCTGCTTCCCCCTCTCTCTCTGCCTGCCTCTCTGCCTACTTGTGATCTCTCTCTCTCTCTCTGTCAAATAAATAAATAAATAAATAAAATCTTAAAAAAAAAAAAAAAAAGAATTCTCATGGACTTTTCACCCACCAGAATTTTAAGAAAGGCAGTTTTCCTTTCTTGTTTTCTCAGAGTGATGGTGAGATGGTTTTTTGTTTTGTTTTTTTGCTTTGTTTTGTTTTGTTTTTTGTTTTTAGTGATGGTCTCATCTGTTGTATAGAGTCCCCTTTTTATGATTCTCTTAGACTCCCCCTCATCTTTATCTGGTCTAGGATTTGTCTCTTGTTCCCTGATGGGAGTGACACTTTAAAAAGCAGGAAGAATGAAATAGGATAAAAACGGAGAAAGAGGCAAGTCATAAGAGACTCTTACCTATAGGAAACAAACCGAGGGTTGCTGGAGGGGAGGAGAATGGGGAGATGGGGTAATTGGGTGATGCTAATTAAGGAGGGCACCCATTATAATGAGCACTAGGTAGTATATGCAACTGACGAATCACTAAATTCTACCTCTGAAAGTAATAAAACACTATATGTTAATTAAATTGCATTTAAATAAAAATTTTAAAAATAAATAAAAAATAAAAAGCAAACCTCCAGATCACCCCTGTCTGGCAAGTGTGCTCATGGTGAGAGCTGATTTTAGCGTTCTGACCAGTCTGGCTTCTTGTGTTCACTTGGTTTGGGGTCCCAGTGATTCTTTTCTTTCTTTTGAGATTATTAATGCATTTTATAAATATTTTAAAGTAATTACTTGGTAATTTTTTTTAGTTGTTTTCAGCAAGCAGGTCAAGCCTGGTATTTAATTCATCATATTCCTAAAAATGACATCACCATCAGGCTCTTCAAAGGTTTTATTTACTTCTATAACCAAATTTAAAATTCAACTTCAGTTGCTAGCAGCATACATTGACTTAGAATATACGTTCTCTGTGATATGCATATCTAGGTCTTATATATCGTAAAAGAGCGCTGCACAAATTTTGCATGATGATAGCATTTGGTGCTCAAAATAGTCTCTGTGTTTTTGTTTTTGTTTTTTTTAAAGATTTTGTTTCTTTATTTGACAGAGAGAGAGATCACAAGTAGGCAGAGAGGCAGGCAGAGAGAGGGGGAAACAGGCTCCCTGCTGAGCAGAGAGCCTGATGCGGGGCTTGATCCCAGGACCCTGAGATCATGACCTGAGCCGAAGGCAGAGGCTTTAACCCACTGAGCCACTCAGGTACCCCAATAGTCTCTGTTTTTAATAAGATAAGCTCTCAGTAATAAATACGTATTTGCAAATTGCTCCGATCCATGGGTATCTTCAGAGAAGGGACTCCCGATAGCTGGACATTTTGGGACAGCCTCTTGCAGTAAGGGGAGAGCTTGGGTCAAACGAAGACCAAGCCCTTCTGCCTGGATAAACATAGGCCTAGAGAGCATACTGGGTGATCTGGGCTGCTTCTGGCTCCACTTGAACTAGTTCGGGTAGGTGCATTGTTTTTTTTAAATTTATTTATTTATTTGAGAGAGAGAGAGTGAGAGAGAGTGAGAGCATGAGAGGGGAGAAGGTCAGAGGGAGAAGCAGACTCCCCGCAGAGCTGGGAGCCCGATGTGGGACTCGATCCTGGGACTCCCGGATCATGACCTGAGCCGAAGGCAGTTGCTTAACCAACTGAGCCACCCACGCGCCCCATAATTAACATTCTTTAAAATGTTTCAAGGAAGGAAACTGGAAACTTCTTTCTAGACCCCACTTGTCAGACCCTGGACTGGAAAGAGGTACTTTTTGTGACCTCGTAGCTAGTTGCCTTAGTGATGATTGTTGGTGCAAAGATCAGAGTCCCCCTCAGACCCTCTTATGAAAACGGGGTTCACTGGAAGGATACCGTGGACTCAAGGTGGAGCTGGCAAGGATCCAAGGTGGATCTACATCCTATTTCTCTGTTTTATGGACATACAGTATCTCCCACATCTGCTTCTGCTTCTCCCTCTTCATTTGCTCCTCTCTACCACCTTGATCCCTCTGCTTATTTAGCGGTTTCTGCTTCTTCATGGCTTCAGCTTACATATGTCTCTGGCGCTGATCCAAGTGCCTGTTCCCAGAGGGGGAAATCTTGTGGCCGTGTTCATCTTATCCCTTGAGGCCTATACAAGCCATTAGACCAGCTTGCCTTGCGTCACAGGCCCACCTTTGACCAATCAGCTGTGGTTAGGTCATATGGCGGAGTCCACTGACACACAAATGGCTAATAGGAAGGCTGCCCTCCAGTGGGGACTGGGGACTGTGTAGAGGAGAATACTTCCAAGGGGCTTGGTGTGTCCACGGGAGGACAAACGCCTATTGCTGAGATTTAAACTAGTATCCTCCAGAGCAAAGGTAGTTGGTGATTTTATCCTAATTAACAATCACATACATGTTTATGGCTTTCCAAATTAGCAACTCGTTCCTCCCTCTTGCTAGTTCCTAGGCACCTCTACCTTCTAGAGCTTCTCATGGCACTGGGCATTTTATTAGGATGAAGGGAGGGCCTGTCCTTTCTGTCTTTCTAACAAAGCTCTGCACTGACAAGGTCTCACCAAGCCCCATGGACTAGGAGCAAAGTATATATCCTTATCTAATAACATTTAGAGTTCTCTCCAAAACATCAAGTTTATGCCCCTGTCCACAATTCTGGAATTCAAAGCTCTGAAAACGTAAAGATTTTAATAACTTACTCGGGGAGAATCCCAATCTGACCTGAACTTACTGGGTGGCGTACATTCACCTTGATCCAATGTGAAGCTACTTAGAATTTGCATTTATCCCACTTAGTGTGAATGTATATACGTTTTCTGTAGAAATGTTAACACACCCGATTGAGTGATGCCTCAGATGCTTCAGGTGTTTATAGAATATACTCTATATGCACCGTATCACCTTTTTAAATCGGAGAAACACCTCAATTTCGAAACATAGCTGGCCCCAAGCATTTCTAATAAGGGATTGTGGAGCTGACCCATTGAAAACAAGTCATGAATATATGACAGACAAATAAACAATAAAAGGAGGAGTTGGAGTGGAAGGAGACACAGAATCAATAAAGTTGAAATCTAAAAAAGCATTAATATGGGAGACAACTCTGCCATTATTTACCTTTGCGTTCCCATAGGCAAATTCCTATACCCACTGGACACTCAGCTTTCTCTTCGCCAAAATGAAGAGATTACAGTTGGATCATTTCTGCAATCCCTTCCGTGTTTACAGTTCTGTAATTCTGGGGTTCCAATTCCTTTTTTTGAAGCAGTTCTTCCCATCTGGCAGCAACCAAGATGTGGCAACATTTTGTCAAGGCATTTCTAGTGGACACGCGTTGTCCTTTCGCATTTCACACAGTGAAGATAAACTCAAACATATTCATTGCTTTGACTAACCATTTTTCCAGTTTTCTTAAAAAAACACACACGCACACAAAAAAACACCAAGCAGTTTCCATTGGTTATAAGTGAGTTTTTACATGCAACTGTTGCATAATTATTTAAATAATTCATTTTACTTCCCTCTGCATCTATGATGATTTCTATTTATCCCGCAAAGACATAAAGAGAGAACATTAGGTCATTTGTACAAGAGTATTTGAGCCGGGACTCAGAATTGCTCATTCCTGACGGGTATGCTGAGATCACTTCCCTAGTTCTATTTTGAAGATAAAGTTCCTTTGTTACCTTGGACCATGGTTTGAATTAGGTTAACTTGTCTCTTTTTTTCTGATTTATATGACGAGGTGATTGCTTAAAGATGGCAGTTCTCCGACAGTACCGATCCTAACAAATGGTACCACTCTGTCATCCAAGGCAGAACCTTGGGCTCCATCCAGGACCTTTCCCTCTCCCTTACCACCCACATGTTCAATTAATCACCCAGACCTGGTGATTTTTTTTTTTTTTTTAAATAAGTTATACTATGTTTCTGGCCTACAGAAAATCTGACAGCATAATATAAATGACATCCTGGTACCAACCGTCGGGTTTGCGAAATTGTAGCATTTTGTCACAAATCTGTAAGCCTCGGGGTTTTGTTTTGTTTTTTAAATAAATAGAACACTGCAGACAAAGTTGAAATCCCCAGTGTACCTCTCTCCAATTTCATTCTCCTCTCTCCTTTCCAGAGGAAACCTCAATCCTGATATTGGTGTTTATAATTTCCTCGGTGTTGATACTATTATATATTGTGCTGCATGTTTTAATGTTAATATTTTATATTGTTTGTATCCACTTGCAGCTTGTTTTTCCCATTCAACGTTGTTCTTGAGATCCATCCAAGAACTAGACATTTAAGTCTACACTCGTTCCCCCCCTTCTCCGTGGGCGATACGTTCCAGATCCAACCACAGATAGTTCTGAACCCTAATATACACTATGTTCTTTCCTATACGTACACATACCTCAGATGAAGTTTAATTTATAAATTAGGCACAGTAAGAGGTTAACAATAACTAACAATGAAATAGAACAATAATAACAGCATGCTGTAATAAAAGTTGTGTGAATGTGGTCACAAAATACCTCACTGTCCTATACTCCTCCTCTTGCTGTGATGCTAGGGGATGATCAGATGCCTCCCTGGCGAGACAAAGTGAGGTGATTGAGGTAGGTGTTGTGACCCAGCTTCAGGCTAGGCTACTACTGACCTTCTGATTCTGTGTCAGAAGGAGGATCATCTGCATCCTGACCACGGGTGACCACAGGTAACAGTGGAAAGAGGAACTGCAGATGGGGGCCGGGGACTACTGGGGTTCATTCTTTTGAACAGCTGTATCGTGTTCTACTAGGCGAATATTGACGTCACTTAGTCATACTCTCGCTAATGGACATTTAGATTGTTTCTAATTTTTTACCATTAGACCCTGCTGCAGTAAGCATCCACGCGCCTGGATCCTTGTACAAACAGGTGCGTGGGCGCTTCTCTAGGGATTGGTGGGGTGTGGCACCGGTGTCCACACGCTCGTGTGATGCAGAACCACGATTTCTCTTAGCACACTTTTCTGGTCACAACGTTATAAGCTTCCTCTTTTTGGAGCGGCTAAAACATATCTTTTGATGCTATAGAAAATCTTCCTTGCCTGTTTCAGTAGGAAGCCTTAGAAGTGCTACCATGACAAGAGGCAGATTCGGTGTGGACTGACCGGTGGTAGTATGCATGTGTTTGCAGTAACCTTCGCCCCCAGCTCCCAAAGAAGGACTCCATTGCTTTGTTTTTCCTCAAAAGCACTTTTATCTTCCCAAGATGCCTGTTATTGATGACCAGCCTTCGAGTTTCAATTTAATTTTTTTAACTTTTCATTTCGAAAAAATTTTAGACTTACTGAAAAGTTGCAAAAACAATGCGGAGTGTTCCCATAAGCCCTTCGCCTACCTTCGCCTCAGGTTACCATTGCGTGTATCCAGAGCACAGTTATCAAAACTAACGTTGGTACCGAACCATTAACTGAACGACTGTATTCGGATGTTCCAGTTTTCCCTTACTGTCTCTTTCTGTTCCAGGATCCCATCCAGGGTCCTAGGTCATATTGCAGTTAGTTGTCATGTTGCCTCAACTGCCTCTGGTTTGTGACCCGTGTCTTGGTCTTCCCTTGTTTTTCATGACCTTGATGTTCTTAAGGAGTACTTGGTAGTTTTCCTGTAGAAAATTCCCCAGTCTGGGTTCGTCTGGTGTTTAGCTCACGATTAGATTGGGATAATGGATTTTTGGAAAGAACACCTTGCAGAGCCAAGTGCCTGTCCCATCTTATGAGATGACGGGGGTACATGATGTCCACGTGCCATTACTGGTGATATTAACCTCCATCACCCGGTAGTGTTGGGTTTGCCACGTTTCTCCACCACAAAGTTACTTGTCCCTTTCCCTACTCTGTTCTTTGGAAGCGAGTCTCTAGGTCCGGCCTAACTTTGATGGGGAGGGAGTAGGGATCTAGTTCCAACTCCCGGAGTGAGGGTATCAACATGTATTGTTTGGAATTCTTTTGTAAGGAATATTTGTTACCTCTCCCCTATTTATTTCTTTATTCATTTATTCATCTTACATTTGGACTTGTGTATTTCTTTTGTACTCTTAATATTCTAATATTGCATTGCTTGGTTTATGATGCAGATTGTTCTGGCGTTGGCCACTGGGAGCCCTTTCAGGTTTACTCCTATGTCCCTTTGACACGCCCCGTCCTTTCGTTCTTCACTTCCTGACTTTGTTCCACTGAGTTTGGCCTCCATCGGTGGATGTCGCCTGTGACAGTCATGTCTGTAGTGTCCTAATGGTGATTTTTCTATTTCCCCCCTCACTTCAATCAAGATAAATGAAAGACACTTAGGGGGTTTATTATTTTTTTCTTTTACACAGGCTTTGATTCCTCTTCCTGATTTCAAAACTTCAGTGTATTCCCCCCAAACATGGGACTCTAAAAGAGACCTGGGCTTGAATTTACATTTTGACACTTTGGGCTCTTTGGCATTAGGCTTCTCTGAGCCTTGCATTTCCTTTGTATAAAAATACCCACCTTATAAAGTTATCAGAAGGTCCAAATGAATGATTGCTTTTAAAGTTCTTAATACCGAGGAAGGCAGGTATTGTCGTCCTTGCTTCCGCCAACACCGTTACTGCCCCCCTCCCCACCATGGCCTCCAGAGACTATTTGCTAACATGCAAACCGGGACAATGATGTGATCGTGCTCAGCTTTGTCTGCTGCTGGGTGGCACTGTCAGCGGTGTTTCCCGAGCCTGGCTTTTGACCAGAATCAAATTAGGAACTTGAAAAGCCACATGTTACCTCAGTCTTACTGACTGGGATTGTGGTGGGGTGGGTTCAGCCCTTACCTGTACTCTGGACAGGTGAGCCCGGGAGGTTCCACCACAGTGGGCGTGAGCCTGGGGCCCAGTCCGAAGGCTAACGGGGGCTGCTGACGGCCGGAAAGAGAGAATCCTTACCCCCGACCTTGAAACGTGTGAGATGATGAGTCAGGCTAATAGTTTCTAGATATTCCACTTAGTATTCGTATAATCCTGCTTAATCAGCTGCCTTTTATAGAGAGAGTCTGTTCTTGGAGACCTTTTTCATTTAAAAAGTGCACAAAGACTGCTCGTGGGAACAAATAGAATGACTACTGTATGCACTTTCTCTAATACCACCTTGGACTCCTTTTTACCTTTAACTCTCATACTTGCCCGAGTGCTCACTCGCTCTCTCTCTCTCTCTGATTCAATACACACATATATATTACAAGATGGTTACCCCAGTAAGGGCTATCTTTTTTTTTGAAGATCTACTCTCTTACAACTTTCGAGTATTTGATTAATTATAGTCACCATACTGTACGTTAGATCCTGGAACTTATTCATCTCATAACTGGAAGTTTGTACCTAATATCTCCCCATTTCCCCTACCCCGCAACCCCCAGCAACCACCGTTCTACTCTCTGTTTCTATGATTTTGTTTTTGGTTTTTTTTTTTAGATTCCACACACAAGTGAGAACATATTGGTATTTGTCTTTCTCTGTCTAACTTGTTTTGCTTAGCAGAGTGCCCTCGGGGTCCATCCATACCATTGCAAATGGCAGGATGTCCTTCTTTCTCGTGGCTAAATAATATCCTATTTTTTACACACACACACACACACACACACACACACACACACACCCTGTCTTCTTTCTCCTTTCATTCATCGGTGGACACTTAGGTTGTTTCCACTTATTGGTTATTGTGAATAACACTGCAGTAAACACAGGAATGCAGCTAGCTCTTTGGGATAGGGATTTTATTTCCTTCCCCATATCCTCACCCACACTTGTTATTTTTCATCTTTCTGAGGCTAGCCATTCTGACAGGTCTGAGGTAATAGCTCATTGTGGTTTTGATTTGCATCTTCCTGATGATGAGTGACATTGAGCATCTTTTTATGTGCCTGTTGGCCATCTGGACCTCTTCTTTGGAAAAATATCTATTCAGATCTTAGCTGGAATTGACCTGAAAGCTTCTATCGCTTTTCAGAGGAGAAAACTGAAGCATAGAAAGGGAACTTTCTCACAGTCACACAATTGCATAATGCCAGAAGCCAGGCCATGGAATCCTGTCTTCTTTCTACAAGCCTCGGTTTCTTTTCTTCCACGTCACCTTCCTCTCCACGGAGGCGAGGCTCCAGGTGCTGACAGACCTGGGCGGCACGCTCCGCAGAGCTCATGCATGTCACTAGCAAGACCTGGAACAGCTTTCAGCACAAAGATGGTTCCAGATTCAGGAGGAAATTTTCCATCTTTCTGCATTGTCTGGGTTAAACCACGGTGACAGAAGACCTTATGGCATTGTCTACCTTTGAAAAAAACAAGTAGCAAGAAGTACTCCTTCTAAAAAAAAAAAAAAAAGGATGTACTCATTCTTAAGTGTTAGGTGTTGATAAGCACATCCAAACAAGATCCTCCAGATAACAAACAAACAGACTTTGGACCACAGGACTTTGGGCAGTTAATATTAACCACATTTTCTGATCTACTGCCTTTTAGCTTTTACTTCCAACCTTTTCCAGGCCAGAAGGTAAAAGATTAGGGGGAGTCTTACTGTAGGCAATGCTGGGATTTGGTTTGAATTCCATCCCTTTTGTTTCTTTCTTTTCTTGTATGTTGGTATGTATATTAAAGGGGCTTATTTACAATAATTTGTTGACCCAGAACTTTAGAGAAACTCTCTAAACAAACAGTAAGATCATCATAAAACAAGATAGGCCATATCAGCAGTGCCCCTCCTCAGACATGTCATGATCACTATCAGTGGGGCCTTGGGAGCCTCTAAGGACCTGTGGAGGCTCACGGAGCCATATTTTGGGTTGTGCCTTCTGATAGCGGCAGAGGAAAGTGGATACCCCATGTATACTCATCCTTAAAATTTGGAGTCCCTAACCTTTCCCCAAGTGAGCGAGCCCAGGCCCTCCCTTCCCCAAAGGGTGAGAACCACCTCCTCCTGCAGATGGGTTTGGACACCAGCAACTTGAAAAATAGGACAATAAACACTGTATAAAGATGCATAGGAAAAAAAAAATAAGTGGCTGAGACCTAGACAACTAATATGTTTTTTCAATGCGATGGCCACAGAGACACTGCTGAAAAGTTCACAAATGTGCCCACCTAATTTTATCATCTCTTGTTTATATCCTGGATGAAGAGGTTCGTGTTACTAAGTTGTAAGTGAAAAAGTCAATAAGAGAGTTTAAATTGGGCAGAGACGCAGGATGGCAGCAAATTAAAAGATTGTCCTTTTTCTTGACTCCACCCTTTGGTTAGCCCAACTGCAAAGTTAGTGTGGACTTCCGTCATCTTCTAAAATTCTACCTCTCTGTGGGTGCCTGTATTTCTGGAACGCTCACCCAAAATAATAAGGTCTCCCTGTCTCTCCTGGTGTCAATTCTGGGTTGTTTGGGGACCTGGCTTCTCTGAAGGAGTTGGTCTCCAGACTTTCTAGTAAAGGGTAAGCATAGATGTTTTTAAAAGGGGGTGCTGTACCTTTAAATTCTGAAAGTGAACTTGGCTCAGGAAGGCCAGCAGTCAAGGTCCAGCCCCTAGAAGAGAGAATAGCTACAGATTCTCCATCCTCAGTCTTTGCAAGGGGACGGCTGTGCCAGCCGGACGGGCGGGCTCCTGGCAGCATGGCCGTGAAGCTCTGGGCCCTCCTGCTGGTCCTCGAGCTCAGCCTGGCGCAGCCAGCCGCGGCCGGCCGGAAGCTCCTGGTGTTTCTGCTGGATGGTTTTCGCTCCGACTACATCAGTGATGAGGCCCTGGAGTCCTTGCCTGGTTTCAAAGAGATTGTGAGCCGGGGAGTAAAAGTGGATTACTTGACCCCCGACTTTCCCAGTCTGTCTTACCCTAATTACTACACCCTAATGACTGGTGAGTACTGTGTCCTCTTCTGGGTGGGGTGGGGAGTGGGCTGGAGTCCAATAGGGAAAAGTTAGCCCCTGGCATTGAAGTCTGATTTAAATGTTCAGGTTTCCCTAGCCCTTTGGGACACCAGAGTTCTTGGCTGAAACTTTTTTTTCACAGTAGTATCGTTCTCCCAAAGTTATCCCGAGGACCTGTTTTGGTGTGGTGAACATGTGACATGAATGGACGATTTTAGAAGTAGTTATTTGTTTCACAAATAAAAATTCTAGTTAACTCTGTACTTTCTAAGTTCAAGCTAAAAAGTCAACAGGTCTTTGTGTATCGGTACCAAATTCCTTCTGTCCCTTTGCTCTGCAGTCAGCTGTCATCCTGGAGGTGTTTTGGCTTGTTTATCAATGTGCTAGATGAGGAAAATTACACATGGGATTCCTGGATTGCGTGGAGAGAACCTGTAGGTTGTTTCCTGAAGTATTACTGAGCAATGCCACTTGCCCCTCTTTTGCTTTCTTGGGCCAAGTAAAATGACATGGAGAAGAAAAAAAATTGCTTCCCATCTTTAACTTTTAGTATCTGTTAAAACAAAACAAAACAAAACAAAACCCTAGCCAACCCCAGAGCATGCTTGGGTTTGGGAAGCTGATTTTTGCCTAAAAATTATCTTCTTCAGGGGGTCGCCAGAACGCCAAATGTGATTGCACAAACTCAGTGCTCTATCTGTGCGCTAGAACCGTACTTTCTGCTTTCACAGTGGGATTCCCAGCCTCTGGTTTGTTTTTTAGCTAACCTTTGTAAGGGCCAGCAAGAGGCTCTCAGAAAGAATTTAGCAAACTGTCCAGGGAGGCTGTTAAGAATGCGCTGTTATTGCTGCTTATGCAGGACTTAGCTACGTGCTCTGAGCACAAGGAAAGCTCTATAAATTATGTTAACGGGAAGAGGACAAGAACTCTTGGATCTCATTATGGGTCTCCCCACCGAGGCAAACCCAAAGGAGTCTAGAAAGACAAATTGATACCTCCGACTTCATGTGTGGGTAGCGGATGCATCTGTACATAAAAATGCCATAAAATTAAGGGGGGAAGATACTTTGGAGAATTAGGAATGAAAGCATGGAGAGAAAAAAAAAATCCAGACGGCACACAAGCAAGGAATTTATTTGCTTGTTTTTTAATTTCCTCCAACAGACAAACAACCAGCCTCAGTAAGATAAAGAGGATGAACAAAAGTCCTCTCGTCCCCACTTGGCATGCTTCTCCCCTTGCAGGGAGCCGGTTTGCAGGCCGCTGGGTCACACATAGATGGTACTGTGTGTCACAGTCCGACTTCAGTTCTGTCCCGGGAGTGTCACACACGCAGACCACCCCCACTCCAGTTGTCTCGCAGAGCCTTGCTGGAGACTCAATTCATAAAGTGCCACATGCAGTTTTCCCCAGCCCAGTGGAGAACAAACAAAATCCATTTGAGAGAGCCAGGCTCCAGTGAGGAAAAGGGGACCGCGACAGCCTCCACAGCGAAACCAAGCCAGTGGCCTGGCCTTTTGTTTGTCAGACCCACATTCCTGACACTGGCACAAGGAGTAATTGGCACATGGCGTCAGTCACACGGGGACACACCTTCTTCTCAGACGAGGGGTGTTTTCACTTGTCTACTCATGACGGACGAGCCCTTTCCGTGGTGGGACAGGCAGAACCCATGAGTGTCTGGAAAGATCTCACCTTCACTGTCAAACCGAGGCTAGCCTGAGCTCCATACGTGTTCTGCCTGAATATTTTTAGGGGTAAGCAGTATTTGAAAGCCTTACATACGTTGACTTTCCCACTTTTATAGAAGCAATATTTTTTAAAAGATTTATTTATTTATTTGAGAGAGGGAGCGAGCACGAGTGGGCGGCGCAGAGGGAGAAGGAGAGAGAATCTCAAGCAGACTCCACGCTGAGCACAGAGCCCCACGTGGGACTCGATCTCATGACCCTGAGATCACCACCTGAGCTGAAACCAAGAGTCAGATGCCTAACAGACTGTGCCACCCAGGTGCCCCATGGAAGCAATATTGTACACAGAATGTCTCTAGCAAGGCTCATGTTCACGCACACGGGTCTTTGGGTTTGTCTCCTACTGAGTGAACGTATGGATCAGAGCAGGCTTGGGGGCCGGGAGTGCCAGGCCACAAAGCTGGTTTCATCTCCACTGCCCTGGAACTGACTCGGGGCTACATTTAGATTATTCCTCCCAATAGCCTTGTTTAGTTTTCCACCTGATGTTGAAAAATTCCTCTGTTTTCATTTAAGGAAGGCTATATCCATTGGGAATTATACTTAAACATATGGTTTGAGCATTTGAGCATTTTATGAATTGACCAAAGAAGCACGCTGGATCCTTTTGGTACTAAAAGATATACTGTTATAAGGTTCATCGGAATTCCTAAGAGAGACGATGATCTCACTTCATTACATGAATTACTGCCCACAAGACATAAAGCCTTTGGTGTTCTTAATCTCTGCATAATGAGGAATATTAGGCTATTGGCCTTGGAGCTGGAAAAACTTGGTTGGAGTCCTCTCGGGGTCAGGATGGTGCCGGACAACTTCGGGCAGCCCAGTGCACTGCCCTGAGCCTGTTCCCTCCGCTTCCAGGTCCCAGGGCAGGTCAGGACCTCAGGCGCTACCAGATGCAGACATGAAAATAAGCAGTGCATAGGGAAAAAAAGTTAGGACTGGCAACTCTTGGGAGGCCTAAATATAAGAAATGAAACGAATGACTGAAACTGTAGAGAGGAGAATTTTTTGGGGAGCCACATGGATGGTGATGGGGAACAAACAGTTACAGGATGTGTCAGGAACCTGGGAAATCTTCTAGCCTAGTCACTGACATAAAGCCACTGTGGCTGATATTTTTTTTCTCCTTCAAAATATATACTGGCATCAGGACATATGTGAACAAAATCCCAATATTGATCAAGAAGATCCATCAAACAATTGATTGCTGGGGATACACAGAATCTTAAAACAGGGCCTTTCATCCAGGGAGCCCACCATCAAGTTGAGGAGGAGAGATACACTGGGTATCTACTAATATTCTAAGATGAATGAAAAGGGCTGAATTGTTTCCCTCCAAAATTGATGTACTGAAGTCCCACCCCCTAGTAGCTTAGAATGTAACATATACAGTACAGACTATAGGATATAGTCTTTAAAGAGTTGAGTAAGGTGAAGCGAGGCTGTTAGGGAGGGCCCGATCCGATCTGACTGTTGGTCTTTCAAAAGAGGAAGAGACACCAAGAAGAAATGTACTCGGAAAAGGCCAAGTGAGGACACAGTGAGCAGGCGCCATCTGCAAGCCAAGGAGAGAGGCCTCACCAGAAATGAAACCCACTGGCACCTTGACCTTGGACTTCCAGCCTCCGGCACTGCCGTTTGGCTACCCAGTCTGTGGTATTTTGTTGTTCAGCTCTAGCAAACGAATACACAGAAGACCTGAGGGTCCTTTCCTAATATGCTACAGAAGACCAGAAGGAAGGAGAGTGTTCTTCCATTTGTAGTAGCCCGTGAAGCATTTTGAAGGAGCAGGAATAAAAAGCCCCACACATGGCACACGTATCATTCTATCTTTATGCATCAGCTCTTCTTCTGGAGAGCTGTGTGTGGATCAACTTCATTTTAGGTAAAACACAGCCACAGTGTAAACACAACCACTGCTCTGCTTTCTGTTTTATTTTTATTTTTTTTAATTTTTAAAAAGATTTTATTTATTGATTTGAGAGAGAGAGAGCAAGAGAGAGGGAGAGTGGGGGGCACGAGGGAGCAGAGGAAGAAGCAGACACCCCACTGAGCAGGGAGCCCGACGTGGGACTCGATCCCCGGATCCCGGGATCATGACCTGAGCCGAAGGCAGACCCTTAACCGACTGAGGCACTCAGGCGCCCCTGCTTTCTGTTTTAATCTCTCTTACTGTGGATCTTGTTGTAAAGTTATTCTCTCTCTGAGGTTAATCCACAGTTAAGTAAAGTTTAACATAAAATCCATGGAAGAGAAGCAATGATTTGTTCAATCCAGATTATGGGTAAGAGAAAATGGTGGATATTTTTGAGGAAGTAGAACTTTGCATTGTTTTGTCAAGGCCAACGGCAACGTTTGTTTGTAATTCCTGAGTGCTTCTGATTAAGCATTTGGGGAAAGTGGTCTAGAAATGTCCTGAGTAGCAGGGAAGCTGGTCTAGAATTTAATCTTTACTGAAGATAATCTACAAAGAGACAAGCATATGCTGAAATTAGTTTGTTGTGCAATATGTTATTATCAGTTCGACATTTAAAAACTTGTAAATAAAATACAGGGAGGTTGGGTGCGTCACTCCAGACACCAAAGAATGTCAGTAACAGGACCGAGATCGGAGGGCAGGCGTCAGAGGCCAGGTTCTCACCAGTAATTAGCAGGGCTCTGACCCCAGTCCTGGAGTGCCTGGGAGGTCATGCGTCGGACTTGGGACCTGGGGACAAAAGTCTCCTCAAGACCAGTCCAGGAGGCAATTAGAGCCTGAACTTGATTGAAACACTTGGTGCTTCCTTGATCTTCTACTGGAATCCAAGGAAAACCAAGGATGTTAGCCATTAGAATTAATGTTCGTTCCAACATCTTTCCTTTTGCGCTCCTAGAAATTACATGGAAACAAATTCTTCCCAGATATCAAGGATCCAACATTCTGGAGTAAGAGATTGCAGGGTAAGGTACGCTTTTCCCTGCTTTTGCGAAAATAGCTGATTTAAATGAAAACCGGCTGTCACTTGAACCAACGGAAATCAATGCAGAAAGTACTTGAGAAATCACGTTTTGAAAAAAGCCTGCCTCCTCAGTCTACTGGAGAATTCAGTTTTTACCTGGTGGGCTGCCCACGGACCCTGCACCCCCACAACCCAAGCAGTGTGGATGCGGCCTCCAGGGACCTCCCCTTCTCCCGAGCTCAGCATCTGCTCAGGGACATTCATCCCAACACGCTAGCGTCCCTCGATTTAGAAGCCTCCTTGAATGCATGATATCTGGTATGACCGCTACTTCTCTCTTTCTCTCTCGTACAAAACCCAATTCCACTTTCTGTTTTCACCAAAGACCTCCTGTGGTCAATTGTCATCCTCAGGCTTCGATGCCTGGCCCAGGAGCAGTGCTGGGCGGGGCCCCGCTCCTCCTTCCGGACAGCTCTCTCGGTTTCCTCTGGTTTTACCGACCGCTCCTTGGGCCTTTCTGTTGTTCCTCCACATCTTTCTCACCTCGCTTCCCCTCACAGCCTGAGACGGCTGTCTTTTCCAGACGGAAGGCAAAGCCTCCACTCCTCCTACCTCCAGCCCTAGAGTCCGCACTAGGACTGTTGCCAGAGCTCCCCAACAGCCCCTGCTCCCTCCAGCCCCCTTCCCTACCTTCTGTGTGTCTCTGTGGACAACCAGAGTAGTCCTGTTACAGCGTGGGTCTGATCATGTCGCTTCTCCATTCAGACCCTCCGGTAGATCCTGCTCTCACTCCAAGTAAAATCTGAAGTTCTTTGAGAACTGGCCCCATGCGGCCATCCCATCCCTTGCCGGCCTCATTCCTGACCCTCTTCCCCTTGCTTCCTCACCTGTTCCAGGCACGTGGCCACCTATGGACACTTGAACTTGCTGTTTCTTCTGGCTGGAATGCTTTTCCCCAGGAAGACCCGTTTACTGCCCCCCCTTTTATTTTCAGATTTCTTTCCCAAAGTCACTGCAGTGATCTGCCTTCCCCGCCCACTACCTGATGAGCCCACATGATTGCATCATTCTTTCCTCTCTCCCTCTCCTTATTATTCATCTCTGCACCATGGATTATTTATTCTGCCTTCTTCAAATAAAATTTATTATTGCGAATCAGTATTATAATAATGATTAAAACATTCAGAGTTTCAGGGAACTTGTCAATAGTATTTTGGTTCTAGATAACTCCTAAACTAAAAAGAAGGGAAAAACCTGAAATTATGCTCCACTTTATGAAAGCAATTAATAGCCATTTAGGAGAACTGATTACTAGTTATGTCTAACAATCTTATATATCTCAAAACGTCATCAATTTTAAGTTTTGACTGTAAGGTTGGAGGCAGCAAGAGGGTTGAAAGAAAAGTCACCCATGAGGAAGGGGCTGTGCCAAAGTAGGAGATCAAAGGCCTGGGGTGTTGGGAGGAGATTTAACTAGAAAACTAGTCATCGGCATAGTCCAAGAGAGAACCTGATTCTCACCAAGGTTGCTGAAGCCAAGAAAGCAGAGGCAACAGCAAAACTCGAACAAGGCAAATGATTCAGAACCACCTGAACATCTGTGAGAGGACAGTGAAGGCCAAGTTTCGTGTGGTCCTGGCTGTTGGACCCTGGGTCGGGTCTGGCAGCTTCAAGGGCTGGAAGGGCCGTCCTTATGTTCTGAGCCTCCATCCCAGATTGTTTAAGTGGCCAAGATGGGAACTCAGGCATCATGAGAGGCTCCGTAGACATTTGAAAACATGAGATAGCACTGTGGGCGGAATCGCGGCCCCCGATCCTGCAGATTTATATCTTGGTGGGCCCTAACCCAATATGACTGATGTCCTTGCAGGAAGAGATTAGGACACAGGTGGGCACAGAGGGAATCCATGTGAAGACACGGGGAGAAGGTAGCCATCTGCAGGCCAAGGACAGGGGCTTTAGAAAAGGCCAGCTCTGATGACAGCTTGATATCGGATGTGTAGCCCCCAGAATTGTGAAGCGTAAATTCCTGTTGTGTGAGCCACCTGGTGTGTGGTACTCTTACGACAGCTCTTGGAAGCAAATGCAGTCAGGAGGGTGACACAAGTCGACCGACGGGAGAGTGAGGTGCTCTTAGACCTCTTCTATCCCCCATTTACTGAGAGTTTCTGGAGGCTTCCACCCCACAGTTGAGTTAGTCATGGTGCATTGATTTCCGAGGTCTGCTGTAACAAATTACAACAAACCGGTGGCTTGAAACACCAGGAATTTATTCCTTCACAGTTTTGGAGGCGGGTGATCAGACAAGGTGTTGGCCGAGCCATGCTCTCTTGGAAGACTCTAGGGGAGACTCTCTCCCATACTTTTCTCTTAGCTTCTGGTGTTGCCAGCAATCCTTGGCCTGTAGATGCACTGATGTCTCACCCTAGTCGCTGCTTCTGTTGTCTCATGGTGTTCTCTCTGTGTATCTCTGTGTGTCTCCCTGTGTATTTCTGTGTCTCCTTGTGTATCTCTGTCTCCTTGTGTATCTCTGTGTCTCCCTGTGTATCTCTGTGTCTCCCTGTGTATCTCTGTGTCTCTTCTCTTCTTACGAGGACACCAGTTACATTGGATTAGGGCCCATCCTAATGAATTCTTTTTAACTTGACTATATCTGCAAAGACCTTGTTTCCAAACAAGGTCACACTCAGAAGTACTACAGGATAGAACTTCAACATGTTTTTGGGGAACACAGTTCAGCCCCTCACATGTGGTAGAGTGGAAAGAGCTGTGAATTTGCTGCAGAAGACCCGATTTCATCTATTCTGTCACCTCTTAACTTTCAGAAATCGAACAAGTTCTTTCGAGTTTAAATATCATCTGTCATTAGAATGGAGAAAGGAAAACTAACCCACAGGCTTGTTGGAGGACAGAGTGGGACACCTCGTGTAAAGCCACCATGCTAAAAACTGTACCGATTACACACTTCCTCACTAAGACTAGGCTAAATTATGTTGTGGTAACAAGCTGTATCAGAGGCTTACAACCACAGTTTCTCTCTCATTCTTGTACATGGACTTTAAGGATTAACTCTGCCCCATTTCCTCTTCATTTTGAGACCAAGGCTGAAAAAGCAACTTCTGTATGAGACGAGCTGCTCACGTGGCTAAGGGGCAAAGGGAACACGGCAGAATGACGTGGTAAAGCTTAGAACCTCTGCTCCAGGTGGCACAAGTCACGCCCCCTCATTCCATTGGCCAAATTATTTGGCCAAGCTTGATGCCATACGTCAGGGATGCATAATCCTCTCACAGTGGGGACAGGAACTGTATCGAACATTAATGCAGAGTATCACCCACACTGAAAGGGCATCAGCTGCATTTTATAAGAAGCTCATGGGTCTTCGTGAGAAGGAATGGCATAGAGATAAGTGTCTGCAGTGCAGGGCAGGGAAAGAATTATTGGGAGTTACACTGGGCTTGAACATTTCCATTTAGTTCAAACTAGAACTAAACAGTGAAAGACGAGTGGAAAGATTTTTAGCAGGAGATGTGTTTTGGGCCAGGTCTTAAGAAAAAAAAGAAAGAAATCTATGAAGTCTGCGAGATGTGAGGGCCACAGCACAAGCAAATCAGAGAAGCAGAACAAGGCAGGTGAAGGGGCGCTAAACTCGTTCACCACTTGAGTGTGGGTTGAAGGGCTAGAGAGAGGAATTTGCAAAAAAAGAAGACATGCCGTTGATGGATGGCTTTGAAAGCTGAACTGAAAATAACCCAGTAAGCTCCTCCTTTCTTCCTCGCCCACTTCAGACGTTCAAGCATCTATTCTTCGTGAGGGACTGTAAGTTAGGAGTTGAATCTGAAGAGCAGCTTGGAGGCAGCCCTCGCTGAGGCTGACATGCACTGAGAGGGTAGAGGAGGTAAGAGGAAGGCAGCCTGAACTGATTCCAAGAGCAGGAGGTATTCAGAGTCTGGGGCTCCTGTGAGCAGAGACCGGAGACGGGAAGGTTTGGAGACCCATCTGTTTGGGGAAGTAGATTTTATCAGAATAGATTTCAAGTTGGAGTAGGAATTGGCCCTTTAGGGGATCAGAGAGAGTGTCTTAAAGGACAGTTCCAGAAACATGTGGAATAACCATGGGGATAAAAGACAGAAATTGCTGCCGTGGATCCCAGTGGATCCCTAGTGAAGGACTTCTTATCTCTCTGGATGCCCCAAGCTGGTGGAGGCTGTTTCTCACAGACGCACAGTTAAATCTCTCTTCCCATCTGCATGAACTTGGTCTACATTTTGTCATTTACTTCCCAGGGACACCTAACCACATCTTTCCAGCAGGTCGTGATCTCGCGGCCTCAAGAAGCAGGCTGGCTAGGTAAAGTACAGGGCAACAGAAGCGTGAGGAGCAGGAACCGGCTCAGGCCCAGAGGAAAAAAAAGTGTGTTCCAGGAATTTACAAAAATAATCTTTCTTGGCGCGTCATTATTTAATCTCCCATCAGCAGACTTCTCTACGCCGAAGTGCCACTTTTCGAAAAGTATGTTTCTCTTGGCTTCCATGGTGATGAGAGGGCGTTCTTGTTATATGGCATTCAGCTGCTGGAACCTGACTCCTTGAAGAAGGGAATGGTTTAGGGCCGTGGGTAAAGCTTAAAAACGTGGTGAAAGCTTTTGATTATAATAACAGCAAACCCTTTTCCAGAAGGTTCAT
This sequence comes from Potos flavus, assembly GCA_028534135.1. Classification (NCBI taxonomy): domain Eukaryota; kingdom Metazoa; phylum Chordata; class Mammalia; order Carnivora; family Procyonidae; genus Potos; species Potos flavus. The sequence continues at coordinate 11,956,289 of CM052899.1, read as the reverse complement.
CGGGACAGTCCTCAAACCGTGGCTGCTCTCCCCTCCCCCTTCCCGTCACCCAGTGTTGATTGATAGGACCATGTTTCTCCTGCCAAGGCTTCTGGGAGTTTGGTTGAAGCACACTGCTCTCAGTACCTGCTTCATCATGAACAATATGCCAAAAATGGGTTAAAGGACATTTACAATTATTTCGGAGGGAGCCTGAGTCAGCGTGCTAACATTTATTTCAGAGACATTTTAAACAACACATACTCAAGTTTCAGAGTCCCCTTCCATGAATAGTGCCATTGTGTCTACCGTCTCCCAGGCGAGGACCCGGGGCAGGTCTGGGGCTCCTCTGGCTCCCGTGTGTAGCATTTGGCTCTTGGTTATTGTGCTCGATCATAACCTGGTCCTACCTCCCGCCATTTCCATCGCAGGGAGAAAGGGGCTGGCAGACAGGTCAGGGAACCATGTGGAGCAGCCTTGTTTGGACAAAGGGCTGCTCAGGCTGGGATTGCGCACAGACTTGTAGTTGGGGTTACTGCACGTATTTTACCCCTCGAGGAAGTAACTCCCCCTGGGTGCCCGCCTCTGAGAGCTTCTGTGGCCGCCAGGTGTACAGCAGGAGGACGAGCGGGGTCGCTGTGAGAATGTGTGCGTGCACGTGTCTGCAGCAGTGTCCCAGCTTGGGTGCTGGGGGCCCGGTCCCCGGCCCGGTCCCCCGGGGATGAGCAGCCTTGTGTGTTCATGCCACGTTGTCCAACCCAAATGTCTGATGTGAAGCAGGTCGTTCCCGACCTGCGCTGGTGGACCAGAGAGAGCGCAGAAGGGAGGGCGGGGTGCCAGGTTCGTCTCTCGACTCTGCCGGGACACCTGGACATCAGATGAGTCCTAGCATCTTCCTAGTCCTGAGTTCCCACGGTTTAAGATGGGAGGCCCGGGAAAGAGCCCCAGGGTTAACTGTGCGCTTGCTGCGTGCCAGATATGTGCTGGGAATGTGCTGTGTTCTAGGTGCTGGGAATAGTCATGAGGCTCAAAGGAGATTCTCCGGGGCCACGGTGGGGCGGAGGGAGAGGGTGATCGGATGGGGTTCTCGATGACATTCTGCATCCTTCTCCTGTTAGGGTCACAGCGAGTCCCCTTTGATCTCTTTTATGCATTTTAAGAAAGTAGCCTGTGGTTCACCCCACTGCTGCTGATGGCCCGGACAAGGATGCCGGCCTGAGGGGAGGGTGAGAGGCAGCAAATGGAGGGGCCCACACCTAGGGTTGTAGGGGTAAGCCACCCCTAGAGTTTGCCTGAGGGGTCCCTGGGCCTTGGCTCTTCTTCCAGATTCTGCACACAAGCCAAGTAAATCAGCCCACTGGTTCTGCAGCCTGTCTAGTTCTCCCTGAAAAATTATCTATGTGTATAAGGATTTGACTTCCTCAGGTGGGCTTGAGAAAACATTCTACTTTAATGGTTGAAGGCAAAAACCTTAAACAAACATAGGTGTTTGGGAGAAAACCTCCAATATTGGGCTTCTAGTCATTCCCTGGCAGACCACAGGCCCAGCCACGATCACGTTCCCCACCTGTGCCAGCCCCTGCCCCTGAGGGGGGTACAGGTAACGGAAGCCTATTAAA
>CM052899.1:11835388-11954191 GCA_028534135.1 Potos flavus | reverse complement strand
ATATTCTCCCAGTCTCTGGTCACAAACATTGTCTCCCACCCTCTGTCTGGCCGGGCCCTACCAGGAGGCAGGAGGCACAAGCAACCTCTGGTGGGAGACACCCCCATTCAAGGTCACTGGAGCCCAGGCAAGGGTTTTTGCCAACTGGAGGAAAAACCTACCTTTAAAAATAGACAAAAAACTAGAACCATAGTTCCCTCTTGGACACAGGTGAGGGACAAAGAGGGGAGGGAGATGTCTTCTTGCCTGCCTTTTGAACAATATGATTTCTCTATTCAAAATATTAAATTAAAAACATATCCATATGCAGTGGAACGTGCTCATCTCTAGTTGAGTAAGCAGCCATTTTAATTTAACATTGATAAGGCCCCTGTTTTACTTCAGGCTGCTCTAACAAAAAACCGTAGGTTAGGCGGCTTACAAACAACAGAAATTTATTTTTCGCAGTTCTGGGGGCTGGAAGTCCCTGATCAGCATGCCACTGTGGTCTGGTTCTGGTGAGGATTCCTGCAACTCTTCTGGGTTGCAAACGGCCCTTTTCTCATTGTGTCCTCACATGGCAGAAGGAGGGTGAGAGAGTTCTCTGGGGTCCCTTTTATAAGGGCACTAAACCCATTCATGAGGGCTCCATCCATGACCTAAGCACTGCCGAGGCCCAGCCTCTTAATAACATCATGTTGGAAATTAGACTTCAGTGTATGAATTTGGAGACGAACATTTGGTCCACTGCACTGCCCTTGTGACTTAGAGAAATACACTCACAATGAAAGAGTTTTTAAAGATTTTATTTATTTGTCAGGGAGAGAGAGCACAAGCAGAAGGAAAAGTAGGCAGAGGGAGAGGCAGGCTCCCTGCTGAGCAGGGAGCCCGATATGGGATTCGATCCCAGGACCCTGGGATCATGACCTGAGCCGAAGGCAGAGGTTTAACCGACTGAGCCACCCAGGCATCCCTGAAAGAGTTTTTAAAAAGAGGTTTGCCAGCCTAGTGGGCATAAAGCAGTGTCCCGTGGTTTGCTTTGGTCTTCTCGGTCTATACTGCAGGCTTGCAAACAACGGCCAACCCGGGCTCAGGAGACCCATGGGGAAGGCCACTCCCATCATCCTTCATGGAACACTGTCGCCTCGGGGGAGCTGCCACTGCCCCCCTGAGAAGCAGGACTGAAGACAGTCTATCAGGCCCACCTTATTTCTAGCCCCTGAAGGCCTCCCATTCCCTAGGTGGGTCCCTCGAGCGACCCCTGCGGACGAAACCAGTCCACACAGCAATCCATGCTGCTTTTGGTCTACACTTGCTCAAGGGCAATGGAATGTTAGCTGTCTGCGTCTGGGTCCAGTGCTTGCTCGGAAGAGACACCGGATTCGTGTCTGTCGGACCTTGCTGGTTCAGCTAGAAACCGGACTTCCGTCCAACCCATGGGGGAAGCCTTATGTCATCTATCTGTTTCGTAGACTCTAGAGTTTTGTTGCTGACCCTCCTCTACTAGGGTTCCACTGTTGTTTAACAAAGCACTGGTGCGTTCATATACCTGTGTCCATCTCACTGGATTCTGGAGTCCTTCCACTATATTCCGTGGGCTTCTCCGTTCCCCCTTCACCTTCACACTGGATGTGCTTCTCCTCCCCCGGGGCCCATGGCAACACCGTTGCTACTCTTAGCCGTCATCCTGGACTCCCCCGCACGCAGTGCTGTCCTCCTTTGTGCTGGGCTCTGTGGGCGGATCCGATTCCATGTTCCTGTTAGTCGCAGTCTAGCCCCTTCCCTTGCAGCTTAGCCAGCTGGCCTCGTCCCAAACCATGACATCCCTCCCTGTATATTCAGAGTCCATTTTAGCCTGCTTTCATCAGTGCAAAATATGACATTAAAACTATGGGGATGAGCTTGGGGCTGTGTAGCAAAACCCTCTATATCCCAATCCAAAATTTCCCCCAGAGGCATTCAGAATCACACAATGTGAAAAGCAGAAGCAGCCTTAGAAATGCTAGTGCATTTATCTGTCTCACTGTGCACAACAGGAGACCGAGGCCTCAGATTCAGACCCAGCAGCTAGGTAAGGGCAGAGCCTCACCAAGCACAGGGCTCCGAGGCCAACTGGGGTCTGGCGTCCCTTGAATGCACAGGGACAGAAGCACAGGCGTCCTTTGCGACCCTCCCTGCCTGTGTTTGCGGTGGGTTGCTGTGCCTGAGCTCTCAGCTCTGCTCCGGACCCACCCCTCTTTCACAGCGGGACTTCCCTGCCTGCAGGGCTCTGGCTTCTTTTCTCACCCTTATCAACCTCTCCCAGGATGTATAAGCTGAAGTCGAATGAGAGTCAGAGTCGCTTTCTGTGAGATCTCCTCAAAGATCTGCTCAAGGAGGAGGTGGAACCACCTAGAAGGCTGGGCGTGGTGTTTGGAGGCAGCTCAGCCATCCTCCCTACTTGCCCGTGCCACAGATGATCACCAAGGCTGCCTGCTATCCTTTAAGCTCCTTAAATAACCTCCCCCAAGTTCTGATGGAGCAGATAGGAAGATCACGTTCCAGAGAATTCACTCTCAGACTGCGTCAGCATGTACTTCGACATCTAGCTAAAAGCTAAAATAATCAAAGGGGGGCAAAAATGACTTTGTTGACCGAATCCAACCATCTGTTTTTTCTTTTGAAATGAGTCGCCAGCTGTGTGGGTGTCTCGAAAATTCACCTCAGGAGGTTCCCTCAGTGGACATCAGATTCGTCCCTACCCTTCAGGGTCCTGTTGGCCAGTTGCGAAATCCCCGTTGGAATGGAATTCTGGAGAATGATCTCTTCACCTCTCCCTTGTCACCTCCCTATTTTTGTTGGAGGCCTCTCTGGGACCTCTTGGTCCTTCCCTTTGCTTATGCTACTTATTACTTGTGGAAGGATTCTGCGCCCATCCTCCCTGGAACCCCCAAGCCTCTGCTCCAGCCCAGATGCCAGCTTCCCTCCACCTGTCCTTCTCTTTCAAGTCAAAATAAGATGTCTCTCCTGTAAAAGGCCTTGACCCACGCACAGATAGGAACCTTTCAGAGCTGAGTGGTGCTTTGAGATCTGTTTGCTAACTCCTTTACCGCTTACCCTCTGAACCACAGAATTTGGTAACTGCGACAACATATAATGTGGACATATATGCATACGAGACACTCATATACGAATACTCTGTATGCGAGCATATATCGAACATTTACTATCCCCAATTAGTTGCTATTCTGCAGATGACCAGGACATGGCTTCTGTCTTGGATGAACTTGCAATTGAGCAACTAAATATGTGTTGAAATAAATAGAATCACAGGACAGAATAGAATAGGCACGGGAGATACAGAGACCCTTTCTGAGAGTGTGTGGTGAAGAGGAAAGGCGTTCCGAGGTGCTGATATTTAAATAAAGCCTGAAGGATTTGGGTGGGTTGAAACTTGGAGGAAGGGCCTTAAGGGTGGCTGGTCTTCCACAAGTCAAGGGGCAGAGGCGGGAACGACGAGGAGCACGTGGACTGGGCTTTGAGACTCTTACTGTGACATTAAGTGTGGGTCTGAGGGAGGCCATCCAGGTCGGAGGTGAGAACTCACCTGGGAGTCAGGTCCTCAGAAGCCGAATGAACCTGGGGTCAAGGAGATGCTGGGCTCTGTGGAAAGGGAATGGGCAAGACGGGTTGGATGTGGAGGATCAGAGAAAAAAAAAAGTCTCAGTATCAGACAAGAATTCAAGCTAGTCTTTTGGTAATGTTACTTAATTAATTAATTAATTAACACAGAATTAGTTAATTAATTAACACAGAATTAATTAACACAGAATTAATTAATTAATTAACAGAATTAATCTGTGTGTAAAGTGGATCCAAGTTCACAACTTGAATGTGTAAGAAACAGTGCGTGTCTTTATTTTCTTAAAAAATAATCATCTATGCAAGTGATCAATCACTGAATTCTCCTCCTGAAAACAATATTACACTATATGTTAATTAACTAGAATTTAAATAAAAATTTGAAAAAAATTAAAAACCAGAAATTTACAATTTAACCCAAAGTAAGTCGACCTCCTATGTCTGACCACCCTCCCCAAATCTAAATCTATGGGTGAACCTGAAAACATGCTAAGTCAAATTAGCCATACACAAAAGCACAAATAGTAGATGATTCCCCTTATGTGAAGTACCTAGGGTAGTCAGATTCACAGAGGCAGGAAGTAGAATGGCGGTAACCAGGGACTGGGAGGAATGGAAAGTTAGTGTTTAATAGGACAGAGTTTCAGTTTGGAATAAGGAAAGTTCTGGAAGTGGATGATGGTGGTGGTTGCACAACAGCATGAATGTACTTAATGCTACTGAACTGTATGCTGAAAAATGGTTGTTAAAGTGGAGAATTTTATATCATGTGTATTTTGCCACAACTGAAAAAAACCCTAAATCTGACTCTGACTCCCATCCCATTGGGCTCAGTGGAAATTCAGTCTCAGTCACTGCTGGGTGGGTAGTGGGGTGACTTTTCTTCCTCGTCTAGGGTTATGCAAAGGTCCCAGGTCATATATAGTCTTAAGGCATTGAGGACAGTAGCCCTTATCATTGGTCCATGTCAATCCATGTGGCTCCAGAGACCAGGCTCTGCTGCTCTGAGCTGGAAAACCTTGTGCCTTGACTCCAGACTCCCCTGTTGTGTCTCGCAAATGTCAATCGTCTCCATGGAGTTCTGCCACCAAGCAGTGCATCATTTTCTGCTATCATTGGACTAGTAAATCCTTCTTATCTCTCCCTGGTCTGGAGGAAAAATTTCCACCAGGACTAGTTTCATGGTTGTGTGACATATGCAGTCACACCAGGCCCCGTGCTTATAGGGACCTGGTGCTTGCTTTCATGCTCTGCTGTCACCACTTTGAAATTCTTAGTAATTTATGAACAAGGGATCCCACATTGTCGTGTTGCACTAGGTCCTGCCAATTATGTAGTCCACCCTGCATTATTCTCTTCTTTGCTGCCCTCAAAGGCAAATATGCCTTCCTTCTTCCTCTCCCCTTTGGAGATATGTTCACAGTGCATTCAAATGAGCTCAGTTTGAGATGATAAAATGTCCCAAAGGAAAGAATGTGTCCAGCAGGCAGTATCAGCTGTTGTTCTAGAAACACAGACCACTCCAAAGACAAAAGGGGCTGGATGCCTGTTTGAAACACAGTGGAAGGAAATATATAAGAAGAGAACAGGCTAGTTCATATTTCAGTAAAATATCTCAATGCAGTATCTAAATCAGTTGTTTATATTCTCATACCTTGGGCACTTGCAAGACATCTGGGTGGTGATTTCTTTACCAAGAATGATGGTTTAGAGATAAAGATTTCAGAGTTGTCCTCAGAGAGGTAGGAATTTATGTGAGTAGATGAGACCCCTTGGGAAGATTATAGCAAGAGAAGAAAAAGAGATTAAGATGAAACCTTGAGGAACCTTGCTTACATTTAGGGAGCGTGATGTAGAAGGAGAAAGAAGAAAGGAGACAAAGAAGAAATACAGACCTATCACAGACCATTCTAGCAAAGACCCAAAATGAAGATCAGCAGGAGTCAAACAGGGTCAAAGTAATCAAGGAAAAAGGTTTTTCAGCAGGAGACAGAATCATCATACAGAAGAATTAAAGAAAAGAAGAAACAAAGTCATTGGATTAGGGGACTTGCACATAGCAGCAGGGTTTGGAGACCAGTAGGGAGATGGAAAGGAAGGACAATGCTTCGTAGATGAATTCTGCATTTGGAGGACTTGAGGGCTGATGTTTGCTTGTGTCACCTAGAATGTGGACCATCAAACCTAGTCTCGATATGCTGGCTTATGGGTCTATATAGTTGTGATCTCCACTGAGCTTTTAAAATTATTATTACAGTTTTATTGAGGTATACTTTACGTGCCATAAAATCCATCCATTTATAGTGTACAATTCAGTGATTTTTAGTGTATTTACAGAGGTGTGCAACTATCATCACAGTATAATTTTAGACTATTTCCATCAGCCCACAACAAAACCTCGTACTCTGTAGTTGCTCCTCGTTCCCACTTCCAGCAATTACATTAGGCAACCACTAATCTACCTTCTTTCTCTAAAGGTTAGCCTTTTCTGGATGTTTTATGTAAATTGAACCATAGGATATGTGTTTTTTTGGGGTCTGGCTTCTTTCACTATTCCTAGTGGTTTTAGGGGTTCATCCATGTCGGATCAATCCATTATTCCTTTCTACTGGCAAGAAGTATCCATTATACAGATAGACCACATTGCGTTTATCCATTAACCACTGATGAACATTTGGGTTGTTTCTACTCTTTGGCTGTTGTGAATAATGCCACTATAAACATTCATGTACAGGGGCGCCTGGGTGGCTCAGTGGGTTAAAGCCTCTGCCTTCGGCTCAGGTCATGATCTCAGAGTCCTGGGATCGAGCCCCGCATCGGGCTCTCTGCTCAGCGGGGAGCCTGCTTCCCCTTCTCTCTCTGCCTGCCTCTCTGCCTACTTGTGATCTCTGTCTCTGTCAAATAAATAAATAAAATCTTTAAAAAATAAGAAAAATAAACATTCATGTACAGAATCTTAGTCTAGGCATATGTTGTCATTTCTTCTGCGTAGGTACTTAGGACTAGAATTGCTGAGTCATATGGTAATTCTATGTTACACATTTTGAGAAACCGCCAGACTCGCTTTCAAAATGGCTGCCTGACTTGACGTTCCCACCAGCGCTGTAAGGGGGGGTCCCATTTTCTCTACATCCTCAATAACACTTGTTGTGGTCTTTTTTCATTATTGCCATTCTAGTGGGTGAGAAGTGGTATTTCATTGTGGTTTTGAGTTGCATTTCCCTAATGATTAATGATGCTTGACATAACACACTTAGTGGCTATTTGATAACTTCTTGGGAGGAATGTCTATTCAAATTATGTTATCCAGTTTTAAAAATTGGGTTATCTGTTTCTATTATAGAAGTTTTTCATACATTTTGGCTATACCTTTCTTAGAGGAAATATGACTTGCAAATATTTTTCTCTGAGGAGTTGGGCTGTTTTTTCACTTTCCTAATGGAGTGGCTTCAAGTGTAAAAGCATTTAATGAAGTCTGTTCATTGATTTTTTTTTCCTTTATCACTTGTACTTTTCATGTCATATGTAAGAAATAGGTGCTGAAGCCAACGTCATGAAATTTTATTCCTGTGTTTTCTTTTAAGAGTTTTGTACTTTTAGCTCTTACATTTAGGTTTGTGATCCATTTGAGTTAATTTTTGCGTATTGTGAGGTAGTCACCCAGCACCATTTGTCAAAAAGAGTATTCCTTTCCTACTGAATTTTCTTGACACTTTTGTTGAAAAGCAACTGACCATAAATGTTAGAGTTTATTCCTGGGCTCTCCGTTTTATTCCATATGTCCCTCCTTATGCCAGGAGGCATAAGGCATACTGTCGTGATTACTTAGCTTTGTAGTAAGTTCTGAAGTCAGGATGCGATTTCACGCCCTCCCCCCAACTTTGTGCTTGTTTTTAAAGATTATTTTGGCTATTCTCAGTCACTTGTATTTCGCAGTGAGTTTTAGGATGAGCTTATCAACTTGTAGGGAAAAAAAAGAAAAAGAAACCCAGCTAGGATTTTGATAGCAATTGTATTGTATTGAATCTAGAACAATTTAGAAAGCATCGCCACCCCAACAGCATGATGTCTTCTGATCCATAAACATGGGATGGGTTTCCGTTTATTCACGTTCCAAACCCTTTTAGCCATGTTTGATAATTTCCTATGCATAAGTCTTGCACTTCTTTTGTTAGATATTTCTAAGCACTTTACTCTTTTTGATATTATTATGAGTGGAATTATTTTCGTAATTTCATTTTTGCAGCATATGAAAGCCCAGTTGGTTTGGGGGGGTCGCTCTAGTATATGGCGACCTTGCTGAACTTGTCAGTTCTAATAGTATTTCGTGGATTCCAGTGGATTCTCTGCATACAATAGGCAAGATCATGTTTCCTGCAAATGAAGACGATTACTTCTTCCTTTCTCATCTTGATGCCTTGGACTGATCTTTATAATTACGTCAGGAGCATAATTACGTAAGGGCATTTTTGTAGAAGTCTAGAGACGGTAAGCAGCTTGTCTGCGGTCCCCTAGCCAGGAAGTGAGTAAATGGGACCGCAGCAGAGGACTTCCTACCCCCATCCATCACTCAGCATTTCGCCATGCTGCCTCTGGTTGGTAGAGAAGACAATGGACGGCCTGCATCTCTACAGCACTCCTATTGTCTTCCAGATTCAGTCCAGCAGGGAGCAGAATGTACATTTCCCAGATGTGCGCAGTATTTATATGTCCGTATATCTGTAGCGCTCAGGGCTAGATGCTTTCAAATATTGCGTCAGTCAGTCCTCATAAAACCCTGTTTTATGGCCATGGTTATCCCCATTTCACGGATGAGGAAATCAAGGCTGTGAGGTAGTAAATTACTTGCCCCAGACATGAAGCCCAGAAACAGAATAACCAGGAGTACAAAATCCCGTGTTCCTCCCATGGCCTCATGCTGCCTCTCCTTTCCTGCCCCCGAGGAAGTGGCCCTCGGACAGCTCCACCCTGCATGGCCATCTGTGTGGCTGTCTGAGTGTCTGCCCCTCAGACAGCGAGCTCGTGGCTGCATTGCACGCGTGCCATATGCCTGCACGCTCAGCTCCCCACAGTGCATGAGTCCGTGCCTTTCCAGGCTTCCTCCAGACTAAGCGACCTCATGGGCAACTGTGTTTTTAAACCCTCCTTTGTGAGCCTCAATGGACAATGTGAACAATGAGCGCTTCTGGGGGTGAGTATAAAAGAGAGGATTCAACCTCGGACACTTAGCTACTTATCTCAAATGGCCGAGGCTGAACAGTTGTGAGGAATGGTTTAAACAGGCCTCTTTGATAAGCCACATCTGGGATCCTGACCCAGACCACCAAGATGCATCTCTGGGCTGTTGCTTCTAATGACACTTGGTTCTGGGTGCCTGGGAGGCCATGGCAGCCCCTCAATGGAGAGGGAGTGCGAGTTGCCCCACAGCCCACTCATGCTCCCTGACACTCAGTAGGAGCTCAGTAAATGCCTCTTTGTATTGGTTTTAAAGTTACTTGGAAACTGCTTTATTTTAAACACTAGGCCAGTTTCTCTCTTCCCCGTCCCTCCCCCACTCCTAACAGAAAGTCCCGCTGCCAGTCTGCCAAGGGGGACGTTCTCAGTCTCACAGCAGGAGAAAGATCCGAGGAGAAATGGCAGAGATCGCCTTGGGCAGAGCTCTGTGATTCTGTCTGCCCTCTTCTCGCCCAGGCCAGTCCACACCCAACCAAACCCAATCTTGTAAACCCAAGATTTACAAAGCAGAAACGGGTATCCTTAAGTAGCTTGCAAACTCAAATATTTTAAGAGGCAAGTAGACAACCCAACTTAAAACTCTTACGTTTTGCCTTTTCACTAAATTCTAAATTGGTGAGCAAACCAGCGCTCTGGTGATTTGAGACGACTTCTTTTGTACTCCCCAGAGATTTCAGGTTCGGGAGTTTGAGTCATTTATAATGGAGAGTCTGGAAAAGTTCTCAGAAACAATAGTTCCCTGGGGCGACGTGGTGTGAGGTAGACCGTACCCTGCCTCAGCCCAGCTTCCCCTTCCAGGCGGTTTTGTCGTCAGCAGGAGAATAAGAATTCCTTAATAAAATGAAATAAAAAGACAATGGTTCTGCCAAAACAGGATTGCTCTGCATTTTACATAGCCGTATTTTATATTTTTTCAATTCATTGCCAAATCCGACCCCTTCTCCCCTCACGGGAGTCCCTTCCTGTCCACATTAATAGGCCAGGGTTGGGTGTTGGCCTGATCGCTTCTCCGGTCTCTTGAAGAGATCTGTGTGAGGGGAGCCATGAGCCAGAAGCTAGAGATGTAGGTTCTAGTCCGGCCCATGGCACTCTTTCGACTTTGTAGCCTCAGAGTCTTTCTTGGTTCACTTCTTTTCTAAAAAAAAAAAATGAGGAAATTGAGGGCTCCCGGGATGTGAATCCCAGTGCCATAGCAAGGGGCTGTTTCTTATCTGTTGTTGGGGTCTCTTCCCCTTAAACTTTCCGAGCCCGACTCCCGTCAGAGGAAAGGTGGTGTCGTTATTGGACCTTGGGTCCCCTCCTCACTGCCATCGCTAGGGGACCGAGCTGGAACTGTAGCTTTGGTTAGCATTGGAAGCCATATGTCCCTACATTTATGTTGCAAACCGTGAATTTAGTTTCTACACACACCCCTTGCCCCATTAAGATGCAGCGTTGTGATTTTAAAAAGAAGGAAAATGGCCTGGCTTGAGGTAGGATTTGGGGGATTAGAAACCTACGCCAGAAATTTCTATTTAAAATCACATCCTTCACTATCAATTTCCTAGAGGAATAAAGTTTAATGCTTTTGGGGAAATATCTAATGGACTCCATCCCCCTCTGGTTTCAGGAACCCTCACCCAGAGTCATGGCCGTGAAAAGAGGGGCGGCCAAGGGAAGAAGGAACTATTTATTCCCCGATCCATTTCCCCCACGCAGCTGCCGCCGGGCTGGGTACACAGAGCCGCTCAGCCCGAGTCTCAGCCCCTGAGACGGCCTGAAAGGCTGAGTGGCCACCCGGGTGGGTTACGAAGGGAAAATCTAGGAAATTCAGCTTTGAAAGAATAGCAAATACATCGGTGTCCTCGATCACCTTATCTGTCATGTTGGTCCCTATCCCTCTTTTCAGATTGGTTCGGTTTCAAGTCCAAGTGATCCTAAGGCCAGAGCTTGACTCCTACATGGTCATCAGTACCTCCTCGATCACATAAGGGAAAAAAAAGTGAGATGCAAAAACAGCTTTATGAGTGGGCCTGGAGGATTAGGAATGAATCCTAGGTTTGCGTTTTGATGTCTTTATTTTGAAATGTCTCCACCATTTAATGGGCGGTGTATTCTCCTTAATCTTTTCTCATCACAGTTGCTCCTCCTTGATGCCACATTGCTCATACATTTTCAGAGCGATGAGCTACTTAGCTTCAGTTTTCACGTGTGGCTTCTCTGAGCTCTTGTTATGTTCTTCCTCAGACGTCTGTCCGTCTGTGGTCTGATGGACCAGCAGCAAACACAGAGCGGCGAGGCCAAGACTCAGCTTGAATGGAAGCTTCTAGTCACGTGCCTACTGATGACACAAGTAGAGCATGGGTTCCCAAGTCTTTAGATAGTATTGGGAGGAGTGAAAAGGGCCTTTTTTTTTTTTTAACTTGGAGCAAAAACCTCAGACAATGTTTGATTTTGTTGAACAGAACTGGGTTGATATTTTAAGAAAATGTTTGCTTTGTAAGTCTCAGAATTGAGCTCACAGAAGGCAAGCTCAGTTAACATTTTGTTAAGGAGACACCACTGGGAAAGGCTTCAGGCACAATGTAAACCAACGCTTGAGTTCTAGAATTAAAATATAAATTTGCGGATAAAAACAAAGACCACTGGGCTCGTTCAACCCATGGGCCATTTATCTTCTTTCCTGGGGTAGTCTCCTGTAAGAGCTTGCTCCTTTAAAGCGAACTTAAAGAAACTTAAGACAAGATGCCTCTCCTTTCATAAATGATCTACTAGGCTCCAGCAAGCAGTCATCAATCTTTTATTTTTGTTACGCAATGTATGCTCCATGACATCAGGGACTTGGTCTCAGTCAGTGCTCTATCCCCACCTTCTGGAACAGCGCCTGACTCATTCATGCATTAAATAAATATTCTCAGAGCACTAGCTCTGAGGACATAAAAGATGCTCATCGTTCACTTATCATTCATTCAGAAAGTATCCAGTGCCTTCCACGGGCCCAGAGACATTCTCTTCTAGGCACTGGGGACGCCCATGAACAAAACAGGGCAAAGTATCTACCCTCATGAAACGTCTGTTCTTGTGAAGTGCCACAAATAAACAAATAGGTTATAAACATCAGGTGGCAATACATTCTATGGAGAGAGTTCAAGAAGGTTAAGGGCACTGAGAATGATGAGAGTGCCATTTTACAGAGTGCTCTGGAAATGACTCTGATTAGGTGGAATTTGAGCAGAGACCTGAAGAAAGTAAGGGGGCCAGCCATGTAGATATCTGAGGGCAAAGCATTCCAGGCAGAGGGACCAGCAAGGATGGAGGCTCCGAGGCCAGCGCGGGCTGGGGATGTCGGAGGTGAGTGACGGGGAGAGTGGCAGATGAGCTCTGAGAATAACAAGTGGTGTAGCAGCCGTGAACAGGCACTGCTCAGATTTCCAGATTTTACCACAGGCCACCACTGTGTTGGTGCCGCAGCCCCACGTGTCCCAGGCTGATTCTCACCGGTGACTGAGCAAGGCTGGGATCCGAGGGCGGGCCCGTTCCCTTGCCAGTGACTTTGGTTGAGGGCCTCCCCATCGGCCTGGCCCAAATTTCTTAGAATTATGGGGTCCTTTCTACCCAACCCCTTCCTTCTCCGTCTCCTCTCACACGTGTCAGCTCTTTCCTGCCAACTCCCGCGTCTTCCCCTGCATCCGTCATAGATGCTTCCCCCAGGACATCTCATGTGTGTGTAGCCTTGGCTCGGTGTCTCCTTCCTGAAGGACCTGAACTCACCCGAGGCCGCGTCAGGTCTCTGCAGGTCACGGTGCAGACTCTGGATCTTACCCTGAGTCCGGGGAACTCCTCTGGAGGGTTTTGAGTAGAAGAGCAGAGTGATACACCTTTCATTTTAGAAAGATCCCTCTGGTTCCTGGGGCGCGGAGATGAGGAACCGACTAGGGTTAGGGTGGAAGCAGGAAGACTGCTGGGAGGCTTCGGCTCAGACCAGGGTTGGGCAGGCACGTGAAGTGCGTACGTTTGACTTTTGATGTCCTCTTTCTACCATAACCGCTCTTCCTAAGTTCACCCAGGACCTGCTAATAGCAAGATCCCGCAACATCTTCCAGCATCTTTCTGTGGCATTTTACCTTTTGACCATGCCTGCCTTCTAGAGACTGTCTCTGTTGGGTTCCAAGTGTCCTCTCTCCTCTCAATGTCACCTTCTTGTAACTTCCACTGCCTCCTTTTTTTTTGGCCGGTTCCTTCGCGCTGGGGCGCCTCAGAGTTTGGTCCTAGTTCTTCTTGTTCTCTCTTCTCATCTTGGTGGTCTGACGCCTCGCGCACATTGGTTAACTCCTATTTGTCACTCCCTCTACCCTAGACAAGCACTAATCTACTTTATGACTTTTTAGCCTTGCCTCCTATGGATATTTCATAAAAGTGGAGTCGTTTAATACGTGGTCTCTTCGGTCTTACTTCTTTTACTGAGCGGAACTGAATAGCTTTGAGGTCCATATCCATAGTTTGTTCCTTTTTATTGCTGAATAGAATTCCATCATGTGAATATTTCCCAGATTTTTATAATAAAAAATCTTCAAGCTAAAGAAACCCTTGAGAGTATTAGGGAATTCCACCCTTGTGGAATTAGGGAATATTTGAGTGCCCTTCACTTGGTTCTCTAATTGTTAACATTTGACACAATTGCTTCATTCTCACTTGCAAAATAGAGGTTTCTGCTTTGTTTTGTTTTTTGTTTTTGTTTTTGTTTTTGTTGAACCAGTTGCAAGTAAGTTACCGACATCGTGACACTCCACCTCTAAATAATTCAGCATGTACAGAATGTTTTCCTATATAACCATGATTATTTTCACATTTTCTCAATTGCCCAAAAAGTATCCTTTATTAACTTTTTTGACATAAAAATTCTTATCAAGGTTCAAATAGTACATTTGGTTGCCACGATTTTTGCTCTCTATTAAGAATATTATTCTTGCCTTTTTGTTTTGTTTGAACTTTCGTAATGTTAACATCCTCGAAAAGCCTAGGCAGTTCTTTTGTAAACCGGCTGCATTTTGGATTTGTCTGATTTTTCTTCATGGCTAAATGCAAATAAACCTTTTTTTGGAAAGAGTACTACAGTTTTTTTTTAACCCAAATCAGGACAAGGTGTCATGTAAGTTGGAAGATGGCGATGTGTGTCAAAGGGTCTCAAGGTGTTGGCGTTATTCTAGAAGAGAGTCACAACTGCCATTCCTCTGCTGCCCCCACATACATGCTGAGACCACGTGGCTCTTTGTAGCGTTGGTTGGATTGGTCCTATAGGATTTACCCTTAAGGTTCACAGGATACCTTGTCAGTTTTGCTGTAGATCCTGTTTGTCTTTATGGGGGGACTAGGTGACATTCAAAATCTATGCAATCAATCAGGACACCTTTGAGAAGGAAAAATTGCTAAGAATCATTACTTTGGAGCAAGGGGTATAAACCGTGACTGGGGCAAACTCTACCCGCGACCAGGTAATTCTTATACTTTGAAGGAAGGGATGTTCTGCGTTCTCACTATGGTTTGTTTGGGTATGAATTTTGATATTACAATTTAACCTGCTCTTTTATATGCTGCAATTACCTAAGGATTCATGTATTTCATTAGTTTGGAAAATTATCAGCCATCATCTCTTGTAATACTGACCTTCCTTCAGTCTCTCTATTCTTCCTCCTGGCTCTCTTACGAGTTGTGAATTAGAACCTCTCATTCTGCTCTTCCTATCTCCAAGTCCTTGTATTAGCTTCCTAGGGCTGCCATAACAAATTACTACCAACAGGGTGACTGTAAACAACAGCAGTGTATTCTCTCACAGCTCTGGAGGCCAGTCAGAATCCAGATGTTGGCAAGATTGGTTCCTTCTGGAGGCTCCAAGGGAGAATCTGTGCATTCCTGTCTCCTAGCTTCTGGGGCCACCCGAATCCCTTGGCTTGTAGATTCATCACAGATCCTTGTCTCCTCCCACACATGGCCTTCTCTTGTATGTGTCTGTGTTTTCTCCTCTTCTTGTAAAGACCTGTGGATGATCCAGGTTGATCTTATCTCAAGTTCCCTAACTTAATTGCACGTGTAAAGATCTTTTTCCCCAATAAGGTCACATCCATGGGTTCTGGGTAGACATATCTTTGGAGGAGCCACCATCCAAACCCACTACCTTCTGTCATATTTTAATCTCTTTCCCTTATATGCTGAGTTCTGGGTCTTTCAATTTTATCTTCCAGTTTACTATATTTTAAACTGTGTTTATCCTGCTATTTAGCTGACCACCAAAATTTTAACTTAAATGATTATATTTTTAATGTCCAAAATGCCTCCCTGGTTATTTTTGTAGTCTTTGGTTCCTTGATAACTTTGATTCTCTTTTATCAAACATGTCATAAATCTCATTTTATATTCTAGATACAGCAATCCAAAACTTTTAAACCCCTGGTGCTAAATTTGAGTTATTTCTGCTGACTCTCACAGTGACTGATTAGTTAGTTAAAGTCAAACTGACTTCTACACACTTAAACTTCAAAATCTCAGTGGCTTAACATTCTAATCTCTTCTTACTTGCATGATGTCAAGTGGGTGGATTGGGGTGGGACTTTGCCCCATGCAGTCATTAAGGGACCTTGATTGGCAAAGGCTCTACCATATTCCACATGTGGCCTCCAACGTTACCCTGAGCACCAGCATCCTGCAAATGGACTGGGAGAGACCGCAGAAGATCTCAGAGGTAGTCACTGTGGGCCAGGCCGAGAATTGTTGGGTTTTTTTTTTTTTTTTACCACTTCTGCCTTCTTTCTGTTGGCCAAAGTGCATTCACAGCTCCACCTAGATGCAAGAGTGGCTGGAAACGATCATTGCTGGCTGGACATTTGCTTCCCAGCAACAATTAGTCCCTACTGAAGGAAGGCAGGAGACATTTTGTTGAGAACTACCTGCCTGTGCCACACGATTTATTTCTCTGTGTGTTTGGTCTTTTTTTTAAAAAGCTCATACTTGATTGAACTTCGTTTGTGGGAAATCTGAGGACTTAAATTGGGACTTCCCTTGAGAGAAGAGATTCAGTTGCTTCTCCAGGAAAGAAGCCACACTCCTGATCCAGGACCACTTGTGAGCTTAGCAAAATTTTAAACACTATATGTGTGTGTGTGTGTGTGTGTGTGTGTGTGTCTGTGTGTGTGTGTGTGTGCAGCGTATTATATCTAGGATCTAGTTATATGATATATTGTAGTTATATTGTAGAGGGAGAACCCTTCCGAGTATCTAACCTGCCAGCCTTCACATCCGTGTTTGCACATGCCTGTCAATGGTGGAAAGTACCTATGCTCAGAATGTTCAAGTTTAATCTATTTCATTGGCTGTGCGGTAGCTGGCAACAGTAGCTGGCAATCTAAAAGTAAAAGCTATTCACATATTTCTACATACTCAATATCTGCCTAATCAAATCATGTATTCTGGTCACTTTCCATTAGTCTGACAATCTAGTAGGTCCAGTACTGGTGGGAAGCATAGATCTCTCAGTGCGATGGTAAATACAAGCATGATTATGCATATATCACACAAGTATCACGTTATGTTTCCCTGGTACCTTTCTTCCAAAGAGCTCTCAAACATTTTCATATTTATTAACTCATATATCCTTAGGATTTCCTAATCTGGTGCAAAGGGATGAGATTCTTTTAGTCCCATTTTAATGCTGAGGAAGCTGAGCCTCGCGTTGTAGCTGAAGACCGAGCCTCTCTTCAGGCCAGATTCCTTCCTCTTGCCCACATTTCCCCCACCATGATGACCATCAGAGCCTGGGCAGTGTTTTGGTGTTTTCACAGTCCTGTGTTCATTCTCATGATGAACGTTTCTTACTGAGTCACTTTGAAAAAGGGTCAGTCAACTCTAACGGGTTTTTCTGAAGGCCCCACCAGCCTGAGCGTACAAGGTAACAACGGCCATTACGGATCACGTCTCTGTATAGTTGCTACCTAGAGCTCTGATCCTCACCAAATCCTTCCCCTCCTGCAGTCCCATACAGAAGGAAGTGTGCTCCCTGCGGCCCATGGGAAGGCAGCAGGGCACACTGCTCAGGAGCCATAGCCACAGTCTGATGGCCTGTGTGCATGCTTATATCTGTCCCCTAGTCACCTTGAGTAGGCCACCTTGCTTCTCTGGGCTTCCATCTTCCAAAGAAGATGATGATGTGTCTACTTCACAGGGTTGGTGTAAGGATTAAAAAAAATAATGCGGCTGATGCACCTTGTCTCCTATTTGGCAAAGACGTCATTTTTGGTACCTGTTGGCTGTGATGGGGAAGATGACACTGGGAAAGGCCTCGCTCTGTTGGCCCCAGGTGCTGGCTCTGGGGTCACACTGTTGGAGCTGTCGAGCTCTGCCACTTAACACTGTCGAGCTCTGCCACTTAACAAACACACAACCTTGGGATATTGACTCAATCTCTCCTAGTCTGTTCCTGGAGATTCCCATGCCAGTGCTGGCTTTGACTTTCCCAGCGGTGTGATAACATGCCCTCTTCTGCAGCGGCAGCCCCGAAGGAAGGGCTTCTCTGCCATTTACCTTTGGCATCAACTCAGTAGTGGTGGAGAAGGGAAGAAAGCACAGCTATTGTGAAAAGACTCGTTGCCTTTAATCCAGTGATTACCATGCGATTCGTTTACATGAATCACCTCTCGTTCATCCCCTGTAAGAGGAAAAAAATAATGTGTGATGTGTAGTCTTGCACTGATTTGGAAGGGGAGTGGATCCTAGTTTACTCAAGCAGAGATGGATGTGGGTTTACAGCTTTGGACACTGGGACTCGGAAGAAGCTGAAGGCCTCTGCCGGAGGTTAAAGAGAGAATGAGAGGCCTAGGGAACAAGGGGATAGATCTGGGTGGGAGGGAGTCAGGAACCAAACCTGAGCACTATGGAGGATGGAGGAAGAGAGAGGCAGGTCCTGGGAGCTGCCAGGCGAGAAGAGAGACTGGAGCACTGTACCTCGTGGGGGTTTGGAGTAAGTGCTGTGCACAGTGTATTGTTAGGGAATCTTCAGCAAAGCGCACATTGTTTCTTAATGCTTTTATGGAAGTGGATTATTTCCAGTGAGTGCATACAAGTACGGAGTTAGCGGGTGCATGGATTACAATTCCTTCATCTCGAAGATGAAGGAACTGGGAGGCCCCCGAGGGGACCAGCTGAGTGGTCGGTGGAACCAGGATGCTGTGGGGGGCTCCAGGAACTTGAGGGCCTGTGCAGTTGCACGGCATGCTACTGTCACCACCTTTGCCCCTTTGTGTCCCCTGGGAAATTCCCATAATACCTGAGAACACGAGCAGTAAACTCAAGTGCATATACTTCATTACAAAATAATATTTTAAGATACTTTGGGGTGCAAATTAAATATAGATTAGTTCCAATCCTGGCAGGGGAGCTTATATAACTTACTTCATTATCTGGGCCGCAGTTCTCCCATCTGTAAACTATCTGTTACATAAGGCTAATTTGAAGATAAGGCGAGATAATTCTGGAAACCTCTCAGCACAGTACTTGGCACGTAGTAGCAGAAGCTTCTGTTCTCATATGGTTGTCATTGGTTATTATTAGGTATGTTGGAGACATATAGTATCTTGTATATTTCATTAGTTTGGCAGAGAATTAAAGCATTAAGGTCTCTTATAATTGATTGGATGATTGACTGATACCCTATTTTATTTCAAAAGAAGTACTTAGGGACTCTTCTAAGAGCTTCCTCTTTCACTATCCAGTAAAGGTGTTTCTTTAGCTCTTGCCCCTTCCTCCTAATTTGTCCTAATTTCTTTTTTTTTTTTTTTACATTTTATTTATTTATTTGAGAGAGAGACAGAGAGAGAGCACAGAGGAGAGTGAGAGGGAGGAATAGACTCCCCGCTGAGCAGGGAGCCCCATGTGGAACTTGATCCCAGGACCCCGGGATCATGACCTGAGCTGAAGGTAGATGCTTAACCGACTGAGCCACCCAGGTGCCCCATAATTTATCCTAATTTCTAACTCAGTTGTAGTTTCACTAGGGTCTGAGCCTCTCTCATCTCCTTCCTTCAGAGCTAAAAGAATTACAAGCTGTAGGGTCCCTCAGACTTGACTAACCAAATGTGTCCCCGGGTGGCTCTCCAATACTGGGATCATGTCGTGCTAATCTTTTACTTTTCACCTAACACTGTGTCTTGAAAATAAATACTCCAGAAACGGGTGTTTAAACCAAGGATGTTTCTAAGACACTCCGTGTATTCTCTCTTTGGAACTTACGTGGATCTCAGTGAGAGCTTTGACCAGTAGAGCACAGGAGAAATGGGGCTGTGTGATTTCTGGGTCTGGGTCATAAAAGTACAACTCTTCCTACTTGCTCCCTTGGGTTTCTCACCCTTGGGACCAGCTGCCATGCTTTGAACCAGCCAAGCAGCCATGCGGAAGGGCCACACGTGGTGTGGCGGCTGACAGCCCCAGCTCAGGCCAGCTCATCCACTTCCGGTGTTTCCAGCCCCCAAGTGTCAGTCACCCCCATGAGCTGGCCCTCTCATGCCACATAGAGCAGAGGAGTCTCCCTTCCGACCTCTGCCCAGACTGCAGACTTGTGAGCTGAATAAATGACTGTTGTGGTCTTAAACTACTTAAGATTCGAGGTCATTTGTTACACAGCAATAGAGACCTGATACAGCCACCCACCTGAGCATAAGGCATATGGAGGCCAAATGGAAATTCCTAAATGAACCCGTTTCCAGAAAATTGCTTCACTTGGGAAGGGAGGGATTTTGCAACCCTCTTGAAAGGAATGGATGTAGGTGATGACTGTCAGTGGTTGTTGCTCAAATCAGTTGATGAAGATTCACGGGAAACTTGGTAGTAAATGGATTAGGCTGACACCATCCAAACCCACAGGTCAAGTTTAACAAAAAGTTAGATAAGCAGATGTTATGAGCTCATGACGTGACGCAAGAGCAAGAAAACAGTCCAAAAAAAATTGAACCTGAATCTAATCAGACCTCTAGATGGAACTCATAGTTTTCAGGAAATGTAGGAGACGCAGGAACATGTTAATACCGCCACAAGGATGCAATGGGCCAAATCTATAATAGGACACATTTTCAGGACAAAAGACCCAGTTTTCTCAATTAAAAAAAAATTGAGAATAAATAACAAATAAATAAAATAGAGGAGAAGCCTTGTTGGTTAAAGGAGATTAACGGCCACGCCCAAATACAATATATGGTTTTGTTTGGACCCTGATTCAAAGAGAGCAACTGCATAGGCATTTTTGAGATAATTAGGGAACTCTGAAAATGGAATGGGTAACAGATGATATTGAAGAATTATCATTCATTTTATTGAGTATGAAACAATGGCATTTTAAAAAAAGTTCTTTATTGTGGAGCACCTGGGTGGTTCAGTGGGTTAAACGTCTGCCTTGGGCTCAGGTCATGATCCCAGGGTCCTGGGATCGAGTCCCACGTCAGGCTCCCTGCTCAGCAGGAAGCCTGCTTCTCCCTCTTCCTGCTGCTCCCCCTGCTTCTGCTCTCTCTTTCTCTCTGTCAAATAAATAAGTCTTTTTTTTAAAAAAAGTTCTTCAATATAAGAAATAGGATAGAAGTATTTAAGATTTAAAATATGATGTCTGGGATTTACTTTACAAATATTGCAGCGGGGGAAGGGAAACATGAAACCAAGGCAGAATGTTCTTTGTTGTTTATCCTACTCTTTCTGTACTTTTGAACATTTCCATAAAAGAGAACTTTTAAACTTTAAGCTCTTCAAAAGAGATAAACTTACACTTAGCCCAGAAGCACTTTGAACGCAAATTAGACTGTGAGATTTGCCATGGGCGGCTCAACCTGGAGGGAGGCGCACAGCCACCGTGCTAAGGCTTGGCGCTCAGTGCCGTGCGCCACCAGGTCCAGGACCTCACTCTAAAGGGTCTTGGGCAGCACCCTCAACGGCCAGGGCCCTGCCCGGCACTGTGAGCTGAGAGTGAGGAGGGCCAAGTGGCCAGAAATGCCCACAGAGCCTGTGTGATGGCTGCAGGGAGGGGAGTCCTGGGAAAGGTAAAGGACCCCAGTGGTGGCAATCTGCTGCTGCAGATAAAGACTTGGGGCAGCTCCTCTGGCCGGAGGCACACAGGGGAGCTGCGAGCAGAGCTAAGGATGAAACCCTGCCAGGACTCAGTCCCCACTCCATCTCTGCTGCTTCCTTCCCGCCGCCCACACGTGCCCCTACTGCAGCCTGAGGTTCTCTGCCCCGGGAGCACACCTTTACACTGGGGACACGTCTTCCCAGCTTGGCCACCAAAAGGAATGGGTTCTCCAGCGTGGGGAATGCAGGGGCAGGTGCCTGACCCGCATAGCCCGGATTCTCGAGCGACTGTCGCTGCAGCCACGAGTGGGGCCCGGCTTGGCATAGGTGGCCATCCTCTTGCCACTCACTGTCGTCAGAGAGGTCTGGTCATAGAAACTGCTGAATGGACTGTGTGTTGGGGGGAGGCATTTCCCAAGGGGCAGAGGTAGCAGCTCCCAGAAGGACACAGGGGGTGCTAGAGAAGTTAAATGCTCACGGCACTGACCATTACAAATTGGGGTTAAAAATCACTGACCTTAACGCAAAGAGAAAGGAAGAGGAGGGTGATAGGGTGATAAGGGTAGGATAATAAAAGACTGAGTAGAAGCAAATACCAAATAGAAGCAAATAAAAACAGGATGGGAGGCGAGGTGGCTGAGGACGTGGAAACAACACGAGAATTAAAATGAGTGACGGCCTCACTGCCTGCCTCAGCCCAGATTCTTGGCATGTTTAGCATCTTTACAAACAGCTTTTAGAATCCTGGGGTGCCTTCAAGCCATGAAATGCAAAAACGAACGGTGAGACTGGCGCAGGCTCAAGGCGCTTAGCATCACCTGGGTGTAGCTGCGGGGGGCGGCGATCTTCGTGACCGCCAGTAGAGGGCAGTGTCGGGCCAGGCATGTCCCAGGCACAGGGGAGCCGTTTTCTCAGCCCTCCTGGGCCCCATGGTTAGGTTCTGAATGTGGGATTCATGACTTCCAAACCTTCCTGAGCAAGGCACGTATGTGGCAATGCTTCTTTTCTATTCCTTCAAGGATTTGAGAGTCTGCCTCTGACCGTGTTGTGCAAACACCAAGTAGGAGATAGGCGGCCCAGCCTCATCCCTCCCTAGAAGCCCTTGACACCGGCATGCTCTTTCACAGCACGGCCCTTCAAAGGGGGATTTAGGGGATGGTGTGCACCCACCAAATGCCTACTATATGCCTACTGTGTGTTAACGTTCTAGCCACTACAGTTATTTAACTCTGTGAGAAAGTATGATTACCTCCATTTTTCAGATGAGGAAGGGAAGGCTCGTTCGAGTTAAATGACTTGTGTGAGCTCCCACGGCAGGGGTAGGATCCCAACTTTGGTCTGTTGGGCTCCAACACACATTGCCCTAGGCCACGTGCTTCTCCTAGGTCCTCAGTTCCTGCCAGTTCTCATCCTGCCTGAGCTTCTATTTTTAACTCAAAAATCTCCTCTGTTCCAGCAGAGTAGACTCCTTGGACTGGGAAACTATCAGGACATCAAAAAGATACTTCTCACACCTAGCCAAGTGATGAATTGCTCATTTGAGTTACTCTTTCATCCGCAAGGCAAATTATCTTTCTACACGTTTTATGTATGTTAATAGCATCCAAAGAGAATTATATACACAAATCATTAGGTGAGGCATAGTGTCAACTCCGAAGCCGTCCGTTTACGTGCTGATCGCCGGTGCTCATTGATCAGAGCAGATAAACTGCAGCTGCAATGGTGACCTAAACCGTTTCTTCCTCCCATGACTTGGGAAGCTGGTCTTACTTCTCCACGGCCATGCCTGGCGTGGGGTAGTGAACTTGGACAGGCCAGCATCATACCTCACACATTCTACAATGACAAACAAAACTAATCACACTGACAAAAGTTAGTTTTCTTCATTGCTTCCTGCCAAAAAAAAAAAAAAGGCAGGGGTGGGGTAGAATGGTTTTCATTTTTACGATTGATTGGGCCACACTAGATTGAGCCATCGACGTTGCTGGTTACCTCATACTCCTGAACAGCTGGATTTGATGATTTTTTATCAGTTTCTGGAATTAATGGTTGATTCAATAATATTTTGGTATCTGGTCCCTGTTGTTGGAGATCACCCATCGGTCATCCAGATTCTACACCAATGGAAAAGCCGGATTGGAGAATGTGGGTTGGATCCAAAAACATGTGCCTTTTCTTTTCTTTTCTTTTCTTTTCTTTTCTTTTCTTCCTTCCTTCCTTCCTTCCTTCCTTCCTTCCTTCCTTCCTTCCTTCTATCTTTCTTTCTACTGAGTTGAACTCTCCATTCTTGCCCCCCACCCCTCCCCCAGCCACAGGTGGGACAACTGGAGAACTAGAACCACCCCCTGCCCCCTCCCCTGCTCTGGGCAAGAACTGCTGTCCTGGGTGAGAGGAGAGAATGTAAACACTTGCAGGCAGACAGGATGGGAGGGGGCTGGAGCCTGTTTTATGCCCAAGTAACTACCCCAAGCAGTGTGAGGAGTGTGGCCAAGCTTATGTCACTGGGGGAGAGAAGGGCAGTTCAGTGGATAGGGGAAAGATGGGGGCTTTATCACTTCAGGATAGAGATATTGGCTGAATTTCACTCGTGTATGCAAGAATAAGGGCCAGGGATAAGAAGTTTCTCCTTTCAAATGCCTTCTATCTCTAGAAGTCCCTAGAAGTACTCAGTAAAATGGGAATGTGTCTCTCAAAAGAGATTCCATCTTAATGCAATAATTAGTTCAGACTTGTTTCTAATTGTGCACAGAGGTGAGGATAGATTAAATTGTTTGGAAATTTCTTTGAGCTTTGATTGAAAACAAATTAGCTTTCCAAAAATAATAAAGTGTTTAAAATAAAATCTCCAAAACTTACATTTTCGTCCTTACGCAGGAAAATAATTTTTGTTTCTTCTCCTGCGTTCTGGTTGTTAAATAATTGCAGCAATCTAGCGCATGCCAGAAAAATAAAACTGTGCATTTTTTTTTTTAGTCCAGTGACCTCAAAACTATGAGTGTGAATGCCTCTAATAAAAACTATCTCTGCTTTTTAACATTTGGGGTTATTTTTGTTGCAGTCCTTACACTTCACACTATAATCAAAGCCTGTTATCTCGGTCTTGCAATATCTGTGACTCAGACTCTAATCATGACTGTGTCTGGCACATAGATCAGTAGTTGCATTTAAAGACGTGCAAGTTTTGAGCTTTCAACTTGACCTTGCATATTTCATTCAAAGTCCCTTCTTTAACATACCCAATTCTGTCTTTGAACAAGTTAAGAAAGTAAGATCTATTTCCCAAGTAAGGTGATCCTTAAAACCAATTTAAACTTGTAAGTTAGGTGCTTTGAGCAAGACATTCTTAATTCTTTCAAGTCTCTTGGGTATCAAATCGTCATTGGAAAGTTCACCCACCTAAATAGGGTCTAAACTAATCTTTAGAGCCTCCAGATGCTCAAGGAGAAGTGCTGAGAGGGGTCTAGTAGTAGAAAGTCTGACTTAGAACATTCTCAGGTTGCCTGGCTCTGAATCAGGTATATTCATGGGCCTAACATGGTACTTCTTGGAGCCACATCAATTTGAGGTGTTGTGTATACATTCAGTCTTTCAAATGCACCCATTAACTTGAGACCCCTGGATTTCAGACCTTTGGGAGCCTCTCTTTTCACAGCTGGACTTTTTCCAGAGGAAGACAGAATGTATGATCCCTATCTGCTTCGTTAGTATCCCTTGTCTGGCAGCATTCCCTTCTTTAGAGATATTTATGGTAATGTCTGTGCATGCTAGTCAATTGTAAAAGATAAAAGGGTCTGCCTTTCTGGAGATCTGTGCCCCTCCATGCGGTTACCTTGGTGAGAGTCTCCGAAGCAAACCTGGGTTATGAGGCAATTGCTCTTAAGATGAGCAAGTCCTGATGGGCTGATAAACAGCCTGGCGGCTGGAGGGGAGTGGATGCTGGGAAGCACGAGGGCACCGAATCAGTGGGATCTGGCCTGTGAATTGGGGCTCAGCCCTCTTACCAGCTGCGTTGCCACTTTGAGCCTTAGTTCTCCACCTGCAAATGAGGATAACAGTACACATCTCTTAGACTTATGTTGAAGACTAAGATGGAAGCATAAAGCACCTAGTTCCAGATCCATAGGAGGTGGCCACGAACGAGTCTTATTACGAAGCTGATCGGTCTTATTCCTAAACTTATTACCTGTCAAACTGGTTCACACCTTTGGCCTTCAGGTGGTAAGCCCTCCTGAGTGAGTCTAACTTGGCAGCAGCAGCAGCAGCCTCCCTGCGCCCTTACTGAGTGCTGCGGGCCGCACGGAGGCTGGTTCCTACACCGGCCGGCTAGCGGTAGCACAGCATCCCGGTGCCGAGCAAGGGCTCGGGCTCCCTGAGTTGCGTCCTGGCTCCACTGCACCTGCGGTTGAGAGACTTCAGGAACGTCCCCTCCCTGGGCCTCAGTTACTTCATCTATAAAGTGGGCTAACAGTACTACTGACCCCCTCAGCTACCGTCAGGATTAAGGGCTGTGTTAGTTTCCTAGAGCTGCTGTAACAAATCACCGCACACTGTGCGCCTGGGAACCACACACATTTACTGTCTCACGGTTCTGGATGCCAGCAGTCAGAGATCAGGGTGTCGGCAGGGTCACACTCCCTTTAAAGCTCCAAGGGAGTATCCTTCCTTGCCTCTTCTAGCTTCCGGTAGCTCTCGGTGCTCCTTGGTTTATAGATGGCCTTCTTCTCCCCGTGTCTTCACAGCGTCTTCCCTCCGTGGGTGTCTATCTCTGTGTCCAAACCGCCCCTTTTTATAAGGACATCAGTCCTATCAAATTAGGGCCAACCCTAATGACTTCATTTTAATTTGATTATCCTCTCTAAAGACCCAGTTTCCGGATAAGGTTACATTTTGAGGTACTAGGGTTAGGCCTTGAACGTATCTTTAGTGGGAGGACACACTTCAACCTATAACATATGACCTGAGAACAATACTTGGAACAAAGCAAGCACCGTCTATGTGTGGACAATTTTTATTTTTAATACCACGGTCCAGCCAGGAAAGTACTATTATTGCCATTTTAGAGATGGAAAAAGTGAGGCTCTGAGAAGGTAAGGATTAGCCTCAATTCCCACAGCTCGAAAAGGGGAAGACCCCTTTGCGCGGACCCTTGTGTGTCCGACCACATGCCTGCCATCTCTCCACTGAAGCCATCATCTCCAGGGGTGCACAGACGGCCCGCAGCCTGTCCCGTGTGCCCATCACACATGGTTGTGACACGGATTTCCAGCAGGTGGCCCCAGAGGTCCGCCCGCAACTCTGGCCTCAGCCTCCTGAGTGCTGCCCCTGGGTGAAAATGTCTGTGTTCTGAAAAGAATCACTTCCCAGATCCTCATCAGTATTTTAGAACCTGTATTTACATCACCATGTCTCGACTAAACTGATGGGCCTAACATGTAACTTCATTTCTCCCTTTCCAATGAGCTGTTCTAATATTGATTAGACACGGCCCCACTCATGCGACGGAAACACCTGTGGACCCCAGAAAAATACAACGAATGACTTCAGAAATTAAAGATGCACATTACTTTGTACAAGTGATTATACATCAGAATTAAGAAAGCTTTTGTAGAATAGAGAAATTCCTCTCCTGGTTCCTCATTGGCTGTGGAACCTGAGTGTTTAGTAATATAATAGGCCACGTGGCTGTTTTCTGCATGTATATTTGCAGACACAAGTAAATGGTTTAAAAAAAAAAAAAAAAGCCAAGAGGTCTCCGTTTGAGACCAGCACAAATGTATGGTCCGGAATACGAATATGACCACTAACTCTATTGTAGTCATGAATAGTGAAGAGCAAAAGAACATTATATTGAAAGACAAGTGATCAGAGTTCAAGTTGCTTTTGTTCTCTTTGCCTCTCTACCCTGTGCACCACTTGTTAGCACTGTGACCTTGAGCAAATATTCGACCATTTCACACCTAATATGTACATAATGCACAGAGTTATTCCTTACCTATGAGTGTGCAGGTAGAGGATTAGACCAGGAGGCGCCCAGCTCTCCCCTCCATTTCTGAGATGTGTGTGGGACCATAAACACTCACAAAGCCCTGTGGTGGTGACATCAGACTCGGTGGTTCCTAATACTTAGTTAAGGACCCTACTCAAGAGGTCAATGGGATTTCCTTGAAAAATCTCTGCCTTACGGTTTTCTTTTATGCTGGGTCTTCTCTATTGATCTATTTGCCCTTCTCCACCTCCACTCACCCTCCTGGAGCTCCGGGAGGCTGACCTTCTGGGTGGGCTCAGCTGGACAGAAGGAGGAGATTGAAGTCGAGAGACTGGTCCTGAGTCCCTGGCTCAGTGCTGGCCACACTCCTCTGCTTGCTCTTCAAGCCTCAGTGGGCTGTGGGTAAGGGTGCTGGCTCCCTGCCACGCCAACCTTGGGTTGCTTCCCGATCTCTTGTTGGTTCTCCCAAACCCTGGCCACCCCTTTGTAAATCGCGCCTCTCGGGAAACTGTACCATCTGTTTGCTGTGCCAGGACCTTGACCGAATCAAGCCATGACCATCTTGAATTGTACCAGCAGAGCGTATCATTAAGAGCGTCTCGCCCTTTAAGGAAAGTGAACGATGAGTGACAGAAAGAGGAACTCTGTTTTACCTGAATAAGAAATTTCCCCCTCTCTCATCTCTTCTTCATTTTATGCTTGCCCTCACCTCTGTGTGCAGTACTCTTTGTGCCTGAAAAGTCCTCCTTAGCTTTTAAATCCCAGCTCCTCTAGAAGCTTTCCCTGACTCTTGCCGGCCAAGTTGGCCTCCTCTCACTCTGCATTCCTCACGGGCTCCCCGTGTCCCTCCTAGCCCACTTCTCATGCTTCCTTGTTCCTAAGAGATAGCAACAGAGAGGGCACTTCTCAGCGTGACATTGAGAGCTGCCAGGTAAAATACAGGGTGCCCGGCCACTTTTGAATTTGAGATAAACAACAAATAATATTTTAGCAGAAGTATGTTCCATGGAATATCGGGACACACTTATAGGGGAAAAAATTCATTATTATCTGAAATTCAGATTTAACCGGGAATTGTACATCTTTGTCTTTTTCCTTTTTTCTCCTTTTTTCCCCCCCTAAAATAAACCTGGCAACTCTAACGACAATGGCCTTCCCAAGTGGGTGGCTCCTGTTTAAAGAAACACTTCGTTTTCTTTTTCTTCCTCTTTCCTTTCTCCCTTCCTTCCTTCCTTTTTTCCAGCATTCTATGAGCTAATGAGTATGCAAATTTGGGAGTTGAGCAGGAGCTCTGGAGGACTGAATTGCTTTTGAAAACACTGAGATCTGGAGAGAAATTTGGCCAGTAGGTGCCGTGGAGCAGAGAATGGACAGGAGGTAAATCAGTGAGATGGACAAGGCTGAGACCTTTACAGTGAGGGGCCAAGGAGGAATATTTTGTTGGGGGGGTTTCTTCGTAGAAATGTAATGCAATGTAGTAAATGACTGAGCTTCATTTCTGGGGTGCCATGTATAATGGAAGCAGGAGTGTAGAGGAGAGGGTGCCTCCAACGATGTGGGAATTTGCAAGAATCTTGGTGGAAATAGGTTACAACCATTCATGGAGAGCTCAAGAGAGAGGAGTCTCCAGCTGATCTCTAGGTTATATTTGTTTCTGTGATTCTCCACCCTAATAATAACAATAAGAGTTAATGTTAACAGTGCTTACTATGTGCTACGTATATGTATACATATGTATGAGTATGTGCATATGTTTGTGTTTGCACATATGTCTGTGTATACACAAACACACTCCTCGCTCTGTTCAGTTGAGGAAGCACAAAATCCAGTTACCACAGTTGAGTTAAATAATACCAGTTCTCCAGCAACAGGATTCTAACTTCAGTTGCCACTCCATATTAACTAAAATAAATATGGCAACCTTAATTATAGCTATTGTAGCATAAAGTATAGTTCACTGCTGGCTCCTCAGGCCACAGATCACTATGTAAATAACAAATGTGCATCACGATCAGTGACCAATCGCATCACTTCTTTCAAAGTCTGTTGGTAATTGGTTGTTGCACATGTTACTTAGTTCACGCACAGATAGCAAAACACGTAATTGTGTTGCCTCCCCGCCTCCCAGCGACGAACCCACATAATTTAACTTGAATGCATGGCTGCTGCTGGATAATTCTGCTCCAGGTCACCCTAATTCTCTTCAACACTTGAACAAAGGTGGGAAAATATGCTTTCCATTGCAAAAACATCTTCAATAATCTAGCAAATAGATCAAGGAGCTATTTTAACTCTTGAAAGCCTATTTGCTTAGATGGGCTGTTGACCAGCCTATTGGCGTTCCAGTGGGAGATCATGCAGTTTCTTTAGCTAAGTTTTGGAAGAAATATGACCTAAACACGCAGCTCAGAACATCCATGCCTCGTGGAAGCAAGTACTGTGTGTAGGACGTGGCAAAAATGTACTGCTTTGTGCAAATAACTTTGCAGGAGCTGAACCCAAAGTAAATGGACTCTTAAAGGAAGTAGTTGATCAGGGGGATGTTGACAACGGGCGTCATTGGAGACTGTCACTGTGCAGCCAGAGGAACTTAGCAAAGGTGAACTTACTGACATAAATGAAGGAAGCGGTTGTGATGACAGGGAGGAAGATGTCCTAAAGTGAGAGCAGCAAGAATCTTCATATTAAAAGAATTCTCAGAGATATTTCACGACATTGAAAGCACAAAGGATAAAATGTTTGAAGCTGATCCTAACTTAGAAAGGGTAGGACAGTTTGCTAAGGCAAGGAAAATACGCTCACTTGTATCGTGTTATATCTTGGGAAGAAGGCAAGCACTGTTCAAACCAGTCTGATAAGTTTTATTTTTACAAAGAAACAAGACTCTTTGTCAATATTGCTAATGTTTTAAATTACAGTGTACTAATAAGTATTAATTTTGCTATTTTCTTCATTTCTCTATATAGTTATTACTTCCAGTAAGAGAACTTTTAATATTTTGACAAAAATACTAAAAGTCATGGAAGAATTTTAATTTTTTCCCACTGATTACTAGGATAGTTTTGCCTGGTTTCAGATTGCATGGTCATTTTTTTGAAAAATTTAATTCCAAGATAGTTAACATATAGCGTTCTATTAGTTTCAGGTGTAAAATATAGTGATTCAACAGTTCTATACATTACTCAGTGCTCATCATAAGTGTGCTTCAATCCCCTTCACCTGTTCCCCCCCCATAACCATCTGTTTGTTCTCTATAGTCAAGAGTGGTTTGTCTCCTTTTTTCTTTGTTCATTTGTTTTGCATCTTAACTTCCAAATATGGATGAAATCATATGGTATTTGTCTTTCTCTGATTGACTTATTTCTCTTAGCAGTATACCCTCTAGATCCATCCATGTTGTTGCAAAAGTCAAGATTTCATTGTTTTTCTGGCTGAGTAGTATTCGATTGTGTATATATACCACATCTTCTTTATCCATTCATCAATCGATAAACACTTGGGCTAGTTTCATAGTTTGGCTATTGTAAATGATACTCCAATAAACAGGAGTGCGTATATCCCTTTGAATTAGTGCTTTCATATTCTTTGGGTAAGTACCCATTAGTGGAATTACTAGATCATATGGTAGTTCTATTTTTAATTTTTGGAGGAAACTCCATACTGTTTTCCACAGTGGCTGCCCCAGTTTGGATTCCCACCAACAGTGCACGAGGGTTCTTTTTTCTCCACACCTTCACCAACACTTGTTGTTTCATCTTTTTTATTTTAGCCATTCTGACAGATGTGAGGTTTCATTGTTGTTTTGATTTGCATTTCCTTGGTGATGAGTGATGTTGAACATCTTTTCATGTGTGTTGGCCAAGTGTATGTCTTCTTTGGAGAAATGTCTGTTCATGTCTTCTGCCCATTTTTAAATTAGATTATTTGTCTTTTTGGTGTGGAGTTGTAGAAGTTCTTTGTACATTTGGATACTAACCCTTTATTGGATATGTCCTTTGCATAGATCTTCTCCCATTCAGTAGGTTGACTTTGTTTTGTCGATTATTTCCTTTGCTGTGCAGAAGCTTTTAATTTTGATGTAGTTCCAATAGTTTATTTTTGCTTTTGTTTCCCTTGCCTCGGGAGACATATCTAGAAAAATGTTGCTATGGCCAATGTCAAAGAAATTATTGCCTGTGCTGTCTTCTAGGGTTTTTATGCTTTTAGGCCTCACATTTAGGTCCTTAATCTATTTTGAGTTAATTCCGTGTATGGTGTAAGAAAGTGGTCCATTTTCACTCTTTTGCACATAGCTGTTCAGTTTTCCCAACACCATTTGTAGAAGAGACTTATCTTTTTCCCTTTGCTATTCTTTCCTCCTTTGTTGAAGATTAATTGGCCATATAATCGTAGGTTTATTTATAAGCTCTTTATTCTGTTCCTTTGATCTGTGTGTCTGTTTCTGTGCCAGTACCATACTGTCTTGATTACTCAGCTTTGTAGTATATCTTGAAATCTGGGAATGTGAGACCTCCAGTTTTGTTCTCCTTTTTCAAGATTGCTTTGGTTACTCAGGGTCTTTTTGTGGTTCCATACAAATCTTAGGATTGTTTGTGCTAATTCTGTGAGAAATGCTGTTGATATTTTAATAGGAATTGAATTAAATATTTAGATTGCTTTGGGTAGTATGGACATTTTAATAATATTTGTCCTTCCAATCCATGAGCATGGGATATCTTTCCACTTGTTTATGTTGTCTTCAATTTCTTTCGTCACCGTTGTATAGTTCTCAGACCTCCTTGGTTAAGTTATTCCTAGGTATTTTATTATTTTTGGTGCAGTTGTAAATGGGATTAACTCCTCTTTCTGCTCCTTCATTATTGGTGTATAGAAATGCAATGGATTTCTGTTTCTTGATTTTGTATCCTGCGACCTTACTGAATTCATTTATCAGTTCTAATAGTTTCTTGGTGGAGTCTTCAGGGGTTTTTTAATATATAGTGTCATGTCATCTGCAAATAGTGAAAGTTTTACTTCTTCCTTACCAATTTTTTTTTTTTTAAGATTTTATTTATTTATTTATTTATTTATTTATTTATTTGAGAGAGAGGAAGAGAGAGAACAGGAGCCGGGGGAGAGGCAAAGGGAGAAGCAGACTCCCCGCTGAGCAGAGAGCCTGATGGAGGGCTCAATCCTGGACTCCAGGACCATGACCTGAGCTGAAGGCAGATGCTTAACCAACTGAGTCACCCAGGTGCCCCTTTTTTACCAGTTTGGATGCCTTTTATTTCTTTTTGTTTTCTGTTGGTTGTGGCTAGGATTTCCAGTATTACATTGAATAAAAGTGATGTGAGTGGAGATCCTTGTCTTGTTCCTGACCTTAGGGGAAAAGTTCTTAGTGTTTTACTGTTGAGTATGATGTTAGCTATGGCTTTTTCATATATGGTCTTTATTATGTTGAGATATGTTCTTTCCAAACCTACTTTGTTGAGGGTTTTTATCATGAATGGATGTTGTACTTTGCAAATGCTTTTTCTGCATCTATTGAAAGGATCATATGGTTCTTATCCTTTCTTTTATTAATGTGATATATCATGTTGACTGATTTGCAAATATTGGACCACCCTTGTATCCTGGGAATAAATACAACTTGATAGTGGTGAATAATTTTTTTAATGTATTGTTGGATTCAGTTTGCTAATATTTTGTTGAGGATTTTTGCATCTGTGTTCATCAGAGATACGGGCCTGTAGTTCTCTTTTTTTGTAGTGTCTTTATCTGGTTTTGGTATCAGAGTAATGCTGGCCTCATAGAATGAATTTAGAAGCTTTCCTTCCTTTTCTATTTTTTGTAATAGTTTGAGAATAATAGGTATTATTAACTCTTTTTTAAATGTTTAGTAGAATTCATTTCTGAAGCTGTCTGGTTTAGGACTTTGATTTGTCGGGAGTTTTTTGAATAGTGATTCAATTTCATTGCTAGTAATTTGTCTGTTCAAATGTTCACTTTCTTCTTGATTCAGTTTTGGGAGGTTATATGTTTCTAGGAATTTATCCATTTCTTCTAGATTGTCCAATTTGTTGGCATGTAATTTTTCAGGATATTCTCTTACAATTCTTTGTATGTCTGTGGTGTGGGTTATTTCTCCTCTTTTATTTGTGATTTTGTTTATTTGAGTCCCCCTACCCTTTTTTGATGAGTCTGGCTAAAGGTTTATCAATTTTGTTGATCTTTTTAAAGAACCAGCTTCTGTTTTCATTGATCTGTTCTGTTGGCCTTTTAGTTTCTATTTCATCTATCTCTGCTTAATCTTTATTATTTTCTTCCCTTCTACTGGATTTGGATTTTGTTTGTTCTTCTTTTTCTAACTCCTTTAGGTGTAAGATTAGATTGTTTACTTGAGATTTTTCTTGCTTCTTAAGGTAGATCTGTATTCCTATAAACTTCCCTCTTAGAACAGCTTTTGCCGCATCCCAAAGATTTTGGACCATGCATTTTCGTTTTCATTTGTCTCCTTTATTATTATTTTTTTAAATTTCCTTTTTGATTTCTTGGCCCATTCATTGTTTAGTAGCATGTTATTTAACTTCCATGTATTTGTGGTCTTTACAGATAATTTTTTTCTTGTTGTTGATTTCTAGTTTCATAGCACTGTGGTTGGAAAAGATTCATAGTATGACTTTGATTTTTTTAAATTTATTGAGACTTATTTTGTAGCCTAATATGTGATCTATTCTGGAGAATGTTTCATGTGCACTTGAAAAGAATGTGTATTCTTCTGTTTTAGGATGGAATGTTCTGAATATATCTGTTAGATCCATCTGGTCCAATATGTCACTCAAAGCCACTGTTTCCTTGTTGATTTTCTGTTTGGATGATCTACTTATTGATGTAAGTGGGGTGGTAAAGTCCCCTACTATTATTGTGTTACTGTCAATTACTTTCTTTATGTTTGTTATTAGTTGCTTTATGTATTTTGGGTGCTCCCGTGTTGGATGCTAAATATTTACAATTGTTATTATCTTCTAGTTCAATTGTTCCCTTTATGATTATGTAGTGTCCTTCTTTGTCTCCTGTTACAGTCATTGTTTTAAAGTCTATTTTGTCTGAGATAAGTATTGCTTCCTCAGTTTTCTCTTCACTTCCATTTGCATGATAAATGTTTTTCCATCACTTTCACTTTCAGTCTGTGTCTTTAGGTCTGAAATGAGTATCTTGTAGGCAGAAAATAGATGGGTCTTGCTTTTTTATCCATTTTGTCTCCCCATGTCTTTTGATTGGAGCATTTAGTACATTTACATTCAAAGTAATCATTGATAGGTATGTACTTATTACCATCTTGTTACTTGTTTTATTGTTGTTTCTGTAGTTCTTCTCTGTTCCTTTCTTCTCTTGTTCTCTTCTCCTAGAGTTTCTTGACTTTCTTTAGTGATATACTGGGTTTTATTTCTCTTTATTTTTGTGCATGGTCATTTTTATGGTCCTACACTACCATCCAAAAGGAGAACTGCATATCTATATGTGTATATCACAATAATTATTACCATCCTTATTACTTTGATGAGAAAATGGATGCTTTAGAGAGTCTAAGCTACTTGTCCAAGGTCATGCAGATAGTAAATAGTAGAGCTTGGATTTACATCTATGCAGTCTGCCTCCAAGACCTGTCCCCTTAACCATTATACCACAATGTTGCCCCTACCAAGCTATGAGCACTTCAAAGACAGGGATCATGGCTTGTGATCTTTAAATGCCTGGCATGTAAACATTTGATAAAGACACATTGAATGAATGAAAAAAAAAAAGAATAAATGAAATAAGGAACTATAAAAGGAATTAACATTTACAGTTTGAAAATAATGAGAAAAAATTAAGACTGATTGAAGACTAAGTAGCAGCAACCTTATAGGTGTCCATCAGTTATAGATAAAATGGACAGATCTGCAGTCATCTCATTTGATGGGAAAGCCAGCCATTTCTGAGATGTTTGGAAACATATAACAGATGCAGAGGATTATGGGTATTTGCTAAGAAGCTTCTGGTGATGGTTGTTATATCAGAACACACTTGACAAAGACTTTGGGGCATAAAGAATGAAGGTTTCCTATCCTTCTCCTTTCAAACAGTAGTTCTAGGTGAGGAAACTATTCCATGAGCTTCCTCTGAGAAAGGCAGGCAGTAGCCCCTGCACTTGCCACTGGCCAGAGTAGCCACTAGCGGCCCCCAGTCAAGTGCAGCAGCTCCTAAACTGAGGGGCATTTTTGGATGGTCTTCGAGGGTCCACAAATCCTGTAGAAGGTGCGTGATGGAATGAGCACTGGGTGTTATATGCAACTGATGAATCACTAAATTCTACCTCCGAAACTCATTTAAAAAAAAAAAGTCCACAAGTCCTTGAAGTATCAGGTTGATTGCCACATTTTGGGTTAACAAGTTTATAAACTCTATGAGAGGGAAAAAGAGAAAAACATTCAACCGTATTTGGAAATTTTGTACCAGGAGCTGTCCCCATTTTCAGAGTGAGTGCTATACCTTCTGGAACAAGTTTTCAAGCCCCACCTGGCTGTCATTTGGAGGAGGGGATGAACAGAAGTAGGCCCTCTTTACACCATACCTGAAAACCACCTGAGATTTGTGGTTTGTGTCCGTGTCAGAAAAGTTCCTGTTGAAGTCTTGAGGAAAGGGTCCAAATAATCAAACTTAGAGCAAAGCTCTGTTTGGAAAGCCCAAACCAGAGGAAAATCAAGAAGAGTTGCAGATGTATAAAAATAGATATGGGTCAGGCAGAAATATGGAGATGAGAGCTTGTGGGCTGCAGAAGCCAGTACATTGTGTTTTGTTCTGTTCTGTTTTTACAGCCACCGCATTTGCCCAGGCAATAAAAATGAAAGAGCAAGAGAGAGACAGGGTAGGTAAGGAAACCAGCTTGAGTAAGAGCGGACTCAGACTGTTACAAGCACAGGCTGCCAGCCTCAATATATTCAGGGGAAAGAAATCAGCTCATCTGGGAGAGAAGATTCAGAGCAGACATGAGATGGGGAACATACATCCTCCTGCTGGTTTCCATGAAAGGCAATGCTTCCCAGAACAAAGGGATGCCCCTGGGGACTAGCACAGCATCTATGAGTAAGCCTTTGAAGAATACACCCTCCCATTTTAACTCAAGGCCCCAATCCACCAAAAGAATAAAACCTACTTTCTAAACAAGGGTCTGAGGTTAGCCTTGTTGAAAGAGCTCCAGTCTATGCTTGGAACCTTTAACACAAATAGAGAGAACCACTGGCTCCAGGATCTTCTTTAGGTACTGTTTACTCACAGGAAGTGAGCAGGAACCTCTCTGTTCCAGTAAATCACTTCCAGCCTTTGGAGAAAGTGTTGATCTCCATAGGTCTGAGTTTCCTTTAGAATGGATAAGCCACTCTGGGCCAGCCTAGACCAGTCGGTGTGCTAGATGGGAGCAGAAACCAAAGCCACCCTTGGGTCCTCGTCTTAAAGATCCTTTCCTAAAGAATGCCATAATTAAAATTATCAGAGCTCACTTGAGTCAGTGGGTACCACGAATTCAATTGGTGTGTAAAGGGAGTATGAAAGCTAATGCTACATCTTATCGAGAGGAGAGAAGATCCATCATGAAAAAAGCTAAGGGACTCAGATAACCACCGGAAACAAGATTTCATCATTTAAAATTTTTAAATATGCTAGAACTCTGTATTAACGGCACATATAGATCCTGTCTCTCCTTGGTGAGGCCCTATGGATATTTGCAAAAAAAAAATATGTGTAAGAGATGGAGAACTTAATTTAACAGAAATTCTCTGGGAGAATGTTCTCCCTCTCTCTCTGTCTCTCTCTCACAAAAACACCTCCCACAATCTAGTCATAAGACGGCTCTCCAATCCACAGGAGGCTCCTTATAATTTTTTAGCTAGAGAACAGAAGAGGGTGAGAGAGTTTGCAGCCTCAAGGGTCTAGACGGTTGAGTGTGAGTGTTGAAAAGAAGAAAAACATTTTATCAAATGATATTGTGGGATTTCTGAGATACACAATTTATAAGTACTTTAAAAATTATTTTCAGTTGCTTCATTCTTCTTTGAAAGTAGCCCCTTGTGGAAACTGAATCACATGAGGCCCCTGCTTAGATTGAGTTTCAGGCCTTTCTTCTAAAATGGTCAAAACAGTTTCAGAGAAAAGCAGAGATTCCTATACCCCTCCCACTTGATATCTCTCCCCATTATCCTAGCCCTTCCAGCCCTTTCCTGTGATGCATCTAGAAACTTCTTGGTTTACTGACTTTGGTAATGCTTTCCACACTGCTTTCCAATTTTGGACCCTCGCCCAGCGTCTGTGACACCAGCTCCAGATGAGATACCTCTGCCCTTAGGAGGACAGTAGAGAACATCTACAGGGAAAGACCGAAAAGGATACATTTCCCAATGAATATTACCATGATTATCTTGCCTTGTGAAAAGGGTGGGCATTAGTAGGATAATAAAGAATGTCTTCGATACAGGATGCAGTATAAGTAAGAAATTTTACTCAAGAGAGGGTTCACCTTGATATTATTAAACTCTGATATGCTAAAAACAAAACCAAACCCATAATCAACCAATAAGAAGTATGCTCCTACTTTTAATGAGTTAGAACATACTAGGAATTATCCTCAAAAGAGTGGGTGAGAATACCTACGAGTCTCAAGTTAAGGTGGCATCCTGGTCCCCTTCTTAGCCCCAGCCCAAGGAAGCCTGTCTCTTTTATGCAGAAGAACCTCTGTTGAGTATTACATTACAAGGCCATTGAGGATGGGGACCACATGTATTGATTTTGAATCTCTATGCCTATCTCAGTGTAGAGCCCAAAGGAGCAATTAAATACATGTTAGTTGAAGGAATAAATATAACTAAATTCCTTAACCATTGGAGAAATTGCTCAAAGTTTTTATTTTATTTTATTTTTTAATTTTACCAGTCCGCATGTGAAAGCTTTGGTCAGGGTCAAAAAACTAACTCTGCATCCTTGGGTAAAAACCATTTTGTTTGGATCTCTGGGCTTTAAGTTCAAAGCCTGGGTTTCTGTGATGAAATAAAAGGTTTTTCCTTTATAATATTTTGGGTCTCCAAATTTTCAAAAATGTATTTTTATGGTTTCTCTTTGTTTTTCTTTAAAAATGAATTTGTTGTGTGTGTTGGGGTAGGGTAGAGGTGCTCAAGAAGAAAGAACAACAGCAAACAAACAAAAAAAAGCACTTTGATTAAGCATAGTTAGTGAGCCCAGTGAAGCATGTTTCATCCTGATGCCAAATGACGCTCACGAAAATTGCAGCAATTTCTGATGCACTTGCCAATGTTTGTGTTATTTTTACTTTAAAGATGTAGCAGATTGCTCCAAAATAAATAATTTAAGCCTAACGTTTCAAAAGAGTCCAAGCGCTTGCGTCTTTCACTTCTGGCTTCTCTTCTGGGACTAAGCTGTGCCCAGCAGAAGCAATCCTCATTTCTATGTAACACTCCATTTGGAGGGCTGTTTTCTTGCTTTGTTTTTCAAAGTTGAATCTATTTCTCACCCTTCTGTTCCAAATGTCGTAGATTCTATCATTGTTCTGCGCTGAAGCCATAACTCCTCTTATCCAGAAAAACAAGGGAGTAAACTCCACAGCATCTAGATTCTTGACTTTGTGGGAGGAGCTTTCAAAGGGATGCTCTGGGGTGAAGATCTAGTTCAAGACCCACGGGAAGCTACAATTTCCATATAAATTCACATTTAGATTTCGAGCCACAAACAATGGGTCAAATTTGGCGCACCGCGTCCTCAGTATAACTTAAAATAGGTTGGCAAATTAACATCACACAAAATGACCCATCCTCATTCAATTGTTAGACTTCTCATCCGACTGCCTTTGTGGTACAATCTAAGAAGAAACGTCTATGATTTAAAAAAAATCAAAAGTAAATCTTCATACTGTTCTGTACTTCCTAACTGTGCATGAGTGGCTTTTATAAACAGGAAAGCGAAAATGGCTTTTATAAAAAGATGAAGTATGAAAAGACCAGAACGATGAACTGACGGCCTTGTGTTCTCATTAACATAGGCCGCCATTGTGAGGTTCATCAGATGATTGGCAACTACATGTGGGACCCCACCACCAACAAGTCATTTGACATTGGTGTCAACAGAGACAGCCTGATGCCTGTCTGGTGGAACGGATCAGAACCTCTGTGGGTCACTCTGACCAAGGCCCAAAGGAAGGTCTACATGTACTACTGGCCAGGTGAGTGTGTTGACATCCAGGTCCCTCCAGCCTTCCAAATCTCAAACACTGTGGAGTCTCTGAAGACAAATGATATAGTTGTCATGTTCTAAGACCAAGCCAAAGTTTGGAAAATGGGATCTTTGCAAGAAATACATCTTGTGGGCATGTTTTCTAAACTTTTGTTTTGAGCTCTCTGACATCAGACCAGACACAATGCTATTTCCTGATTTCCTTGGTTCAGTAATATTGCTGTAGTAGATCACGCTTCTTCATGTGCAAAATTTTGGATATCCAAAAGAGATAAATTATGTGTTGCTTCTCTGCTTTATAAAAGAATTTGGCATACTGTTTCTGTAGATTTTGAGCTCCCCTGCAATGTTGAAAAGACGATTCAAAGCACTTACAACTTTTTGGTGCTGCGTTAAATGAAGTCTCTTTGTATTAATATTCCCCCTGTACATCATAGATCAATGAGAAACTAAATTACTTTGCTTACTGCAGTGAGGTAAGTCATCATGCAAACTACCCTGGCGGCTGTGAGAAGTCTTCAGAATACTCTCGTCTTGGCAGTTAAAAATCTTGCACTAAGGATGAGAGGCTTTGGTGATAACAAAATAATCAATTTACAGTTGTCTTCCCATTGGTGGGATTCGTTCTTTAGGTAAGTGGGTCATTTGACATCCCGAAGTACATGGCTATAGATACTTTTTTCTGAATTCTTAATGCTGTAATACTTCTGATTGCCATGACGGAAGAAGATGTCAGGAGAGGCCTGGAAGAAATGAAGGGATTAACAGGGAGAGGCAGCTGGGGGAGCTCACTGGCCGGGGTTGGAGGGCAGCAGCAGCCTGACAGAATTGTGAGAGCACGGTGGGTTGTGGGGGACGGTGGTAGGTGGGGGTCGGGAAGAACAGAGAGAAGGATGAGTAAGCCGAGGCTGAATCACAGATGGCCCGCACTGAGGGCGTGGGCCTTCAGCAGGAGTTTGGAGGATGCCGGCTGGAGGCGGTCACGTGGAGAGCTGCTCAGGGCACTCGAGGCCATGCCAGCTCTTGGAGGAGCACGGAACACAGACAGATGGACAGATGGACAGATGGAGACCATGGAAAACAGACCCACAGCCGTGCTGGGGTAAGTGCCCAGAAGACTGCCACAGAGCAGAGACTAGCATCCATAGGTGAGCCCATGAAGGCCGGAGCAGGCTGGATAAATTAGAAACTGGGCATAAGAACAATTAGACACAGGCTGGCTCTGCTGGCAGATCGAATTTCGGGGAGAGGCCTGGGGCTTCCTCAGAAGACACCTGGGATTCTGCCCGTAGCAGCTACCTCAGCTGACATGAGAAGAAGCTTTCAAGCAAGGGAAGGCGTTAAGGGGACTTCATTACCTTAAATGGAGACTCAGCTTTTCAGAGTTGGACATGAGATCAAGAAAAGAAGTCCGTGCACCAGCCAAGCTAATCAGACTGGCTAGAGGAGCCAGGCTCATGGTGCAGCCCAGTGTGATGAGGTCTCAAGCCAAAAGATACACTTTGAGGTCATTCTCAGAAATCATTATCAACAAATACAAGGGCCCACGTGCATGGGCCTAGGAGAAGGAACAGATTGGGCATGCTGCCTTAGGGACCACCTTAGACAAATCTAAGGGACCATCAGGACGCATGTTGGCCCAGTGCTGTAAGGCCCAGCTTCCACGGTAGCTGGTTAATTTAACTTCCTATGTCTTGGAACTCGAGCTTTTCGTGCTCTGAAGAGCACATTCTCCATCATCTCTCCCCAGCTCCCCACGTGCCGCTTCCTCTACCCAAGATCTCCTGCCAGTGGCCTTTCCGCTAGCAGTAGACGCCAGTGTGCATGAAGGTAGGGAGTGGTCCTGAAGGGACACAGCTGCCGTATTTCAGATGTCTCTCTGCAGCATTACAGAGCTCCGTTCTCTATCTCATCCTGGAGGATCTGGCTCCTTCAGGATAATAAACAACTGCAAGTTATATATCTCTGAGCATCTAAAAAAAAAATCTCAAAGCTAATTTGCATGTAAAATACCATGTCCTCCTCCAAAACAGCTCCTTAAGGGCAAGAAAGGTCCAATCGCTTCTTTTGAGTCACTGTGTAACAGCTAATGTGATGTGACAAATATGCCTTATGATCAGTTTACGGTGTTAACTAGTGGGAGAAAAGAAGCTAAAAAGAAAGTCTCCTAGGATTTCCTCAGCAACCTAAATGAAGATTAGCTACAGATCTGGCCGTGTCAAAGTCTTGATTGAAATCGGATGAACAGTCTCTTGTTTCTCAGACACTGTCCGGTCCTTCTAGGCCGTATTTCCAGACAAAGGCTCTCCAAGAGCTAAGTGTCTCTGAAGGCCCTGCCCCCTGGCCCAGCCAGGAGTGCTCTTGCACCCACCATTCTTACCGGCTGATAGCTGAACGATTAACAGTCACTGCTCTCCTTTCTCCCTCCGCCTGGGTCCCTTCCAGCCCCTTCCACACAGCGAATAGCCCGGGGAGTGTTCATTTGTCTCCACGAGATTAAGTGAAGTGCAGTGGCGTTTCTTCTAAACATGACTTGATTTTATTTTTCTTCTCAAATCCTCCTCTTCCTTCTCCACTTCCCACGGGACATTGTACAGACCTCTGGATGAGGCCTGGAAAATCTTCATTGCCCCAGTGAGCTGTGTTATGACACTTTGGGTCTCGCCGTGAAGTCAATATTTAGAAGTGCAATTTAGAAATGGCAGTAGTTCAAGTTTTCCTGTCAGGTAGATAAAGCAGCAGACGGAAAACTTCGTCACTGGTGGAGTCCAAAATAGCCCACCTCAAGTCTCGAGAAATTTAATATTGTAAACAGACCCTTTATTACCCTACCCGATGGTGCCATTGATCTGTGTAGGGAGAAGTGATCCACGGGAAGTGATCCTAGGCCCTAAATCAAATTTTTCTTTGGGCAGCCCAGAGAGATCATCCAGGAACTGCACAGCGGGGGCCTAGCCGTGTTCTGCAAAGGATAAGAGCTGTGTGTGTGTCGTTCACTAATTTTATCCCCTATTCCATCCCTTTGGTTTGAGATCAAAGAAATGTTATTGAGGGGGAAAAGGAAGAGGCTCCGATATTTGCTTCATAGTAAGAGCAACCCAAAGCAGAGAAGGATAGAGGAGGAGGAAAAATGAGGGGGAAATGAGAGGATAAGCCAGATACCGTGTGGAAGCAGAGTTTGAGTCAGCGTGGTTTTAAAGTTCATTCTTATGGCTCTCGTGAAATACCAAAAAGGAACAAAGATTAGCAACTTCTTAGGAGTCTCTGGTTAAAACTCCTTAGAGTGTTTGAAGACTCTGAGTTCTGTGTCTTTTATCGTGCATTTTGCAGTGCGAACTCCCTACAGCCAAGCACTCAAGGGTACTGGGAGCAACCATTCATACGGCCCTGGACGGCGCTGGGTGTGGGTCTAGGCTCTTCTACCGACCGCCTCCTGTCCTGTGCAGGTGTTCAGATGCATAGGGCACGTTCTGTGTGGGGAAGGACACACCTAGCTTCCCTTCCCTACTTCCCAGAGGTGGGCTGGGTGGGGACTTTAGGGGAGAGTATCTAACTGAGCTCGTCCCAAGCTTTGGTTGTTACAAGCAAGGTGATTTCATCTGCGTAAGTAAGGAGACATGCACTGGCTATTGATCAAGAATTATGGATTGTTCACAGCCTCTTCCCCTTTCCTGCCGTGGTGGGTTCCTGACAGCCTTCAGCTGGGCTGAACTTGGTTGTATACACTAAGGCACAGGGAGGATTAGGGACCCAGCATCAATTATATGAAGGTGTGAGTTAACGTTATGAATGCCTCAGTTCTTTGACTCTATGACATGACTCCAAATATCTGAATAAAAACTAAAATTTTCTTTTCAGACAAATATTTGACATTGCACATGCAAGGGATCCAGAGTTTCACTAAATTTTCCAATAATATTACCAGTTTAGCTTTAAGATGTGATTTGAGAACCCAAAGATGCCCTAGTATGTAGTTTACTGATTCCTACACTTGTAAATCAGGACCTCTTTAGGACGCTTATCAAAACT
The DNA here is from genome assembly GCA_028534135.1 of Potos flavus. NCBI lineage: Eukaryota > Metazoa > Chordata > Mammalia > Carnivora > Procyonidae > Potos > Potos flavus. Next base: position 11,911,014 of record CM052899.1, on the reverse strand, counting down.
ATGGGTCCCCTTTGAAGAAAAACACACCCACGCATACAACACTCATGATTTTGTGCTCGTGTAATATAAGAAAGTACAATGATGAGGACTGGCAAATAGTCTTTGACATATCAACACACATATACCTAATCTATTTCTAATTGATTTGATTTTTGTTAATGTGATAGAAACGTGTTAAAAATCACCGAAGTACCAAGCAAAACTCAAGCTCCTGAAATTCATCTTGTCTAGCCAGAATGGGCTTGGGTCAAAATTCTGTAAGACTCTTCGGGTTGAATTCACCTTGAGTCATTTCCTTTGTTTGTCAGGAACTTTGGTCAGGTCTGCATCCCTGATGCTTCTGTCTGTGTCAGCAAGAAAAAGATCATGAATTCTCATTTCCAGTTGGAGGTTGTCTCAAAGAAGTGATCTTCCAAGGCATTCTGCAGGACTTCTAGGCGTCAAGGATCTCTGCTGCAGAGAAACTAAGGAGGTGTCTATCTGGACCACTGCCCTCGGGAGCAATTCCTCCAGTGCTGGAAAGTGTGCATAGCTGTCCAACCACATGCAATCTCCTCGCTCAGGCTGGCATCTTGGCCGAAAGAGCTCACGGTCTCTCAGCAGCACCCATGATGGTAATTAGACAGCCTTAAAGAGAAATCCAGGGATGAACTTCTATTCCCCACAAGTCATGGCAAATCGGTTTCTTCCTAAAACATCTTAAAAGGGTGTGACTCCAGGCCCGGAAATCAGCCCTTGGAGACAACTATGAGCAAAACCGGATACAGGCTCTCCTCACTCCAAGCCCCCTTCCCTCCGGGAACTCACCATCCCGTGAAGGAGGCCGATGATAATCTTATACTTGCCCAAATAAATGTAGAAATCCACTTGTTAAAACTATAATAATGAAAAGTAGATTGCATTATGACATTATCTACTAAGGGCTCTGGTTTCATCAGCGAGGATGACAAGCACTAACACCGTGGGAGTCAGTGGGAAGGAGCACCCGGACTGAGGGAACAGCAGTCTTAAGGTCTGGAAGGGATGGGAGAAGCAGCAGGCTCAGGAAACTGAGAGGGGAGGAGGGACGTGATGTGGATGAGAGGATGAGAAGCCGAGGCCAGGCTGGGTTCTGTGGACCGTGCAGGAGAATTTGTTCCTGTCCCGAGAGGGAGAAGTCCTCACTGGAAGGCTTTAAGGAGGAAGGAGGCAGTGTCATACTTGCACTTTGACAAGACCACCCTGGCTGCTACGTGGAGAATGGAATGTGGCACCCCAAGGGGATGGAATAGTCGGGCGGTTATTGTACGGACCTAGGAAGGAGGTGAGAATAGCTTAGACCAGGGTAACAGAAATGGTGAGAAGTGGAATGATTGGGGACATATTTAGGAATTAAAATCGCCAGGACCTGGTGACGAATTGGATTTGGGATCGAGCAGTGACAGGCGTGACATCTGGTTTCTGGCTGACAGAACGATGTGGGTGGTGAGTCTTCACTTAAACTGGGGAAGCTGGAAGAAGAATGGTTTGGGGCCAAAGGATCGTCGGCTCCGTGTTGACTCCGAGACATGTGGCCTGGGCAGGCCTGCAGCTCAGGGAAGACAGCTGGAGGTAGACGTGTGCTTCGTGGCGGTGGCGTCGGGGGTCCTTGGTGTTGTGTGGGCGCAGAAGCTCACCTAGGGAAGGAAGAGAGCTGAAAAGAAGAGAGGTCCCAGGCACAGCCTTGAGGAAATGAGTGATCAGACGGAGGTGAGCCTGCAGAGGAAATAAAGGAGCAGCTTGAGAAGCGGGATCGCAAACAGAAGAGTTGTGGAATGTGTAACAAAGAACAGTGATATCCCTTTATAAAGGCGTCTAATAAGGGGCTTGATCTCATCCGAGAGAGCAGGGAAAGGTGTCCCTGAGGGAGTGACTCCAGTGGAAATCTGTTGTCAGGCACTCGTTACAGAAACCAGAGGAATAAAATGGTTTCCAGACGGGAGCGGCCATCATCGGTGCCCCCCTTCGAGGGATGGTACGGGGGCTGCAAAGAGCGTCTGGATGTATTATCAGAGGCGTCACGGGCAAGCTCCGAACTCTGTAGGAGTTTCATCTCTTTAGTATCTTTCTAATTTAGACTAATAATAATTCTTATTAATAACACAGGGTACCCTTTAATTTCTATCTATCGCAAGAGTCTCGATTTTAATAGCAACAATGATTATTATACTTCATCTAGAATTGGTTTCGAAGAAAACAAAATACACAAACAGTAAAATTTGGCATGATTTCTCCCACAAAGACAATTTTCAGTTAAACAGGGAAAGATGGTAGGAAAAAACTCAACACTTTTTTTTTGGTTAGTGACCGCTTTGTACGTCATTAAGAGTTGGTACATGCTGGCGAGAAACGAGGCATATTTCCTCGGGTCGGGAGGCAGACGAGAGGTCAACGTTTCCCATCCACCATGGCCGATGCTGTGATTATGCTAGACACAGGATATTGCATGAGCATGTGGGCCGGATCTCTAGGAACATTCCAGGCAGAGGAAAGGACCGAGGTCTGTGGTTCAGACAAAGCGAGCAAGGGCATGTCCTCTTTGCCAAGCTGCAGAGGGAAACAAGGTGGCAGCTGATGGACTATGGCGGGAGTGAAGACATAGAAAACTTGAAATGGCCAGATCTTTATATGCTATGTAAAGAGATTTGAGTTCAAGGGGCAGGGTATATTAGTAAGTTAATGTCAATTGCAGAAACAGATAAGCCCCAAAGTCTCAGTGGCTTCACCCTATAGAAAAATTTTTTTTTGTCCACAGAAAGTCCAAAACCGGTGTTCCAAATAATGATGCAGACACTGTTGGGGGCCGAAATGTGTTCCCCCCCAAATTTTGTGTCTGGGAGCCCTAATCTCCAGTGTGACGGTATTTGGGGGTGGGGCCTGTGGGAGGCAAATCAGATTTAGATGAGGTCCTAAGGGCAGGGTTCCATGCTGGGCTTAGTGCCCTTACAGGAAGAGGAAGAGACCAGAGCCCTCTCTCAGCCACACAGGAAGAAGGTGACCCTTTGCAAACCAGGAAGACATGCCTCACCAGACACCAGATCTGTGTCTGAACTTCCCAACTCCCAGAAGTGTGAGAAATAAATGTTTGTTGGTTAAACCATCCAGTCGATGGCATTTTATTACAATAGCCTGAACAGACCAAAGCAGAAGGGGAGGGGGGGAGATGGAAAAGAAGATAAGGAAGAAAGGAAGAGTGAGAAACAGACATTACCCCAACATTTGTTAGACCGAGTGAAGAGGCAGACGTACCAGAAACAAGCAAATCAGAACAAGGCAACTGGATTTTCAGGGCTGCTGTCCCTGCCTTCATGAGGACTCGGAAGAGCTGGACAGTCATCCTGCTCCTCCTGGGTGCTCAGGGCTCGCTGCCACACTCCACCCGGGCTGGCCTCTCGAGCCCCGTGCCAGCCACGGAGCTCCCTGAGCCCTGCCTCGCCCTGTGTACCCCCTGCCTTCCATCCCCTCCGTGCCCCTGCTGCCAGCTGGTCCCATCGAGAGGTTTCAACTCAGGCTAATGATGGGCTATCCCCGGGCAGCCCGTCTTTTATTCGAACAGCTCCCAGGGCCTCGCTCGGTTAAAGGAACACCCGACCAATACAGGAATGATGCCTTCAGGGGAGAACCCAAGGAGGAAGAAAGTTTTGTTCCGCAGGATCAGGTCAGCGGCCTCTCTCTGGGCTGACTGGGGCACTCTGGCCGCTCCGGAGCTTGTACGGGGTCAAGGTGGATTCCCCCCGAGAGCTCCTTCTGGCCCAGAGCCGAGGCTGGTGTGGGAGGCTCAGAAGCCCGGAGGGCCTCACCACTTCCATTTGCTTTCTGCGTCAGTCCCGGCACTGAACTCTGGCCTCAGGCTGTCTGGGCAGGCTTGGCAGCCCCAGAGAGGACCTTTTTCCTGCAGGGATCTCACCAGAGAGGGCTCCGTGGAAAATGCGGCACTCCCCCCACCTTCCCGTTCAGGGCAGTGTCTGCGTCCAGGGCTCTCGCCTGGGATTAGCAGATTGCAGATCGGAATTCCTTACCCAGTAGGATGCCCCCCTCCAGCAGCAGCTCCCGCGATGGCCTCCACCGATCCTCTCACTCCTCACTGGGTCCTCCTCTCTTACCTGTTTGGAGGCAATTTTATTTTTTAAGTTTCTGTCCTTGTTTCTCCCTCCAAAGGAGAGATTCTCCACCCTGGATGCGGGTAAGAATCACATGCGGCCACTGTAAATGCCAGGGCCCAGGCTGCCCTCTCAGAGGTTCCAACGTAACTGGCTTGGCGGGAGGGCCCCTGCGTCGGTGTTTGTAGAAGCTCCCCCAGTGACTCTCCTGGGCAGCCAGGACTTAGAGCCTTTGCCCAGGGACACTCGGCCGCGTGTCTGCGACCCCATGTGCGGTCTCCGGCCCCTCTCACGGTCCCAGGCTAGCTACACTGTCCTGCGAATCCTCTTTACCCGCCCCAGTCATGGCTAGAGAACCCTCCGGGGTCACTCTGCCACAGCATGTTTGAAATCAAGTCATTTTGGCCTTCTCTGATGCCAACAAGGAAAAGACAGGGGCGGGCTGAGCATCCGAAGTAAACCGGGCACTTCGCACACGTCCCTTTATTAAATCCTCAGAACGGTCATGAGAAATGGCTGCTATTATCCCCACTTTACGAGGGAGGAAATGCAAGTTCCAGAGAAAGCATGCAGCCAGGAAGCAAGTGAGCTAGGCTGGCCCCGGGGCTGTCTGACTCCAGGTCCCAGGCAAGGTCCCCTGCCCTGGTACCTGAGCCTCGGCCAAGGCTCGGGAGGATCTTGTGCTGCCGGGGCATCCAGTGTCCCTCCCAGGCTTGCCAGCCCAACTCCCCAGAGCAGAGCCAGCTGGGATTCAGGGGGAGGGGGCCTGGCAAAGTAAAGAAAGGGGCCCAAGGTTGGCACTCCTCTATTAAACCAGTTCTCAGTAGAGAATGCTGGGGTTTAGTTTTTGGTGGCTGAGGACGGTCCTGCAGCCATCCCTCCTAGGAGGGTCTGAGCCCCAGACTCTGCTGGTCCTGAGCCCTCCAAGTGGGCAGGTGAGCCAGCCGCCACTGCTGTGCCTTCCCCAGGTGGGTCGGTGGGCTGTGAGATTTCGCTGTGTTGGGACAAAGAGGCAGCACTTTTATTCCCTCCCCCCAAACTCTTCATGCCCAGGGAGCTCTGTGCCCTCCTGTCCTTCCTGCTGTGTTTCCTGCACTTCACTGAAGCACTTGGGAAACCTCAGGGAAGTTTAAAGAAAGGAGCCAGAATGTGGCTGTAGACCAATTCAGCTCCTTCCTTGCTGTGGGAGCTGGGGACAGTCACTTAATCTCTCTGTGCTCCAGTTTCATCATCTAGCCAACAGGAATGACCATATGTACCTCTTAGCCTTGTTGGCAGATGACATGAGATAAGACATGTAGAAAATCTGACCAGAGTAAATGTTTAATCGCTGTAATACACCTCCTGCCCCCAGATTCTAAAAAAGGATCTTCAGTTTGTACCGACTTTAAGTCACATGGGGAGAGCCCTCTGATCCGGGTCACTCTTAGCCTAAAATAAGCCTGCAAGGTCACATCAAGAATTCAAATATACGTTTGCAGCAAACACCACAGAGCAATATACAAGTCCCATTTTAAATCACGAAGAGAATTCTGGGACATGTCATCAGGCCAGTAAGGAACAGGAGGAGAATGTTTCTAGGAAAAGGGGCAGACAGAGGGGGCTCACCACTGGGTCATCAGAGAAAAAAAAGGCAGAGCCTGCCTGTTCGATGTGTCAGAAACCATGGACAGGGTTAGCATACCCAGGACCACATGCAGAGGGAGTCCCTAATGCTGGGCAGTGCGGCCACTGGACTGGCCACAGGCTGTTTGCCTAAAGATTGCAGAGAAGTGACTTTGCAGGGCCCTCACAAAGCACTCAGTCCTGGTCCCAGATGTCCCTAGTAGTGGCTCAGAACCACCTCAGAGGTTGGGGAGACCAAGGGTCCTCCAGTTATGTGGAGAGAGAGGGCTGTTTGTAAGACTTGGCAATCATAGCTCGGATTTGGGGGTTGGGGGGTCAGCGAGCCCTGGATAGGTGCTAGAATTCTAGCAGACCGGCTGACTGGGCTGAGCTCTGCAGAAGAGGGCTTGTCGGCCTCTTACATCCTAAGTAGGTCCAGTCTGCTGCCATCTAAATGACAAGAAACCACCTACTCAGAGAAAGAGACTTTGGGAATACCATGCAGGGCAGAAGTCAAGATGGCTTCCTTTGGGGGAAGCATGATATCACTGTAATCATGTAATCAATCCTAAGATTTAGATAATCTTGAATCAGGTGCCCCTGACCCAGAGACACTGCTGATAGCTTCTATGAGGGGGCACCCAGGGGCATCATTCCAGGAACGGTCATTCATTCCTCAACTGGTCCCACTTGGGAGGAGTGCAGTCCTCGACCCTGGGCCAGAGATTTTCCCCATCTAAAGCTAACTAGCAGATGCAGTGATTAAAGCTCTACCTTTGGCTTCATTATGCCTTGCTGTGGTTTCACCACCGCCTTCCTAACGCAGAGACTCAGCTTGGGTTAGGCATACATTCCTTCTCACCTTGGTTCCCCATTAGTCGCTTTTTATGCCCAGGGAGTCATTTTCAGTTGAGTTTTTGGAATCTGCTCTAATGGATGAGTTGTCTCTCATCTCATTTCTCTCCTGGGCTTGCTCTCTGCCGCTGCACACAAAACCAGTCCTCAGTGGCATCCTGTGCTCAGGCCAACCCACCGCCCTCTCCCTGCATCAGAAGACAGCCGTCCCCAGAGGTCTCCTCGCCCTGTGGGCCAGGCCAACCCTGGGGAAAGGGTCTCTGAGATCAAAGGCCACACTTTCCCCAAGGACCTGTTCCCACAAGCTCCTGTGCCTCGGATGTATTTTCCTGGAAAAGGTTACATGTTTCTAAGAGAGTTAATTGGCTTAGCTGTTTTAATAAGCTCTCTTGAGACACGTCTTCAACAGTTGTACACCTGCCTCATATCACATAAAAAGCAGCTCACAGGGGTTATTGTTACAAGATGTGTCAAAGTTGGCAAGCTGAGCTGCGCTCAGAAGGCGAGACCCGTGCTCTTGGAAGTTGGGGAAATGTGATTTTTTTATGGGCTTAAGTTGGTGGTCCTTGGAGAGAGCTGCCAGGAAGCAAGGATCATTCAGGAAAGCAGTGTGCCTAGGAGAAGAGTGCCACAGCTGGGAGAGCTGATTACTAGCGGGCCTGGAGACCTTGGGTCATTCACTTCTCCCATCAGAGGCCCTTGATTTCTTTCTAAAATAAAGGAGTTTGATGTAAGGCTTTCATGAAAGGCTGTGAGCTGTGAGTTGCGCAAGGATGCCACATCCATGGGAATATCGTTCACATTATAGACATCGTAGATTTGCATATTTATTTTGACAGCATTTTGGCCCATGGCAAGTCAAGTGTTGTGACAAAATAGGTGTATCCAAATAAGTTTCTGTTCGATGGTAGTTAAGTGTTTTCTAAAAGGAAATGCTTTAAAAAAAAAAAAATCAAGCATGGGCTTAGCGGTGACCCTCTTTGTCCTTTAAGTTCCCTCTGACTCTATATTTTCTACTCAGGATATTTTTATTAGGTTGTAAAAGAGGATACTCATCCAGTGTGAGGTTGGAATATCCATCAGGAAAGTGGATTCTAGACAGAGATAAGATGGGGTCCTAAAAAATGAACCCTAATTAAGAGCAATTCTTTTCAAATTTCCCTGGGAACCGTGGGGAAACAAGGTGAAGTAAGGCCAAAACATGCCCTCATGGTGTGTGGGAAACCAAAATCTTACTCCAGAGTTCCTTGTTACTTTTCAAGTGAGATCCAGGGCATTGCCTTTGTTTCTCCACAGATCCCTGTGCAGAGATCTAGGAATCCTGTTTTCCTCAGGCATGTGGAGGTGACCTATAGTGACCTCTGTTGACCAGATTCCAGGCTCTCTCTGAAGCCATGGAAATTGCCCAAAGGCAGCAAACTCCGAGGTTGAGCAACACACCCACTTTCACAGATTGGGCCTGTGATAGATCCAGAAAGGGCCCACAGACTCCTGATTAGAGAACTATCTCGTGGGATCCACACAACAACCCCCCACACACCAGTCTGCTGATTTCCATCCAATAAAGACTAAAGAAAACAAAACAAAGTATCTACACTAATTCACTTAGGGATAATTAGCCTTGCTCACTCTAAAACCACCAGTTTCATTAATTTCATGTTCCATAGCATCGTGGCTGTCATCTTTTGCTAGCTATTTCCTTTGCCGGTCATTTATTCATTCTAGGTTATAAGATTAGAGGTATGGTGAATGTGTCTGCCTTTTGAGATCTCACCAAAGAGAGACCATTCTGGATGGACAGAGCAGAAGGATTACACTTGTCCCAGTTTCTGTCCACCTGGGTACTAGTTGAATCTCTTCTCAGGGGCACAGGGAGGTATATCATTTCTATCAAAATTAACTGTGTTTGCAGGACTTGGATCCAGGGTATCTCTGATGGGTTGAGATTCTATCCTTTCACTCCATCATCTGGATTTGATTACCTGAGTTGATAGCAAATTATAATGCCCCATTTGCTCTGCTATGAAGGTTCTTTCTCTCTCTTTGCTCAAAGAGCTTGAGTTGTGGGACAACCTAGGGGAAAATAAATTACACAACTATCAGTCATATGCCACCTCCAACTCCCCACACTTTATGCCCAGCTGCTTTCTGAACATTACAGTTCCCACAGAGTAGAGCTACTGCTGCCTGGTTTCCTAGTTCAGAGGTCTTCAAACTGGGTTCCCAGGGATTTACGAGAGCAAAATTACTTTTAAGGAAATCAATTCTAAGATCCTAAAGTTTCAGGCATATTCCACCTATTGTCTTGACTAAAAACATGTCCTTTGCATACTTTACATAAGAAAGGAATACCTTCAGCCATGCAGAACCTTACTAAGGTGCATTACTCTGATATATGGAAGCCTCTAGGTAGCAAAGGGACAGTTCCAAATACTGGTGTAGGTGTTGAGAAAGTGAATACATCTAGGGATGAAATAACAAAACTTAAAAAAAAAAAAAAAATCAAGTATTTTCCTCTGCTTGCTTTTAAATTATTTAGGAAAAACTTAATTGAGTTGTCAGCTGAAACATTATTTAAAAATTTATGACGATAGATCACTATGTGAATGTTGGCATTCAAAGAAGCAGTTCAAAGAATTAAATGACATTGGTACAACAAACTACTTCTATTTCCATCTACTTATTTATGTGAACAACTCTCTTAGCACTTAGACTTAATAAGGACAGAGTGGATTCTGAACTTGTCTTGTTCTAGAGATCAGTCATATTCATCCATGTGTATGTGACTTGAGTTTTAAAAGCATCCCTATTCCTTTTATTATGAGATGCTTTCTTTTTTATTTTATTTTATGTATTTATTTGAGAGAGAGAGAGAGAGAGAGAGCACGAGTGGGGTGAGGGGCAGAGGGAGAAGTGGGTTCCCTGCTCGGCATACTTGATCCTGGGACTCTGGGATCATGACCTGAGCCAAAGGCAGACACTTAGCCAACTGAACCACCCAGGTGCCCATGAGATGCATTTCTAATAAGATGTAACTGTTTATGTTTAAAAATTATTGAGATTTGGGTTTTCACTTGGTACAAGGACAGGCTAAGTTGTATTTGAAATAACTCTTCTCTTCAGCAACAACTAGAAAAGAGGCATATGTATGTGCATAATGGATCAGAGGCATATCAAGACCTAGAGAAGGAGTTATATATGGCAATTGGTACCATGTCTCCTCTCCAGTGAAATACTGATCTCAAAAGCAGTTGAGAGGCCAATAAACTGAACTGAGCTTTTAACAGACTCACAGGATGAGAGAAATGACAAAAATTGGAGTTCATAGTCCACCAAGGAGAAGAGATATGGTAAATATCCCAGAACTTTAGTTGGAGAATAAAGGGCAATGCTCTAGCAATAAGGATGAGCTAGACATGGGTAAAGGGTATAGACTTTTTGAGGACTGAAGCCTTCATAAGGAGAGTGGGGAGTTTTAAATCATCTGAACCCACTGTGGATTGAGATGGTCTGCCCATAGCCCAGGTGCCCATTGAAAGCAAAGCCATTTGCTCTCTAGAAGAAGGTAACAACTATGGAGGGCAAGAGATATCTACAATTTTTCACATATAATAGGCTGCATTCAATTTTTTAAAATAACCGGAATATGGGAAAACAAGGCTTGACTGAAAATCAGGAGAAATAAACAGATAAGTCTCAACTGAAAAATCAAGAGAAAAAGAAGCAGATGGCAAACTTGAACCCACTAATGATCCACATTTCAGACATGGACCTTAAGGAGCTATGATAAAAGAACTCAATGACAAAATGGAGACTGGCATTAACAAACTAGAATCTTTTTTAAAAAGTAAATTCTAGAACTGAAGACAGCTATCCAGCTTAAATGTGGAGAAGCAAAAGAATGGAAAAGGTAGAAAAGAATGTAAGAGACACGTGGGTATGGTGAAAAGGCCACAGATGGATTAGAGACACAAGTAATACAACACAGATGATGTTTGAGGACTCTCCAAAACAGACATGAGATATCAAATCATAGATTCAAGAAATGCTACGAAACCCAGGAAAGAATATTGTGAATTTCAGAACTGCTGAAAACCACAGATAATGAGAAAATCTTAAAAATTGCCCGAGGAAACTTTTCATAGGGTCTATAGTAAAACTGACAGCTGACTTTCCAGCAGAACTATTGGAATCCAGAAAAGCAATGGAATGGTATCCTCAAAGTGATAAAAAAAATTATCAACCCCAAATTCTGTATCCACTGAAAATAACCTTCAGAAATGAAGACCAAAAAATGACTTTTTCTAGAGACAGAAAACAGAGAATTTATTGCCAGAAGGTTTAGAGTAAAAGAAATACTAAATTCTTTGGGCAGAAAGAAAATGGTCACAGATGTAAGCACAAAGGAGGAAAGAATGAGGAGCAACAGAAAGGGTAAATATGTAGGTAAAAGTAAATAATAGTAATAATAATGTTTAGATTAAAAATCCATAGAGAATTAAAATACGTGACAATGGAAACACAAAAGGTGGGGGAAATGTAAAATTTAAAGTATGCAAACATCTTTGTATTTTGTAGAAAGTTGCAGAAGTACAAATTTATATTAGACTTCAGTAGATCAATATTTCAATTTTTTGTCATATCCAGAGCCCTATGCCAAGAAGATATTAATTAAAATATATAAATAGCAAAGTAATAAAGGCTGAAAATGGAACAACAATAATACATACTTAATCCAAAAGAAATCAAGAAAAGAGAAAAACTATCCAATGCGTGGTGAATCCATGACATTTAGTTAGATGGCTGATTGAAACACAAAGATATCAGTAAATATATGTAAAAGTTTACCTTTTTACTGATATTTTATTATTTCAGTTAATCTGAGTTATTTTATTTGTTTAAAGTTCAAAAGCAGGTGGAATTAATTCACATTGTTAGAATAGTGTTTACATTTGGGAGTACAGGGACTAGAAAGTGCCTGTGTGTGATAGTAATGTTCTTTCTCCTGATCTGTGGGCTAGTTACACAGCTACATTCACTTTTTAGGAATTCATTGACTGTACAATTATGATCCATTCATTTTGTGTCTGTGTTAAACTTTAATAGACATTTACATGAAAAACAACTATCCTCAGACAGGACAAAAACAAAACCTAATATATACTGCTTATAAAAAGCATAATTAAATGTAAGTACATGGGAAAATTTAAAGTAATAACATTTTAAAAAAGATATATGACACACAAGAAACTAACCAAAGGAGAGCTGGTGCAGCTATATGAATATCAATCAATGTATACTAAAAACGTAGACTATTTTTAAAATAAAGAAGGATACTTTATGTTGATATAGGATTCAATCCACCAAGAAAATGTAACAATTCTAAATTGTAATGCTCCTAATTGTACAATCTCAAAATAAAGCAAACATTGACAGAGCTAAAGGAGTGATAGGTAAATTCACAATGATATTAGAAGATTTTTATAACCTCTTTTCGGTAACTGATAAAATAAGAGAACAAAAAAATTAGAAGAGTGCAGAAAATTTATACAACAATAATTAACATATTTACCTAATTGACATTACTAGAACACTGCACCCAACAGCTGATGAATATACATTATTCTCAAGTGCACACAAAACATTTGTTAAAAATGACCATATGTTAGTCATAAAGCATTTATCAACAAATTGGAAAAGTGTGAAATCATACAGAATGTGTTCTCTAACCACAGTGTAATTAAAGTGCAGTCAATAATAGAAAGAAAACTTTAAATCCTCATATATTGGGAAAATAACCAGAGACTTCTAAATAATTCATGGTTCAGAGAAAAAGGTACTGTGGAAATTTAGAAAATATCTTGAATGGAAGGTTAGTGAAAATACTACATATAATGAATGTAGCAGGATAAATGGGATGCAACTAAACTCATGCCTAAAGGAAATCAATACTCATACTTGCATATGTAGATAAAAATAATAGCTGAAAGTCAATAACCTGTCTCTATCTCAAAGAAAATTAAATTTTCCACTAAATGGAAAAAAGGCAATAATAACAATAAGAACAGAAATGAAGTAGAAAGCAAACATATGAGAGAGGGGATTGACAAAGCCACATTTGTTATTAGAAAAAAATGAGGGGTGCTTCGATGGCTCAATCAGTTGTCTGACTCTTGATTTTGGCTCAGGTCGTGATCTCAGGGTCATGGGATCAAGCCCCGTGTTGGGCTCAGCGCTCAGCACAGAGTCTGCTTGTCCCTCTCCCTCTGTTCCTCCCCACAGCTCACACTCTCTATCTCTTAAAATAAATAGGTAAATAAAATCTTAAAAAAAAAGAAAAAAACTAATAAAATGAGTGAAACCTTGATAAGACTTATCAAGGAATAAAAAGAGAAGACACAAATAACCAATAATAAAATGGAAAAGGGAGCATCAATATGGAACCTACAGGCATTAAAAAGCCAGTAAAATAATATTATGAAAAATATTATGCCAATGTATTTGAAAATGTAAATGAAATAGATTTCTGGAGAAAAATTACCAAATGGACAAAAAGAAATAGAAAATTGGAATACTTTTATATCTATTTTTAAATTAAATCTTTAAAAGCCTTCCCTAGGGGCACCTGGGTGGCTTAGTCAGTTAAGCATCTGCCTTTGGCTCAAGTCATGATCCCAGGGTCCTGGGATCAAGTCCCACATTGGACTCCCTGCCCTGCAAAGAGTCTCCTTATCCCTTTCCCTGGCTTGGTTCTCTCTCTCTCTCTCTCTCAAGTAAATAAGTAAAATCTTTAAAAAATAAAATAATAAAAAATAATAAATTATTTAAAATTATTTTAAAAAATAATAAAAAATAAATAAAAGCAGAATGCCCCAATATTAGATGCCTCCACTAGTGAAGTTTTCAAACATGTCAGGGAGAAGTAACACCAATCTTACACAAACTCTTTCAGAGAATGTATAATGATAAATCACATCCGTAATGAGGGCAGCACAAGCTTGATACTAGAATGTGGCAAGAATATCAAGAATGTGGCAAGAATATCAAAATAAAGTTAAATTATAGGACAACCGTTTTTCATGAACAGAGAGATATAAAAATTCTAAACAAAATATTTGTAAACTGAATCAATCAATACATAAATAGAATAATATATGCCAACCAAATTGGGTTTATTACAGGAATAAAAGCTAGGTTTCCTATTTTAAAATCTATCAATGTAATTCACAACAGCAACAGAATAAAAGTAAAAAAAAAATTGATCATTTTAGTAGATACATAAAAACTATTTGATAAATAGCAACAAACATTCATAAAAAAAAAACTCTTAGTAAAACGAAACTGGAATTTATTAGAATGAACTTGGGTAACTGGTAAAATACCTCCTTAATCTGAAAAAGACTATCTCCCAAAACCCTATAACAAGCATAATAGTCGATAGTAAATGGGTTCAGGAATGAGATAAGGATACCTCCTACCATAACTTCTATTCAAAATTATATTTAGAGGTCCAATCCAGTTGGGGGATGTGGTGGGAAGGGCAGGGGTAAAAATAAAACAAAAAGAAGGAAAAAAAATTGTCATTATTCTAGATGACTGCAAAAATCCAAAAAAAATCATGTTTAGAGTTAATGAGATAAGTCTTTTGATATGAGGTCAATATTTTAAAACTATTGTATTTATATATACTAGGAACAAAAAATTAGAAAATGAAATTTAATAACCAGTATCATTGGAGTGACTGGGTGGCTCAGTCAGTTGAACATCTGCCTTCAGCTTAGGTCATGATCCCAAGGTCCTGGGATTGAGCCCCACGTCGGGCTCTCTACTCAGCGGGGAGCCTGCTTCTCCTTCTACCTGCTGCTCCCTATGCCTGTACACATTCTCTCCCTCTCTCTCTCAATCAAATAAATCAATAAAATCTTTAAAAAAAAAAAAAAACCAGTATTATTTACAACAGAATCAAAACACAGAAAAATAAAGGAATAAATCTAACAAAAATGGCTTGAGAACTTTCTTAGAAAATTATTTAGAGAAATGTAAAAAGACCTTAAAAAGTGGAGGAATATATTATGTTAATGAATTGGAAATCTTAATATTATATCAACTTTCCAAAGTTGATCTATAGATTCATTGTAATCCCAATCAAAATTCCAGTAGCCTGCGTGTGTGTGTGTGTGTGTGTGTGTGTGTGTGTGTGAATTGTGTGTGTGAATTGACAGGTCAATTCTAAAATTTATATGGAAATGCAGGTTCAAGAATAGCAAAAACAATCTTGAGTCAAACGAATAAAACTGGAAGATTTACGCCATTAAATGTAGACATTTTGAAAATACAAAAATGAACACAAAATAGTATTTACACAAGAGTAGACAAATAGACTAAGAGTAAAGTTCAGATACTCTTTTTTAAAAAAAGATATATCTATTTATTTGAGAGAGAGAGATTGAGAAGGAGGGGCAGAGGGAGAGGGAAAGAGAATCTGAAGCTGACTCCATATTTATAAAAATGATGGGAGGCTTGGGTGGCTTAGTCGGTTAAGTGTCTGTCTTCGGCTCAGGTCATGATCCCAGGGCCCTTGGATTGAAGCCCGCATGAGGCTACCTGCTCAGCGGAGAGCGTAATAAAGATGCTTCTATATACAACTTTCTTAGACTATGTTCCTAGAAGTGGTTTGCCTAGGGGAAGCATGCATACAATAAAACTTGTGTAAATATCACCTAACGACGTTATTCTCAAAGGACGAGAGGAACTCAGGAATTCACACCTACGTATATGGCTTATATTAGTGTTTTCCAAACACACATCTTGATCCATAGAGGACAGTGAAACCAATCTATGGATTGCTAATCAGTATTAAAAAAAAAAAAAAAAACAGAATAGAATAGAATAGAACAAGGAAATGTGAGCCTGCATTGTTCATAGCTTGGTGAAACTTTGGGTCTGCCATGTGTGTTTCTGTACTGTTTCATGAAGCAATATGAGTATTTTGCCACAAGTTACAGAAAAAATGTTTTTAAAATGTTCCTGTAGATGAGCTCTTCAGGCATGCCTTCTGGTTTCCAGCACTATTTTTTTTTATTTCCTTTTCTTGTTAACTGCCTTGATAAGAAGTTTTATAACCATAATAAATTGCAGCAGTGATGGCAACATTCCCGATTTGCTTCCGACCTAAATGAAAATGCATCCCGTGAAGTTTTGAAAAGGAGATTTTCACTGTAGTTAATATCTAGTGCATCAGTGAAAGTTTCATTTCCTCTTTACATCAAGTTACATAAGGGTTTTCTTTTTCATTTATAAGCAGTTGGATTTATTTTTAGTTAACTGTTATGATTAATTCTTAATTTTATTACCTGAGGTCAGATAATATGCATGGTGGCCTATAAAATTTTTACTTTTTGGAAGTTATTGAGATTTTCTTTGTGGACTGGAATACGATCAGTTTTTCTGTTTGGTTTGATAATATTGAATATTCTATAATAAAATAAAATTTTCAATATCTGTTGAATACAGCTTATTGATACTAACATTCAAATCTTCTATATCTTTAAATAAAACAAGATGAAATAAGAGAGGGAGACACACTGTAAGAAACTCTTAATCATAGGAAACAAACAGGGTTGCTGGAGGGGAAGGGGGGTTGGGTAACTGGGTGATGGACATTGGGGAAGGTATGTGTTGTAGTGAGCACTGGGTATTATATAAGACTGATGAATCACTGACCTCTACCTCTGAAACTAATAATACATTATATGTTAATTAATTGAATTTAAATTTAAAAAATTCAATTCCTCTATATCTTTATGTAGCTATACTTATTCATCATTTATTCTTTATTTATTAAGTTGTCATTAAAATGTTCCACCAAGATTGCAATCCCACTTTATTTTCCCAAGACTACTGTGTATATGTTGTGTATATTAATGATATAAAACAATCATACCCATTCTTTTTTATTTTTATTTTTATTGAGATAAAATTATATTAAAATTGTATTTGTTTCAGGTATACAACAGAATCATTTGACATATATATGGTGAAATAATTATCACAATAAGTCTAGTTAACATCCACCACCACACATAGCTACAAATTATTCTTTCTTATGATGAGAACTTTTAAGATCTCCCCTCTTAACAAGCATACACTTTCTTAACTGTTAATTTGGATTTATAACTATTTCAGGTTTTTGAGACTACCTTTGGGGTATTTTTTTGGTTTAGGGGTGGGTTTCACCCACTCTTTTATATCTAAAATTTCTGTGTCATTTTATATCAAGTGTAAATTTTTAAAGTATTTTATAGTTGGATTTTGTTTGTTTCATCTTCACATTCTTTCAGAATTTAATCCATTCACATTTATTTTGAAACTAATATAGTTGGTTTTCTCTTGTATTGATTTCAGATTGTATTGTTTTTTTTTCTAATGGTTACTCTGACATACCAACATGCACCCTTAACTTATTCATGTTCTACCCTGAATTAATATTATATTACTTCACAATGAAATTAGAGTTTTTAAATTTTATAATGCCATTTGTCCACTTATAAGTTCTTTATATTCTTATTGTCATCTATTTTACTTATACATATATTGTAAATCCCATAATATATTGTTTTTAATTTTGCTTTAAATAGTCAATAATCTCTTAAAGAAATTTCTTTTTTTTTTTTTTTTTTTTAAGAAATTTCTTTTATGTTTACCCGTTCTGGCCAACATTTGTGTCATCTGTGGATCTGGTTCTGTTGAATATTTTTCTCTTAATTGTGAGGCACATTTTATTGCTTCTTAGTACATCTCATGATTTTTTATTATATGTTTAACATTATGTGAAAAAGAACAGTAGAGAAGTGTAGCAGATGATATTTTCCCTGAGAAAAATTCATGCCTCTTCCTATGTCAGGCCTTTAGGGTGGAGGCTAAGTCAATCTAATCTGTAGTTGAGCTGGGTATGGGGGTTTTTGAAGCTTTAGTTAGATTTACTTTGCCACTAGTTTCAAATGTCATGAGGGAAGATAAGGATTATCCCTTTATCAGGCCTTGGAATTTGTTCAGCAAAGAACTCTATTCTTTACATGGAGAGTTTACATTGCCTACTTTTTTAATCACTGAGTTCTTTTTCTCTCCAGCATTGTCCTCAGCTTTCTGCAGCTTGGAAGATCTCTCTCCCCTCTGACGTTCTGTCCCCAGTCTCTGATGAGCCTTGCGCTCAGTGCAGGGTCAGTGTACTTGGGGGAAATTTCTCTCGGTTCTCCTGTCCTACCCTTAGCCTTTAGTAGATGCTGCTATGGTTCTGGAATGAGTTAAAATTCATCGTAATTTTTAAGAATAAAAAATAAAAAATAAATGGATCCACTTTGCCACATATTCTATCTTTACTATAGAATTCTACACGTAACTAATCAACAAAAAGTTATTCTATCCTCCTTTAACTTGAGGAAAGGGTGAATTTCTTAAGTGAACTGTATTATTATGCCAGTGTTAAGTTCAGATTCATTTTAATCCCATAAAAGGATTAAGAGAATATATGATTGACAATATTAACAAACATAATTCTTATCTATTATACAAAAATACTTATTGTTTGATATTAATGTGCAAACATTAAAACGTGTGCAATTTCTTTTATCCGCCAAAACCATGATCAAAATTCCATTACTTGAAAATTCATAATACCCATGTATCAGGTATGCCAGAAGCAGATACCTGACCACATTGTGTAAGGCCGTTAAAGTTTTGAAGGATAGGCGGTGTCTTATTTGCTTCTGAATGCTGACACTGAGACAGAGTAGATACAAAGAATGGCCTTCATACATTGTTGAATAAACAGCTCTGCAAGAACACTAAACATTCACAAATAACCTTCAGCAGAGGAAACACATATCTAAAGTGCTACAACTGATCAAGAGCCCACTGGCACTTCTTACCATAATGAATCGTTTTCAAGAACACATGGGCAGGAATTACTCTTGGGTCATCTAGCCTAACCATCTTACTCAACAAACAAGCCTTAGAAGGGGAGGTGCCTGCCTTCTAGGCCTATCTAAATTGTCCTAGATAGCCTTTGCCCTTCCAAGATACCAGGCAGAGAGAGATGGGCTCCCCCACGGAGCACTCAGAAGTGCCGTGGTGTGCTGGAGTAAGGAATTCTTGGAGGTTGCCCCACCTTCTTATAAATGAGCTGTAACGGACTAGCAGATATACCCAAGAATGAGGTGAATGAATTTCCTGACAGAGTCCTTGTCCCAATTTGTCCCACTTTACCTACCTCTGCCTTGACAAATCATTTTCCCTGGGCTATAAGAATGCTCACCATCTTGTCTCCTGACACTCCTTGTCCAGAACTTTATTTAGTGTATAGTTCCCCACACTGACCTTGTTGTTTCTCAACAAGGTTTTGCTTCTGCTTCTCTCTTTGCTTCTGCTTCTCTCTTGGCTTGGGACGTCCATTCCTCCCCGACCTCTATTCCCCGACATATTGGCCAAATGCAGTCTATAAGACCGAGCCCAATCTAGGGACCCAAGGAAGGCTGCCAGGAAGAAATAATCCCTCAAGTAAATGCCCCTCATCTGAGTTCCCACACCAGTAAGTGTGCACCTCATTTTAGACTTCACATATCATACTTTTTTCCCAAATGTCTACTCCCACATTGACTAGATTCTCAGATGCTCCCGGATAGAGACCCTGACTGACACATTTTTGTTTCCACTATGTCTGGACACAGTGACTGGTTCATAGTAGGTGCCCAATAATAGTCAACTAACTTAAACTGAGACTTGCTCATCCCTCTCCTGCCCTATCCTCAAAAGCAACTACTTCTACTTGTCCAGGAGTCTGGGGCAGTGAAGCTGAGGCCATAGCAGCTCCTAACATCTGAATGCCCTTAATTCTTTTACTTCATTTTGGGGCACCTGGGTGGCTCAGTCATTTGGGCCTCTGATTCTTGATTTCGGCTCAGGTCATGATCTCAGGCTCATGGGATCAAGCCCCGTGCCCAGCTCTGTGCTCAGCATAGAGTCTGCTTCTCCCTCTCCCTCTGCTCTTCCCCACCTCCTCCTTTCCCTGCCCCCCTTCCCCGCCCCCTCCCCCACGCTCGTGTGCTCTCTCTGTCTAAAATAAATAAAATATTTTTAAAAAATTCTTTTGCTTCATTTTGGGAGAGGCAAAGTCATGTCTCAGAATCCTGGCTTTAATTCAGTGATTTTTTTAGGCTTGCTAATTTAGTGTGGTATTTCTAAGTCCAGTTAGACTACTGAAATATTTATTTTATTATTCCAGAACTAACCAGATACTGCATAATACTCCATTTGAGAATACACAAAGACACCCTAGAAGACTTAGCAATTATGAACAATCTATGGGAAAAAATTTTAATTGAGAGCTTTCTGTGTATGAAATAATTTTGTTTCAAGTTGGGAAAGACAAACATTAACCAATTTTTGCTGGTCCCTGTCATGGGATGCCAGTGTCACACAGGAATGACATTTGAGAAACTCTGCTCCAGTTAAACAAAATTGCAGTTAAATATACCACCTATTGGCAGTAAGTTTTTATTTCATGAAAATGAACAAAGATTTTATTTCAACGAATGGTGTTTGCTTCCTGAAATAAGCTCAAAAACCTACCTTAATTATTAAAGAAAGTAACCATTTACCGTCTTTTTCCTTCTTAGGCTGTGAGGTTGAGATTCTTGGAGTCAGACCTACTTACTGCCTAGAATATAAAAACGTCCCAACGGATATCAATTTTGCCAATGCAGTCAGCGATGCTCTTGACTCCCTCAAGTAAGTGTCCCAAAGTTTTAGCCATGTCATTGTTCTTCATTGTTTCCGGGACCAATAATGAATGCTAAAGTGAATTAAGAAGGGTTGGTACAGGTGGAGTAATGTCTCAAAGATGTGGTTAACCCCTTGCATGATGACTGTTAACTGCTACCAGAGAATAATTGTGAGCGAGTCATTTCAGGTAGGGGTACTCTTTGTAAATGTCGAATCGAGAGCAAGAAAGTCCGCAAGGGTTTGGGACTTTCTTCTTTATGTTGATGGACAATAGAGAAGCAATATGAAGGTCAGCATAAGATTAATTAAGATTTAATGAATGCTTGAATTTCAGAAAATGTCATTATTGGGTAAGAAGGGTGGATCTCTGGTGAAGTAAATTTGAAAAAACTGCCTACTCTCCCCTCTTCTTGGTAATGTATGAAACATGTTAGTGTATGAGAAGATAGAACCTTCTATTCCTCCCACGTGGAACAATGACACCGAACTTTAAAAATGCAGAAATCATTAATGGTGTCTTAAATAGCACACAAGAGTCTGTCAGAGAATCTGATCAACAAGAAAGGTCAGGAGAAAGTCTCAAGGCAGTCTCAGAAGGTGCTAGATGTGGAAGTCAAGCCCACCAGGTGGGCTCTACCTGAATAATCATCAACCAAGAGGCCATAATGTTGGGGGCTCTCACATTTCCAGGACTGGATCTGCAGTCACCTTGGCTGCCGAGTGGGTCTCCTGGGTAGCATCAAGGCAGAAGACCCATAGCAATCAGTTTGGACACCTGGCAGGGACCGTTATCCTCCCAGGAGAAAGAATCTGTTTTCAAGGGCCGCCATATTCCTAGGCACTGTGTCCTGACTCCAAGGGCCGCCATATTCCTAGGCACTGTGTCCGACTCACCAGCAGTAACCGCATGAATTGGCCTGTAGCTCAGATTGCCCCAGATACAGAACTGACCAATTATGAATCCCATTCTCGCCATCACCACCCCAGACACTGCAGGGGGCAGCAGTCACCCCCACAGAACTGTACAAGGAGAAAAACAACACCCCTCCCTGCAGTGCTCCTTAGAATAATTCCATTTCCACGAAACCTATCAAGATGGGCCTTTGAGGCACAGGAAGGTTCAAGCTCTGACAGATTGGAGAGAAAATAGGTTTGGAATACTTAAAAACTGAGATGTAACAAATTTTAAAGTTTAGATTTTTTTTTTTTTTCTGGAGGGAAGAGGGAAGGGACAGGGTATGGAATGAATTTTAAATAAATATTATTAACTATTGAATAAATATTCTTCCACATATGGTTTGTGAATCATGTGCGTTATATGATCCTGCCTCCTACCTATTCTGCTTTCTTTCCCTTGCCCGCAAGTACTGGAAAACCACACACACACGATGAACTGGAATATTGTGTTACAAACTAGTTTGTGCAAAGCAGAAGAGCTAGAACTCTGGAATAGCTCGGTGTCTATACAATGCTGTTTCCAACGTATCCCAAATGCGGCTGCCCCTACAGCCTCTTGCCACGCTAAATATGAACATTTAGAACATAGTTGTCATATAGATACCTCCAAATAACCCCACACTCTGTTTGTGAGTGTAATTTCTGTCACATTCATCTTGCCGTGACAGCTGAATGGTCCCTCACTGGATACAGCCCAGTGATTCAACAGGTGGAGAGACACACAGTCCCAAGGGCCTCAGGTTAGCCAGGCCTGCGAGCGGGCCCATCCAAGCAGGCTCCCTCGTCCTGAGGCATGGCGGCATGCTGGAGGAATGAGTGCTGGGGTCTGGCCCCTAGAGAAGTTTCTGTTTCTCTGTTTCTAGAGGAGTTTTTTCTTTTTCCCTTTTCAAGCAACACGATAAAGCTCTGGAACACTGGGGAACAACATCTTTACCCTAGAGCACAGCATTTAGAAAGGGGGAGGGTGGTGGTGGGGATGGGGCCATAGTGTGCATATGTGTGTGTTTAGCAAAGGCATCGGGCTCCCCTGGACAGGAAAGGCTACCAAGAACTGGAGGCTCAGGAAGCTGGCCCCGGGCTAGGCCTCTCTCTGGTGTGACCTGATGCCACCACTTTGTTCAGTTGGCACCATTCACACTGTAGTCTACGTGAATGGCCTTGAACTCCAGGGGATGGCATGCACATAATCTGCCAGTGAATGATGCTTCTGCAGTTGGGCAGTGAAGGCCTAGGCGGGATGGAATCAGGCCAGTGCAGTTGTCTTGTGGGGTCTTCATACTGTCAAAGTTGACGGGGCCAGCAGAAACGGCTCCCTGTGAGTCGTGGCTGGAAAGGTGGAGATCCACCATTTCTAAAACTAGTCAGGGCTTGAAATGAGACAGAAAAAAGAGAAGAAAAACAATAGGCCAGATGATACCTATTGCCTGTGGAAAGCAGTAAGATGAGCTAGGCTCTCTTGCAAAGAAAAAGAAGGCACCTCCTTTAAGCAACCTGTACTGATTGATTGATTGATTGATTTAGAGCAGGGACAGAGAGGGGTAGAGGGAACGGGAGAGAGAGAATCTTAAGCAGGTTCCATGGAGCCCGACGCGGGGCTTGATCACACGACCCTGAGATCATGACCTGAGCCGAAACCAAGAGTCCGACCCTTAGCTGACTGAGCCACCCGAGCGCCCCTAACCTATGTATTTTTAGAATATGTCTCGTTACCTTCTCACAAAGTACAAGAAAGGATTGACGTTTGTGGGCCAACACAGTTAAGACCACTTTACATGTCACAGCTTGTTCATGTAAGAATGCGACTCAAAGGAACTATGAATTCTTTTGCTGTGTGTGTTTAGGCAAAGATGTATTAATTATTTAATCTTTCCATCAGATGGCCCCAAAACAAGGAGCAAGTCTTAGACTCCATAGCTTCCCTCTTGGTTTCTGCTCAGCTCTATCTCAAATTCCTAGCTATCATTTGAAGAGTGCTTAGAGTTCACACGAGTGTGCAAACACGGGCATGCACGTGTGTGTGGGCACACACATGCATTTCTCCTGATCAGTACTGCTTACAGAGTGTCTCTGTCCACTCTGCTCTTAGTCTGAGAGGCGGAGAGAACAGGATACAGGATAGATACGTTTTTACAGGAGGCAGTTGAGATTGACCTACCGACAGCATTTCAGCAAAGGGTCCAGCTCAGCCAAGAAGCTGCACGGTTCTGTAGGAAGGGCTAGTCCCGCTTCCGTGTTCGATCTGGGCATTGCCATCCAGGCCTCATAAAGCTTTATGGACCCAAGTCACATCCACGGTAGACGCTACCTCCGCACTTAGACAACCTCTAGCCTAGAGGAAAGGGGAAGCCGAAGAGAGCTCGTGTCTTCAGCACCCACCTGCTCGCATTGGCCGTCAGGGGCGTATTGCCGTTTACCCGTTCCGCTGTCACCTCTACTGGACCGTGCAGGTGTCGTCCTCCCCCTCTTACAAAGAGCCCGCTGGCTCTCCCAATGTCACGTACGTTGCCTCAGTTCGCACACAGCTGGCAGGCGGTGGAGCCGGAGCCCGGGTCTGCTCAGAGTTCAGCATCGCAGCTCTCCTCCGGTCTGCACCCGTACGTCTGACGTGCCCCGAAACCCGATCAGACGCAGAGGATGGAGGGCGTGGCTCCTTCGCAAGTCTCCCCTGTGGGGCTGTGCCGAGCCCGGGGCTCACGAGGGCCTGGGGTGGACGGGCGGCCCCTGTGGTCTGCCCACTGTTTGACGTGCCCAGCAGCACGCGGCCCCAGTCGCGGGCGTGTTAGGTGCCACGCCCCCGCACGCGGGGACAGCGCGGCGATTGCCCCGCCCACATGGCCACAACAGGAAGCAGTTTGCCATCACATCACTAAGTCCATCCTCCTGCAAGTTCTGTTTGTAGGCTAGTCCTGCTTCGGCGGGCAGGGAAAGGGGCACGAGTAGCTCATCTTGGGGGACAGGGTGCGGGGGCAGCCGTCATGACAGCGGTGACAGCCGCAGGCAGCCCTGACTGCCTGGAGGGGCCAGGAGGCTGCCCTAGCACCCGCCTGGTGCAGCCTCTCGAAAGGACTGGTCGAGTAACAACCGGGCCACGGCAGCAGTGGACACGGCCGCTGTCCATTGTCGAGCTCCAGGCTGTGGAAAACAGCTCCGAAGGAATTCCTTCAGGATCCCAGAACGTCAGTGGCTGCTGGTGCCCATAAAGGAATGGACGGATAACGAGAGGGTTCTTTCCACAGACCACAGGGCCTTTGTCCCTCCTCCTCGTGGACTCTGAGGGAAAGGGCTCAGCACGCAGGCTAAAGCCATTCGGGCGCATCTGGAAGGAAGAGAGAAATGGAACGCATCCCCTTCCCTTTACCTCCCTGTTGCTGTGTGTCAAGCACTTTGCAGACATCAGCTCATTTCATCCCCAGCGTAGCCCTCTGTGGAGGTTTTTCACATGGCACATTGAGGCTTCCACATATTTCTGCTGTTCTTGAGACCACCAGGATAGCGAGGTTCCCATCTTTGAACCCAGATATGTCTAATTCCAATGCCCTATCAAAGTGTAATTTTCAAAATTAAGCTTCTGTCATGTGCTTAATACATATGTTTATGAGAATTATGCCAAAGTTCAAATTACTGTATTGCTGAGGGAATCCGGGGATGACCGGGCTGGTTAAATGGAGAAAATGAGAAACACACACACGAAGGAAAAGAATGGTGGAGGACGATGGCATACGATTATCATGAGAAGCAGAAATGCTTCACAACTTAGAGGACAATCAGACCATGATCTTTGAAACTGCTTTCTCCACCAGGCAAAAATAACCTTAATCTTACTGGTTTCCTACAGATTAATAGCTAAGTTTACACAGTCCGGGCTCGAGCGGGTCATAAAATCTGGTGACCCCTAAGTAAGTTTATTAGATACCACTCTTGCAGGACACGGGCATGACAGGCAGCTGTTTTGGGGGCCTAATTTCTAAGTTTTGGATCACTTTTCTTAACAGTTGATAACTTCAACCATCCCTTTGAATTGCCCCCCCTCCCCCTTTCTCTCTCCCTAAGTCTTCTCTTTTCAACTCACTTCAGTCAGGAAAATGGATGTGAGGTTATGAACTTTTACACTGAAAAGAGATCTGGACAGCATCCTAAGATGATGGGGGACCTGGGTGTCCCTGAAACCCTAGGGCTAGGGGCTCCTTGCAGCTCTCAAGTCCTGGGCTGACAGCCACATGTCCTTTGGCTCAGTGCCTGGACCCCCTAAAGCTGTAAATTATAAATGGCCGACAACAGGTCTGCAGGCATTTCCACCCATCGCTCCTCACCCAACCGCTCCGTTGCAAATGAGCTGACCTGTGATGGAGACCAGATCCATGTGGAAAACAGCTGCCGACCAAGAATCCGTCCACCAAACTCCAAACAGGCAGGAGCTCTCAGCCCTTGAAGACTCAGGTCCCTAATGAATCGACAGAACTCCAACCTAGAAGTCTTTTCCAAAGGAACGCGCATAAATCCCTGAATCACCCGCATCCCAAATCCAGTATTCCTGGCACCTGGGGTCGACAGCTCCTTCAAAGAAAGGCATCAGGTGCATCTGTGATATTGGCTTCTTGATCACACAGAGATTTGTGGGTACGGTGCAGAGCCTGAAAGAGACCAGCCAAGGGGCCGCTGCGTTAAGGGAAAGTGTCTACAATGCAGTGACCTAAAAGCATGTCATCGAACTTGAATGCAACGGTCAGCCTGTTTGTGCAAGTTTCCCCTATGCAAGCCCTACACTTGAACCCGGGATATGCTGCGTCACCCTGCACATCTGGGCAGCTACTGATGCAAGTGCATAAAGCATCTAAAGGCTGAGGCTCATCTGAAGGAAAGATTTTCTGGAAGGTTGCATCGCATGCATTAGTTTATCAGTGTAATGAACACGGGCCTCACAGCAGTTTAGGGATGTGTATGCAAGTGCCATTTCCTAGCGAGACATTTTACCCGCCGCCCACACCCTTGCAGGCCCCTGCAGTGACTTTTTGTTCTCTGCTGTCTGTAGATGGATGAGTCATTCACACGTTAGCGAGTATGAATAATGATAATATCACTTTTGAAAAACACCTAACCCGGTCCCCGTTGTGGAGGAGGGTGATGATGGTATTTGTTAAAGAAGGGCCGGTTTGCTGAGTTCTAAAAAGAGAAAACACTCGACTAGCAATTTCGCTTAACTTGAAACCAGTGTGCCCTCAAAAACATAAATGAAATGCCCCTCAAGGTACGCGTAGAACGTCATGGCATCATTAAAGGGCATGCGCTCTTGGCAAGTATGACCACAATGAAGGAAGATGCTGGGCGCGATATCGCCTGAAAACTGTCCCCAGTGTAGTGAATGGAGTAGACGAGGACTTTCAAAAGCCCGGGTGGGTAGAATGTTCTGGTCTTGGGAGATTCACGTTTCCAGGTCTAGCTCTGTCTCTGTGAGGCCTTGAGAAAGCCCTAGAATCCTTTCTGGCCTATTTCCCCATCTGCCAAATGTACCAATGCTTTTCCGTAGGGACGCCTCACACAGTAGTTCCAGAGATCCGAGACATATCCCACCCACAGACATGGCGCACTATCCATCAAGAAGGGTGAGATTCCTATAAGAGAATAAGGACCATTTCCACAAGAAGGATAAGCCGAATGCTGCCCCATTAGTGTGGGCCGTTGAGTTCTTAGTGGTTGTGGTCTGGGTTTTGTAGTCAGCCCAGCGGGGGTTTGAGTCCTAGTTCCATCTCTCACTGGCTGTGTGATGCAGGCAACTGTATTGAGCTCTCTGTTCAGTGCATTCCTATCCTAAAGGGTTGTTGTGAGGATTAAATAATGAATGAAAAGCCTTCGACATAGTGCCTGACCAAGAGCAACTGTCATTTATTGAGCACTTACTATTAGTATCCTTTCAGCTGTTAAAGAGCACCAACTGTATGCCAAATACAGTAGGCTACAACTGAGCCTCAGTGGAGGAAGAATCGCCATCCCCCAAAGAACTTCACAGCTTGGAGTCATCAAGAGGCAACTACAACCCAGCATGGAAGGGCAGTACCAGGAGATGAGCCCGGAGTGCCCAGGGGCACCCGGAGGGCCGCCCAGCTGAGCCTGGGGCATCAGAGCCAGCTTCCTGGAAGGAGCACCATCTCCCCTGAGACCTGGAGGAGGAGGAGGAGGAGCTGTTTTTAACTCTGGCCATGCAAACCACACTCTCTGAACTACCAGGAGGCAATTTTCCCTCCTCTGCGGATTGCAAGACCCAAGGCATAGCAGGCTCTGAGGACACGCGTTCTTTTACTGCTCGTGTTCCAAGTGTTGAGACAGCCTCATCAGGAGACACCACACCATCTCATTGGTGTGTGCGCCTTTAAAATACAGTTCTTCTAAAGAAATAAGGCAATCCACCAAGAGTATTAATTATTAGCTCTTGTAAAGTCCAAGCAAAGGAATTAGCCTTAATTTCTTTTGCATTGCTTCAACTTTTGTCAGTTACTGTAACTGCTCCCATCATTGGCGTCGTCATCAGCATGATCATTGTTTTGTTTGGGTGCTTTGGGGGGAGTCGTGGGCAAAGCTTGGTGGGGGGACAGCAGAAAGCACCGTGTGAAGGAGGGAAGTACATCACACGGCAATTTTCTCCCCTCCCTGACTCTGCAGGCCTCCTACTCCAACTGAGATCACTAGTTCCTGGTCATTCTTAGCCCAGCATCAAGGGCTTGGATTATTAGTACTCTGCCATTATCAGTATTATCAGCACTCTGGCCGTGACAGGGAGTTTTTCCAGAACCAGGGTCTCCCCGGGACCCACGGAAGTGTGGTCACTGTTAGAATTCACTCTATGTCCACATTGGAGCTGACCCTTCGTTTATTCTATGAAGGGTCAGCGTCATGTCAGTGTCTGCTGACAGCAGGCCCCGGACACTGACCTGTTTGCCTCCCCCAGGTTGCGCTGGAAAAGCTCGTTCTTATTCTTGCCAGTGGGTTGAACACACAGTCTGCTGTTGTATTTAGATTCTTCCCTCAGGTACAGCAATAATCGATCAGTCATGATTTAAATGATTGCGTCTAGTTGTTTGGATCTTACGACAACAGCGGGTGGTAGAGTAGAGCTTCGAGAACCGTCCCTGCCTCTTACCGCCCCTTCCAGCCCTTGGGGCATGAAGAGCGATGCCACATGAGCCCGGAGGACAGATGCCCCCTGACCATGCTCTCGGACTGCTGCGCCGAGGCGTTCAGTATTGGCGTGCCCGGAGGCAGCGGTCAGGTTTCTCCCCTGGCGAGCACCGTGTTCGTTTTAAGGTGTCAGCTCTGGCTGGCCCACAGGCCAGGGATCTGGGGAACCCAGAGTTTTCACAGAGGACTGCTGGGTGGAGGGGGAGAAAGCTGCCGAGGGCCTCCCTCACCCGCGTCCCTCTCCCTCTGCTCCCTCCAGGAGTGGCCGGGCGGACCTGGCAGCCATATACCACGAGCGCATCGATGTGGAAGGCCACCACTACGGCCCCTCGTCGCCTCAGAGGAAAGACGCCCTGAAGGCCGTGGACACTGTCCTCAAGTACATGACCAAGTGGATCCAGGTGACCGAAGACAAGGACCGCGAGGCTGAGCTCCCCTCTTGTCAGTTTCCTCCTGCCTCGTTGGCTGTCATAAGCCCTCAGCGTCCTCCTTCTCGCTGGTGCTGGCGGACGAGGCCAGCGCCAGGCTGGGATGGGGCTCTTTTCTTCACACAACCCCTCCTCAGATGCTAGGAGATCCCTTGTTTTTACAGTCGGCCCAGCAGGACCGAAATGACCAGATTGGCATCTTCTCTGGCTTATCAGCCAGCGAGATGGCCCAGTTCTTTACCAAACCTAGTAAGTCTGTGATCCAGGTCCAAGTGGGCGAGGAGACCAGACCTGGGTTCTGTGCCTGATCCTGCCACCCCCTTGCCAGCTGACCCTCAACAAGGTAAAGCTTTCCTGGGCTTTATTTTCCACGTCTGTGAAATGAGGGAGTGACAGCTCCCATCCTACCACACACATCTGCCGAAAGAGCCGAAGGAGAGAACAGAGAGAGTAGCTTGAAGGGCCCAAGCCCAGGAGGGATGCTTTCTAGCCCTCCTGGAAAGGGGAGTGTGCTTTCACATCGCCCCCTCTGGGTGCTTCTACGGCGATGTCCAGCCGGTCTCATCAGGGCAGAAAAGGAGACGATTCAGTTTCTGAGCGAGGAAGTGTCCTTGCCCCCATACCTTAGAGTTTACAAGACCTTCCAGGGTGAGCGCGTCTCTGCCTGGGCGCTGTCCTGACGGCCTTTGTCCGCCCACAGGAGCGGGAGCTGGGGGAGCAACTCAATGTCATCATCTTCTCAGATCATGGCATGACTGACATTTTCTGGATGGACAAAGTGATCGAGCTGAATAAGTACATCAGCCTGAACGACCTGCAGCAAGTGAAGGACCGAGGGCCCGTCGTGAGCCTCTGGCCAGCCCCTGGGAAACACTCTGAGGCAAGAAGCACCGTGATGGGGGGAGAGGGGGGAGGGGAGAGGAGAACGGGGGGGGGGGTCTGGGGAGGGGAAGGGAAGGGACACGCCCCCGTCCCATCTTGGAGCTGCGCTGGGAGCTGGGCTGCCGAGGCACGTGATGTACTTTGCTGCTCTCTTGACCCCTGCCAAGTTGCTTCTCCTCCTGTGTCTGTCTTCTCTTCTCTGAAATGGGCGTGATGGGCTCTGCTCCACAGATGTTGGTGGAAATTAAATGAGATAAAGGATGTGAGGTGCTTGGCATGTTAAGCTCTTGGCCCTTTAGTAGGGCTGTTTTATTATTGGCCGAAATGCAGCACTTTTCAGGCAAACCCGGGGGAGAGCGGTTGCAAACGGAGAATGCTCTTCGGAACATCCATCTGTTCCGATCTGTTTCCATCAGATCGGATGGTCTGCGCATCCGATCTGTTTCCATCAGGGAGCTGGAGATAAGAAGGTGATGAATGAACAGGGGCTGAGGCCGTGCGTGTCATGGGTCAGCTCCTTATCTAAGGAGGCACGCTGCTTGGGTGCAAATCCCCTCCGGATCACGGACCGGTAACCCACGGCTCCCTGACCCGGCCCCCCCGGTTCTTCTGAGTCCGTGGGGGTGGCGGTGGCATCAGAGCTGCCCTCCTGGGCTGCTGGAAACCCACAGAAGCCTGCCGGGCCCGCCTCAAGGACGATGTATGTGCCCCTTATTACAGTGATCACCATTGCAGGGGGGCATTCCCAACGGGGTGCTCCCCACACTCACTGCCATACTCAGCACTCTGAGATGGCAAGACGGTTCTTACCCTTCTCTCCAAACCATAATTATCTGCAGTGCTTGGTAAATCGTGATGAGAAAATGAGGCACAAGCAGCCTCTTGCCCCCTGCTTCACCCCACGTTGCCTTGTCACGTTCTAGGGCGAGCTCTGGGACTTCTGGCCGCTCCCAGAGGAAACTTCGTGCTCTGGACCAGGAGGCGGGTCTCTTCCGTGGGGGAGGCTCAGACTGCTGCCCGCGGCGGTGCCAACCCCAGGGTGCCAGGAGCCCGACGCCTCCACCCATCCTCATGGCAGGGCTGTTGGCAGCGGAAGCTCACTGGTAGGGATGGACACGGCCAGCCGGAGGCCGGGTCTCTCCGCTGGTCCTTTCGGCCTCCTCCGGCCCACCCCCATATCAAAGTCTGAGCTCTGTCCATTTGGGGGCGGAGCAACACAGTGGCCGACAATGCCGCTCCTCCCCAGCCTTGTCCCATTTCCTAGGTGGTCGCCCCTTTTTCTCCAGTTCCGGTCAGGAAGCGGAGGTGCTGAGCATTTGTACAGCAGCTCCATGAAATCCCTCAATAGGAAGCCGCGAGGAATGCTCTACACATTGGCAGGTCCCATGGAAAATGGCTTCTTGCAAAGAAGTTCTGTCTCCTTGGCGAGGAAGATGATCTGCGTCTCCAGCTTGGCGCCCGGGGCCGAGCTGCCTCCAGAATGCCTGAGCGTTGGCAGCTCACGAGCTGGGAAGAGCGTCTTCCAGAGCGAGGTTCTAGCCAGGCGGCTGCGAGCCGCCCGAAGCAGTTGGTGGATTATTCAAGAGTGGGGGCTGTGTTTGGGTGACAGTTCGTCACGTGACGGACACAACAGTTTGTGAGACCCGGTGTGTGCCATCAGATTTTTCACGTATCCAAAATCTTGCTGCAGATGAGTCCCACTTCTCTTAAGAACTATGGATTGTCTCGAGTAGGAAATCATCACTCATGGGGTCATCAGAAACGCTCTGCTAAAAAGCGTCAAGGCTAATTATTCTCCAGATGTGAGCTGAAAAACTCAATTTTATATTCGGCTCCACCCAGGAAGATGGGCCTCATTTGGCTAAGGGCCAACAAGTCAACATCAGTCAGTTGATTTCGATGCCAACCATAAATATTTAAGCGGCTGCTAAATATTGGAAATATGTACAGAGTTTACACCCTCATCATGAAATTAGCAGTGTAATGAACGGCAGACAGATTACTAATACTTTTAAGATTCAAGTATAGCTAAGACGTGCTCTAGGTCAAGGCAAAGGACAAATCCTCTTTCTCTGATCTTAGTGGCATTTAACATCAGGCAGACCAATTCCTCGTTTGCCTTTTAATTTTATTAGAGAGTTTTTGACATAGGTAAGCTTTTGTGATTTATTAACTATTGAGTAGACAAACTATCATAAAATATTGAAAAGTATAAAATTATCGTTTCCATAATTCTCTTTATAGTTTTACCGCATATGTTCTTTACTTTTATAGTTATTCAAACTTCACATAATAAAAATCCTGTCTGTATTCTTCTGCAACTTGCTTCATTCTGTCTTCTCAGTCTGAGATCCCTGAGATCTCAGATCTCGGGATGTTCTGTGTAGCTGTAATTCGTCCCTCTTCGTTGCCGTATAGTATTCCCCCAGGGAACCTCACGAGTCATTTCTCCCTTCTACTGTTGCTGGGCGTTTGGGCTGTTCCCGTCTGCGGTCTATGTCCCTGTCTGTGTCTCCCGGCGCACAAGTGTGAAGGATTCTCACCAGGTCCTTAGCAGTCCACTCGTTAGCTCAGGGGGCGTGTGGATCTTTAGCCTGACGAGATGAAGACACCTTGTTTTCTGAGATACACAACCTCGTTCTTATGCAGTCAAACCTATCAGGTGTTTTGGTCATTTCTTTGGTCTGTAAAGTTCTCCCTCTCCTCCACATGCAATAAATACTCACATATGGCTAAGAAAGAGAATGCCAAACCAGTGATTCTTGTTCTCTCGGCAGATCTATAACAAACTGCGAACCGTGGAGCACATGGCTGTCTACGAGAAGGAAGCCATCCCGAGCAGGTTCTACTACAAGAAAGGGAAATTTGTCTCTCCTTTGACCTTAGTGGCTGACGAGGGATGGTTCATAACTGAGGTAATTATAAAATCATGACAATATGTTCATTATACAAATTCTGTCAAACACCCAGAGGTAAATAATTACTCGGCTTTTGCACTTAAAAGATTTTGTTTCCACTTGAGTGTCCTTCGTGGCCTTCCTCCCACCTTTAGAGGCCCACAAGCCTTGGTCCGGTGACTTTGTAGACACACCGTAGACGTGGACCCAGAGTCACTGTTTAGACTTCGTGGCTCCAGACTCACTATATTTTAACGAACTGCCCTTAACTCAATTACCCAGGCTTACAATGTAACCTATTCAGTTTAAAGCACGACAATTACTGTGAACCAAAGCAATCGCTTCAGGGCAGTGGAAATCCAGGAGAGGCTCAGCTGTGCTTTCACCTTTAAGAGAAATGTTTGGCAAACATAACCGCAGAGATCCAGGTTCCCCAGTTAGCCCACCGACCGGATTTCGTAGAGATTATCTTGAGTTTGGGGTCCAAACCCTCATTGCCTCGCACACGAGTGATTTCAGCAGCTCCATCCTGCCTGCCTTGACTGCAAGCTCACCAGGCTCTTGGATCAACTTCTGATTGCGGGCTGGTGGTGTCGGCAGCCCCCCGGCCCCCACCGCCTTCAGGGGAACCACGGTCAAGGCCGTTCTAGAATCAGTTCATGGAGAAGGTGTGGCGTATCACAGACATGAGTTTGGAGATGGCTTGCAAACAGACCAGCCTGCAGGGTGAAGGAGAAAGGCAGGTGTTGGCACCTGGGGGTCGTTGGTCGACACCAGTGAGGCCTAGGACTAGCATTTATCTGCCAGAGAGAGGGCCGATGGTGATCAGCAGAAACACGGATCAGGCAAATGGGTGGAAGGAAGTCTAGGGACCTAGGTGGGAAAAATGAGTGTTCCTTGACATGAAATCCGGTTACTGAGGAGGACTGAGTCATCCCCGCGTGCTCTCAAAGAGGAGCATCTGGTCACCGAGGAAACAGAACAGACCCGGTCGGAGCTGTCAGTCCGCACAGTCCCGAGGCCCCGCGGGGCCGCTCGAATCAGTGGGCTTGGCTTCCACACCATGTGAGCGTAATTTTCCAAGAAGGTTCCTGTGCCTCCTTATGCTTCTTTCTTCATTCTAGCACGCTGCTGGATGCTTTCCTGGAGTGAGATTATTCTAGGCTCCCAGGATCTTCAGGCACAGTGGTTTGCGCACAGCTTTGCACGCACGCGCGAGCAGTGGGTCGCGTCACCTGGCTAGGTGCGTACCCGGCTGGGGTACCCAGCTTTCCCAGGTCACCCGACAGGGCTTGCTTTTTGAAAGTTTCTCAGTTGAGAAATGCTGGTGGAATGGCTTTGACTTTCTCAGTGCAAAGAGATGATGAGGGTCAGTCTGGTTACCTGTCACCGACATGAAAAAATAAGATTCTGAAAAGTTTCGTGTTGGCCCATTAAATATCGGGACTCTCAGTGTCATCTCTTCCCCCTTTAATTACTAACGACAGGTGTTACAGAACAAATCTTCATTGATCATGCCTGGTTCATTAGAAACTTTACAGTGACTCCTCCCCCACAGTTTCAGTGACATGAACATGAAGTCATTTTCCCTTCTGCAGGTAATAAATCCACGAGGAAAAGTTTCTTCTTAAAATTTTGGTCAATGACAACAATAACAGCTATCTTGAATGAAGTCCCCCCCCCCCCGTTACTATTTCTGTTCTTCTCAGTGACTCTGCCTCGAGGATATTGTTAGTCCTGAGAGTAACACACCACAGCGTAGCATGGAACACAAATATGGTTCTGAGCTTCCCAGCAGCCAATTCAAAGAGGGAAGCACAATCAATTGCATTAACGTAACTTAGAGTGTGTGGCACATAAAAACGCAAATGTTTCTCTGAAAAATCCTCATTGTCCCTGAGTCCCGAGAGAGATTAGCTGTCTTTCAGTCACTCCTTTTTGTACCTTAGTTTCCTAGACTGAATGAATACCTTTATCCTTTGACTCCTATCCTTGAATTCATGGACTTTTTTTCCAATACTCACAGGTAAAAATTATAATTTCGGATTCCACCTTGACAGAACATGGGGTTTTATCTCTTTGTCTTCTGAAAAATCCTAGAGACGACTGTCCATTTCTTTCCTGTTGCCTCGGTCTTTTTTCTTTTACATCTTTCTGTTGGTCATCATACTTACTTGACGCAGAGAATCAGGAACCCCGTTCGCCATCTTTACTCCCGCTCGGTGCTGGGCCGTCCGTCCCCCCCATGGCTGTTTGCAGAGCCTCTCCCCAGCGGTAGAAGAACGCCGTGTTTTGCTCTGCGACCTGCCCGGCAGCGCACAGCGCGGGGGAGGTTGAGTCTGTGCTGGAGTGCCCTTGGCGGCTGCCCCAGGGGCCAACTTCTCAGGCCTGAAGGCAATCTCTGCGGGTCTGGGTTTGGACAGCCGAGGAGGCTTCTTTCTGAGTTAGACGGGATTAGAAAAACAGCCGAGTCAGGATAAATTGGTGCTGGTTGGGGCCAACAAAACAGAATCCCATCTCCGCTTCCTTTCCCCCTACGGCCATCATTCCGCAAAAGGCAAGATGCGGCTTCCTTGGCAACGATGCCATTCCCATCTAAACACCAACTTTTTGCTCCCCCCTTACGTTTTGCAGACTCTAAGGCTGCTGCTCTACCGGGAAGACTTAATTGAGTTCATTTTTTTTTTTAACGGTCCCTTAGAGAGCTGTCCCCGAAAAAGATAAAGACAAGGAAGCAGATTGATCCCATCACCTGGAGGCGCACAGTTCCTCCGTGTGGCTGCTGTTGCTGCCGCAGAAAAGCCTGCTCCCCGCAGCCGGCTTCTGCTCCCGCACTCTTTAGTGCATGGACTGGCTCGCCACCCACGGCCAGTCCGGCCCTGGTGCTCCGCCTGCAAAGGCGGCGATCTGAGGTGTCCATGTTCCCAAAGGACGGACCAAACACGAAGGGTGGGAAAACCCAGGCCCCCCACCTAGGTCCAGCCCCGGCCTGGCACACCCACCAGGGTCCTTTCTTCAAAACGGCTGTCCCCATCTCCTGTCTCCCTGAGACCTGATCACTATCCCGTGGGAACCTCTTTGCTTGTGCTTGCCGGGGGTCAAAGGCCACACCCTTGACCAGCCACCCCACTCCCCTGTCCTGTCCCGAGGTTTCAGTCACCCATGCTCTACCCCCTCCCTCCTCCAGGGGGCGTCTGCAGGGGGGCTGGGCATGGGCTCATCCCCATGTGATGGTCCAAGGGCCCTCGGGAGGCAGGCCCAGTGATGTCCTCGGCATGCGGGGTAGTCAGGAACAACGCAGGAAAATGCAAAGGGGCCAAATGCTGAGGGTAGTTTCCGCCAAAGTCAAGTGCATTCTTCCATCCCCCACCTCCATTCCTCCGTCCATATGCAGCTTCACCCGCCCGCACGCACCCCCTGCTATCCAGAAGCAGAATGTCCCTCTGAAACCCTTCACAGGCAGACACGGTGCAAAGCAAAGAAGCAGTTACCATTACTTCATATGGAAGAATTTTTTGAGCATTCCCAGACCCAGAAAATCACCGCTTAGGCTTTTCCGATACCTTAGGTCCCTATCTTGCTACGGACGCACAAAATAAGTTGCGATAAAGCACAGATGCTCACGGACACAGTTCGAGGCTCTGGTGGCTTCCTGCTGAAAGTGGTTTCCGGGGAAGGAGCTGGAGGTCAGTGCCCCGCGCAGCTCGGCTGTGTGCCGTCTCTATAAAAACCCAAGGCCAAACACCATTTTCACTTTTCACCTTTTTTCATAGGAGCAAAAACCCTCCTCGGATTTTTTTCAGTTAGCTACTGATATAGTAGCTCTTTTGTAAAAGCAAGTGGCGTCACTCGAATTTTCTAGAAGCGGGGGATACGTGTACCTAAAAAATATCAGCCTGCACTCAGAGGGCTCTGGTAACATCAGTCAGAGCCCCTGGGGTGCCCTCTCCTCCTCGACTCCCACCTGTCCTTTAGCCCAGCTCGAACATCTTCTCCCCCAGGAAACACCCAGCTCGCCCCCAATTCCCGCCATCCTGGAATTCCCACAAAAGCCGGAATCACCCCCCTGCGGGCTGCATTTGTCCATCGGCCCTTGAACCCCTCCTTCCTGGGCTGGAGACTCCTTGCAGGCAGCCCCGTGCCGTCCCCGCCCTCGTTTTTCTCCGCGGAACCTGGCCCGTGGCAGAGGCTCAGTGCATGTTTGTGGGATGTGCGTTACTAAATGAATTAATACATATTAAGGTGGTTGATTCTGGGTTACTCTTCACAGGCTGTTCGCTTTGTCGGTCTGTAAATCAGTAACAGAGAGGTCCGCTGAGTCAGGAAAGCCTGGCCTTTGGGCTCCTTATTAGTAGCCCGAGAAGAGATTTCAACAGGGAGAAGGTGTCCGAACCAGTGATGGCAAGTCTCCTGGCTTCAGCGAGCCTACTGGAGCCCAGGTGTGGGACACACCAGCTCTCGCCAGTACCCCCTCCCCCCCACCCCCCGGTTCAGGGGCTGAGTCCTGTAGCCTCCCCTCAACGGTGTCCCCCTCATGCCACAGTGCTCAGAAAGCCCGGAGGGGGCCCCTGCCTGGTGCAGGATTGTGAAACACGGTGTTCGCTCTCGATCTCCCGGACTCCTGTCCGAGGGGAGAGAAAGGCCGCGAAGCCAGGCCCGAGCTTCTCAGGGAGGCCAATATTTTGTCTCCAGAGGCAAGATTTATTTTGAAAACTGGCAAAGGATAGGAAATGCCAGGCTCAATTCTAAGGCCTGGGGTTGAATGGCAGTTAGGCGTGGACCCCAAATAGTTGGGGAAATCAAGACAATCTGGAAAACGTGGCTTCTTGCGTTTTAATGGCAGCTGGAGTGGTGTTGTCCAGGCCCAACTAATTGAGCTTCAGGAAGTCGGATGTCGAGTGCTGGGAGCTGCCGACTTTCTGGGGCTGATTAGGGTCGTCTGGGAGCACAGCGCACCCTCCCTCCTCATCCCCGGCACACATCAGTAAACACGATCCCGGGGAAAAACGGGAGAAGAAGGAGCCCAATCCACGCAGTGCTCCCCAGCCCTTCACTGAGGCTGCTTTTGCTCTGCGGCATTTTCTGTTCAGAGGGTTAGGCCGCGCGTGGCCACAGGGCTTTCCAGGGTCAGACCAGGGCCGAGGCCCGAGCCGTTAGGTGCTGTGTCAGAAAGGCAGGCTCCTACGCCACAGAGACGCTGTCAGAGAGACATCTCTTAGCGCGGGAATGTTCTCCACCACCGTTCCCACGGGGATCCAAGGACTCACGCCAGCAGGAAACGTCTCAGGGGAGCAACGGGGGAAAGCTAAGAAACGGGGGGCTATAATCGAAACTGTCGCTCAAACTTAACCCTCCCAGCGAAACCACCGGAGCCAGCCCAACTGTCGTCACTGCCGCCCAAGTTTGAACTGAAGCCACCGCTCACTTGGATGGTATTGGGCCCCCCTTTCAGCCTGAGATGATGTCGGAAGCTTATATCGTATTTTCCAGGACGTGGGAGGTTTCTCTTATAACCGTGTCCTAGGAGGATAAAGTAGATTTCATTTTAGATAGGTGTTCCCGTTTTATTTATTTTAATCTGACCAGATTTCCCCTGAGTTCCCCGGAGCCCTGGAGATTCGGGGAGAGGCCTCATCGAGAGAGGGAGGGGACAAACTTGGGTGCCCGACCCCACTTCCCGGGAAGAATTATACGTTTAGTGGTTGCCAAGAGGGGTGAGTGTCCATCCAGTATAAATAAGAAGTGTCCTTAGGAAAGGACAGATAATTTGACGTAGCACAGGACGGGTGAGAGGTGAATGGTTTCCAGGGGTTTCCAGGCCCAACTCTGCATCAGCTGGGGAGGGACGATTAAACAGAGAGATTCCCTGTCTCCTCCTGACCTACTGAATGCAAATCACCAAAAGTCGGGCCCAGGCTAAGCTCAGGGCAGTCTCCGCACGGCCAGGCTCGGGATCCAGCGGTGTAGACAGTGAGCGCTCCAAGTTTCAAGGTAGGCGCGCTCCCAGTGGGGGAAGACTGGAGCGGAAGTCAGACCGAGCAGGAGGCACCGGACAAGGCCCTCCACAGCTCCGCTGGCCAGGGATAATGTCCACGCGGGATGGATTTCTGCATCCTCAGCCTCCCCACACAGTCACTTTGGGGGGCACAGCTAGAGCTGGAGCCCAGATGTTGTCCTGGCAGCCAGCAGCCCTCCCGTCTCCTCAGGAGTATTTTTGTCTGCAGCTTAGCAACCATTTTCGGATCTACACCGAGGAGAAATCAGAAGGAAGAGGCAAGAGCTATACATGCTAATGTATTCCCAAAATGCAATAATGGAAAAAAAGAGATTTTGCTAAAGCAAGTACCTTGGCCATGTGCAAACAGGAACCGCTGACACTGATTGTTCAAGCTGCTCTTGCTTCTTCTTGTCCTTCTATCCCTCCTTCTGCGTTTACCCTCACTCCAACCCTACCCCCATACCTGACCGTGCTCCCTATACATCTCAGCTCAGGACCGTAAAGGACTGAATCCACCATAAAATGGCGAATTCAGAGATTCCTCCAGGCGTGTGTTGAACAAACTTCCTTAACTGGTTTGCTGATTTGGGTGTAAACAGTGAACATGACTTTTTTTTTTTTAATTCTAAGGATGATTGAGACAAAGATCTAGTCTGGAAACTGTAACTCATATCTCATAAAGACGCCCCGGGCTTACGTGGACATGCCTACCATCAGCTTGCTTAAATTTGGGAAGCAGGCACCAAAATCGAAGAACACAAGTGGATCAACAGAGTAAACTTTTCTCACAGTGTTTCCTCTCGTGGCGCTCTTTCTGGTTCCTTCCTGCTAGAAACGATTAATTAGTTCAGTGGCTCATCAAAGGAAGGTCCCAGCACGGCTACCTACCCTTGTGTAGAGGGAGGGTCCCAAAAAGCTCTGGAACGTGCTGGACAAATTACACTTGGTGAAGATTTTATTTAATTTTCCAAGATAGCGTTCACTGGAGAATGGCCCGCATGGCCTGATTTCCCTGGGACTGTCCTGAAGTCTTGCGGCCCTGGCGGCCCCTCAGGCCTGGGCAGAGCGCGACGATTGGTTGCCCTGTGGACTGGCAGGACCGCAGGCAGCCACCGAGAGCCGAGAACCCCAGGGCCTCTCTCCTCCTCACGCCTGCCAAAGTTTCCCTGCCGCGGCTGCTTCCTTCTCACGCGTCTCCCGTACGAGGTGGTACAAATCTCCCTGCCCGGCCCCGCCTTCCCCACAACCCGAGCTCCCAGGGACGATAAGGACATCTCCCACCCTTGCCGGGGCTCCCCTCCCCAACAAGACCCTGTTCCTTCTAGATTCCCTGCCCCACCTGTTCATGAGGGGGAACTACCCCTTCCAGGTGGGGCCCTTACTTGGGCTTTCTAGGACAGGCTGCAGGAGGACCCGGTGTTTCCTGGAACGGGCTGCCAACCCCACCAGGAGCCCAGTTTTCTTAGTGACCCCAGCTTAGGAGCACTGTCCTCGCCCTTCCCCATGGACACACACACACACACACACACACACACACACACACACACACACCGCTCCTCTACCCCTGTCTTAGCTTTGACCAAATCTGGAGGGTCTGGGCTCCTCCCCGGACATCACTCGGTGGTTCTACGTGGCCGTCCCTGGGCCTGCGAGAGTCGAGGTGGGGTTAGGCCTCCTCACCCAGCAGCTGGAGGATCCGCAGCCTGGGGATTTCCACTCTGGAGGCTGAGCGATCTGGGACACACGTTCATCAGTAGGACCTCATCTGTAGGCATCTAGGGTGACAGCGTGGGGTACACAACAAGCACAGGGGAAGCCACCAGGAAAGGAAAGGGAGAAAATCATCCGCGCGCCATTTTGAAGTTCAGGCTGTGCACGTGATGTCACACATTCAGTCCCTTCCCGGAGAGGCTTAGCTTCTCCCATAAGCCGCCAGTTCCTTATTCCTTTTTAAAATCAGTAAGAACAGTTGTTTGACTGGAGCAACTTGTCACTTTGATAAAAATGAACGCATTCACCTACAACCAGACAAAGCCCCAGTTACCTTCAGGCTGAGGTTTTCATGGCTGTATGTTTGTATTCATGGAATTCGGACTGGAATTCATAAATCAGGTATAATCTGTCTTCATCTCCCTTTCATCTGTCCCTTTGTCATGGGGCACATATGTCCTGTGGGGGTCACAGTTGGTGAGGTCGTTAGTAAGAGAATGTTCTGTCTGGTGCTGCAGGAATCACTGCCCGGGAGCCCGACGGGGGAAACAACACCTCCAATTAGCTGACAAAGCTAAATTGGGATGTGTTGTGATCATCACCATAGACAAAGAACAAAAATGGTATAATAGGCTAGAAATGCAGTGAGTTAATAAAAACGTTCCCATGGAAAAATACAAGCTACAGCTGGAGAAGGAGGGACAGGGATGATGGAAATTCAGGAAATGGAGAGTCAGTGAAATAGTGTGATTTGGAAAGCAAGGGAGCGATTTATGGGGTGAGATGGGATGGGTGTGCAATGCGGTATGACAGCCTACATAAGCAAAGCGGACTTGAGGCCCCACAACCATCACTGCCCCCCTGTGTGGGACCAGCGCACCTCGCCCCACAGCCCCCGGCATCTGGTGACCATCCCAGAGCCATTTACTGAGCATCTATTCTGTGCTGGGCACATGGCGCACAGTCCTGTCCTCCAGAAACTCTGGGAGGCAGGTATGATCACACCCGGCAGGGAAACTGAGGCTCCGAGAAGTGGCTTGCCCAGAATCTGAACCAGCTTGCGGAACCAGAAAGCGACAAAGTGGAATCCAATTTTAAAACCTTTTATCTATACACTTGAGAACTGGCCACACTCCTTGGTGAGTAGAGAGGCAAGGTCATAGGCAGTGACCTCCGGCCGTGGGGCCGTGGAAGGTGCACGAGGACCAGGAGACAGCCCACCTGGGTTCCCATCCCAGCCCTGCCTCTCAACCACTGTGCGCTTTAAGAGGGTCCCTTAACCTCTCTGGGCCTTAGTTCCTTCAACTGTGCAGTGGGAAGGCCATCATCCAGATCAGCACAGGCTCTCGGCAGGCTAAATCGATGAGACCATTACGCGTCTCATGAGCCCACCTGTAAATTGCCGGGACTGGTGCTTCCCTGCCTTGGTCACGAGCAGTCAGTTCTACCTCTTGCATCTGAAGTGTTTGTGATCTCAGACCCCGCTCAGCACAGGGGCCTGGAACGTCAGGCACGGATGGTCAGTCCGCGGGGAAGGGCTAGGGTTGTGTCCAGCTGGCTGCGGCCCCCTCAGGACCCACGGCCGTCGCACAAGCCAGCATCTGCCATCTAAGGAAATCGAGTTCTGAAGGAAAGAGGGTGACAGGGAAGTGACGGTTCGGGACCCCATCCTGAAGGGAGACCGCTGGAGGAAACGAAGATGTAAACAGCCTGGATGAGAGCAACGGCCATGTCGTCTTCGCACAGTTGACCGGAGAGGAGGGGACTGACTGTCCCACGTGGCTCCTGAGGGCGGAGCCCGAGAAGAGGGAAGATGGGGGCGGGAGGCGGCGGCGGAAAGGGCTCTGGGCTTTGATGGCTTTGCTAGAAAAACAAGGCGATTCAATTCGACACCGTGTTTTCCAGCAACTCTCCGACAGCAGTCGGGTGTCCTGCTTGGCTACAGATGGGAGGATTCTCACAACCGTTTTCAGGTTCCATAAATGACCAGAATGGATCACAGAGCTCAGAAACGTGCTCTATTTATGACTAGTTTTCTTACAGAGGCTACGGCTCAGGAAGAGTCAAATGGAAGAGAGGCGTAGAGCAAAGGACGGAGGGCGAGGGGCACAGAGCCCGCAGGCTGTCTTTGGGGTCGCCGCCCTCTGAGCACATCGGTTTGTTCGTCCATCCAGAAGGTCCCTGAACCACATTGCTCCGGGGTTTTTACACGGGTTCCACTGCATAGGCACATCCTCAGCCACAAGACCGAGCGCGGTCTCAGAGGTCAGCCTTAGAGGTCAGAGGATGTCCCCATCTCCCGGTTGGTCCCTCCAGTGACCTCCTGAAGCTCCACAGCCCCTGAGCTGGCAGCGATCTCATTAGCAGACACTAGGTATGGGAGAAAGGGGCTCATTAT
The DNA here is from genome assembly GCA_028534135.1 of Potos flavus. NCBI lineage: Eukaryota > Metazoa > Chordata > Mammalia > Carnivora > Procyonidae > Potos > Potos flavus. The sequence goes on along the minus strand of CM052899.1, from coordinate 11,868,217 downwards.
GGATAACAAAAACCACCCCATCACTCCGGAAATTCCAAGGGTTTTAGGAGCTCCGGGCCAGGAACCCGGGACAAAGGCCAAATATACTTTTCCCTATACCATAGATACACTTTAACATCCCTTCTGTCTCTAACGTGATATATTTAGTGGCTTTCAAACTGATTACGAGGTACAGTTCTGCTCAATGTAAGAAAATACCTTTATAGCTAGAGCTCTCTGGCAATTTCGCGGGCTGCCTCCAAAGGTCCGTGCTACCTGGAGTAGGACGTGATCCAGCCGAGGTTGGAGGACCCAGTGGGGAATGCGGAGAAGGAAATCCCCACGTTGGGTGGTAGTTTGGGCCAGATGCCCACTCATCACCATGGTTGGGACACGGTGTAATGTGACTGCCTCACTTGGTTTCAGAATCGAGAGACACTTCCTTTTTGGATGAACAGCACCGGCAAGAGGGAAGGCTGGCAGCACGGTTGGCACGGCTACGACAACGAGCTCATGGACATGAGGGGCATCTTCCTGGCCTTTGGCCCCGGTAGGCAAGACTTGACCACATGCTTTGTCCTCTATTCCCAAGGAAGCGGTCTCCAGGAGGGGCTGACAGCACTGGTAAAGGCTGAAGTGATTTCTTTACGGACCCTCTTTATGAGCAGAGCTGAGTAAATCCAGCTGGTCTCGTGGAACATCTTTGGCTGGCTGGCTTTCAAATGCTTCTTAGGTTTGGCAAATGTGGCCAAATACTTTTCCTTGTAAATTTTAAATCTTGAGTGCGGTGAGGAAAATGTATTCCACATGTTTGTGATTCATTTTTTACTTAATTCATCAAAATGTTATTTCACAGCTAGCCGATGTCCAGGAAAGCTTATCAGACACCAGGTTGCTGACAGCTGTGTGTCTCAGAGTTGACGTGATCACTTGACAGGGTCCGACTTCCGTGGGTCCTCTCTGTCTAGAGCACCCAGCCTTGGTGGGGGGGGGGGGAGGGAGGCGGGGTTGGGGTCATTCGGTTTAGGGCCCAACTAGAAGCTGGGATGTGCTCAAGGCCAGGCTAGGAAATGACCTTGAGACTGACTTTGAGAATGAGCCAGAAGGCCTAGGGACATCTTGGATGAAAGCAGATGTACTCTGCCTTCCTTGACCAGATAAATTTCTAAGGCTAGAACAGAGGGGGCATGGAGAGGGTCTATTTAGTCATTTGCTTTGACTGACCGAGGACTGTAAATTCACCTTGTGGAAAAGTTTATCAAATACTCTGGAGGCCATACTATGACCCAAACACCCCTTTCTTTAAAAAAAAAAAAAAAAGCAAAGGTGAGAGAGGCATTCAACAGCCTTCAACCGCCAGTTGACTGGCTCATAAGCTCATCCCCTCTCTCACTACTGTCCACTGTCCTTATTAGATGTAATCACCTTACCCTGACGTCCATATTCCAAATGCCATTTTCTGGACATAGATCTAGACAATGTTTCAGCCCATTGTCCGTGCTCGCCTTTCCAAGTATAGGTTAGAAGTCACGCCTAGAAGGTCTGCTCTTCTTCTCGATGTAGCAAGACAAAGATCCATGCCGATCCCTCTCATTCCATCTGCCTTGGGTCACTCTACTTACCACAAAATAGCTGCTGAGAACAATTGGGTGTCCATCTCTGCGTGCTCCTTGGGAGCCCTTGGCGTCCTGAGTTCAGGGAACACATTAGTCCAGAGCCTTTTCCCATATGTGATCCGAGTTCCCAAGTCCTGAAGTAAGCATCGGCACCAGTAGCAGCAAACATTTATAGAGTGCTAACTGGGATCACAACACTGGCCCGAGAGAGTTCAGAGGATATTCAGGCACAGGGCCATCAACCAGCGACAGCTGTCGGGAGCTCCCCGTCAACCACGCCTCAGGTCGGATTAACCTCTTATACTATATTCAACACGAATTCACCAAAGAGCTCAAAAACGTAATGAATGAGGGAGGGAGCCTCAAGGACTTTGTTGAGGTCAGCCGTTCAATAGATGGGGTTGGAGACATTCCAGGGCCTCGGCCTTTAAATGGGAGACCATTAAACATCAGGGCTTCCATTCAAAAGCATTACCCTCTCCTTCCTTAGAGGACAGAAATCAGATCGTGAATACAAACCAGTTGTCAGCGGGAGGAGTGTTTGTGAACAAGAGTCTCAGGCGTATTTTAAAGCGGAAGCAAATCTAGCCTCAAACCGAAATTTTAAAACAAAGTACCCAAAGCTACATTAGCTTAAAGTTAAATTCAGAGGGGAGAGTTCGTCCATCCACAAAAGCCTCCATCATACGCTCCTATAAAACGCAAAGCCGAAGCCTTTTATAGACCCAGCGATGACCCCTGATGGAAATGGACTGGGCCAATTGCAAAAATGTTTCCAGGCAGATACTGCCTTGAGAGCCTTCCTCAAACCATCACGTTTCTGGCTCCAATTCTCATGAAAGATTGAACAGCTTTACATACTGACTGTTTAGAAGAAAATTTAAGAGTGAGGCCTTTAATAGCTATCTAGCTGCACTTCGAGACAAAGGTACATCCTTCCTGACTAATTATATGCGCTTCTCGCTCAGGGAGGAAGCTGGGCATCGTTACAGCTGCTCAGACACAGCTTTAGAAGTCAGTAAGTCTGGTCCGGCAGAAAGAAAAGGAAATAATTCTGGAAGATAGCTTCTCTCTGGTTAATCCCGGTTTCTAATTTGAACACCCTAATCTTGCCCCGGAGAACTCCACATTTCAAGATAAGACAGCAGGAGTGGGAATCAGTGAGCTGCCCGTGAGCTCGCAAGCCTCCCCCGGAAAGCAGCCCAAGGTGGCCAGGCCTGGCGTGGGGCTGCAGAACCTTCTCTCTTTAGGAGCAACAGTTTCAATATCCACAAAATTTAAATTCATGGAGATGACCTGGATTGCCAGTCCAGGTTCAACATGCCACCTTGAGTTAGTAGAGCCGGGCCAGGTCCCCCCAGCTGGATCTGGTATTGTTCTGCTGTTAAGGAATTTTCTAGAAGCTCTCATTCTAGCCCGGATCCTCTATTCATTGGGCCCGAAGTCCCAGCACTGCAGCATAGGAAGTCATGAACCAGATGGAGTGGGAGGGAAAACCCAATTCTCCTTCGTGCTTACGTGCAGAGGATTTAATTATGTACTTTCAATGTAAAATGTTTTCTAATAATTTTATTGTCAGAGCTTGATCTCAGTTTTTCCTGCTGAGTGTTAAGGACATGGGCATTTGGACGGCTGGGCAAGGACATGTTGGGTTTACCATTGTCTGCCACCCACACACCGTCTGCACCCACACACGTGACAAGGACAGGGCCACCACGTGGTGGGGCGCTGTGGTCATCACGCCCAAGTCCATGGCAAGTCGCAAGGAGAGAGAGGAGTTGCTGCCACATCACTGGGACAAGCTTTCTGCTGATTTCTCATATGCAGCTGATTCTTCTCTGGGGAAGTCTCACCACTGTCCTCACCTAGTTGTAATCACCTTGCTGTTACGAAGGGCTGGGATTCTGGGGCAGTCCTAAATCTCCTCTCCACGCAGGTTCTGGATTTTGACCAGTTTTTAGCAGGAGGTGATGCTGCCTTATCCCTTCTCCTTCCTGCCCCAAAATGAAGTGAATCCTCCAAATAATTTACAGGGTGAATATTTTCAGTCCATCGTTTGCCTTGCGGAGTGTTTACTCTACACACTTATTAATAAGAAAAGCTACCATTTATTGAGCAGATGCAGTGTGCCGGGAACTATGGTTTCGGTACCCTTTCCACTCCCGTTTCCTGAGCTCAGCCAGCCACTCAGTGGCTGTGGGCTGGTTGTAGAGCCTATTAACTTCTCATGCTAGAGTCAACATGATTTCTCCAAAGCGAGCAAAACCCATCACTCGGGAAGTGGGCCTGGATCGAACATACTCGATCGAGTTTGCTGAACAGGACTTCTTTCTGTACTTGTAATTTCAGGGTTAATATAAGAGCAGGATTTGGTGTCGGCACTTCTGGATTCTGTTGCCATTCGTGTTTGTTTGCTTTTTAAATAAAGTACTTGTGATCATTTGAACAAAGCAATTGTAAAGGATTATTTTCCAAGGTAGACAACTTGGCTTTACAGCCCCCAAACCACCCATTTCCTTTCAAAGTCTCACATGCACTAGAAGCACTAGCAGAGGCCTTTATGGATGCCTAAAGTCTCCTTCTTGAATTCGGCCTCAACATAGCTCTGGTTGGGGGCCCGAAAGGGAGATCATGTTTATACTACTAACCTCTTACACTCACTGTCTGAGCAGACGAGCACTGGGCTTCCCGCCTCATCTCTGCCTCCTGTGGAGAAGGAGAAGGTGCGCTCTGCTCTGAAATCCCTCCGCACTCACTAGGCTGTGAACAGCTACCCCTGCCTTCCAGAACCCTGGTCATGGCTGCAGTTTGGGGGCGGCCTCTGAGTGGAAAGCAGGCACAGCACTCTCCCCCACCGGAGCTCTCAGCGCCTTCACCCGGGTCCCTAACTCCAATCCCAGTTTGCTCGTTTTGCCCTTGGCCACGTTGTTTTAGCTGCCAGTGAAAGGCTCCCACGGAATGTTCCGTTGATTCTCCAAACGTATTTAAGAAGCCATTGCTGTTGTTTCCGAGGTAGCCAGAACTGAGGAAACCGTACACGTTCACATTCCATGAAGCCCTGAGACCTCGATGTGGCAGGAAAATGAAGGAACATTCTTCAGTAGCTCTGGGGCCCCCTGGCCAACCAGCTGCTGCTGGATGGATGTTCTGGAAGATAAGCATACCGTGTAATTGGGTTTGGGGGGCTCAGCAAGACAGTCAGCCTTCTGTGACCACGCCTGCTCTCCAGGACTCGGCAGAAATGAGCGGCAAAAATGGAGATGCCCTTCCGCCTCTCCAGGATAGCTCTCTTGTGAGGGAGGGACCACAGTTATGCACAAAGATGGTCTGCTGGCCTGTCTTTTTAAAGAAACTCATCTCCGTGAGCCATAGAAAGCAACTTCCTTTTGTAAGCTATACCCCTTCCAGATACCCTTCCAAGTTCACCATGACTTGGCCACGCCCCGTTGACAGAGCTGATTTCCGGTCCCAAAGCTTCCTGGAGCCTGAGTGTAATTCTCTGGGTTGTGACTCGGCCCCTTTCTGCCCAGGGCATGGCTGTGACTACTTGTTTCCTTGCCTTTCCCTTTCAGATTTCAAGTCCAACTTCAGAGCTGCTCCCATCAGATCCGTGGATGTCTACAACGTCATGTGCAATGTGACGGGCATCGCTCCCCTGCCCAACAATGGCTCCTGGTCCAGAGTGATGTGCATGCTGAAGGGCCAGGCCAGCTTGGCTCCATCTGTCCGGCTGAGCAGCTGGGTTCTGGTCTCGATTCTCCTCCCACTGTTTGCATAGATGCTGCTAGTGTTGTCCCCAAATACTCAGCCAAGGGCGCCTCTGCGGCGGGATGGTTTTCATTTTCTATTGGAGTAATAGCTTCGTTAACAAAATCAAGGCCACAAAAATTGTAAATATACTGTTCTTGGATGATTCCATACCTAAAAGTCCTTACTTCTTTAAAAAAAAACAACACCAAGAACCCCAAGCTTTATTTCTTCTGGAGGTAAGGAAAATCCTAGCTTTTCATTGGTTCAACTACATGTCATTTTCTGCATTGTTTTCATGCAGTTACTCAGACGAACTGTCTGAGTAGGAGCCTACCCCTCGGTCAAACAGGCTCTGGGTGGATAATGCACGGAGTCTTGGGCCCCTCTGTGGCCTGCCTTGCACAAAGCAGGTCCTTGTCTGTGTCCGGTCCACACCCAGGAGCCATCCTTGTAGGGCCACAATCCTGTACTGCTCCTTCCGTCCCAGACAAAAGAAGTCCACGTAAAAGCAATAGCTGTCTTCTGCTTCTGGCCCAGCTCTTGGAGTTGTTGATGTTGTTTCATTTTATACCAAGTCCCCGAAAGGGGATATCTTAGCTTGGATCACCAATCAAAAGTACTAAGGATTGAAGAACTCCTAGAACAAGGCGGAAGATGTGGGCGCACTCCCAGAGTCTGGAGTGTACAAAAATGTCTCCCTTGCCTTGAGGAGCAGAAAAGCTTGCAGCAGACCCAGGCTTCTGTGAGACTTAGGCTGTCACAACGTGGACCCTTGCACGTGGCGGGCCCTGCGTGGCTTCGGATCCCCAGACAGAGCGTAGGCTGCAGCCATACCCGACATATCGTCACGGGCTGATACGGTCATTACACATCTTGCTGATGACTTGTGGACATGATTGCAGCAATCTCGGTTCACTGCTTGGGATGGGGGCACATGAGGCCAAAGTTCTACGCACGACTAGTTCCTGGAGCAAGGCTCGTGGGGTCACACCAGCCAAGTGTATCCTGAGGGACCCAGAAGCCCAAGGAAAATGGTGGGGGTGGGAGTGGGGTGGGGAATGGAGAGAACACGATGGAACCAAATCCCAGTCACTAACCAATTAGCCATTTGATTAGGCAACAGTTTGGTCGAAGTGCCACCGCAAGGACCTAAGTCCTTTGGAAAGCCCTGAGAAGAGCCACTGAGCCTGAGTTGAAATGTTTTCAGTTTAGCGACCTAGATTTGCTGTAGGGAATCTTGCTGAGAAACAACGGATAACTGCCTGTTTAAATGATCAGAGGCACGTAGACCTATCATAGCATTAACAGTGAGTTTACACTAAATGGGGACACGTCTGCGAAAGAGACTTTCCGTCAGGAAGACACAGCCCATCAGGTCTCCCCAGGATGATGAGGCCCTTTTATAGTGCTTGCCTGGAGAAATGAGCTTCAACGCTCACCCCGATTCGAGAACGCTGGGAGCATCTCTGAGCCTTGAACCATGAGAGCAAAAGATCACTACTTAAAAATACATATCTACCAAATCTGTCATCACAAAAGATTTCCAGGGATTGAGGTAATGTGTTTTAAAAGTGCCAGCAAACCATCAAATCGATTAGAAAGAAGGCAAATCGGCCTTTGTTATTTGGATAAAAGCAAACTGGTGCTCTCAGAACATTGGGCAGTGGTGTTGCAACAGACGTCCATTGTTCAGAATGTCCTTTGTCCAGAAAGGACGGAGTTCTAAGGAATCCAGTGGAGCCTACCTTCCTCCCTTGTGAAGGAAGGATGCCTTAAAGATAGCCAAGTGATTCAGTTAAAAGGGGATCGTGAAAATCAAGAGAATACAGACAGGCACACAGTATTACCTTTGTGTTTCCAGCTCTATTCTACCATTTTCCCCTCATTCATCCCTAAAAACTTCAAGTTCCGTAATAAAATCTCAGATATTTGTCAGACAGAGGGTAGCTAATAAATAATCTTAAATAGACAAATGAGAGTAAGATACTTTTGGAATCATGAACATTGGTAAATAGTAAAGAAAAAATTCAGACACTAAATGGAGAAAAAACTTTTTCCTAAAATAATGCCTACATTTTAGTGGCTTAATTATTTGGCTAGAATTTTTTTTCCCTTTGATTTTTATTTTAAAGTTACGTTATTTTCCTCAGGAAAATTTCCTCTAAATGTGTTCTGTTCCTTTAGAGTAAAATCTCATACATATAGACACCTCTTCTCCTGGATTATTTGCTACTTCACTGCTAATTCCAGGGGGAAGAGAATTGGATTGACCTGCAAATACCGAAGATAAACCAAAGGAGTGATCCTTACATTAAAGATGAGATAAATGGCTGCTTTCCCTGCCCACGTCTAATCTCCAGAACCCAATTCAATTAAATTCTAAAGACCTAAGCATCAATTAGAACAGGCCCAGGGAATTCTTTCTAGCCTCGAAGAGTCCTGATTATAGAGTCCCAACTCTTTCTACTTTTAAAGAGAACTTGGAAATCCACGTCGATCTGAGTTCAGTCATTGATGGCCATTTGCAAACGTCCCGGGACTGTAAGCATCATCTGGCCTGTTTCCAGAAATGTAGGTTCAGAGGATCTGGGTGGGACCTCAGACAGCACTTGTAGGTTTGGGTTTGCTCTATGGAGAGAGAGGTTCTGGTTAGACCTTGGTAGACCTGAGCCTTCTGACAGCAGATTCATAATCCTCCAGTTTCTCCAGACGCCACTGGACTGGCATTGCCTACTGGTCCCAGCTGGGTCAAGCTTCTAGCCCTCTCGAAACCAAAGCAGATCTGCAAGCCCCAGGGATGGAGAGAGGCACCCAGGGGGGCAAACCTGGCTTCTCCACAACCCGTTCCTGTGAGTCTAGGATTCCCAAGAGCGCTATCCAACAACCTCATTGTTGAAGACATAGGCCTATTTTATGGATTTTCTAAAAAAAAGTGTTTTTTTGCATTTCTGTAAATATAAAAAGATTTCCAAATGTGATTGTGCGTTTAATCTTTTTAAACAATTTGTGATAGACCAAAGTCAGCTCTTGTAAACTACTTGCTAGAAGGAAGGGCGGTGGTAGTCTTGGCGGACTGGTTCTAGAACATGTGAAACTCGGGCTCAGGTGTGTGCTATGAAAAATATCCTTGTGTGTGTATTGCTTGGAAATCATAAAATAGCACCTAGTACAGTGCCTCAAATGTTTAATAAATGTTCCATAAATATGTGTTGAATAAAAAAATAAATCTCATTAAGGAGACCTGCTTACACTTCAGATATTCTCTTTGTCTATAGTTCCACAAGTTAAAAGAATGATTCATTTTTGGCTTGCTATCTTTTCTTATCACCCAACTGATGATATAATTATACTTCATTCCATGGATTAAACATAGTCCATCCCAGGCTCGTGAATTTGATAATGAAGGGAAGGAGGGGAAGGAAAGGGAAGGGAAGGGAAGGAAAAGGAAGGGAAGGGAAGAGAAGGGAGGGAGGGAGGGAGGAAGGAAGGAAGGAAGGAGAGAAGGATAGGAGGAGGGAAGAAGGGAAGAGGGAAGGATAGGAGGAGGGAAGAAGGGAGGAGGGAAGGATAAGAGGAGGGAAGAAGGGAGGAGGGAAGGAAGGGAGGGAAGGAAGGGAGATTAGATTTTGAATATACTAAGCATAATATGCTTTTAGAATAATAGCTTTATCAAAATTTAATTCATATACCATATAATTCATCCACGTACAGTGTACAATTCAACAGCTTCAGTCTAGTCACAGAATTGTGCAACCATCACTATAATCAGCTTGGGAACATTTCTATCACCCCCAAAGAACTCTACATCCACAAGTGCATTAGCGGGTCGGTCCCCATTTCCTGCCCACCCCCCTCTGCCTGTCCCGGGCCACCACTAAATTACATTTTGTCTCTACAAGTTTGCCTATTCCAGGTACTTCATTAAAATGGAATAACAATGTATTGTCTTTGTGGCTGGCTTCTTTCACTCACTCAGCATAATGTTTTTGACATTTTAGCATGAATCAGTACCCAACTCTTTTTATTTCCAAATAATACTCCATTGTATGGAGTGGCTACATTTTATTTATTCATTGTTTAGTTGATGGACCTTTGTTTTTTTTTGTCACTCTTTGGATAGTATGAATATTGGCACTCTGAACATTCACGTATGAATTTTTGTGGACATATGTTTGCATTTGTTTGGGGAATATACCTGGAGAAGAATTGTAGGATCGAAATTCTAATCACACAATAATTAAAGTTCTTGTTTAATATTGTCTATTTTTCTCACTGGAATTTCAATTGAGAGAGTGATAAGGTCTATCTTATTCACCCAGCAAAATGCCTGGCACCCAATAGGTATTCAGTGGAGATCTGTTGATTGCATAAATGACTTTGCATTTTATTGCATTTTCTTCCCATTTTTATAACTGCCCCCCACATCCCCACACACAGAAATCACAAATACTTTTTAAAGCTCCTGCTTCACCATTTTAATCTCACCTCTGATCTTCTTAATCTAACCCCATTTTTTCCTAAGTAATTACTTACCTTGGTTTTCCTTTGGCACTGAAAAATATTGTACCTCTCAATTATCTTTATTCCTATTTCCTTGAATTCATACACATTCTATTTTGCGTGAGTTTGTTTTGTATGCTAAATATGGGAACAATTACATTTTCCTCTGTGACTCATTAGATTATAGTTTTCTTAGAAGCAGAGAGCTTCCCTCCCTCCCTCCCTCCCTCCCTCCCTCCCTTCCTTCTTTGGAAGGTCAGGATTTGAGGGGACCCTAATAATTGGCATCCCTGCTTCCTAATTAATTTTGTATGTCATTGAGGTCGACCCAGGGTTTGGTAGATAGAGAGTGAAACATCACCTTTATTATAATAAAGCTGATAGTTATTGGACAATGTGGGTTATAATACCACACCTCTGAATCACACAGATTGGCCCACCAAGGCCCTAGACCTGTAAGTGTTCTGCAGCCTACCAGAAGGGCAGCAAATGGTGTGTCAAGTCCAAAGGCACCGAGACTAACCCACAGCAGTTCTGGAGTTAATTCCCTGAACGCTAAACACCTGCGAGGGCGTTTCTTCTCCGGGCCACCCAGCGCTCTTGCTGGCCAGGACAAGTTCCCAAGGAACATCACTGCAGCAGTTCCAAAGGTCACCAAAGTGATGCAGGAGGACTCAGTGTGGCCTGATTCATGGCGAGGCCACGCAGAGCTGCCTGTCATTTGGCCCTTGGAAAGACGCTCCCGGTAGCTCACTTGACTTTGCCCTTGCTCGAGCCCACGTGGCCCTGCCGGCAATCCCGGCCTCCCTGCTGGGCTCGGGACTTGGCGGAACTCCAAATGGGTTCCCCATTTCTGCCAGAAGCCCTTGGAGATAAGGCATAGTTCTGTGAGCTAACATTCTCCCAATTGTGCGTCTTAGCTTAACTCCTGTTAAAAGAACGACTAATTTTCATACTTTGTAAAAAACCTTTGTGTCACGTAATTGCCAACAGAGTTTGCGATATTCTTGGCAAGTCTAAAACACAGTCAAATCATTTTATTTCATCAGGCCAGAGCTCAGGTCCAGCTGACTCACCTCTGCATATCTAGATCCGGGTACAGAGTCAGGCAGCCAGAAGGTTCTCACACATTGGAAGAATGGATGAGTCCAGTTGTTTTTTAAAGAGCGCACTGACTATGTCATATAATTCCCTGAAGGTCTGGAGCTGCCTTGGGAACTGCTGGCCCCACGTAGAGAGAGTCCCTTCAGAGAAGGTTCAAACTGCTAGAGACGCAAGAAGAGAGCACAGCACGCCCTTCGTCATGAATTGAATTGCTCGCCCCACCGCCCAAAAAAAGATATGTCCGAGCCCTAATCCCTGACACCTATGAATGGGACCTTATTTGGAAATAGAGTTCTACAGATGTCATCAAGACAGAGGAGGTCACACTGGATTAGAGTAGGCTCTACTCCAATGACTGGTGGCCTTCTTTGAAGAGGGAGATTTAGATCCAGAGACAAGGGAAGAAGGCCACGTGGCGGTCCGGGCAAAGCCTGGAGTGACGTGTCTACAAGCCAACGAACAGCAAGGACCGCGGGCAACCACCAGCAGCGGGAGGAGGCAAGGAACGATTCTGCCCTAGAGCCTTCAGAAGGAGCACAGCTCTACCGACACCGTGATTTCAGACTTCTAGCCTCCACACCGTGAGAGGCTGCGTTTCTAAGACACCTAGTTGGTGGTGATTTGTTACAGCGTTCAGGGGAAACTAACACACCCTTCATACTGCTTTCGGAGTCAGTCCAGCTCATCCAAGAGTTCTTGAGCCCCTCCGCTCTTTCATACCAGGTACCGTGAATGTTTTGGGAACACACAGAAGAAAAGATACCATTACTGTTCTCGCTGACCTTACAATGTAGTCATTTAATTTCTCTCATTCTTGAGCAGAGTTGAATTCTCCTTCCCCTTCCTGTGGAACAAAATGTTTCGGTTGCTACAGGCAATGCGCAGAGAGAATTTCGGAGAAAACAGGAGTAACACAATGAAAGAAGGCATCCGCTCTAGAGCAGGAGAGCCGGAGGCAGGAAGCTCACTTGCTTGTGCTCCTGATGGCACCTTGTCCGTTGCCTCCTTTGGGATCTTACTCTTGGCCATTGGATGTTCCTCCTCTGATCTGCTCTTCACCCTCCCTGTATAATTATCCCTCGGCAAAAGCAAGGATGATCGTGTTACTCATCTGGTTAAAAAACACCCTTGTGTCTTTCATTCCTATAGAATTAAATTCCAAATTCTGCTTCCAAACCATTCCCATGGTTTGACCCCTCTGTCTGGCACGCCCCTTCCCATTCTTTGTCTGCAAACTTATACTCACCCTTCATGGATTCTCTGGGAGGCCTTTGTACTTTCCTGTCCTCTTATTGTTTCATTTATTACAAAGCAAATCACAGTGCAATGTAATGATTTTCTTGCAAGTGTTCTCCAACCAGGGTGTAAGCAAAACAGAATGGCGGGATTGGGTCTTCTCATTTTTGGAGTCCTCAAACAATGTATGGAGCACCAACAAAGTCGACCATGTAATAGCTGGTAATTGGTGAATAAAGGAATGAATGAATGATTGAATGAATGAATCAATGAACAAAGTGAAGAAGTTAGTACATTCTAATCAGAAAATCCCCTAGAGTTTGGACAGAGCTCCTCATAGCAGCAAGGGGTTGGAAGAGCCAGGTGCAGGAAGGTTTTATAGAAAGGATCAGGGTTTGACAAATGACTAGCTGTGTGACACGGGGTCCAGAGGGCAGGAGTTTCTCTTTCAGCATTTCAGCGGGAGCCCTCTTTAGCCACAAACAAGAGGAAGTGAAACAGATGGGAAGAAAGGAAGAAAAGATAAATTAGCTCCGTCTTCACCGTGTTTAATTTGACTTTTCAACAGGACTAACACACGCTTGTACTGTCATTTCCCTAGGCTTGGGGGAGACCACAGAAGGGAGTTCAGAGCCTTGAACACCCAAGATGTAGCATATGGAGAAAGAGGAAGAATCCCAATCATCATTTCCTCCTTCCCACGCCTTCTGAGTCCGATCTGCCTTTGCTTCTGAGAAATGGGCAGTGGGAGACAGGAGGGGGTGAAGAAGAGCTCTCAGAGGAAGGAGAGGGGTGTTTAAGAAATCCCCTTCCTGGGACAGCCTTGTTTACGCCTCTCCTCTCTCTCCTGTCCTTCTGCTGCTTGGCCTCAGAGTGGGGTCACAGGACAAGTAGGAGCTGGACTTCTGCCACGTCCCAGAACAAGGCGGTGCCCAGAAGCACTCCTGCACTCCCACAGTCAGCGACAAGGGCCCGAGGGACAGGATGGGGGTAGGACAGGGAGGGGGAAGGATAGGAAAAAGGAGACAAGGAAGCCATTTTGCCTGCTCTTAATGAAAAGAGCAGAGGAACTCTGGAACTTATCAGAGTTCAGACCACAGTCCATTTCAACAAAGTTAAGAGGTATTTGGGGGCCAAAGTGCCAATGAGTAATAACATTATTTCCCCAGACCACTGTTAGGAATCTGCATGAAGTGGTAGCTGGCTTATGGAGGAGGATTTGAACATTCCAGGAGCCAGGCGGCTCTCCGCCTCCGAAACCCTAAAACTAGCACCCACCTCCACGGTGCCTGGTGTTACGAAATGCATGGTACACACGATGTCTCCTGCTTATCGCAGGCAAGCAAGGAGCCTAGAGAAAGACAGATGCAGGTCAGTAGGAGTCTGGGGGAGAAGCCCCGGCTTACTTAACTTTCCTGAGCCCCACCAGTCTCCGTCAGCGCTCTGGTCTCAAGCCCCCGCCCCAGAAACACGCAAGCAAGGCAAAGCAGGGAGCTTGTCTTGCAAATAGCTTCAGAAATTCTCTTAGGAGCCCCCCACAGGCTGACAGTTTCTGCAGCTTCCACTGATGACCCCAAAGCCCCCGCACGTGGCCTCTATAAGCTCCCGAGGAGGAGTACCATGCTTGTGGGCACGCGTTGTGTAACAATCTTGACAAACTCAAGTTTTTAGCTTGGGGCACCGGTTCTCAAACCTGGCTACCCAGAATCACCTGAGGACTTATGTAAAAGTATTGATGCCCAGCCCCCAGCCCTGGAGGTTCCCCCTCATATATATGAAGGGGGTCCTGGTGCTGGTAGGTTTTAAAAATCTCACCAACTGATTCTAATGTTCAACAAGAAATGAAAAACACCCACGAGTAAGGAAAAAATGTGACGAAAGAAGAAAAACGTTGAGTACAAATTAGGGCTTCTTAAGAATCCGAAGGGAGCCTGGACGGTGTGCATAATTTTAATGCTCGAACTCATCTAGACTAGGACATGCATCGTCTTCTGCCATGTTACAAAAAATGCATCTCAGTCAGTATGCTAGAAGTTCTTTCGTACTTTACAATAAAGATCAAAGGAATACGCTCAGCTAGAAAATGGCTTCGGTTTTTAACCAGACCACAGTGGAGATGAACACTCTCCCTTTGGTGAATCACCAAAGATGAACACTCTCCCTTTGGTGAATTGTCCTGTAGATGGCCTGCCACTAATCCTAATCAGAAATATCTAGCGGGCAAACAGGAAAGGAGTCCCTGGTGGACCCGGAACACAGTACCTGCGAGAGGATTAACTGGAAGAGCAACAGGCCTTGTTTGAGGCCACAAGATATGACACGCGTGGGATATGACAATTGGGGAAATTGTCTTACCTGGTTTACTCGTCAGTTTGAAGTAAGAGAATTAAATCTGGCAATTAAATTAACACTGATTGTAAATCCAGCAGGGACCAGATGACTTAACATCGGGAGACCCATTTAGAGTCAATAAAATTCACTGCACAAATACTCAATGCAGGGATTTTGTGTCTTGAGATGTCAGACCCGTTTCTAGGAAAAGGCTGTCCTGAGTGCTCTTGGATGTCAGCTCGCTGCCACAGGCACGACGGAACTGCTGTTGCCAGGAGTCCAGACAGGACGGGAAGGGCCAGCAGCAGAGCCATGGAGAACACATACGAGAGGCTTTGAAGGTCACCACATAACTCTATGTGTGCCTGCTGGGATGGGACACAAGCATCCTCTATTTCTTTCCCTGTAAATGTGGAATATCCCTATCCCAGCAAAAGGCTGCTACCCCAAGCAAGAAATGTTAGTCATCAAACCTTCAGACCCTGGTTGGGTGATGGGAGGGGGAAGATGAACTTTTAAAGCTTAAGAACCCAGTGCCTGGGTGGCTCAGTCGGTTAAGCGTCTGCCTTCGGCTCAGGTCCTGATCCCAGGGTCCTGGGATCGAGCCCCGCATTGGGCTCCCCGCTCAGCGGGAAGCCTGCTTCTCCCTCTCCCACTCCTCCTGCTTGTGTTCCTTCTCTTACTATGCCTCTCTGTCAAATAAGTAAATGAAATCTTAAAAAAAAGAATAAAGCTTAAGAACCATGATAGCTAGAGGGTATTATGCTAAGCGAAATAAGTTAGTCAGAGAAAGAAAATTATCATATGATATCTCTGATATGTGGAATTTGCGAAACAAGGCAGAGGATCATAGTGAAGAGAGGAAAAAATAAAACAAGATGAAATCAGCGAGGGAGACAAACCGTAATCTCAGGAAACAAACTGAGGGTTGCTGGAGGGGGTGGGGGGGGTGATGATGGACATTGGGGAGGGTTTGTGTTGTGGTGAGCGCTGGGTGTTGTGTAAGACTGATGATTCACAGAGCTGTACCCCTGAAACAAATATTACATTCTATGTTAATTTTTTAAAAAGGCAAAAAAAAAAAAAAAAAAAAAGAACCATGACAGCAATCATAAAGAGCAGCATAAAATTTTTTAAACTTCTGTATGTCAAAAACTAAACAAAGAAGTCAAATTGATTCCCAAACAACAAAAACACGCCGAAAAGAATTATAGTACATATGATAAATGGCAGAATCCTTAATCTTTAAAAAAATAAAAAACAACCCATTTGAATCAGTAAGAAAATCATTAAGGCCTCAGTAAATAAATGGATAAAGGGCATAGATTACGATATATAGATGTTTAACAAACACATGAAATAATTCTATACTATATATAAAATATACATGTTATATAATATATATAATGATTCTGTAATTTCAGGAGTAATCAGAATTGCAAATAGAGAAGATCCTATTTTTGTCTCCCCCATCGGGAAAGGTTGTTTTCAGTAGTCATAGTGGGAAGTTGTTGGGGGTGTCCCCCAGAGAGGTCCACCCACCTGGCAGGACACATCTGGAGGAGAGACGTGCCAACCATGGGAAATCAGTGTGTCCTACTGAGAACAATTTGACACTGTATATAAGAATCTTAAAAAATAGTCATAACCTTTAATCC
Source organism: Potos flavus (assembly GCA_028534135.1). Lineage (NCBI taxonomy): Eukaryota > Metazoa > Chordata > Mammalia > Carnivora > Procyonidae > Potos > Potos flavus. Next base: position 11,852,043 of record CM052899.1, on the reverse strand, counting down.
AGCATGGTTTTTCAAATGTTTTCCCAAGTTATTTACGAAGTAATAATGCATGCACATGTTTAAAAAAATCAAAAGGTGCCAAAGGGATGATAATGAAAAGCAGCAACCCCATGTTTTGTTCTTTTCAGTCCTCTGGGCTTGATTCCAGGCTTGCAATCCTGGGCTTGATCTTCTAGCAGTTTTCTTCCCTCTGATATTGATCTCCATATTCTGTCCATAACCATTATGTTTATGACACAATCTCTTACATTTTTAGACAATATCTATTGACTTCTTGGGCCCACTGCACTTGTCTTTTCCTCTCCTGTGATTCTATCACAGGTTTTAGTTAGGGTGATCACCAGGGTTTCGAATATTATTGTGTCAACATTGTTTACTTTGCTATATAATCTCCTCTCTTAACAGCCATGTGTTTTCCCTGAGTTAACAATTGCCTTGGTTTTTTCTCACTCACACAGTTTTCTGTATATTGTTGACCTTAAAAATAAAACTGTTAGTTATTTTACGAGCAAGAATGGGTCCATCCAGGAATGGCAAAGAGTTGCGCTTTGTGATAGGCAAGCTATGGCAAAGCCATGGGCAGGACCAGAGAACAAAGGAGGTGGACACTCTTTTATAATAAGGGAGAGAAGGGAGTTGGAAGGGGCTGTTATGAACAAGCAGTTCACTGGAGTAAACTGGGACTTTGGAGTGGCTTCTCATGAGCTGAGGTATGACAGTCTTTCATTGACTGGGCTGGTGCTGGGCAAAGAGAAAATCTTTCTTGCACTTGCTGGGGCAGTAAAGCACAGACATCTTCTGTTGAGTGGGCAAAGGGCTGCAAGGAGTGGTAGTCCATGAAAGTACCCCCCTCTGGCCCCATGGCCCCAATGCAAATGAGGTATCCTTCATTCAGTTTCACAATATTGCTCCTTAATGATTTCCTGGTGCTCTTTCCCATGTGCCATACGTGAACATGAGCAGCAATCTCTGTGACAACATGATGTCCAAAGAACTTCACATCCCGCAAAACTGTGTACTAAATGTCACAGGGCTCATGGAAAAAAATGTTGAAGACAACTTCTCAAAACCTGTGCAACTTTATAATTAGAGCAGTAACAAAAGCGATAATTGATACCTTCATCGAAAATCCAGGTGGGTAGCTCCAAGAGGTGGAAAGCTGCTTAAAAGATGTGTAAAAAAAAATGGTGGCTGATGGGTGGACACTGAGATGATACAGGTGGAGGTGGAGTTCTGAGCACATTTAAAATTTTTCTTAAAGTTGAAAAGGATTCTAATCGGGAAGATGATGATGGCAGATGACAGTTTGCTTTTTTTTTTTTTACATCTTCCTGAATCCCCACATTAACAAGGCAGGACAACTGGACAGCAAAATCTGCAACCCACGGGCAACATTTGCAACAAAATGAGGTTACGAATTATTTTCAAGAACCCCAAGACTCAAGTGGATGGGGACAAATGACCAATGCCTCTAAAGCCTGCATCATGTCAGTGTTTGTGAGGGAGGAAGCAGACAGAAGCAAGGAAACATCTGATGGACCTAAGAACAAGGTCAAAATACTCAATGTGTGTTCACTGAAAAGCAGGAAATGTCATTTTGAAGTCAACAGCTGAAACTGAGTGCGCTTTGGCCAATGCGGTGGAGGGAGGGAGTGAAGTCTATCCACTATGAACCCTTGAAATTGATGAGCCAGGGCTCATTTCTAGGACAAGGCCCAAACCTGAGGAGAATCTGCTGGGAGTTCAATCAGAATCCAGCAAGATAGGGACAATAGAAATGAGGGAAAGAGAAGGCCCACATAAGCATTGCAAGAAAAAAAGAGCCAGGAATTCTAAGAAAGCAAGCCTCCATATTTTTGAGTATTACATGAAACTAACAGAAGAAGATACTGTACAAAATTTTAAAAAATATCCTGAACCACATCTCCTAATGTGTAGATAAACCAATTTCATATAAAAATGGAAGAAGTATTAAAGTCATACTAAGTCTAAAGTCATCCCATACTAAGATACTATTTTGAAATGACAGGAGCAGAATAATAGGGCCAACAGTCAATGAAAGTATGCTAGAAAGGCCTGATTACAAAAAAGATCAAAACCATCACTTACTATTTCAAGATGAACTAAAATACATGAAGAAAACAATATAAGATATGAAAGAACAATAAATCAAGCCACAAAGACTAAGAAAGGATTGAACTCAAGAAAGAATAAGAGACAGAGGCGCCTGGGTGGCTCATTGGGTTAAAGCCTCTGCCTCCGGCTCAGGTCATGATCTCAGGGTCCTGGGATCGAGCCCCGCATCGGGCTCTCTGCTCAGCAGGGAACCTGCTTCCCCCTCTCTCTCTGCCTGCCTCTCTGCCTACTTGTGATCTCTCTCTCTGTCAAATAAATAAATAAAATCTCTTTTTAAAAAAAGAAAGAAAGAATAAGAGACGAAGAAAAATCATTTCAGAACTGAAATCTACACTAGATGGAAGAAAAAGTTAATACAAGAGGTACTACTTTCAGAGAAAGAGAAGTTTAAAAGGGGGAAATTTTTAAAATCAAAATTAAATTAAGAGATTAAAAGATGCAAGGGAAAATGACAAAAACAGAAGATAGGTTAAGGACACGAAACACACAGTAATAGGAATCTAAGAGGAAAATGAAAGCAAAGGAATAAACAAATATTAAAACTACAGAACAAATTAAAGAAAATAAAGGAAAAATGAACACCGTAGACTGAAGGAATACGCCACATTCCTGAGAATATCAACTAGAACTGTGAATATCAAAAGCAGAACTTACTGGATTTTAAGACTAAAAAAAGTCGTTTAGGTATCTAAGCAAAAAGAGAAAGTAGCTTATAATGAAAAAGATTTTTCAAACATAAGACTCATGGCAGAAGAAAACAGACTAACGTGTTTGTGACATTAATTAGAAAGAACATGTAAGCCAAGGATTTTATAACCAGCAAAACTGACTTCCAGGTATGAAAGGTTTGAACAGTTATCGTCATGACTGAATTTAGGCAACACTGAGCTCATGAGTCTTCCTTGATGACTCCGTTAGAGAACACGCTTCAGACATCAATATGGCCAGGGGAACACTGACAATAGGCCTGGGAACGAAGTAACAGTTACTATCCAACTGGGGAGAGAGTGCGACATGGCTGTGGCTATGTGCTTTGACAGTGTAGGCATGGAATAATGGTTTTCAAATGGGGGGGGAAGGTAAATAGGGGCATATTCTCTCCCCCCAATTAACTATTATCAGCCATCTTACTGGTGGTGGGATATTTGGATCGCTATGCTAAGACTACTGTGTAAGTAATGGAGCTTAGAGCATATGGGTCAATATGGGATATTCGAACTCTATCACTCCTGCATCGAGAACCAGGACTCTCCGTGTGGAAGAAAGGAGATGCAGATAAAAACTAGAAGAGGCTAAATAAAACCTGTATGTCCTGAATGTGAATTTGAAGTACCAGTAAAAAGTCTTAGAGATTTTATCTTTAAACATATTTTTTCCTTGCTCTGTCCACTAAAGACTTAGAAGCAATTACATATCCAGTAACATTCCTAGTGTCTAGGTTATGGTTTTTACGATACCACTTCCCACTAAATGAAACCGGTGTTTCTTGAAGAAAAAGTTGATTTCATGTCATCTGAAATACGCAGCAGGAAAAAAAAAAAGGCAAGGAAAAACCTAAAGAAAATGCAGCAAAAACTTAGTGGTTGTTTTTGGGGATTGTAGGTGACTTTCATTTTCTCCTTTATTCTTTTTGTGTTTTATAAATTTTCTATAATGGACCTACAATTTAAAAAGGCAGCAAGCACAATTATGTTATGAAAACCCACATATGAAAATAAATATATTAAAGTATATGTTTTGAAAGAAGATCATCAGGTAGCCAAAAGATAGCAATTCAAAATCTTTTCTAAGGGAGCCCTTCTGGGAGGTAGTTATGCACACATTTGCCTCTCTTGACAGAAAGATTCCTTAAGTCTACAGGTCGAGATGGCCTGGGACCACGTTCCGAAATGTGCAGCCGCAGGATGCCTGTGCGGGACTCAGAGCTCCGCCAGAGCCTTCTGCAACCCTGAAGTATAATGTTCTGTCAGGTCGGTGGGGGAGCAAGAGAATGTAGGGGGAGCAAGACATCAGCTTTCGCTCCCAATGCTTATCCCTTGGTTCCTGGGAATTGGGATCTATAGATAATTTCCTTCCAGAAGGCATAGTATTTTAAATAAATATGAAATGGAAGAACGCACCTCCCACCTGAAGTCTGCCAACATGGGCATAGAATAATCCTATCTCTTCAGCTGAGGCAGGCAGTTGGCACCGCCATCTTCAGTAAAACACTTTCATCCGACCTATTATTTCCCAGGGGGTTTCCATGACCGCAGCACAAGCCAGTGGTCAGGGAAGTGAAGGCACAGGAAAGGCTGCCAAGGAGAGAAGTGATTTAGACTCCAGTTTTCTTTGCCAATCAACTACCAGATGCCTCGATTTCCCTCCTGCAAAATGAAGGTCATCTCACTCGTTATTCCCTTCGCAGGGCTGCAGTGAAGGTGACGAGAAGGTGTTTATAAATACCCTCAATGCTCTGGGGAAAGCGGCTGCACATGCAGGAGGGGTCACACACGCACAGCTATCTCGGCATGCGCAGAAAGACAGGGAGGAAGTTCAAAAGGGGGGGTTAGAGTCTTAAAAGTACAGCGCAGCGCCGTTTCCCGGTTGTGGCAGGTGTTACTGAGGTCAGTGGAGGCGATTGGCTGAGAGCCCCGCGCTGGTCAAGTACAGAGACTGATGAACAGCCTGCGCGCATGCTCTGCAGGCCGGGGATGGGTGTGGCCGCGAGCTGACTGGCAGCCCCAATGGGGAAACCCGGATGTCCCTGTACAAGATGGCGTACATGGTTCGAGGGGCCGTGCTCGTGTTCTCAGACTTCAGGGTGTGTGAACATCACCTGGTGATTTTGAGAAAAGCTGAACTCCAGGCCTTACCCCTTGAAATGATCATCGGGTGATCTAGAGCTTTCCTAGGAACCTGCACTTCCATAAGCTGACTCTGATGCACTGACGCGTCCCAAACTTTGAGAATCACTGGTTTAAATTTCACAGTCCGAAGGTTCGTGATGAACTGACACCTCTGAAGGCAGAGATGGGCTGGGCCTCTCCAAATTCTAAATTTTGCTTCAGAGTGGACAGTGGAGAGGACGGAGGAAGCACGATCTTCTGGGGGCAAACTCCACATTTCCACATCACTATTAAATACAGTCACTCGTGTACCCAGAGCAGCAAATGGTAGCTGGCTGAGGTGATGCGGTCATTTGGAGTTGATAAATATTCTATATTCATGCTGTCTCATAGCTGCATGCAGCTCCTGAGCACTTAAGATGTAGTTAGTCAAGGCTAAGATTTAAAGTAGGTGTGCAGAATGTTGAAAAGGAAACCCAAAGTTGGTGGCATCACAATTCCGGACTTCAAGCTCTATTAGACAGTGGTAGTCATCAAGACAACATGGTACTGGCACAAAAACAGACACGTAGATCAATGGAACAGAATATAGAACCCACAAATGGACCTTCAACTCTATGGTCGACTAATCTTTGACAAAGCAGGAAAGAATATCCAATGGAAAAAAAGACAGTCTCTTTGACAAAGGGAAATTGGACAGCCCCATGCAGAAGAATGAAACCGGACCATTTCCTTACACCACACACAAAAATAGAGTCAAAATGGATGAAAGACCTAAATGTGAGACAGGAGTCCATCAAAATCCTAGAGAACACAGGCAGCAACCTCTATGACCTTGGCCACAGCAACTTCTTGCTAGACATGTCTTCAAAGGCAAGGGAAACAAAAGCAAAAATGAACCATTGGGACTTCGTCAAGATAAAAAGCTTTTCCACAGCCAAGGAAACAGTCGACAAAACCAAAAGACAACCAACTGAATGGGAGAAGGTATTTGTAAATGTCTTATCAGATAAAGGGCTATTAACCAAAATCTACAAATAACTTATCAAACTCAACACTAAAGAACAAATAATCCAATCAAGAAATGGGCCGAAGACATGAACAGACATTTCTCCAAAGAAGACATCCAAATGGCCAACAGACACATGCAAAAATGCTCGACTCACTCGGCATCAGGGAAATAGAAATCAAAACCACAATGAGATACCACCTCACACCAGTCAGAATGGCTAAAATTAACAAGTCAGGAAACGACAGATGTTGGCGAGGATGCAGACAGAAGAACCCTCCTACACTGTTGGTGGGATACAAGCTGGTGCAGCCACTCTGGAAAGCAGTATGGAGGTTCCTCAAAAAGTTGAAAATAGAGCTACCCTACGACTCAGCAGTTGCACTACTGGGTATTTACCCCAAAGATACAAATGTATTGATCCGAAGGGCATCTGTATCCCAATGTTTATAGCAGCAATGTCCACAATAGCCAAAGTATGGAAAGAGCCCAGATGTCCACTGACAGATGAATGGATAAAGAAGACATGGTACATATATACAATGGACTACTACTCAGCCATCAAAAAATGAAATCTTGCCATTTGCAATAACATGGATGGAACTAGACAGTATTATGCTAAGCAAAATAAGTCAACTAGAGAATGGCAATTATCATATGATTTCACTCATATGTGGAATTTAAGAAACAAAACAGAGGATCATAGGAGAAGGGAGGAAAAAATAAAACAAGATGAATTCAGAGAGGGAGACAAACCATAAGAGACTCTTAATCATACGAAACAAACTGAGGGTTGCTGGAGGGAAGGGGGATTGGAGGGATAGGGTCACTGGGTGATGGGCATTAAGGAGGGCACGTGATGTAATGAGCCATAGGTGTTATATAAGACTGATGAAACATTGAACTCTACTTCTGAAACCAATAATCCATTATATGTTAATTAATTGAATTTAAATTTAAAAATAAAGTGCAAAAAGAAGAGAATATAGTTAATGTTTTCCTATTCATTACATGTTAAAATAATGTTTTAGAAATATTGTATTAAGTAAAATATATTATTAAAATTAATTTCACTTTTTTTTAAAAGATTTTATTTATTTATTTGTCAGAGAGAGAGAGAGAGGGCACAAGCAGGCAGAGGCAGAGAGAGAAGCAGTCTCCCCGCTGAGCAAGGAGCCCGATGCGGGACTGAATTCCAGAACCCTGGGATCATGACCCGAGCCGAAGGCAGCCACTTAACTGACTGAGCCACCCAGGCGTCCCAATTTCACTTTTTTCTTTTTCCTTTGAGGTTACTAGAAGTCCGCGCTCCCCCCCCCCCAACCAGGTCCAAAATTATTTTATTTATTTTCCTATTATCCTTGAAGCGGCCAAAAAGAGGATATTATTTCTTTTCATGTAATCTGCTTATGGAAAAATATTCTGCAAGGAGTAGGCCATTTTGCCTGATTGGAGGTTACTAGAAGTTTTTAAATGATTCATGTGACTCTCATTATATTTCTATTGGATCGTACTGTTTTAGGTCAGTATGCTGTCTGGGTTTTAATTGATAGAATTCCTTGATCTTGCAGTGTGCTCTTTCTGGATAGTACCGGTGTGCCAAGAGTCCCTTCTTCACTGCTGTCGTAGCGGGGTGACTAATCGTAATGGCGCCTCTAGAGAAAAGAGGAGACAGGTCTGACCCAGCTCACTCATTAGTCCAAAAAGCCTGCCAGACATAAAACCCTCCCAATATGGAGAGTCAAAGGGCACAAATGAATTAATAACTGAAAAGATAATAGAAACCCCAACGATGTCCAAAACTTGTGACCATAGAGGGCTGTAGAGTAGCTCCGTCTCCTGATGTCCAGCTCCTACTTGTTCCCACAGGGAAGGGAAGAATGGGGAGGAATGCAGAGGTGGGATGAGGGAACTAGTGCTTCAGCTCTAGAGAGGACGTGAGCAAATGGGGGCCGTCGCACTTTCTCCCTGGAGGGGACCTTGTCCCTGATACAAGCCTATCCAGTCAGTCTTATCTGCAGTGACTTGAAAATACATTTTGGAAGCGTTGTTTGTTTGTTTGTTTTAATTTAAAGCTAGTCATTACATTCTTATTCAGGTTCTTTTATCATTGGCCCAGATGCCAATAAAGATATGATGAAAACACTAACAAAATTCTTTTCAAATGACAGAAGAAGCAGAGATAAATGTGTAGGTTGTTTGGGAGCATGACAAATTTTACACCTAGAGAAAAGTGTAAGAAGAAGAGATTCTCACCTTGTTAACTAAACTAGAACTGAAAATAAACATTCAGATGTGTCCTGCCTTCCTGGCTGCTGTGGGGGCCATGGCGCCTGAAAACCCTAAAAAGATTCTAACACTCCCAGCACCCTCCATCTTTCTGGGGAGCTTGTTTGAACTCCTCTTCCTGTACCTTCTGCCCTAGCGGTTTGAGAGACACCCGCCACACCCGGAAGAGCTCTCTGAATCACAAGACGCTGGGGGTCATCCAAACCTAGGTCTCAATTCAGTGGCCCAAGTGACTTCACTGAGTGACCCAAACTGTAATAGGCAAGAGCTGCACTTCATAGCACACAACCACCACCATCACCACCACTGCAAAGAACAAACAAACAAAAAACCATATGCACACAATAACCCCCAAAATAAAAATAAACCAAATCCTCAACTTCTCAACACACAAAGTTCATAGCATCTTGTCGGGCCTCTGCGTCATGCGTGACCTCATCTTCCCAGCAGAAGGAACTGGACCAGACAAGAAATTATATTAAGTCACAGAGAGAGAGACTGTACTTGCCCCCACTCAACTCAGCTAGGTCACGGGACAGCATTCAGGGGGATCCACGGCCTCTTAGTCTCCTTGTACCAAGTTCTGCTAAATCGAAGGTGGCAATCTGGTTTAAGCAGCAGTGTGTCCGAGAAATCACAGGCAGGCTTCAGAGTCACTCCAGGTGGCAATGCGTTTTTCCTCAGCCATGCGGGTCAGAGGCCGAAGAGTCTCCCAGTTCCGCCATTTTTGTTTTACTTATTGTGGTATTTCTGACAGGAAATGGGAATTTGGTTGATAATTACCAGGCATATAGATAAGGTTTCCTCATTAAAGTCTCATAAAACCGTGCAAATAAATCATTGCAAGTGGAGAGAGAAAGAAAATCTTCTGTTTAGACTTTTCCATGACCGTGTAGGCCAATTATTTCCCCTCTTCCAGCCCAATGGCTTTATTTTCAGCAAGCACAGGGCTTGATAATCAGAGGAAAGAATTTAGAGACCTCACAGAACTTTTCTGATTTCAAGTTAATGGCTTGGTATGTCAAGGCCAGGCCAGGCCTGGCAGAATAAATTATGGGAGTGCAGCTGAGGAAACACAGCATCGGAAATCCATGTAATACATGTCGGCAGATAGGACAGAAACATAAATAAATACTACAGTTTCAAGGAGATCCAAGGGGTCCATTTTGCCTGTCCCGGAGATCAAAGCTGTTAGGGTCACAGGAGCAGTGACAGTCCCAATGGAGGCTCCACTAGAAATGGGAAGAGACCACCGTCCCCCTCCTACCTCTGCAGGGGTGTGTCTTCCCTCTCTGAGGTTTTCCACCAGGCTATAGGGAGCCCCGCGCAGCACGGTTTCTCCCAGGAGCTCCTCTTCGGGCATTTGCCAACTCTGCCACAGGCCTGAGGGCTTTCTGATTTTTTTTTTTTAAAACCACAATTTCTCTGGTCCTAAGTCCTGGCTTTGCAAATATTTTGCTTTCTCCAAAGTCTGATAGCTGATCAGAAACAATGGTGTTACTGGATCCATGGCTGTTAGCAATGGCCTTCAAGGTTTCACCGAAGGTTCCGGAGAAATATCAGATCCTTGGGATGTTACGATCTTTCCCAGTGGAGCTGGGACCTGCTGCCCACTTCCTCATCAGAATGCCCTGGGACAGCAGGGACAGAAACGCACTCTAAAGCCAGTTACTAATTTCAGACTGAAAGGACTCCAGATTATTCCTAAACCACGTTATAAAAATGAAGAGACCCAGGGCAGATCGCTGGGTGACGGGGTGAACGACCAGACCAGCCCGGTTCGTCAGGGACACGGGGTTTCCAGGAGCTCGGAAAACCGGTGGGAAAACCGGACGAAACTGGTGTTTTCTCTCTTCTGAAAACCCCCATTTCTTCTTGTCCAACTTTGTAGGTGTGCTCCCCAATAGGCGCCTTTTGTATGTGCGTCACCTGCCGCCTGTGCCTTCAAAATGACTCCCAGAACAGCCTCCTCAGACCCAAACTACCCGATACTGTTGCCAGACATCCTCTGTCTCCGCGTGCCTTCGGGCTCGGTGTGGGGCTGCCACCAGAAGGGTGCGCAGATGGAGAGAGAAAAGGCGGTCCTGGAGGCAGGACCACGCCCCCTTTTGTTACCCGGCCCCGCCTCCAGCCGCCCTGCACCTTTGAAAGTCAGGAGCCAGCAAGTTCATTTCCCTGTAATTGTGGAAAGCCTCCAGTTACCCAGATAACTTTATTCAATTCCCTCTAAGTTTCATCTGATAAGGAGATGTGACCTATTTTTCTCTCTTCTCAGAAGTTTTCACGTGCCATATCCAAGTGCTCTATTCTAGGAGTTTTTCACTGAAAGACTCTGCAAGTGTCGCCAAGTACAGCGAGGAGGACCCTGGGCATCATCTCTCCACTGTCTAGATCTATGTGGCTACCTTTTGTCTGCAGTGAAAACATCCAGGCAAAAACAAAGTCCTAAATCTAAGTGTCAAGAGCGCAGAGTGAGTCCCTCGCTTCCTTGAATTTTCATGGAAGCAGCAGTGAGACTATTTTCATACGTTTTGAACCTATACCTTCGGGGCTTTTCTTATCTGCCATGTATTAAACGGATTCCCTCCTTCTGTTAAGGGTTGTGTGCGACGCTGTAGAGGAATGATCTCCGTTCATCCCAAGTAGCTTAACTATCCATCCAGATAAAAGTACCCGGCAGAACGTCGTGCCCGCTCTGGGGAATGTTCGTTCAATGACTACATGAAGGTTTGATTCTGCTATGTTGATTCTGCTATCTGCTCTTGCATTCATGCTCTTGTTCGTACTGGCTATGAGTTCAGGACTGATGAGACGGGGACGAGCTTTAAATAAGAATTCGAGCAGACAGGAACTGTTGGCTACTCACGGGAAGGTTGTTTGACTTTCCAGCAGGACCGCTGGTTCCACTGTGGATGCGGGTCGTACCCTGTAGATGCTGCTGCAGCGGGGTCAGGCTTTCAGTATACACAGCCTGTCAGTCTCTTTGCCTGTCCTTGGACCACTGCGCTGCTGAACAGGCAGCGAGGTCGTTCAAACCTGTGGGGCTGGCCGTGTCTACACGAACATCCACGTGGTTATGTAAGCTGTACAATTCAGTCGTGGGAGCAAGATTTTTCGAAACTTAAAAAACTCAGGAAAGGAAACAAAAAGAGCAACTTTACAGCAGAGAAACCCGGCAAATGCTGCTTTAGTCAGGTGACCAAGGTCAAGATCAACAGTCATATATTATGTTGAGATGTACCCTTAACCTGATGTGATGAAAATGGCACATTTGTGACCTTCCTTTCAAAAACCTACAACTCCAGTCTAATCATGAGAAAAACATCAAACAAATTCCAAAAGTGGGACATCCTACTATAGGCCTGACCCAAAGCCCTCCAAACTATCAAGGTCATCAAGAAACAAGAACAGTCAGAAGCTGCCACTGTCAAGGGGAGCCTAAGGAGATAAGGTATCTAGATATAAAGTGAGATCCTGGATGGGATCCCAGAGCAAAAAGAGGACGTTAGGTAAAAACTCAGGAAATCTGAATAAACTATGGAGGATAGTTAATAATAATGTATTGATATTGGTTCATTGATTGTGATAAAGATAGCATACTAATGTAAGATGTTGATAATAAGGGAATGTGGAAAGGGCATAGCATATTCCTATATACTCGGTACTAACCATCTGTATTATCTGCTTCACTTTCCTGTAAATGTAAAACTGTTCTAAAATCAAGTCTATTATTAATAATGATAATAAAGCATATATAAGGTATTGGAGCTAGTTTCCCAAGGAGAAGGAATGCATCAAGAATAAATAAAATACGTATTTTTTGTCCGTTGTACCTCAATGGACCTTGAAGGCATTAGGCTAAGAGAAATAAGTCAGAGAAAGACAAATACTCTATGACCTCCTTTCTACGTGGAATCTAAAAAAGAAAAAAACCAGCAAACAAACTAACTCACAAATACAGAGAACGGATGAGATTGGCGCAGTTGGCAGAGATGGGGAGCCAGGGGGGCGGACAAAATGGGTGATGGGGGTCAAACGTTACAAACTTCCAGTTAAGATCAGTAAGTCTTATGGGATGTACCGTATGGTGGGGGAAAAAAGTAAGTAAAATACCACCATACCCTTCAATAAGGAAGCTAAGGAGTGAACACTTAATAATCCTACTAAGTTTAATGTTTCCTTCTTTACGTAATGTGCAAAATGGTGCTTTAAAATAATAAACGAAGAAGTCAGACACAAAGGTCCCGTATTGTATGATTCCATTCACCTGTAATTTCCAAAGTGGGTAAGTCCACAGATAAAGAAAGCGGATCAGTGGTTGCCAGGGGCAAAGGGGACGAAGGAATGGGCAGTGAGAGCTGATAGGTCTGGGCTTCCTTTTATGGTGATGAAAATGTTCTGGAACTAAACAGAGGTGATGCTAGCACGACACGGCGAGTGTCATGAATGTCACTGAGTTGTTCACTTTAAAACGGTCCATTTAAAAATAAATAAATAAGATAAAACGGTCCATTTTATGTGAAGTGAATTTGGCCTCCATCAAAAATCATTCATGATGATAAAATAATAATTTTAAAACACAAAATTTTTAAAGAAAATCAATATGATATTAGAATCGTGATACATAAATACTCTGCTTTTTGCTTATCTGCTATTTACTCTGTTAGAATTCTGAACGTTAACTTAGATTGTAAAACTGTAAATGACCAGCTAAAATACAAGTCATTTCCACGTGGGAAGAAGAAGTCAGGTTGCCATTGTTAAGTCCAAAAGGGGGTCTGAGCCCAGAACCAGGTTTGCGTCCCCGGATGTCGTCAGCCAGGGGACTGGCCCGACTTCCCAGCCCCCACTCCGTCCTTCAGCGATGGGGAGTCTTCAGCAGTAACTTGCAGCTCGTGGTGCCCGCTGTCTTTGTTTGTAAACCGATAAAAGTGAGAGCCAGGGAGAAAATTCTGTGTTCTCAAGCAAAACGTGAGCTCACCGTCGCGTTTGAATGTCGCCAGGGGTGAGGGAGAGGAGCGGGAGAGCTGGTGCAGTGGTGATGGCCCCCACTAAACCACCTCTGGCTGTCACCTCCCCTAACCCCGGTAGGGGGGTTTTAGGGATGGGGTGTGCCCTGCTGCAGGCGAGGTTTGCAGGGCCACAGGGCTCCCCAGTTTCTCCAGGCACTTAAGCCTATGGAATGGGATCAAACTTAATCTGGTGCCTGGTTGCCGGGATTTTCCTTCCCTTTCCAGCAGCCTCTCCAGATGGCCGGCAGCAGGGAAGAAGGCAAGCGCTCTGGGGCCGCAGCCCAGCTCGGACATCTAAGGACTGCAGCGTGCGAAGGGGAGAGGGTCGGGGGCCTGAGATGGCAGGTGCACCTCTCCCTGCTCCCTGGCGCCCGTTCCGGCCCGCTGATGCTGGGCGACTGTGGACAGACCCCACCGGGAAGGTCACTCCGCACCTGACAGGCGAGACGCCAGACCGTGGCAGGAGGGAGCTGTCCTTTCCCACGCAGGTGCTCGCCTCCCCGCAGGACCGTTGGGGGTGGGGGGTGGGCGCTCAACTCGACAGCCGCTGCCTCCCAGACTCTTTTCCATCCTAACCCATCTGTCGCCGAGGTCCAAAGCAAAGCAACACCTCCCCATGAAGGGCCGCTATTACCTGACTCAGAGCTCCCCCTTCTGTCCCTCCGTCTAAGCACCAGGGCTGCCATTGGCGAAAAGCAAGCCATCACATTCAGGTTCAGGTCAAGAGGCCGATATGGAAAATCTTTAGCGCCTTCAACGATGACGAGAGCGAACAGAAAGCATAGCAGAAACGGAGTCTGGCACCTATTTACGAAACCCAGCGAGAAGTATTTATAATTCACCTTCTGCAATGTGCCTCGGGGGCTCGGAAAAGCTGCTAGATACTATTTTGGACTTTTAAAATGGCAATGAGTTACAGTCAGATATCACAGAAGTCAGAAAATGTCAGCCGTTTAAAGTAATGATAATAAAAAAAAAATCTTGAACATTTCACATTACCTTTCTCCCAAGGTAAGTCCTAAGACAACATAAAAGGTGGCATCTTTTAAATATGGCTGTGCAGACGTGTTCATTCATTTATTCAATGAATGTGTGTCACACGTTTAAGCCGTGCGGGATTACGGAGTCTCCCTGCCGCCGGAGAGTGACTCAACCAGGCAACACAGAAGCAAGGATCTACAGCCGACTGTGAAGTACCCTACTCCGGGATATATTCCCGATGCTACCAGAACACAAGTGGGAGGGATCGAGTCCGCCCTTGGGGGTTAGGGAATGTTGGGAGGAGAAGGGACCCCACAGCTGAGCCTGGAAGGACCTAACCATGCACAACAGGGGAGGTCGAGGCAGCCCCCAGGCCCTGGAATAGGAATACCAGACCAAAGGAGGACCCCAAACGAGCCAGTCCCAGGAACCGCAGGGAGCTCCGTTGGAGCGCCTGCAGATTGAAGTCTTCGGGGTCCCAAGAGTGGTGTGGCACTCACATGATCGAGTGAGACTCGCTTCAGACCCCTAACCCCCCCACTGGTTAAGCTTCCCCACCCCCACGCACCTTCGACCCTCACCTGCACACACATCTTGATTAACTGCTTAGTGTAACTTAGAATCGAGAGGTCTCAACAGAACACAAAGTTTCCAAGGGCCGGCGGTCAGCAAATAAGGCAGCTTCCCGGGGGGCCAGCTAACATCTCAGAGGGAAACTCGACCTACCTCCTTCCGGGTCTTCGAGCTTCACTTAGGGGACTTCCTCCGAGCTTTTCAAACTCTGCTCCTTCAGTCAGTACCCTTCCACACAACGTGCTTACTGGGAAACACTGAAGTGAGAAAAATAGGGACAATGTAGAGAGTCTCATTTTTTACGAAGCTAAATAAATTCAATTTAAAAATGTGCCCGCAATCTTGACCGCATGTTTCCCCTTCTGAGAGGAGGTATGCAGTGTTGTGTGTCCTTTATTTTGTAACGTGATGGTTAATATAGAGGACAGGATTTTTTTAAGTGCCTTTTCATGACGAAATTACAATTTGGTAATTTCTGCTAAGCTTTCAGTTTTTATTTTGAATTGTTATTAGTGAAATCTCAAAGTCTGGGGATCATTGCATTGGTCATCTGGAACTAGAGTCATGGACTATCTCTTAATGTCCTCTCCTTCCTTGGTCAAAAGTAGATGAGGTATCTGACTAAATCATGAGGTAGTTGGAGTATCTCTCCATGTCCTCTACTTCCTTGGTCAAAACTAGACGAGGCCTCTGAATAAATCGTGAGGTAGTTGGAGCATCTCTCCATATCCTCTCCTTCCTTGGTCAAAAGTAGACGAGGGCTCTGACTAAATTGTGAGGTAGCTGGACTATTTTTCAATGTCCTCTCCTTCCTTGGTCAAAACTAGACAAGACCTCTGACTAAATCATGAGGTACCTGAGATGCGTTTGCACGGATGTTTGCCAGGACAGCAAAGGCTACCCTACAGAAACAGAGTAAGCCTAAAATCTCAAAGGCATAATGCAAAACCAAACGCATTTCTTATTTCTTACTCACATTACACCTCCAATGTGGGTCAGCAGGGGACTCTACTCCACATGATCACTCAGGGACCTGAGCTGATGGGAGGCACCACCACTTTGTAGCTGCACGTGGGAAACAGGTGGCCTCTGAAGATGCCATGAAACATGAGGAGAGGTCTGGGGAGTCACACGGTGGCTGTGAAGGCCACGCCTAGAAGTCACAAAGCTTGCTTCTAACCACATCTCCTTAGTCAGCCGTGGAGGCCCAGCCTAACAATGAGAGGATTTTCAGTACATACTAAATGTTTCTGCTGAACCAGGACTGTAGTGGGTAAAAGAGGCTGATCTGGTAAATAAAGGCACGACTGGAAAGCCTTTTGACTTCCAGGTGAAAGGGTTAGTACCTACCCTAGAGGCCTCAGAGAGGACCAAGGGAAAGACCAATGTTTCAAGTGTTGCTTTAGAAAATATAAGCTAATCCCAGCATGAAAGACAGATTTCAAGAAGGCACAAGAGTGAGGAAGACCAGCTCAGAAAGGTGTGGTAACAGCCTTGACATTGGTAATAAGGGCTGTGTGTTGTAGAAGGAGAGTGAAAAGCGGAGATGAACATTACATTTTCTGTAGAAGATTAATTACGTGGAATGTCAGGATTGGAAATCCAGAGTTTGGAGTCAAGAGGTGATATGTGAAACCACGAGAGCCTGGGGAGAGAGAGCGAGAGAGAGCGCAGAGGGGTCCAAGGGAGAGAGCAGAGGGATCCACCCAGAGCTTTGCCGCCCCCCTTGGCAAGCAGGGGCTGATGAAGCACGAGAAGTTGGCTCCCTTGAGGGAGACAAGTGCTGAGCAGGCAAGATTTAGTTTTGGGCATTCTCTCTCTCTCTCT
>CM052899.1:11779787-11834888 GCA_028534135.1 Potos flavus | reverse complement strand
CCCAAATAGATCAGCATAGCGGTGAAAAATACTGACTTCAGATGTAATCAGATCGGAATGCAAAACTCGGTTCTGTCGCTCGGTCATGAGTGACTTTGGGCAAGTCACTGAGTCGTCCCTGCCTGTTTCCTAATCTGTGCAACGCCAATGACCCCCACTGCACAGGTCACCTGCAATTACTGAGAAGAGATAAGCATGTTAAGTACGTAGCCCCGTGCCTCGCAGAGTGAGCCCGCCACTGTTGAGAGCCCCCCTCACCAAGTTCCCTTAGAGATGAGAAAGTGAAGCCCAAAAGTTTCAGTGACAGGACAGGGCTCAGCACAGGCAAAGCTCCCCTTATACGGCCCCAATTCCATGAAGCTCCTGAGGCTTGCTGGGAGATGAGCTCTTTCACGCTGCTAAAAGACTGCATCAGTCTTGGACATGTGGGGCGAGGGAGGCCCAGTGAGCCTGGAGAGACCAGGGCACCAAGAGCAGCAGTATGGCCAAGACTTCCGTCAACCCTGGCAGAGAAGCCAAGGAGCAAGGCGGTTCTAGAGACGTCATCATCAGCCCCTTGGGGGGATTTGCCCATTGCTCTGGACCCTAGGGCTCCATCATATTGGGGATCCAGCCATTCCAGGGCCATGGCTGAATAGTCAACTCTTCCTGCTTCTCCTTATCTGAGGCTTCCACTGCCTATGCTCTGCTTCTCTAAACTTCCCAGCAGGGGCTACAGACACGGGAGGCACCAAAGGCATCTTACACATAACTAAAGCCCACTCATTATCTGAGAATATGTCTCATTTTTTCATGGCAGTGGTGGTGCAGGAGCATGGCTAAGATGTTTCTGAAGCTATTGACCTTCAGTGAAAGTCTGAAATATTCGGATCCATACCACCAGGAATAAAGAGGATCATAAGAAACTTCTATGAACAGCTATATGCCAACAAATTGGACAACCTAGAAGAAATGGATAAATTCCTAGAAACATACAACTTACCAAGACTGAGTCATAAAGAAATAGAAACTCGTAACAGGCCGATGACTAGTAAGGAGATTAAATCAGTAATCTAAAACCTCCCAACAGTCAAAAGTCCAGGACCAGACGGCTTCACTGGTGAATTCTACCAAACTGTTATAGAAAAATTAATACCAATCCTTCTCAAACTCTTCTAAAGTATGGAAGAGGAAGGAATACTTCCAATTTCATTTTATGAGGCATTACCCTGATACAAAAACCAGACAAGAACATTATAAGAAAAGAAAATTGTAGACCACATCCCTGATGAACACAGATGCAAAATTTTTCAACAAAATATTTTCAGAGTGAACTCAATGATACATTAAAAGGATCACAGACTATGATTAAGTGGGATTTATTTCAGAGATGGCACAATGTTTCAACATCTACAAATCAATTAGTGTGATACACCACATTAACAACATGAAAGGTAAAAATCATAGGACCATTTCAATGGATGCAGAAAAAGTATGTGACACTCTCAATAAAGTGGGCATAGAGGTACCTCAGCATAATAAAGGCCATGTATGACAAGCCCATAGTTAACATCATACGCAATGATGAAATACTGAAAAACTTTTCCTGTAAGATCAAAAACGAGACAAGGGTGCCCACTTTCACCACATTTATTCACCACAGAACTAGTAGGTTGGCCAGAGTAATTAGGCAAGAAAAAGAAATAATCCAAATCAGAAGGAAGAAGTAAAACTGTCTCTATTTGCAGATGATGCGATATTACATAGAGAAAAATTTAAGGACTCCATCGAAAAACTGTTAGAACCGACAAATGATTTCAGTAAAGTAGCAGGACACGAAATCTACACACAAAAATCAGTTCCATTTCTAGATACCAACAATGAACTCTCAGAAAGAGAAATTAAGAAAACAATCCCATTTACAACAGCATCAATAAGAATAACATACTTAGGAACAAATGTAACCAAGGAAGTGAAAGATGTGTACACTGAAAACTAAAGACACTGATGAAAGAAACTAAAGGGGACACAAATAAATGGAAATATATTCCGTGTTCTCAGATTAGAAAACTTAATATTGTTAAAATGTTCATACTGCCCAAAGCACTCTACGGGTCCAATGTAATCCCTATAAAAATTCTAATGGCATTTTTCACAGAAGTTTTTTTAAAATCCTAAAATCTGTATGGAACCACAGAAGACCCCAAATTACCTAAGCAGTCTTCCGGAAGAACAAAGTTAGAGGCAGCACATTTCCTGATCTCAAACTGTATTACAAAGCCATGGTAACCAAAACAGTATGGTATTGGCATAAAAACAGACACAGAAATTAATGGAGCAGTACAGAAAGCTCAGAAATAAATCCATGTAGCTATAGTCAATTTTCAACAGAAGAGCCATGAATATACAATGGGGAAAAGATGCTCTGTTCGGTAAATGGACAGCTATGTGCAAAAGAATGAAGCTGGACCCCTATCTCACACTGTACACTAAAATCAAGTCAAAATGGATTAAACACTTCAACATAGGACCAGAAAATGTAAAACTCCTACAAGAAAACAGAGAGTAAGCTCCTTGACATTGGTCTTGGCAATGTTTTTTTTTTTTTTTTTTTTGGTTTTGACATGAAAAACAAAGTCAACAAAAGCAAAAATAAACAACTGGGACTACATCAAACCAAAAAGCTTCTGCTCAGCAAAGAAAACCATTGACGAAATGAAAAGGCAGCCTACGGAATGGGAGGAAATATTTGCAAATCATATATCTGATAAGGGGTTAATCTCCAAGATATACAAGGAACCCATATAACTTAATGTAAACAAACAAACAAACCCATTTAAAAAATGGGAAAATTACCTAAATGGACATTTTCCTGAAGACACACAAATGGTCAACAAATACACGTGAAGGTGCTTAACATCACCACCTCAGGGAAATGCCAATCACAACCAGGATGAGGTTATGATCTCACACCTGGTAGGATATCTATTATCAAAAGGACAAAAAAATTATAAATGCTGGTGAGGAGATAGGGAAAAGGGAACCCTTGTATGTGTTGGTGTGAATGTAAATTGGTACGGCCACTATGGAAGTTCCTCAAGAAATTAAAAACAGAACTGCCATATGATCCAACAATCCCACCTTGGATTGTCCAAAGGAAAGGAACACATTATCCCCAAGAGACATCTGTCTTCCTATGTTCATAGCAGCTTTACTCACAATATCCAAGGAACGGAAACAATGTAAGTGTATGTGGACAGATGAATAGATAAAGAAAATGGACACACACACAACAGAATGTTATTCAGCCTTAAAAAAAGGAAATCATGTCATTTGCAAAACTGTGGATGAATCTGGAGGCTATTATGTTAAATGAAATCAGCCAGAGAAAGACAGTTACACGTGGTATCACTTATACGTGGAATCTGAAAGAAAGAAAGAAAGAGAGGAAGGAAGGAAGGAAGGAAAAAAGGAAGGCAGGCAGGCAAACTACAAACTAATAAACTAACTAGGAAACAGGAGAAAAGTGGTTTCCAGGGGCCGGGTATGGGGGAAATAGGGAGAAGTCGGTAAAAGGGTACAAATTTTCAGTCCTTAGATGAATAAGGTTTGAGGATCTAATGTATGATATGATGACTATAGATGATAACACTATACATTATGTAATTGAAATTTGCTATGAAAGAATTTAAATGATATCACCAAAAAAAAGAAAAAAATGGTGTGTGCATGTCCATAGGGGAGGTGATGGAAGCATTTGTTAACTGGGGGGGGGGGGGGGGGGCCTTTCACAATGTACACATACATCAAATCATCACACTTTCTCTTACAATTTTGTCAATTACACCTCAATACAGTTGAAAAAATACTCAGATCCTTATTTATTCCTCTAATGGAAAACATTAATTTGGGGTAGAAAAAATACTCAGATCCTTATTTATTCCTCTAATGGAAAACATTAATTTGGGGTAGAAAAAATACTCAGATCCTTATTTATTCCTCTAATGGAAAACATTAATTTGGGGTATTCTGAAGGTGGCCACTGATTTCTCTGATCTCACTAAACAACTGTATCTGTAGGTGATCAGAAAAAAAGCGACTAATCTCATTTCAAATTCTACCTAAGGGCACCTGGGTGGCTCAGTTGGTTGGTCACCCAATTCTTTTTTTTTTTTTTTTTTTAAGATTTTATTTATTTATTTGACAGTGAGAGACAGAGAGGGTACAAACAGGGGAAACGACTGAGAGAGGGAGAAGCAGGCTCCCGCTGAGCAGGGAGCCTGATGCCGGGCTCGATCCCAGGACCCCGGGGATCATGACCTGAGCTGAAGGCAGATGCTTAACCAACTGAGCCACCCCATGGCCCCAGCATCCAATTCTTGATGTCAGCTCAGGTCACAATCTCCGGATCATGGGATCAAGTCCTACATCGGGCTCTGCGCTCAACAAGGTTGTGCTTGAGATTCTCTCCTTCTCCCTTAGTTCCTCCCGCTGCTCATGCTTGTGCTCTCTCTCTCTAAAAATAAATAGATAAATAAACAAATAAGCAAGTAAATCTATTAAAAAATTCTATCTAAAATAAATCATTCCCTTTTTTTTTCCAATAGGAAAGGTGATGGACTGAAAATTTCTGAAACATGAAATAATAGTAACTATATGATTCTATGCAGTGAGCCGTACATACCACTTAGGAATTTTGAAAGTTTTCCATTCTCCCAGTCTTCACTGGGCTGATTTCCTTTGACTATCTCCAAAAGACATTTGATTTTTTTTTCAGTTTCAAGTATATACTCCATGTAAACTTTTATTCAATAAAGTGAGTTAGAGAGCATCTCTGTTAAAATCCATCCGGGCCATCTCGGAAGGCAGGACCTGGGGTGTGATTTAAGAGGGGAACGAGTCACCAACCGTATGGTGCCTGGATTGCAGGAAGACGGTGAATCCAAGCTGGACCCGGGCAGGAGCTCAATGACTATTTTCAGGAGCGTGGCTTGGCCAAGGGGTGAACGCACAAGTCCAGAACTCAGGAAAAGAGGTAAGGCCGAGTCAGCAGATATTGGCAAGCTTGATGGGGCATGAGCCAAGCCAAGCGAGATGGGGATGACGGGCAGAGACATAGTCAGAGTTGCTGCCAGGGCTGCTGTCTGTGGGCCCGGGGTCCAGACAGCACACCCTCAACCAGATTTAACGTCTCCTGAACAATCACTCTCCTAGGCTCTCAATTCTTTGCCCACCAACCGATCTGCTGACGGTTTATTTAAATGCCCAGGTGAAATTCCAACTGGAGAAGAGACAGGGGCATAACCATTTTGATCCCTGGAAAGAGATAAATATTTGGGAAGCACTGAAAAATGTTAAATGGGAGAGAACTTCAGAATCAGTACCAAGAAATCTCTATTTCCCCATCGTTGTTTCTCTTCGTAGTCCTTCTAGAAAGCCTCTCGATTTCAGAAGCGGCTATGAGCTCTGGGAAACGATTTGGGGGAAGATGAACACCATCGCAAAATCTGACTCTGAACTCCAGACTGTTCTTTAAACACTTTGTGCATCTGATTTCCTCCATGACATAATCTCTCCTAATCCAATTTAAGATCATGGTTTCTGTTCACTTTTCAAGAACTGTGTAAAATAAACATTTTAGCGGACGTAACTGTCTATGAGCTTGATCTTCCCTGCTTCTGGGTAGAGCTGCTTCGCCGCCTTCCACGGTCTGGCTTTCTCACCGTAGGACCCTCTGCGGTACAAACTGGAAGTACCATGCATCATGGTCCATGTCCGGGGGGAGATGGAACATTTAGAAAGTCACCGCGCTAGCCGCGCAGCGAGAGAGCAATGTTAATTATAATTACCTTGCTCCTGGCATGGAAAATACTAAAATGACCCGCACAATGAGGATGTCAAATTGTCTTTTTTAATCCAACACCTGCACTGGGAAATGCTAGGAATCTATGACACTTACAATTCAATACCTAAGATTACCAAACACAAGTTCAGACAGGGCTAATTCAGAAATTATTGTCAAGACTCACGGAGCACAATCATAATTTGGGAGGGGAAAAAAAAGTGTAAAACCGAGAAAAGCCCCACAGAGGCACTCTGTACATGGTTTTCCCATTTGGAAGCTGAACTGAAAGTCAAAGAAATTTACTTTATTTAGACTAAAACTCACAAAGATTAAAAGATGACTGGGATTCAGAGGAATCTGTGATACTGAGCCATTTCCAGTACGAGAACTGTTTCTATTTCTATGAAGAACGAGAACAATCTAAACATTGGATCTCCTTTCTTTCCCAAGTTTTGGTAAAGAAGAAAGAATTCACCTCCAAAGTTTTGTGTCAAAGTGGAATTTTTGCTTGACACTCGTGTTGACATTTTTCCCCATATGGACTAAAACTGAGACAGGAAGTAGTAAAAGATGAAAGGGCCAGACCATGAGGAAACCAAGATCTGTCCTAAGACATACTCAAACTTGAGAGGCCTTGAGTATATCCCAAGTCATCCTTTATCAGAGAAAAAGGAAAAGAAAAAGAAAAACTCAGAGAAGCACTTTTTATCTCATAAATTATAGGAGACACTTGGTCCTCAATACCTTACGTGCTATGTGAAAATTCTAACCTGTTTCAAGAGATTGTCTATAGGAAATATTAGTAATCAGAAGATGGGCAAATAAAGGCTTTTTGAACAAGATATGACTGAGGGAAACCAAAGCTACTGGTGTAGAGGGAAGATTAATTTAAGAACATTGCATACAGCATAATGACGAACTAAAACCTGGCCAAGATCAGATAAATTTTCTTTGGGGAGGAAAAAAAAAAAGACAAAAAGAAACCCAAAAAACCTGTGCATTAAATCATAAAGTTGAGTTTTCAGTTCAGTAGCTTGTGTTTGGACAATGGCAAGTTCAGGCTCATTACGAAGGTGGGTGTGGTGCTGAGGCAGGTTGGTGGGGGGAGGGGGTTAGAACTTGAAACCACTCGGCATCTTTAACCAATGACAGCTCCATAAACGCTAGGAAAACAAACAGGCTGAGGGAGGCATGACAGGTGTAAGGCCAGCTTTGTTTTTGAGAGTTTTACACGCAAAATCCCAACAAGAAACCAAAAAACCTGGACCCGCATGCCCTCCCCAGAGGCTTTCCTCCTCTTCACAGAAGGGGCGACCTGACTTGGGACAGCGGGACGCTCGAAGGTTGGAGTCCTGGCACCCAGGCTGCTCCTTCCCGACGATAAACCATTAAAATGGAGTTGCTACTTGTTCCTGACATTCCTGTGACAACTTTAAAGAGACGATCTCTCCGTTTCGATCCTCAGATCACCAGCTCAAATGTCATAAACGCGGAGCGTGCCTGGGGCGGAACTGTAAAGCGGGCCAAGTGCGTTTCTTGGGTGGCCCCAGCTGTGTCTAATGGAGCTGCTTCCAGGAGGTTTCCTTCCTCTCTGCCTCCCATGTGCTGGGGTCTGCGTGTGACCCCTGGGGACGGTGGGGATCCACTCATTGGTATGGACGTGCAGGTCTAGTGCCGGCGCCGGCCGCTCCCCCACCCCTGCAGGTGCAGGCGGAGGGCATATCTGGAGAAAGAGTCATTTTGGGGGGGTCGGTCATCCGGGGAGGGAGCCCACCTTCTAACTCTGAACTTGGAATTTGGAGGGAGAGCCTCCGATAGGACAGAGAGAGGGACCGAGGGTCTCTGGGCTACGGATCTTGCTGGATGAGTATGCCCTCTCAAGACAAGCCAAGAGCTGGAACTAAAGAACCCAGACAGGGTGACCCAGTTTGAGCCAGGTCTTTGCAGCTGGAAAGGCATTAGCTCAGCCTTTGAAAGCAGGGCTTAGAACGTTGCTTTCTTTCCTGTCTGATTCACCTTTTGAGGGTGTCTGAAGGGTCCCAGCCTACTGCAGCTGTATTAAAGGGAACACAGGGAAGGCAATGGTACCCAGGCTGGGGCAAGGACTTTGAAGCATGCACAACACACCTGTGCGGCCAGGCACAGCGGCAGAGCTCCATGAAATCAAAGAATCCCAGCGGAAGTCGAATCCTTTGGGAAGGGAGCCCAGCTATCCCTCTCGGCACAGACATTCTCCTTCTGCTCCCAAGCCTTGATTTCCAGATTGGGATTCTGATTCTTGGTTCCGGATTTTGTTTTATTAGAGGAGTGGTGGTCTTACATTTCAGGCTCTTCCCCCAGTCTCCTAATAAAACCTGCTCCTAAGAAAAGAGTCAGAACTATTTATTCAGCAAACATAACGTACTGGGCTCCGGGTAACGTTCTGGAAGCTACAACCAGCGGTCCTGTGGTCCTGCCCGCAGGGAGCTGAGACTCCCATGGGGGAAGGCTACCTTCCCAAGCTAGTTCTAGTCTCAGCCTTTTATCTCTGATTGTAAATGGAAACATTTTATCCTCCCTTAGGGAAATATCTGATGTCAGCAGCAGCTGGGGGCCAGTTTTCTGGACCCTTAGATCTTTGCAAGGCCAGTTTTGGGCGCAGATCCTGGCTGACCATATTCCTGTTCACTGCTCTACGATACTGATCGAATGATGGTATTTAGCACATGACCAGGTGACTTGATCTGTTTTCCTGTGAGTAATTAACAGGCAGGAACTTGCTGCGCCCCAACTGCCAGGCTCTTACCTGCACGAAGTCAAATCTCCTAACAACTGTTTTAACAATATCTTGCCCACTAACAAATTGACCCAGCGCTCACAACAGATTGGGGGTAACAAATTATATTAAATTACGATGACTTCCCTAGCCTTTGGTAAGATAAATATGCTAATAAAGTCTTATTCTGAAAGACTGAGCTAAAAAGTAATTGTTTCCCTCCAGCACTCCCTCTGAAAGGCAACACCCAGCCTGGAAGAAAAGGCAGAACTTGGAAACAAAAACACAAAGGTCTCGTCGCCATAGATACGCAGGGAGACCCAGGATATCCCTCCCCCCACGAGCAAAGTCTCAGCCTCCCCGTCGTCCCTGGAAGCCTTTCCTATGCACCCCAGCACTGAGGCCATCTCGGCCTTGGGCTCCGCCCACCCAGGCTACCGATATTTCTGGGCTCACAAAACGTACAAAATTAGAGGGGAAAAAAAATCACTGTCTTCAAAATGCAAAAAGAAAACGGTACCAATGAAATGGATTGGGGTTCAATTGCATCTCTATCGTATTGGTTGCTAATGCAGTACAGAGTAGCCCGGACTAGGGGCTTACACAGCTGGGGGGCCTCTGTCTCCCACGCCGGAAGTCTGAGATGGAGGTGTGGGCGGGGGTGGCTTTTCCTGAGGCCTCACTCCTCGCCTTGCAGGTGGTCGTCTTCACTCCAGGTCTCCACAACCATTTTCTCTGTGTGTGTTTGTGTCCTGATCTCTTCTTTTTAGAAGGACACCACTCCCATAAGATTAAACGGTCCATCCATATACCCTCGTTTTACCTCAGCGACCTCTTTAAAAAGCCCCTACCTCCAAAGACAGTCCCGTGCTGAGGCCCCAGATGCTGGAGCTTCAACATATGAGCTTTGGGAAAACATGATTTGGTCCCTAAGATGTAGAAAATACAGTATGTCCATGTGAGTATTAAATTTAGAATTCACAAACGCTTTTATTTACTTGAAAACCGTTTGGAGGTTAAAAGTTCTTACTTTAAAGGATTTTTGGGTGTTCCCAATGATTCTTTAAAAATCATGCCCAACTGTAAATTAGATAAATTACTTTAGGCAAGTATTCTCGGAGGCGATTCAAATTTCTAGCCCACTGTGCTCTTGCAAAGTCCCCCTCGTGAACTGTGCCTGCCTGTCTGACCCCGGGATGTCTATGTGACATCTCAGCCTCAGCGGGTACAATCCCCTCACACCTGCTCGGCACGCAATGTCCCCTCGTCCTGATGGCAGGCACATCAGTTGCTCAGGTCAAAAACCCAAAAAAGTCCAATTCTGGATCCTGAATTTTTCCTGAATTTTCTATAGGAGGAAATCCTGCGGCTCTGACATCAAAATACGTTGACATCTGCCCATCGGTCACCCCCTCCACCGGGCTGGTACGAGTCACCTCTGTCTCCTGCCTGATCACAGCTTCGGTCCCCTAGGGGTCTCTCCGTCCCTACCCCTGACCCTGTACGATCTATTCTCAGAAAAGCGGGCAGAGCAGTCCCAGCAAATAAGTCAGGCCATGTCAAAGCCTGTAAGGCTCTTTCGTTTCACTCGGAGTAGAAGCCAAGCTCCACGGCCCAGTGTCCTGGCTTCCTGCTTAGCCCGCGCTCCCCACCGCCCGGTCACAAGCGCCTCCTTGCTGTTTCTCCACGTTGGGGAGCTCTTGCCGGGGCAATTCCCTCTGCTGGGAACGGCCTTCCCCAACATGGAGCAGGGCGGACTCCCTGACCCCCTTCCAGTCCTGGCTCAGCTCTAACCTTCACTACACGGCTTATTTTGTCACCATCCCCTCCCTGAGCATTCCAGAGCCCCCGTCCCCCAGTCTGCTCTGCCTTCCTCTTCCTGCCTCTAACACGCCACCTGCTTATCACGCTCACTGCTGGGGCTGCCCCCAGCTGCCCACTCCCCGCTCCAGCAGCCTCCGTGTTTTGTCCACGAACGTCTCCCCCTTACCTGGGCTCATCAAGTCTGCACACAGTTGGAGCTCAATAAATATCTGTTGAATGAATGAGTAGATCTGTGAATGAAAAGTACAAAATTCTCTTCAACAATACATCAAAAAGTGGTATTTAATGTAGGATATGAAGGAATTTGTTTTTTTTAATAAAATTTATATTTTTTACAAATCCTTACAAACCAGTGTACCATTTTCTGATTGCTAAGATAACCCTTCACCTTATTCCTACTTCTCCACCTAAATAACTCCAGGGTTCATGTCTCTTCCTTGGGATCAGGTATTTTCTGGACAATTTCTTTTCTTTTTAAAGATTTTATTTATTTATTTGACAGAGAGAGAGATCACAAGCAGGCTGAGAGGTAGGCAGAGAGAGGGGGAAGCAGGCTCCCCGTTGAGCAGAGAGCCCGATGTGGGGCTCGATCCCAGGACCCTGAGATCATGACCTGAGCCGAAGGCAGAGGCTTTAACCCACTGAGCCACCCAGGCACCCCTTTCTGGACAATTTCTAAAAGAAAACAATTTTCCACAAACGCATCCTTCTGGAGCCAGACATCCTAGATTTGTACCCCGACTTCATTTCCCTCATGCGCACAATGTATATAGTAGCTATCCTGCATGGCCGTGTGAGGATTAAAGGAGTTAATTAATGCAAATTCCCTAGAACAGTGCCAAGCACATAATAAGAGCTATCTAAGTCTTAGTTATTTTTCTTCTCTATATTACTGTACCATGAAGAAACTGGTTGGTGAAATATAACACCGTATTACTTTACCCTGGTTTTAAATTGTATTGATCAACATAACCAAAAAATAAAGCAAAAAAACAAAAATCAAAGTTCTGCTTATCCGCGTCATATGAAATATCCGGACAGGTTTTTACCAAATGTGAATGATCTGACTTTAAATACAGACTCAGTGGCATGGTAAAAATTCGCTTTGGAAAAATGCCAAAGGAAACTTCAAAATGATAGGCGGTCTTTGTCCAGAACGGCAGATGTCAGGATAACAAAAGTCTCATTGAACTGAAAATTAAGAGAGACGTGCTACAAATATTAAGAAGCCACCGACAGAGGAAAATCAGAGACATTCTGAATAGAAGCCCTAAACTGCGAGTCACAAGGGCAAACACTCCTGACTATAGATACCAAGTTGCTTTCCAGTACTTTCCCCATGAGTGACTCCATGCGGGCTGATCCAGATGAGGCAGAGGGACCTAGTAAATAATGGTTAATGTTCCTGCAAAGCAACTCCGGGAAGATCATGTAGCAGGTAAAAATAAATCAGACCCTTTAGGGGAAAAAAAAAATGAAATTATTCATTTAACATGAGGTCTGAGGAGACTTCCGGCAGACTGGTGAAGCACGCGCTTTTGGGATCTAAGGTCAACCGCAAGTAGGGGAGAGATTTAGAACAGAATTTTAAAATTATAAGTGATTTTAAAAATGATCATTTTGCAGTTGAGAAAAATTAAGAAATTGAGAGGTTAAGTCCATAGCAAAAAGGAAAAAAAAAAAAAGGATCTTCTGTCTCTTGAGAGACCCTATAATGTAAGGATAATAAAAGATTAAAAACAGATTAACCTACAACGGCAGAGAGAGTAGAGAGGGGCTATCTGCAGATGAGTGATTTCAACAAAACTCTGTTGAACTCTGTTGGGAGAAGTGGAGAAGAAAGCCTGCAAGGGGAGGAAGGGGGGGTCGGGTATTCATTCAGGGGCCTCAAAGGGGGAGGTAACTTGCCCCCCCGGGACTCCTCAGAGGCTTAGGGATTAGAGACTCCGGTGTGGCAAAACTAGGAGTGAAACTAGAAGCTGAAAACAAGTGGATTCTTTAAAGATACATAAATGAATGGGACGCCTGGGTGGCTCAGGTGGTTAAGTGGCTGCCTTCGGCTCAGGTCATGATCCCAGGGTCCTGGGATCGAGTCCCACATCGGGCTCCTTGCTCGGCGGGGAGCCTGCTTCTCCCTCTGCCTGCCTCTCTGCCTGCTTGTGCTCTCTCTCTGACAAATAAATAAAAAAATAAAATCTTAAAAAAATAAATAAAGATACATAAATGAAGCAACCAATGTCCCAAGCCTATCATATGGAATGCTATCACTTAAGCATTCCGAAGCTGACGAATCAGGTTCCTTTTTTAGAAAAGTGAGTCGCCACCTCTACATTCTGACTTTGGTCGACTCCCAGGACAACAGTTACCTCCTTGCCTGATGGTCCTAAAACAAAACCTCACTCAAATCTACAAAGCTCCCAATCTACTTTTAGACTCTTACTCTTAAATATGAATGGCCGAGCTGGGATGGATAAAGTTTGAAAAAGACAGTTCATGATAAACAGAAAACATTATCTCAAAAGGAAGGGATAATGTGGGGAGTAGGAAAGAACTAAATACACACAAAAGTTCTGGCATTCTCAAAGAAATTGGAGAATTATATTACATCTATAAAATGAAAGCAGGATGTTTTGATAAATGCATGGGTATGAAACAAGATGAAAATATTCTTACAAATTAAAAATACGAGACCCAAGAGGAAATAAATCGATTAGGGTCATCGGAAGAAGGATTAAGAAAATCTCCTAAAAAATAAAACTGATTGACAATGGTATGAGAGAGATGGTACATGATGTGCTATGTCTAACACATGAGGGCTTGGGGAGGAAAGACTAGAGAAAATGGAGGGGTGAAAATTAGCAAGGATATCATACAGGAAAATTTATGAGTTGAAAAAATTAAAGTCTCCACACTTAATGAGCCCACTTTAATAAATGAACAAATGAATAAATGAAAAAAGATTTGTGTCCAGCACATCATAATGAAATTTCAGAATACTATGAATAATAAAAAGAATCTAATAACTCTTGAGAGAAAAATCAAGTAACATACAAAATATAAAAAATCAGAAGCTACACTGCAGACAAGGGAAAAGCATATTTAATCTAGATTTAGGCAAATAATCAGTTGTCAGGTTGAATTACAGACATTTTCAGCATTACTTGCAGATATGCTAAAGTTAAACAAAGAACTGAAAAAGAAAAGGCAAGGGGAAACAGAGTTTCAGTCAAAGTGTGGAGGGAGGTAGGTTAAGGGAATTTCTGTGTAGCAGAGAAATTAACCTAGCTTGGACCAGGAGAATTGGGGCTGTGAAGGAAAGGATTTTTTTGGAGAATGTGGGGCACAATAGAACACTTAATGTTTGAGAGTATTTGAAAGACTTGAGAACATAATAAAGGAAAGCAATACAAAATAATAACCAGAAACTCTAGGATAACCAAAAGGCTATACATAAAAAGAAATCTCATATGTGACTTTGTGATGATAAAAATTGTGGTAAAAATCCACATAACATAAAATGCACCATTTTAACCATAATATGTCGGCATTTGGTATATCCATACTGTTGTACATGCCATCACCTCAATCTACAGTTGACCTTGAACAACACGGGTTTGAAGTGCATGGGTCCACTTATATGTGGGTTGTTTTTAATACCGTACAGTGCTATAAATGTATTTTCTCTTCCTTATGATCTTAATAACATTTTCTTTTTGCTAGCTTAATTTTTCGTAAGAATACAGTATAAATACCTATAACATATAAAATACATGCCAAACTACTGTTAATGCTACTGGTAAGGTTTCAGGTCAACAGTAGACTATTAGTAGTTAAGTTTTGGGGGAGTCAAAAGTTATACATGACTTCAATTGTGCGGGGGATCAATGCCCCTGACCCCTGCATTGTTCAAGGGTCAACTGTAGAAATAGAAAACCCCATACCCATTAGGTAGTCACCCAAACTCCCATCTTTCTAGTCCTTGGCAACAACTTTTCTGCTTTCTGTCTCTATGGATTTGCCTTTTCTGAATATTTCATACAAATGGAACCATATAATATATATATATTATATATTATATATATATTATATATAACATATAATATATATAATATATAATATGTATATTATATATTATATATAACCATATAATATATAACCATATAATATATAATATATAATTTTTTATGTCTTTCATTTAGCATAATGTTTTCAAAGTTCATCCACTTTGTACCATGTATTGGTACTTCATTTCTTTTTAGTATTCCATTGTATGGAAACACTGTATCTGTTTACCACACGATGGTCATTTGGTTTGTTTCTACTCTTTGGCTATTGTGAAGAGTGCAGCTATAAACATTCACGTCCAAGTGTCTGTTTGAGTCCTGCTTTCCATTGTCTGGGGTATATACGTAGGAATGGAATTGCTAGATGATAACTGTAATTCTACGTTTAACTTTTTTGCGTATCTACCAAGACATTTTTCACAGTGGTTGCACCATTTTCTATTCCCACCTACAAAGGACAAGTGTTCAATTTCTCCACATCCTTACCAACACTTGTTATTTTTCCATTTTTAAAATAATAGTCATCCTAATGAATTTGAAGCAATAGCTTATTGTGGGCTTTGATTTTCATTTTCCTAATGACAAGTGATGTTGAACATCTTTTTCATGTATTTATTGGACATTTGTACATCTTCTTTAGAAAAATGTCTATTCCAGTTGTCTGTCCTCTTTGAACTGCATCATTTGGAGTTTTGATATTGTTGAGTTATAGGAGTTCTTTATATATTATACATATTAATCTTTATCATAGACATGATTTGCAAATATTTTTTCCAATTCTGAGGGTTATCTTTTCACATTACTAATCCTTTTCTTTGGTGCACAATAGTTTTTAATGTTGATGAAGTCCAATTTACCTTTTTTTTTGTTGTTGTTGTTACTTGTTCTTCTGCTATCATAGCCAAGAAATCATTGCCAAATCCAATGTGATGAAGGTTTCCCCTATGTTTTCTTCAAAGAGTTCTATAGTTTTAGCTCTTATGTTTAGGTCTTTGATCCATTTTGAGTTAATTTTTTTGTAACTTTATTTTATTTGTTTATTTAATTTTGGTAAGAGAGGAGAAAGAGAGAGAGAAGGACAGAGAGAGAATCTTAAGCAGGCTCCATGCCCAATGTGGAGCTGGACACAGGGCTCAATCTCACTAACCAGAGATCGTGACCTGAGCTGAAACAAAGAGTCAGACACTTAACTAACTGAGCCACCCCAGAGCCCTGAGTTAATGTTTGTATCTGGTGTTGGAAAAGAGTCCAATTTAATTCTTTTGCTTTTGGATATACATTTGTCCCAGTGTCATTTGTTGAAAAGACTGTCCTTTCCTCCATTAAATAGATATGGGGCCCTTGCCAAAAGTCAATTGACTATACATGTATGGATTTATTTCTAGAATCTCAATTGTGTTCTATTGATCTATGTCTATTCTTATGCCAGCACCCAACTTTTCTGATTACTGTAGCTTTGCGGTAAATTTTGAAGTCAGAATGTGTGAGTCCTCTAACTTCGTTCCTTTTCAATATTTTCTATTCAGGATTTCTTGTCATTTTACATGAATTTTAGGATCAGCTTTTCCATTTCTGAAAAAATGGGGGATACCTTGTGATTTTGATAGGGATTGCTTTGAATCTTTTCATGTTCCCTTGAGAAGAATGTATATGTTGCTGTTGTTGGGTAGAGTGCTCTGTGTATGTCTGTTAGGTTAGTTGGTTTATAGTGTTGCTTGAGTGACTCTGTGACTTTGTAATGAACAATAATTACATATATTTTTAAAGATTTTATTTATTTGACAGAGAGACACAGTGAGAGAGGGAACACAAGCAGGGGGAGTGGGAGAAGGAGAAGCAAGCCTCCCACTGAGCAGGGAGCCTGATGCTGGGCTTGATCCCAAGACCCTGGGATCATGACCTGAGCCAAAGGCAGATGCTTAACGACGGAGCCACCCAAGCGTCCCATAATTACATATTCATAACAATAAAAACACTTGCACAGGTGAACTCCATATCGGCCTGAAGTCTGAGACTGCTGATCCACCCCCCTGGGAAATTCTGTAAGAGACAAGCAGCAAGGGTAGGCAAATGACTGACCACAGATGAGTGAAGCAAAGTTATAGCAGAAGATTAAATAACAGACAACAGAAATTGAGTTGGGAGTTGTATACATCAAAATCCCCTCCAGCAAGAGTTACTGAGAGAACATTAAGTAGAGCTGAGAGAAACCCACTCATCCAAAACTCAGAATTACACAGCTTACTCTCTATTTGAGGATGAATAAACAGAAAATAACCAACAGAGTTTCTATGGAAAATAACTGTAGAACACAAGGGATAGGATGTAATTTTAATGATGCAGGAGAAAGAATTTACTATAACCAGAAAAATACCTGGCATTCATAATAGAAGAATAAACAGGAAGAATTAGAAAGACAAAATGAAGACTGGACAACTCCATAAGCTGCAAAAAATAAAGTCGAAATAAATAGATTGAAAGCCACAGTTTCAAATTAGAGTTACAATTGTAGAATTAAAATCTGAATTGGAGTCAGTAAAGAGAGCTGTTTTGCTAACATGGCTCTATCTTGGCTTACTTGTTTCCATTTCTTCCCTAGCACACATCCCTTGTTCTCCCCTGCAGTCAGACGTGGCCCCATGACTGAGCTCCCGCCAGTAAAACACGGAGTGAAGAGGTACACACCACTTCCAGGTCAGGCCCATAAAAACATCCTCCACACCCTCTCTTTCTTTATTTGCCAATCAGATGCTGAGGATCCAGCAGAGAACTCTTGAGATCCTAGCAGTAGTGCAGCTAGAAGATGAAAGGAGGTCGAAATCCCTAAATCACGACTTGTGAAAAACTTTCCCTCCATTCATACTTTTTTTTTTACCTGAGTGAAAAATAAACATCATTTTTATTTTGCTTAAACAAATTGAATTTATTCTTTTTTTATTCTTTTTTATTATGTTCTGTTAGTAAACAATGACTCTTGGAACACTACATCAAAAACTAATGACGTACTGTATGGTGACTAACAAATTGAATTAAAAAAATAAACATCTATTATGCTCAACTACTGAGATTTGGGTTCTAGCTAATTAATACAAACTGATATCATATGTGGAAAACTAAAGCAGTGATATCGAGGACAAACATAAGACATTCTCCCAGACCACAGAGAAAAAGAAGAAAGAGGTAGTGTATATATAAAAGAGATGATGGGGGGCGCCTGGGTGGCTCAGTGGGTTAAAGCCTCTGCCTTCGGCTCAGGTCATGATCTCAGGGTCCTGGGATCGAGCCCCGCATCGGGCTCTCTGCTCAGCAGGGAAACTGCTTCCCTGTCTCTCTGCCTGCCTCTCTGCCTACTTGTGACTTCCCTCTCTCTCTCTCCCTCTCTCTCTCTCTCTGTCAAATAAATAAATAAAATCTTTAAAAAAGAGAGAGAGAGATAATGGATAGGAAGGAGAGAACAAAGATCCCAACTCTTTGTTAGAATATTTTTTAAAAAGCTGAACCAGAATCAATTATCAAAGACATAATTAAAAACTTCTGGAGTAAAAAAATAATCTGGGCATAAAATTGGAAAGAGCGCACTATATTTTAGGCATCATTAATAAAAAGGTACACATGCCTGTGGAGAAATCCAGGCTTGAGGAAAATGGGAGTCAGCTGGTTCCAAGTCCCCCCTCCACCCATTCAGGAGCAACAACAACAAAAATCCACAAAGGAAAACAAGGCAAAAGGGAAACACCAGATAAAAAGGGCATTATTGGGGGGGGGGGCGCAGAAGGACAAGCAAACTCTGCGCCCCCCCCCAAAAAAGGGCATTATTAGGTCAATAGATTAAATTAGAATATGGATGGTTAGACTATGGATGGTTAGATAGATGAAATTAGATTACAGATGCCTAGAAAACATAAAAATATGTTTTTAGTGTTCAATGTACTGAAGTTGCAAATAGATTCTCCCTCGTCTTGGGAAATTCACTGATGTATTTAGGGGTAAAAGGGACGTAACTTACCCTCAAGCAGTTCAGCAGCGAGTTGCGCGTCCGCATGCGCGCGCCCGTCTGCAGCGGTGTGCGTGCGCGCGCAAGCTTGTGCGCACGTGCGTACGCGTTGCGCATGCACGCTGCGTGTGTCTGTGCGCATGCGTGTGAGTGTTACGCTGAAAGCGAGTGAGAACGAAGACAAACGGGCCCGAGTATCAATGATGCGTGAGTCCGCGTTAAAGGTATTTGGACGTTTTTTGTACTAATCTTATTCTCGCAACTTTTGTGTAATTCTGCAATATTAAAAAATATATATACATATATATGTATTGGTAAATGCTGTCCAACAAATAAAACAATTCTAAGCATATTTATTATAAAAGAGAGGGTCCTTCAAAAGCGAACAAAAAATCAAAGTGGACTAGTGAACTGGATTTAGGTTTTTGGGGCGTTACATTGGGTATCAGAAGAAATGAAATAATAATACAAGTTTGGGATACTGTCCTTGTGGCTTGAGATTTTTATCCTCAATAAGAAGTTATTTTTCTTTTATAAAGACTTCAGAAAAACTATCTTGTACCTTCAAGAACTCAGAAATCATATGATCTCTCTGTTCTTCTTAAAAACTTATCTGAAGATGCATTGCAATAGACTGAAAGATGATTATCATTCCAGTTCTAGCACAAGTGATTTATTGAATAGAAGAACTAGCCACCTGTCGTTAAAACCAATTACAGTGTTCAGTCTCAAAAAATGATTGTAAATAAGTAAATGTAAACGGATTTAGATTTTTCATAGTTAAGAAGATGCATAGGTAAAGCGATGTGAGAAACCACAAGCTGGATTCTTATTAACGAAGTCTGAAAAATTAGAGAGGGAGATGGCAGAAAGGGAAATATGGGGGAATTTGCTCATATTATATTGGGGAAATTAGGGTTATGCGTAACGTTGACTTCGATAATTGGTGAAAAGTAAGTTGAGAAACATAGAAACATAAGGGTGATAAAAAGAACACAGTGCTGGTGATAGGAGCAGTTGTTAACCTTGAGTGAGGTCAGAGCCGAGAAAAGCCCTTAGGCTGATCAGGGTGCAGAACAATGGGTGCTGTTGCTAGAACCTCACGGCTCTGAAGACACCATGGTGCTTGCAGGCCTGGGCGCCTCAGGAGTTTGTTGGGGGCCTACTGCAGGCTTCAGTGAGAGCGTCAGAAGTGAAGGACTTTAAGAGTTATGAGCCAGGCTACGCCTCCAAATAATTCTCTTTTTGAGAGTAACAGCTCCTGGCTTGCCATTGGGCCCTGGAGGAGACAGCTGACCTTGGGACGCGAGGTGACCAGATACCTGATACTAGTCTTTCATGAGCTGGTTGTTATTTGATCCACTCAGCCATAAAATGGGAAATTCCAAGAAGTAGTCAACCATTACGGA
The DNA here is from genome assembly GCA_028534135.1 of Potos flavus. NCBI lineage: Eukaryota > Metazoa > Chordata > Mammalia > Carnivora > Procyonidae > Potos > Potos flavus. The sequence continues at coordinate 11,815,018 of CM052899.1, read as the reverse complement.
AAGATGATATATTGATCTATATAGGCCCATGCCTACCTCTTCCCGAAGGCACAAATAAGGCCCAAGAGCAAGTTGCTCATGTGCCCATTACATGTACTCTGGCCACACTGGCAGCCTCACGATTGGCCTCACCATTGCCTCGTGGCAGATTCCCAATGACCAGCTGACTACAGAGGATAACTATTCAAGCCAGACGAGATGGCTGTATGCCGTATGCCAACACCAGCCCAATGTGGACTGTTGTGACTATGGCCCCACGTAGGGGTAGCCTTGAACACTGAGGAAAGGAGATCCTCCCAGTGGGGAGCACTCTGCCTGTAAGAGGAGCTGGCCTGCAGGCAGGTCCTACATGGACCCACGGAGTGGCTGACGGCCATATGGTCAGCGATAATGCCAAGGTTATAAAACACCCACAACTGTATATATATTAGTCTGATTTAATTAAATAGGATTATATATAGTGTGCGTGTCTATATACATTATATATATATACAATTCTAAAATTAAAACTGTATGTCATAATGCTAACATTATGGATGGTTTTATTTTCTTACATTTTCCTAGATTTTTTTTCAGTGATTATTATTTTTACAAACAGAGGCAGCAAAGATAAATATTATTTTAAAAAGAAACTTTCTTAGGGCCTGGCTTCATAGAAAGACATTCAGCATGGTTTGTGTAGTTTATTTTGCTCTGAAGTCTGTCTTCTGTAAGAAGCATTGTGGTTAGTCTGTGAGCGGGTTCCGTTACAACCCTTGGCGAACCTGCTTTGGCAGGCTATATCCCAAAGACAGTGGGATCGTGAGCTTTATAACTGACTCAGTCATATAAATAGAATGTAAAATGAGCAGGTTTCTGTTGATCTGAAAGTACATGAGGCAGTGTGACGTCATTGAGAGATCCAGGCTTTGGGGGAAGACTGGCTGGCCTTGGATTCCCAGCTCTGCTGTTTCTTAGCCATATGACTTTGGACAATACAACTGACCTCCAAGTACAGATTTCCTTCTCTTGGAAAGGAGAAGTTGCCAACCGCCTTATGCTGTAGAGCAGTCAAAGCAATCGAAAGCGGTAAGCCGTGTAAGCTATCTATGTACCAGCACTGAGCTCGGGCAGGAGCTCTGCATATGTTCTCTGCACGCATGCGTGGTAAGGGGGTGTGGGGGATGGGCTGGAACTAGAAGCAGGTTCGATCTTTCCAGGCACTGGAAAGCTGCTTACTTTCATCAGCAAGAAAGTGAGTGGAAATTCTCAATTCACCTTCTGCCCCACTGCCTACGATTGACTAAGTTGTGAGCTCTGGTGGGCTTGCTGAAAGGGAGGGATGAGGAGAATCCTGGTACGCTCCCCTCTTTCCCCTCAGAGCCCAGTTCCTCCAAATAAGAGTGTGAATAAGTCTCCAGTCACCATCTACTCCTACAGTTAGATGGGAAACCATAGAATAGGAGAGTGGCACGCACAGATTTATAATATTATGAGGCAGGTCTACGGAAGGGAAGGCAACCCAGGAAGTTCCCTAGCATGCCATTTTCTTTCCTCTGCTCTCTGGTTTAGTTTGAAAAATTTGGTTTGAAAAATGCCTTCACTGAAGAGAAATTCCAGCCCATCGCAGGTGGATGAAGCTTAAGAGCAATAAAAGAGACAGCCTCGCAGTGAGATGGTAGAGAACTTTCTAAACTCTGTCGCCACAGGAAGGTCCTTTGGCTCACGTCCATCCTGTCCATGTTCTTCTGCCAGCGTCGCCGGGAGGCTCGTGAAATCCCGGGCTTCAGGTGCACAGGTAGTACGTGCTGAGCCATCACTACGGCTCCCAGGGCAGAATGGGTCCACCGCTCCCCAACTCAGCGGGACTGGTGACTTCATGCTGACAGCCTGACACCAGCTGTGCTGTCGTACTTACTACCACCAGGCCACTGCACACGTGTGTTAGAGTCCGACGGGTTTGGAGTCGTAGCCTGGATTCCCAGTCCCGTGAGCTTTGTACATGAGTAAGGACCACGTGCTCTCATGAATCTTAGACCCCTCATCTATGAAATCAGGGGGATGTAGTCATCATTAAGGTCACCATCCGTATGAAAAGTGCTTAGCATAGTACTGGAGAAATAAGGGAGGTTCAAGTATTATTGAGTTCACTCTCCCTAAGGCAGCTGAAGGCTTTCTGGAATTTTCTAGGGGGCTCTGTTAGCTGTCCCTATGATTTTAAGGCAGCAAGGGATAAAGCAGGTAGGAAGGAATCAACCACAGCTCTTCTCTCCAACATAGAATTGCAGGAGGCTCAGCCACGGCTACGGATGGTCACTGGACCACTGCTCTGAGGAGCTGTTCATCCCGTAGTCCGCTCCACGTTCCTGCACGATGACCAAGTTTGCTGTATCTACAAGACCTCCCGCCAACCGAAGTCTTGTGGCCTTCAGTGCCTGGAACACGGGGCAAGTTATTCCATAAAGTGAGGTTATTAGTCAATGGTCAAACCTTCCGAATCCCTTAGAAAAGAAAGAAAAAGATGAGTGTGTGTGTGTGTGTGAGAGAGAGAGAGAAAGAGAGAGAGAGAAAAGGAGGAAGAAGAGAAGGAGGGGGAGGGGAGGAGGACAGGAAGAGAGGGAGGGAGGAAATAAGGAAGGAAGGAGGAGAAAGGAAGGAAGGAAGGAAAGAGGAGAGGAGAGGAGAGGAAAGGAAAAGGAAGGAAGGAGAAAGAAAAAAGAAAGAGAAAGGAAGGAAGAAAGAAGGGAAGGAGGGAGGAAGAAAGAAAGAAGGAAGGAAAGAAAAAAGAAAAGGAAGGAAAGAAGAATATAAAGAAAAGAAAAGAAAAAAGAAAAGAAAGAGAAAGAAAGTACACAACTCGTTATCGTTGGTTTCCCTGATGTAATCTATTATGTCTGGGAATGACAGTCTCGCAGGAACATCTGGGACTCATCATCTGCCTTCTGCTACACCAGAGAAGAGATGATTTCTGGATATTAATCTAACATGGGGGCACTCTATAACCTACCAAAGGGAACCGCAGGCTTTTCTAATTTATTGTGCCAGATGAGAGAATTTAGAGATTTGAGGGAAAGTTTTCATTGCAATGTCAAGGTGGGAGTCCTCAGGATTCTCCCCATCCAGATCAGCACAAGCTCCATCTGTTTCAGGGAAGACTCAGACCGTGGAAAACAAGCTCACAGTCTTTGTTCTGCACATACACTCGAAGGAATAGATAAAGTTTCAAGGACTTTTGAGACATCAGTCAGCTGGGGTAAGAACAAAGTCTCATTTTCTAGACTCAGTCAAGGCAGTTACAACTGAGATTCTCTTCTGCAGATATTGATGATTACTAATAGTTTAAAAAGAATCACCTACAGGAAAGACATTCAATTAACCTCTAGCGGAAATAAATTGATTCAAGTAGAAAATCACAGTCTACAGCTGACAGTGACTTTACTAGCGTGGTTCATTTAGAGTTCACTTCGATCTCAACAGGTCTTGGGAAAATTCTAAAATTATTTCCGTGATGCCTCGATTTCCTTTCGAAAGAAAGAAAGCTGCAAGTTCAGAGAGCCTGTAGGAGAATGATCAATGTATAAACAAATGATTAATAACCATAATAGACATCAGCATAATTACCAGGAACCACTATATTTGCTGCCTGCGTGCATAGAAAAGATGGTTTTAAGTCACGAGGCAGCTGAAAAAAGTGATCTTTTCTTTTGAATGATTTTTTAAAATGAAATATTTATAGTATTTTTAAAAACCAATCATTTGCTTATTGCCAGGAAATTCATTTGACATTTTATTTTTATTTTATTTCATTATATTTTTTAGAGAGAGAGAGAGGTAGGGAGAGGGAGAGAGAGACAATCCCAAGCAGACTGGAGCTCACCGCAGAGCTCCCTCTCAGGACCCTGCAATCACGACCTGAGCTGAAATCAAGAGTTCGACGCCTACTGACTGAGCCACCCGGGGGCCCCAGTGGTTATTTTAAATTAGGAATAAAGGTCTCTGGATTTTATGTGTTAAAAATTGTAAGTGTTTATTGGGGGTATGGAACCAAAAGCTCTCATTTTATTGAAGCTTATGACATATACTTGGCTATTAACCTTTAACAGTGAAAACAGAACACTCCTGCTAAGTTCTAGAATTCGATGAGAATCTAAACATTTCCCCCCAATATCTTTTTATTACAGACAATTTCTGGTTCAGTGAGAGTGCGCCGCATTACAAGACAACATTTGAAACACTAGGGAGAAATATTTTTTAAAGTATTTATCATCCTATGGGGTTTTAATTTTCTGCTGACTGTTACGACTTGAGAAGAGAGGGCCTCGCTCTAGGGGGGATAAAGCTATTTATGAATAGTTTGCGATTTGGAGCAGCTGCTTTTCACTATATATCATCCTTTTTTGATAACCACAGTTTCACAGAAAGCTACCACTAATAAGCAGGTACTTACGAAACAGAGTACAGCAAAGCTGTTACCTTGAAAGAAAGATGTCAGATAAAAAGCTCCTCCAGGTTTGAGTATCCTTGAATTTCTTCATTATAGCGGAATAATAAATCTCAAAACCTGTTGCATCTTGGGAATCTACTGTTACTAAGAGAGAATACTGTCAAGTAATTTCCATGCAGCTTTCACTCCGGGCTAAAATGAAAAACATCCTATACCAGACATTGCATCCTCATGGGGATTCGCAAGGCTCTCTTTCAACCCATACAAACAGGATGAAACTATCTGGGTTGTATTGTAAATGTTTCCCCACCAAGCGGGAGACCAAATCATGCTTGCCTTGTGCTTGGGTACTCGGCAGTGGGAAAGTGGAAAAAATTGTGAATTTGAATATGCTGTTCCTGGCCATCCAGATGAAAAAGACATATAAGCAAAAGAAAGAGTTTCTCTCAAAATATTTATGATTAGAAATGACTAATCCACTTTCCCATGGATTAAACAAAAAGTCAAGAAATTCTTTCACCATCCTACTGTTTTATTAAAACTTAATTAGGAGACATGTGATACCTTTCACTGCTGAAGATTCAGCCAATAGGCCAGATCATTTCACAGAGTATACCCTGGAAAGCCAGCCCTTGAATGCAAGTAATACAACTGCGAAAGTACCAAATGAAAGCAACCTTTAATTGTGTTAGAGAATAAATTCCAGGATGACTACCGCCAGGAGCGTAAGTGGACGTGGCAAATAGTGGAGGGAAACTTGACGGTGTATTTTAAAAGCCTTCCGCGTGCATAGAGCTCTTGACCTAGGAATTCTGATCCCAGGAAACATTCAGATTTCCTCATGGATATTCGCTGCAGCCTGAAAATTCAACATCAGGAAAACGTTTAAAGAAATGTCCGACAATGAAGAACAGAAGGAAAATGATTCTAAGGAAAGAATTATCGTGCAGCCGTTTGGAGCAATGTGGCAGAAGAAAATGTGAAGCCATGACAAATGTTCATGATAACGATGGGAAAAAGGCAAGTTACAAAGGAGTTTGGACTGTATGGTCCCAATTTTGCTTGAGTATGCATATATATATATATAACCTTAAAAGGAAATGTGGCCTATCAAAATAATACTTGTGATCATCTTTCGGTGACATGATGATACTTAGTTCTTCTTTGCTTCTTTTCTGCTTTCCTATAATTTCCTAGGATAATAAACATATATTAGTCTTTAATCAAAAAATGATAATAAATGTTAATATCAAGGAGGCATAACAGACCAGACATTCCAAGTGTTTATCCCCCTCCCACGAATAGCTCCCCAGTTCTGCACGCCCTTAGTGTACCACTGCACCCGGGCTGCGTGGACAGTGCGTGCGTGCGTGTGTTGGGACCTCTCGGGCACGCACAGGGCAGCGCCAAGGTGCTACACGGGTCCGCAGTTAAAGGCGAAGCTAGAGATGGTTCAGGATAGATTTGTGTTATAAGCCTAATTCTGATTTTACTCACGTTATCTTTTAAAGATACGAATATGTTCTATCTGAAATACTTTTCAAATTTCAGTCATTGTGTTTTAAAAATTACTGAGAACAATGCCCCCCAATAACGTATCCATACCACAGCTGCAAGATTCCGCGTAGAAGCTTCTCGAAAGAATGGACCTCTATTTCATAGGCTCTTCATTTAGCTATTTCAAGTTGGAGACGAAACAAAAGAGTGCCAGGTGACTGAGATACATCTGGGACTTTGTCAAGGTCAACACACTGCTTACATTCTCCTACCACTCCTGTGCGGGCATTCACTTGTTTGTTCATTCCTAGACATCCCTGTCTCCGTCAGCACAGAAAATGCAAAGAGGATGAAGACACAGTCTTCCCACCCTCTTCCACACCCCCACCAGCAAGAAGCTCCTTACAGATGGCGGGGGCTGGCAGACACAGAAGCAGGCTATCGTGAGATTACATAGAAGGTCATGATCACCAGCATCCTCCCAGGGCACATTCTTTTATAATGCAAATCTCTTTGGGAAGGAGAAGTTCTCTAGATCGGCATTGGCTTTCCTCCTAAGTACGATGGAGGAGGCTGTAAGACAAACCGATGGACAGGAAGCGGAAAGAGGCCCGAGAGACAAAGTCGCCTGCTTCCCATGTTGCCACGGGGCAGGCTTGGCTTTGGCTTTCTCTTCTAAAGAATCGTAGAGGTGAATGTGGCGTTGAAGCCAGCCGTGGCTCTAGGCGTCTATATTGGCGGAGAGGCTGGCATGGTATTCACAGGTACAGGGAATCTTTCCATCTCCAGATAGTCATTGGAAGACCCAGGGAGGAGGCTTTCAGTTTAAATTGGATTCTTGTAATTGCAAGAAGGAGGTGTTTTTTTTTTTTTTTTTTGAAGATTTCCTGTCCTTGGAGAAGGTTAGTTGTTGTACAGGCTGTCTCAGTAGAATGCTCTTCAGCTGGGCCGTGATGTAATTTCGTGTTCGGCTTTTTAAAACTATGTCTGAGGGGGTCAAAAGTGAAAAAAAGAAGGTTCCCTGATTCCTGAAGGCCATTTTAAGAAATCCCCACCAAACTTGAAGCTGCTGCTTTTTGGGGGAGGCAAAGGGCAGGTAGTGAGGGAAACAGACTCAATAATCGGGAGTTTTTTTCAAAATACCCCCAGCGGGGGCCCACTCTAGACTTAACTGAATCAAAATCCTGAGTGAATAGGGTCTCCCTGGGGGCCAAGCAGGGATACTTTGAAAAAGTTTCTCTGGTAACTAAGTCATGCTACCCCTTCACTGATGAGAACTATTGCTCTGGACAATCTAGATGGTGACTGTGAGTCCCCAGGAAATAAGTTGTCAATTGGGAAGAAAAGGTTACACTCAAAGACTAGGAGTAGAACATTTAGTCAAATGGAAAATCAAGACTTCATGACATGCAGCTCATTAATTTATGTGGCGAATATTTATGGAGAGCCTCGTATGGGCCAGGGCCCGCCGAAGGCTTTGCAGGTACAAGGAAGACCCAGAGAGCCTCCCTCCTGGGTGTTCTAGAGCTTACGGTCACACAGAGAGGAGAGCGAAGCCAAGAGGGGGGGTGGCTGCTCTGCTTCGTGCCCCCCCACCCCCCGCAAACCAAGGCCTCTCTGCCGGGGGTGCCATCGCTCAGGCCACAGATGGGCTCGCTTCCAGAATTTACCTCAGGCTGCCCTTCTTTCTCAGGGGCAGCCTGGCTCTGGTGACTGACAGGTGTGGGAGCTTAGAGGCCAGCCGCCCTCGTCCCATGGGGAGACCAGAGCACTCTGCAGGGTCACCTGGGTTAGGAGCTTCCTCTGGGGTCCCGCTGAGGAACCTGCGGAGCCTGTGTCACAGCAGAAAGGAGAAAAGACCAGGCCACATTCACGTTCACAGCTGGGCCATGTTCTGCTCCTGCGGGACACAAACAACTTCACAGAATACCACACAAATGAGGCTACTCTGAGATCTCAATAAAACGAGATGAAGCAAGCTCTCTTCCCGGTTTCATTTAAGCCTAAAGTCAACGTCACTGTGCCCTCAGACAATAACAAATTCTCCCCTCCCGCCTTCGTGGCCAGAATGAGCGGCTGCTGCTTCTCCACCAGTGACAGCTGGATCCTCATTCTACCCTTCCCCCTCTAGGGGTGAGATTTGCGGAGATGCCCGTCATAAATATGCTGCCATTTTGTTTTCTAGATTGCTCTGGCAGTGTTCAATCTAGAGGGAACCTTAGGTCTTCTCCCAGCTCTCCTGACCGAGGCCCCAATGCTGTCCACTGGCGTCTTTCTAACACTCGTGGTTCTCCATGGCGCGCGTCTCCCACTCTGCAGCGAGTCTATGCAGATCCATAGACTGTGGAACCCCAGGTATGTCGTTGCTGATGGTCTTTAGCTGAAGAGGGTTGACACAGCCCAACCCCTCCTTGGCCAGGCTGGTTTCTTCCCCTTCTCTTCTCAGGGGGACCGACCCCCCGAGCATTCCCTCCAGTATGAACCTCCATCCCAGAGTTTGCATCCCAGGGACCATAATCGGTGACAAGAGACAGCCCCCAGCTCCGAGCAGGAAGTGCCAGGCCTTCTCCAGGCTCTGCAAGCCAGGGAAGATTCTCGAGGTCCAGGTCAGTGAAACCTGAAGACTGAATAGTGAACGGGTGGATGGATGGGGCAGCGGGGGCGGGAGAGAGCCATCTATTCGAGCTGCCAGGCTTCGAAGTGATCTGGAGGCCGCAAGCAGCCCAGGGAAAGGTTCTGGCTGGAGCGCTGGAAGGCAGGGATGGGAGGTAAAGCTGGGGACCAAATCAGGAGGCGCCTCACAAGCCATCGTAAGGAGTTGCATCTTACTGACCTAATTTTGACCAAGGAAGGGCTTTAAGCAGGGGAGTAATAGACTCAGACTTGGACTTGGGGTTCAGAGCTGAATTCGGTGTTTAGCCATCCAAATTTAGCCATAAAATACAGGAGGATCAGGGCATCTTGACATAAGTGACTCTGATATGGTAACTCAGCATCAAATTATAGGTTTTTCAGAAGTCTTAAAAATCCGTTGGCTTTTCCTCTCCCTGAGGGACTCTCTGGAGAATACTTGGAAAGCTACCAGCGGAACTGCGGGGGGTGTGAGTGTCAGAGGCGCAGTGAGTGTGGGAACAGTAAGAAGGAAGAAGGGTCCGTGGGCATCACAGCATCGCACCAACAAGGAGCACGCTCCCCTGCCAGGCTCTACGAGGCAGCGCGAGCGCAAAGCCTTCCCGCCTTCAGGACCCGTGGGATCCAGCTGCGGGCACGTGATACATACAGGGGAAAGGGAAGAAAAGCAAAGAACACGAAAGTGTTCAAATGACTGGAAGGGCATGGCTAAGAGGGCTTACCTTTCAAAGTTAAGACAGTAATCAGAAGCAAGGATATACGAGGTTTCCCTCTGCGGACAGAGGCATAAAGACTAACGCACTTGACAAACTTCCAGCGCGGCCCCTTCCCATGACTGGTTTTAATGTTCTGTAGCAAAATCAGGTTAGAAAATGTAAATGTAATATTAGCTCGCCTCCTTCCCCCACATGCACTCACAGCATTTATGACGATAAACATTCTAAAGGAAGCCTAAAGGAAGATTAATGATACATAGTCTGTCTTGCAAATGTATCTTTGCCACTCCTGCTTGTAACATGCCGGGGAATACTCTTCACACCCCTCTGTCCTTCCGCCAGAATAGTACCGCGGTCGTGCGCCGTCTTCCCTGAACCTGCCCAATGGCACTGCACTGGTTTTGTCCCTCACCCAGCCTGTGAGGGTTGCACGGGTCTCCTGTCACCGTCATCCTCATAGACACCACGGTGCGGGAGAGAGGGCGGAATCTAGCCCCATTTTTCTAACAGACCATAGCGCTGAACCTCAGAGGTCAGATGAGTGAAGCCGGTTGCCAAATCCCACAGTTGGTGAGCAGGTGGGATAGTTCTGGAACCTGGAGCCGCTCCAGGCGGGGGCGCTTTCCCATGCTCTCCTGAGCGTCCCGCAAGCTGGTTGCATTGCTACTTTTCCAGGTGTCGGGGTGACCTTCCCCTCTGAAGCCCCTAGAAGACAACGATCATGTCTTTCACTCTGTGCTCCCAGAACCCACCAGGATGCCTTGCAGCCAAGATGAAAGCACTGAACCTTTGCTGCTCAGAACACCTGTTTTATCAAAATTAACATTCAAATTACTCTGCAGTGCAGGCAGATATATTTGTGTTTAACTTCTCCTCTGCCTGAGGTTCCTTCCTCAAGCAGTACATTATTAATTTCTGAATTTGGAGAAACAGTATTCAGGCTACTATTAAATTTAAACTTCATGTATTTAGCTAGTTTTGCAAAAACCTAGTCTTTAACAACAAGTCAAAAATAGTCTACAACAATGGGCTCTAAATTTTGAAAATGCACCCCCTTTAACGGACTACATTTTGGGGGGTAATTTTTTTTTTAAGCCTGTGATTTAGGGGCACCTGGATGGCTCAGTCGGTTGAGCGTCTGACTCTTGCTTTCGGCTCAAGTCATGATCTCAGGTTCCTGAGACTGAGCCCCTGGGTCTGGGCTCCGTGCTCAGCAGGGAGTCTGCTTCTCTCCCTCTGCCCCTCCCCCTGCTCAGGTGCTCACTCGCACTCTCTAAAATAAAATAAATCTTAAAAAAAATAAAGCCTATGATTTAGATATATTTACTACAAATTATGATAAGGATTAATCAAACACTATATGGATTGGCAAGCACTAGATTTCCAGGCACAGTAAGAACTATCTGAAGATTCCCACTTGGATTCGGAGGAAGAATGAGTTAATTGCAACAAATCATTGGGGAGAATGTTTAAGTTCTTGAGTAATGAATAAGGAGAATAAATCAAGCACCAGCTTATAAAGGCTATGCAGGATTCATTTGTCTCCCCTTCATGATGGCTTTTACTCTGTGCCTAAAGAAAGAAACAACCCTTACCTTTAATCTTGGCTTTTCCCCATCTTTACCCTACCTTAAAATGAAGAAATTTTGGATTGTACTTTATTGAGACCAGGAGAACATTTTTGCTCTGGGAAGCAAGAAACACGTTGATCTGCAATTTGAAGATTAACAAGCCTTTTTCTACTCAAGAGAAATCTACAGGCTTCAGAGTTTAGCCCCCAGCAGAGGCGAAGAGGCCCAGAAAGGAAATCCTAACACCGAGAATGAACCTGAATCTCAGTTCACGACCTTTCTCCTGTGTTCGTATCCTCAAACATTTTATTTTTTCAGAAACAATGTTCTGACTTTAAAACAGCATATGCTTCTTGTAGAATAATTGGAGCATATGGAAAACTAAAATTAAGAGGTGTATATTCATAAAGGCAAGACTTTCAAGTTCGGATTTGGAGGAGACTATGCGACACCGTGTCTCCCAGTGGGAACTTGACTTTGTAGTCATTCAGCTCGCCCGGAGCCAAACCACGCCCCAGGAAGGGACTCCCGTCCCGGATTCTGAACCCTGGTGACACAGAGCAAAAACCTTCGTTCCAGACACTCCTGTCGAAGACCCCATCGCCGACACGGCTGGTCAACTAGGGCTTGGAGACTTGGGTGTTATGTCAACCCAAGGCACGACTCATTCATTTATTTATGTATTTATTTGCAGCTAACCTGATATATTACTATAGCAAGTAGTTTGTTAGTAGAAGTCCCCGGCTAAGCTTTTAAACCACCCACAGTACAGCTACTAAATGAGGTAGCTACAGCCAGGCACTCTGTTGTGGGAAGCCAGGAAAAAGGTTATCAAGAAAGGAAACTCCAGGACGTGTTTTAAAAGTGTAGGAGAGGGGAGAGAGGAGAGAAATGAGAACATTAAAATGAAAAAATTAGCTGTAGTCCAAATCTCACAGACGTAGAAAGGGAAGGAGCAGGAGATCGGGGGAAGAAATGACAAGAAGCAGAAAGAAAAGCATGTGGCTAAGATGGGGGAGAAAAACCTCAAAATCAAGACAGAGAAAATAAATTTTTTGTTATACTTCTGTGGAAAGTTTGCATAAACAATAGTCGGCCGTCTTCAGATTTAAGATACGGTTAAAAGGAAACATATTGTGGCCATGCTCATAAATAGTCCCAGCACCTCGGGGAGCTCTGCACAAACGCAGCGTCGGGGACACAGAGGCACAAACAGACTGCACGCTCACGGAGCAGGCGCTGCCCTTGGACATGCAGCCAGCGGCTTTCCCTGCCCGGCACACTCCGTGGCTTCTGACCAGCTCTTAGGACTGCTGTCCCGTCTTTGCAGGCGCTGAGTGAAACCCGGTCCCTCCCGAGACCCTGCCTGGGCCCAGAGGAGCAGGCTCCCGCAGCGCGTGTGCTCCCAAGACGGGACTGAAGCTTCCCACTCGCCTTTTACTCTTGTAACAACTTCTTGACATTTCGAAAGCCTCCCCTCCATGCTGGTTTTCTTTTGTGAGAGAGAGAAGGCACACCGAGGCCGAGCGGTATGGCTAGGGAGCACATTTCCAGAAGGCTGCCTAGGTTAGAAGCGGGCCCGAGTCAGGTGCTCAAGGTTTCACGGTCCTGCTGGGAACCTCACACAGAGCCGGCTGCCTGCATAGCAGAGCCTGCTGAAGATTTCAGGGGTCTTAAGGGCCACTGAGAAACAATGACAAGGGGAGGTGTGTGTCACCTGCCTTCCCCCCACCGAAGGTCCAGTAAATAGCATAAAAATGGCATAAATGGTTTAGCTGAGGTCATGGTCTCGGGCAGGAGTCTGATGTCCTGACTTTAAAACAGAAATCGAGAACACAGGGCGCCTGGGAGGCTCAGTTGGTTAAGCGACTGCCTTTGGCTCAGGTCATGATCCCAGAGTCCCGGGATCGAGTCCTGCATCGGGCTCCCAGCTCCACGGGGAGTCTGCTTCTCCCTCTGACCTTCTCCCCTCTCATGCTCTCTCTCTCAAATAAATAAATAAAATCTTTAAAAAAAAAAGAAATCGAGAACACAGGGTTGAAAATGCTAAGTGTTGTAAGAAAGAGAAAGAAGCCATACTTTTCTCAGGGCATGGAAGTGGAAAGGGGTGTTCAGAGAAGTCCTTGTGCAAGAGAAGACATTTGATCTGGACCTTGAAATGTGGTTAAAATTTAGATATGCAGAGACTGGAACGGAGAGAAGGAAGTGGGGGCTACCAAACGTAGGATCTAGTACTACGTCAGCACACCCCTCTCCCTACCAGTACTGACGGTAGGACATAAGCAAAGATACACATTAAATGTTATCAGTAGTGACCTTTTCCCCTCGGAACCTTATTTTGAACAATCCCATCAGACCAATTGAGTCCATTGATAAGCTTATTATCTTCCCTGGCCTGTCCCATCAAGTAAGCCACCTACTTAGGAGAAGTTGAGAAACCTTCCCATTTTTTTCCCTCTTCCCCGTTTATCCATGATTACCGGATCAGTTTTATAAAATGCAGTGGCGGAACTGCTCTCCATGTATACTGCAATCGAACAAGGAAGTAAATGGATGGCGGTGTTGGGTGCCGGGTTTCTCCCTGCTGGCGTAGGGAAGGTCACGGATAAGCAGGCTAGAACGATCCACGTGGTAATGGATTAGGGTGGGATCCATCCGTGTGAACCCATGTTTAGCTTGCCAGACATACAGATGATTGCAGGTAGAAATATTGATAGATATGCACATACGTAGGTTCGCAGGCACACCTCTGTCTCCCGGCTCTATCACCTGAGAGATCCTAGAAAGAATGGCTCTCCATGGGGGGGGCTAGGGGGCTCAGTCAGTTAAGCATCTGCCTTTGGCTCAGGTTGTGATCCCAGGGTCCTGGGATTGGGTCCTGCATTGGGCTCCCTGCTCAGCGGGGAGTCTGCTTCTCCCTCTGCTCCCCACCCCCGCCCCCACGCTCGTGCTCTCTCTGTCAAAAAAATAAATAAAATCTTAAAAAAAAAAAAGAAGAAGAAGAATGGCTCTCCGGTCGCAGTGGGCATGCCTGGAACCACGAGATCTTGGTTGCTAACACCATCCTCCAGTAAAAGAAACCAGGGCTCCTTGGAGAAGCGGCCGATTCTAAGACTGGGGCAGTATACACAAGATGAGCTTAGAGCGTCGTACGGTGCCGGGAATCGAGGAAGTGCTCAGAAACAAGTAACAATCACCTTCAATAAGAGGGGTTTGTCAAAAGGACACCGGAGCCAACTGAAACAGCAATCGATAGCAAATGCCAGAAAAACTCAAGGAATAACATAAATCCAGCAGTAATGGACTATAACCCAAAGTATCAAATAAATACCCATGAGTCTATACCGATAGGAATAAACGATTGAATATGTGCGGAAGAAGAGAGAAATCTGTACAGAAGAGGTCCAAATAATGTGTTTAGATTCTCCGCCCTAAGAGAGGGAGCCTCGCTCCTCATTCCTTATGTGGGAGCTGAGCATAGTGACTTTCTTCCAAAGACGACGGGATGGAGGCCAAGAAAGAGTAACTTTCAAACGTTATCTCAAGAGAGGCGATCAAAGTTAACGTCAATGGTCTAAGTTATATTGATAGTATTTACGCTCGATATGGTATGAGGAGAATAGCACCTTACCTCTGTGATCCCCGCTCCCAGTAACACCTAATTCCAGCCCGATCATGAGAAAAACATAGGACATACCCAAATCGAGGGACATTGTATAAAATCCCCGACAAGTACCCTTCATAACTGTCAAGGTCATCAAAAACAAAGTCTAAGAAACCGTCTCAGAGCAGAGGAGACTAAGGAGACATAGCGATTAAATGTCACGTGGTATCCTGGACAGGCTCCTGCAACAGAAAGATGGCAGTAGGGACAAACCGAGGAAATCTGAATAAAGTATTGCTTTAGTGAACAGTAACGTATCAATATTAGTTCATTAATTGCAAGCACTGTCCCATACTAATGCAAGACATTTAATGATGGGAAAATAGGAACTCTCTCCACTCTTACCACAATAATTCTGTAATTCAAAAACTACTCGAAAAGTTTTGCTTTAAAAACTCAATGGAAGTGCTTTAAATAAGCACTCTACGAAATATTCTGACTGCCAACATCTTTAGGGATGTGTAAGCATTTGGCAGTGCTCCCAATTAATTGGCTAGAACAAAAGTCAATCATAAAAGATAATCTCTATCAGACCCATTTGCCTGACTGCTTATGAGGCCCGCTGGTATCCGCAAAACCACCTAATTTGATCCCTCTTAAATGGACACAGAAGGAAGCAGGAGAGGACACCGACTATGGAAACGGAATCTTCTATTTCCAAGACCATCATTCTGTCTCTAGGAACCCTGATACCTTCCGAGTCCGGATATCGATTCTTTGACATTCAGCACGGATGTCTTATGAACCACCATCAAATAACACAGGAAGGGGGGAAAAAAAGACCCTGTCATCTGCAATCCATTTAACGTTTGTTAACCTGTCACATGTCTTGCCAACAGTAACAAACAATGTGAAGCGACGCTGGGCGAGACAGACCCCTGGTACCTTTGCGGTCTAGCCGGGCGGCAAATGGGGAAATGCTTTGCTGGGGGAAGATATTTGAGAATGAGATTTGAAATGCTAGAAACCACGAAGCTGTTGTTAACTTTAAAGGAAGTGCCTTTCAGGGGGATTCCCTTCCCCCCCTCCCCGACAATCTAGGGGATAATAAAGAATGGCAGATGTTGGCTTGAAACACAGACATAAAAATGTTCAACGATAATTTCCCAAGATAATAAATTCTCAACACATCATTAAAAGGGAGTCACACGGAAATCAAACTATAGCCTCTTGCCTGACATCTCCTTTTGTTTCTTTGCCATTTATAGACTATGGTGATCCAGAGATCGTTGGTCTCATGCAGTATCTAGCTGTCCATCTATCATCTCCCTATCTATCATCTCTGGAAGTTGCCAGTGATTTATCAGACCTTCGATGAATCTGCTGGTGGCAGATTTCTATCCAAGTGTTGGAGAACAAAAAGCTCTTAGTGCAAAGGTGAGTGGAAGTGAGATTGAAGGAAGATAGCAGCCCGTGGATCCAAGGAGATGGGGCAATAAAAATATGAAATTTCAAATACCAGCTATCAATTGTAGCTCCATACAGATTAGGTATATAACTTACATATCCTACATTATAACACCTACATTTTCTATCTATAATATATATGATATTTTGTCAATATATCATCAATGCACAATACATAGATCTATGTAAAAATAATAAATAATAAATAATCGAGACCAGGCAAGAGTCCAAACATGAGACCAGAAAGCATAAATACAACCAACCCAACAAAAATTCTTGGTTAAGTATGGAGAAAAGGGTAATAAAGTAAAATAAACCCAAGGAAATAGAAAAGAAAAATAACGCATGGAGCTTGGCAACAAAGGAAGAGAAACAAGGGGAGACAGGAAGAAGGGTGACCCACGAGGAACGTGCTGCGTGGAATTTGGGAGCTAAGCAACCCATCTAAAGGGGCACCTACACAGGCCAGCGCTGGCCGGAAGTCCGGGACCCTCCCTCCACCTGACCCACAGACACTAGCCCCAGAGTCCCAGATCTGGGGAGGAAAGAATTCGCGCATCACTCAACATCAGCTCGGTTTTGTCCCTCGAATTCCAAATCAGCATCTCGGACCTTACTTCTCCTACCGAACATACAGTATCTCCCACTAACTCTTTATATTGCACTTCTAATGTAGTTCTTTTAAGAAGATTCACCAGAAAACCCTGCTCGGCCTGTCTGGAGGGCAGGTGCCTTGATTTCCCTTGCAGTTGCCTTCTGGTGCAATGTTCTCCGTGAATATTCATCACACACACTTATCCCAAGTGTTACATGATGAACTGTTTGCTTTACAGGAAAAGTCTGGAGCCACCGGGCCCAAACGGGGGGAATATCATGAAATCCTAGTATTCCCACAGTAGGGATACGATTTCGCAGTTAAATAAATTATTCAAGTCAGGTGAATACCTTCTTTTTATTATTCAGTGGCTCTCGATTTCACAGCTATAACAAGGCAGAAGGCGCTCTGCTTGGCTTTTCTTTATGGAGGGGAAAAAAAAAAACAACCCACCACTCTAAACACTTAAAAATAAGTTAAAACCATACCATTTCCTTTGGAAAGAAAAGATTTTTATGAACTGTGACCGTTCTCTCAAAGGAGTCAGAATCCTGCCTTCCGTCTTCTTATTAAAGTCACCACATTTCCTCCACGTGTCCCACTCACGGATCGCTGTGAAGGGAACATACAGTTACCTTTTAGTACAGTAGCTTCTGGTCCTAGCGTAAAACCCACAGAATCTTCCAGTATTCTTGTTCTTCTGAACTTTGGGCTTATAAAATCAAATGTCTGAATTGAGACAGTTTAAAATATCTATAGACAAACGTACACAACGAAAGTCAAATTTGTCCTTCGAAGTAGTCACCTTGGGTTCTCCACGCTTATCCAAAGGACACCGTCATCGGAGGTCCGCTTTGGGTGTCGCCTTTCCAAGAAAACGAGGCTCAACCTTACAGCTTCCTATTGTTTTTCACTAATAATGCTGTTTCCTAGCTTCATCGTTTGCTTGATGGTAGATTACTTTGGGTTTGAAAAAAGGGAGTCCATTCTCCAAGGACAAAGATTTGCTACTGGGAAGGACAGCCAAGAGAGTATCTAATAGATTCTGGAGGCAGTGAAACACGGAGGAATTCCCGACTTGGGAATATGTGGCTAGCCCCCCGGTGTCCCCTGGAAAAGGGATCACATGTATTTGGGGATAGAAGTTGTGATTTGAGGGCTAACAAAACAGCACCACTGCTTTCTGATTTCACAGAAAACACAATTCTGGGCATCTCTAAGCCTGACTCTGCGAAATTTGAATAGCTAGCCAAAAAACTGTGGCTTTTTCAATATTCCTGGAAAAAGATGTCTGATCTGATATTTCCCTTTCCAGTTGTTTCAATTCAAAAGCTCTAATAACAAAGATCGTGCAATAAAAAATTTGTTATAAACTCCCTATTAATTGAGGCGAGAAAGGAATCGGTCTCACCTAAAGTACTTTCGTATCCAATACCAAGTGCCAAAAAAAATCCACTTAGACATATAACCAAATGTTATTTAATATCTTAAAAAGTAACACAATCCAAAATGGATATTTCACACAACACTACATAAACAACATGAACACAATATTACCATATGGAGGGACTTTCAAATATAGACTTACAAAAATCCCTGTGCTTTTTTTTCCTTTTAAGTTATTATACTAAGCATGACAAGCCATCATCATTTACAATATGGCACACCGACACGATAAAAACCATGTTACAAATGTGCTGTCATAAATCAGTAACATTAGGGAAGACATTTCATGAACTGTAATTATTTCATATGAAATACTATACAATATAAACAGAACATCCATCTTGGATGACCTTTACAGCAACCAGAGACCAAGTAATTTAAAGTTTTTTTTGTTTTTTTGTTTTTTTTCAGTGCAAACACATTTTATTCAAGGCAGTCTTGGCTGCAAAACTCCTTTCTAACATACAGTAAATCCCACTTGCACTTCTTAATTCATTTACCCCAATGCAATAGTCACATTCAGTCACTCGGAGAAAGATACCTGCAGAATTATGATCCCTTTAAACTTAACGTTGAAATGTAATTCTCTTCT
The DNA here is from genome assembly GCA_028534135.1 of Potos flavus. Taxonomy (NCBI): domain Eukaryota; kingdom Metazoa; phylum Chordata; class Mammalia; order Carnivora; family Procyonidae; genus Potos; species Potos flavus. Next base: position 11,796,476 of record CM052899.1, on the reverse strand, counting down.
AGAAAGTAGTGTCTATGTCAACTACTCTAAGGACCTTAATTTGTAGCTGTCAATACTTACATGAAGGTGACCGGAGGGCAGCTCTAGTCCCCACCCATCACGTGTGCACGATACCGCACGCTGTTTGGCCCTTCCAGTGTGGAAACGGTGGCGGTGGGTCGGTGTCTAGGTGGGGGAGTGGGAAGGAGGCCGGGAGGAAGGACCTGGGAGGACAGGCAGGCAAGGAGCTGCTGAGTGTGTACTTCGTGAATTTCCCATAACTGCAGAGGACTGATACTGGAGGGGTTCTCAGATCTCAGATTTGGTACCTCTTTTGGGTGGGAGCAAGGGAACGGGGATGCCAAGGTCAGCCTCTGGACAGGGAGGTAGGCAGCTGTGCGTGGACCAGCCAACCCTCTAGCCTTACATTTGCTGCCTCACTTGTGAAACTCCTCTTCCCTCCTTGGCGGGGTGTGTGTTCTCATTTGAAGCCAACGATGAACAATTAAAGCCCTATAACTGTAACATACAATCATAAGAAGGTTTAGTCCCCCTCGAGCCTCGTAGAATTCTCAACCTTGCCAATCAGCAACTGTAAGTCATGGAACAACTATGAAAACACAGGATAATGTGTTAGAGGAGCGATCACTGGGGGATCTCTCTCTGGGCCGCTGCTGCAAAAGATGCGGAGATGAACTCAATCGGAGATGCCAATGCCTATTTCAAACACTCCAGGAAATCTGATCATGAATTTTTTTTCGTATATAAAATTTATGAAATGTCTCCTAAAGAAAAATCTATGGGAAAATATTGGATGTATCCTCCATTCTGTAAAACCTTCTGGGAGAATGACTGAGTGACAGCTGATCCTTTTATCTAACTTGGCAAAGATCAGACCAACAGTAATCTCCTTCCTGCCCGTATTTTACTAACCCCAAGCAAAACAAGGTTTTCCATGCTTTTGCATTCGTTCCTCCTGTGTTCTAGCTTCCCCAAGCCCTAAACGTGTGCAGAAGCCTGGCTCGCTAACAGAAGAGAATGGGCAGGTCGGTGGCCGGGGGTGGGGTCGAGGTGGAGGGTAACGGAGACTGGGGGAAAGGAGAGGACTGGGATCACTTCTGCTTGGGGGTCCGCTGTCATGTGACAGCGTGCTGCTAGATGGTTCTGTGACTGGCCTGTGGCAATGGAGAAGGTCCTCAGCAAGGATCTGGTATCTCCCACTTTGAGAAAACACTGAGAAAATCCTCGGAAAATCCCTTGGAAATCCAGATTCTTCCAGGTAGGACTTAATATATTTATTGTACTGAGTTTCTCGTGTGCTAAAGTAGCACAGTGAAGAGTACTTGATAGAGTTTTTAATTACAGTTCCTGTTTCAGCACCTTCCACTGCCCGGAGCAGTCATGTTCCTGAAGGATGGTATTTTAGCACGGGAATTACTGGAGCCCAATGGGAAATTGTAAACAAGGGTATACGTCTAGGACCTGCCTCTGACCGCAACGGCATTTGGGTGCGTTTTGCAAAATTCCAAACACCCTGAACTGTTTGAATGAAAATGGACAAAAGTGTACAGTTGTATTCGTTTTCTTGGACTTTATTAGCACACATCAGAAAAATAGCATCGTATTTAGTGATTTCTCATGAGGGTCTATGAATCAGATAGAAACAGATCACTGGTAGCTGCCACAGAATTTTCTGGGTAATCCGAGGTCCCTCCTTCTCTCTGTCCATTTCAAGTATGGGTATTACAAATAGGACCTGCTTGGTTAATTGTTTGTCAATCTGAATGCTTTGGAAGCACTTTGAGATCCCAAAATGAACTCGTGAAGTCATGATAGCTTGTTGTAGGCTTTTAATCCAGCTCCAAATACTGCCCGTGTTATAAATGGCGAGACTTTCCAAAATAGGTTCACTATTGTATTGTGAGCCATACGCCTATAATTTAAGTTAAAAACTTTATTTTCAAGTACACTTGGTGGCGATAAGTGGTTTATCCTGGGTAGGATTTTACAAAGCTGTGCCAACCTAAAAAAAAAACAAAAACAAAAAAACAAAACGAAACCAAAAAACCGCACAATGCTTTCCTTTTCATCCGACAGGTTTTTCTCCCCATGGCGGTTGCGATAGAATTTGAATTTACATGCTCGAACCGCTGGTTGGGCTCTGAGAAAGGGAGACTTGGGAACAGCTGGTGTTCGGATCGCTGTTAGTCCAGATTAACTTTGAACTTATGCCTCCTGAACTTGCACTTCACGACATCAGAGAAGCACTAATTCGGTATTTTTATCCTGGTTGGTCCCCATTCAGCTCCTCTATTTGTCTTCTCTATTTGATGGCACCCCCCCCTTTTCATATGCTCATTAAGGTCCCCTGAGATGTGCAAAATATATAAAATGGAATACAGAGTATTTAACGGAACACAGCTCTTTTAATTAAAATGAAGTTCGGGCTCGGGATGGTAGCATGAGAGTGAAGGCAGAGAGGCCCAAAGAACTTCAAAGCCGGCACAGTCCAAAACTGTCGTGTGTCTTCGGTTACTGAAAACCTAGAATTTCCAAATCAGATTCTTACAGGAGTAAAGAGCTCGCTAAATTAGGTTTACCGGTCGGCTCGTCCCCCCCCCCACCCCCCCCACCCCGGGGAGAACTCTTAGCAGGAGTGGGGTGGGGTAGGGGGCGGTGGGGAAAGAAGAGATTCCAACTTCCTTTCGTTGGTAACAAAATCAAGTGTGCTTCCGTGGGAAAGAGAGGAGAGACAGGTTTACATCTGAAAGCGCAATAATGCCGTAAAACCGAACCACAGCCATGAAGAAGTCACGAATCTACAGGGGCAGTCACTGACACACACAACGCCATGGCCTCATGTTTACGGAGGTTTTCAACTTTGCTTTTCGGAACAATACACTTTAAACACACTGCTGCCGCTTCATCAAATTTATGGAGGTAGTTATATGTAAAAAATAAAAATTGCCATAAAGTAATATGCTGCATCATAATAATACATAAGTGTGCAAAATGCCGACAGACGGGTTGACCCTTTAGAGTTGAACGCTACACAGAGATTCAACCAGACTCAGTTCTGTAAACCTTTCAACTGATAAACTCTAAGTGAGGACTAGATCAGCAGCCACGTCACACAAAGCTATCAGTTCAGGGGAGGACAAGGATGTTGGTAAAGCTTGGCGTGGGCTGAGGGTCTGGTCACTGAGAAGCTTGCCCGCCGTCCGGAGGACCGTCTCGGGTCACATCTGTCACAAGGCTTCCCGCCGCCACGCCTCCCCCATCCACGCATCCTGATTAGATGCGGACGGGGACACTTCCACACCGAACGTCTGCTTACATCGTAGCATCTTTAAAGCCCATCTTTTCTACGCTAATGGCTCCAGGTCTAAGGGAGTTTTTGTTGTTGTTTTTGAAATCATGTACCCCATAGCATCGGGCAAATAGTATACACATTTTATTTGAATCATGTCTCCTGTAAACCTATTTCTTGTGAAATACTGATAAATTCCTATTTTAAAGCTTCTCTTAAAGGTAATGCTTTCCTTTCTGGTCCAACATAGCGTTTGATTATTGTAATGGCTACTTTCAGAGGATCAACGAGAGGCTGATGGATTGTTTCAATAGTTACGTTATTTATGAACTGATGGTACGATTCAACACTCGAGAGCAGGTTTTTGGGGAAAAAAGGAATTTAGACAGGAGAATTTAGTAACCGTATGGTATTTAACTCCCCAGGGAAATAGACTGTGTGTATAGTCTATTAGATACATTATCATTCCTCCTGGACATATTTAAGCAATGAGACAAATAGTGCATTTCTGGGCAATCGGGGCACGCCTTGGAGGAAATAAGGCATTTGACCGAAAGCAAACTGACTTAAGCATTTTAGTGGGATAGGGGTTTACCAAGAAATGTGCTTACCTTTCATTCTAAGCACAAAAAAAGGAATCTAGACTAAACTTGATGAGTCCAGTTTGACCTAATGCAACTTCCAAATATCTGAAAAAGCATGAGAGAGTATCCACATGTTTCAAGAATCGGTCCAACTATGTGTAGCATTCTTTACACAGATCCCTCGTGATTGAACCTAATGCTGAAGCAGAAATGTTTCACACATTTTATGCCAATTACTGAAGTCTGAGGTGGGAAGATTTTAGATTTATTTTTGGATATATATTTGATTATATGGCTCCAAACATCACATGCCACTGAACTAAACTTTTGGTTAGACCATTTACTTGTGTCATATGTAACCCTTCTGCAAATAATTTGTCATTATCTACACATTTAGTCCATTGTTCTCATAGAATAAAATGGGGAGCTTTGAAATGTCTCTTGTCTGTAAAGTTGAAGCTCGATGATTAGTAATCCCTATGCTGCTGAGTCTCCTTTGTATCGGACAAGACATCGTAAACCAAAGCAGCATGTTAACAAACCATTTTAACATGGGCTAGTAACTATACATCCACCTAAAAATGCCTCCTGAAATTGGTTACAAAGTATCTGTAAACATTACTCTGGCATAGTTCATGTATGCATAATTGTTACTCTGATAAATTTTAGGGGAGTACAAGTTCGGATTATACCATACTTGCAGAACGAGCACATTCTGTGGGTAATTACATGGGCACATGTATATTTCTAATCAAAAATTATTTTAAAGTTTTCTCTATAGATATCTTTCCAGGAATAAAAGGCCTGAAGTTCAACTCTCCCTAACTTTGCTCTTTCCTATAACCACTAAAAATGAGCTCCCATAGCCTAATTTAGGCATTCTATTTAAAACTACATAAAATAGATTAATGTCCTTCCATTAGAAAGAATAACATCCCAGGCCATACTCTTCATTTGTATCACGAAGAACATTTTGCTTTTAAACAAACTAATTATCGTATCTATTATAGTAAGATAGGATCATCCTAAGTATCACAAGGAGGAAATTATCTTCCTTAAATATTTGATTGACACCCTTAGAGAGTCCACATTTCCCCTCTTCCATCCCTCAGTGCTGTGCCCCAGCCAGGCTGGGGATCCCCTTCCTCCGTCCACTTCAGAATCAAAGGCCTATATTCCTGTTCGTGATTATGGAAGGTTAAAAATCAGACAAGCATCTGTTACACTTAAAAACAAAATCCCGAAAAAAACAGACACTCCCAGAATTTCGATCACGACCCCTTCTGACACACTTCCACGGGCTCCTGCAAGAAACCGTGTCATGAAAACTCACAGTGAGAAACGACTGGGGCATAAACAATTCACACACAAAGGGCTGGGGTCCTTTCCGGTCAGTTTGACATTGATCTCCCTCAAGCTGGACCCTGGCATTGGACATTTTGTGGTGGCTTATGGTTTTTTGTTTTTTTGTGTGTTTTTTTGCTTTTTTTGTTTTTTTGTGTTTTTTTGGAAGTGTCAAGGATCAGTTCCGTGGCCCCCTCCGACCACAGACTGGGAGCAACACGCATCTGTGGCAGTTATAAAAATGGAATTGGCAACTTCATGACATTGGAATGCATACCACACTTACAGTGTCTAGACTTTCCTATGTGTGCTCAGTTACAAGTAGTGAAGCAAAAGCGTACATATCACCCCTACCGCTATTCGGTTGCTACAGAGCCATAAATGTGAAAAGCAATACTCTGAAATAAAGATTTTTGTTTTTTTGTTTTTTTGTTTTTGCCCTAGCCTACTTAGCAACACAGTTTAAGTAAATACAAAAACTGTGGTCGAGATGCTTGTCTTTCCCAAGATGTAAACATCAGTCCCAGTGTCGTAAACTTGGCTGTATCGAATGAGACAGGAGATCGGAGGCAGAACGACTGTCACACACTAGTAACAGAAGCTTGCAAGCAGTTGGAAGGTTTCTGTAATTTCTCAGCTTCGTTGGTCGCGGGGTCCGTGCTCGCTCGGAAGTTGAAGGCCGGGCCAGCCCCGCCGTGGACTGGGCTCAAGGTAGTGTTCTGACGCCGGTTACTTTCAACGATGCTTGACGTGTTGGAAGCCAGGCTCTCTCGAGTGCTAAAAGAGTAAAAAGGGTTTGTTTTGTTTTGTTTTCAACATAAATAATTATCTCTGGAGCCCCAGAGGAAGAGCAAATGATGGAGTTAATGGATTTCCTCTGTTGCTCATGATGTCATATATACACTATCTCCCACTGATGACTCACATGTGCTCTCCCGACGTGGGCTCCAGAAGCCCTCACACATGTTATAATCAGCGGCACCCGGGATAACAGGTTTTCATCCAGCTAAGTGCACTTTAAATGTTTTCCCCTTCCTTTCCCATTCAAGGAAACCGCTTCCAAATTTGATGCGATTGATCGCTATCGCGTTCACTTTAGAGAAGAATCCTCTTAAGTACACATATGCGATGATTTTATGTCAGGCTGGAAATTCACTGAATAAATGAATAAACTCAGTTTTGCCCCTAACGATTCTGTTTTCATTCCTGATTAGCAGATTTTGACTTCGGTGGACTTCAAGCATGCCATTAGCTAATTTGGCACCCTGATGGGAATAAAATTCTTCTTAAAACACTTGGCGCCTCTGTTTCAAATGTTAACACTTTCATGGAAATGCATTATATTTTCAGATAAGGAATCTTACATTTCCCCCATGCATTTGTGAAGTTTACGTCCCCTCCCCCCACTTTGGTAGCAATATTTTAATTTTCAAGGCTTCTTATGGAGTAGAGGTGATTTAAAGACTTTAGTGTTTCTACTTCTCTTTTGATTTTTTTAAGTTAGAAACTCTTGAATTTGTTTTACGGCTCCAAGAGATTCAGAACATTAACATTTTAAATGTGTAGGGCAATAGCAGAAATAAGGTTACTTGGCCTGATTGATAGGAGCTGAACAGGTTCTATGTCCAAAGTCCTCAAAATGGGAATAAGAAACTTAAGTTTACTAAGATGCTGAAGAAACCACAGTGATGCTCAAAACATCCATTCACTCAACTGGGCAGATTCAGAGTTTAGAAAATACTCTATGAGAGTTGGCCCCCCATCACTGATTTCAGCCTGCCAAAACTAGTCGGCAGGTCAGACTACTTCAATGGACATCCTTACCACCGTTCTTTCATTCCCATACTAAATTAACAGCCATTTTGTCTGAACCCCACATAGGTTTTTCCCACTATCGGAGTGTAGGGTGTTCGTGTGAAATCTTTCGTAAGCTTAAACGTTGGAAAGAGTTTACACGTGCTTTCCAAACGCTCGCCACTAATGCCTCTTTGCTTTTATGAAAGACCCACGTTAGTACCTGTTTTTGCTAACTGTAAGAAATCCGAAGATTTTTGCTTTCACGAAGAAAGCTGTTACTAACGTAGGGTCTTTGGTAAAAGTGAAGGGATGTTAACACAAAGTTTCAGAAAGTGGGGGATGCCTGTACTGTGTTTGGTGGCACTTCCTAGATAGTGGATTGTTTCATCCTAATCCTTGTGGCCTTGAGTTTGCTTCTCATCAAGGAGCCAAGAGGTAATTGTTTAAAAAGAAGTTTCGTCATCGACTACCAAAAAGACAATTGGATCTTTCTTGACTGCAAAGGGCACCTCCAGAAGGTTAATATGTTTATAGAAATAAGTCAAGTTCCTTCATTGTGCTTACGGTAGATCTGAGCATACCTGCAGAATATCCCAGAACGTCACCGCTAAAGCGATGTTAAGTGCTAGACTCACCTACTTACCTGCCTTACCCCTTCCCTAAGAAAATTCATTAGAGGCTTGCCAGCACAGGGTCAGGCGGAGGAAGGAAGAAGGGCAATCGACACGTAGAACCCCAAAGATTTCGTGACACGTTCCTTCAGTTTCACTCTTAACCGTGATAGTAACTTTCTACAGTATTCGATTTCCCCATTTCTAAAATGAGGAGAGTTAGGGGATTTACCTAATCACAGTGATTGTGAAGAAGTAAGCGTCCATGAATCTGTACACTAAAAAGCTAGATACATTATAATTATTTCGGTTGTACATCTGGCATCTAATGCGTGAAGGTGCTACTATGAGTTGGGTTCAGAATGCCTAGGTTACCAATGACACCTTTTCTATGGAAAAATGCATTTTAAGGTCGAGAGGTCCTTAAACCCGCTTAAATCTTTGAAACCAGCTTTCGAGGCACAGGCTTTACCCTCCTCAAGTACCTGCTGTACGCCAGGCACTGTGCTAGGCACTGTGCACACACATCACTGCTAGAGATCATCTAAGTTGGGAGCGGTCTATGCTCTAAGGTGCCTCTGACCACCTTTGGCCAGAGTCGTTCATAGCGATGAATATATACAGCACTCCGGTTTCTCCGGAGGGTATATTTCGTTACTGCTATAACGAGGGCAGGGTGCCACACTCCTAACAGGGTTCCCGGTGTGATGAAAAAGCTAATGGAGATAGAGCATTAGCAGTAAAAATAGTGCTCCAATTTAAAAGTTCTTGACTTTCTTGAAAAAGAAACCCCACGGAATGCAACCTTAACAATAAGAGGTCGGGATTTTACAAGCAGAAGTGAACGGAGCAGGTGTGGGGCTCCTCCTCCTGGATGCGCGTGCTTTCCTGGGCCGCGCGCTCCGACAGCGCATGCTCGCGCCCTACACGAAGCAGACGCGTCCCTGAACGCTTTGCTACCTCGGATTTTCACACTGTTTGTCAACCCGTTTTTGGCCTCAGATCTGGAATCGCAGGCTTTTCAGGTCAAGATTTTTCATGTTCAATATTAGACCTCAGAGCAGAGTTGAAGCTTCTACCTTTTTTCCTTCTAAAAACCCTTGAGGTCCCAACGAAAGGGACTGAAGAATTTTGGGAATGTGGCTGAACACGACTTCCCAGCCAGTGCAGAAAGCTGGGGGTGTGGGGATCACCTTTCTTGGCCTTTGTTGTTACCGGATCTTAGTTGCTCAGTGGAGTAGGTACGGAAAGACTCGAAGAAATGGCCCACTTAAAGTTTCCGTATCTCGTGGCAGTGGAGAGGTTCCAGCCTGATAATGCTATTTGGCTGAAATACTCCTCATGCTGGAGAATAAAACTCCCTATAACTCAAATGTTCCCCTTTATAGGCCATTCTCACGCATCAGAAAACAACTTAGCCGATTAACTGAGGTTAAACCGAAGATACGGTTTAAAAATGGTTGTGACCTAATTTCTAACCAAAGGATATTCAATACGAAAGGGGCAAAATTAGGAATTATTCTGTAGATTACCTAACTGCATGAAATTTATGGGCCATCTGTGTATTCCCACGGAGAAAATTCTACCTAACAGTAGTGGACAGACATGTAGCTAAGTGTGAGAAAGTTGTCTCCTCAGAACTATCGTCCCTCCTACTGTGACCAAGTGTTTAACCTTAAGCACCTTATTAAACAAATGAAAATAAATTCACTTCCAGAAATAATCCCATTCATAAATTCTATATTCTGCACCCCGAATTGAGAGCTAAATCAATACATTCTGTGGCAAGACTGGTTCAACGATCTCATGCGTATTTGTGTTTATCTGCCCCCCAAACAAACCAAAAAACCTTTCAGTATCCTGCGGTGGTAGGCTTTTGAGTTAGAACCCATTAGACTACTCTCAATGTCTCTGTAGCAATTATGTGTGGAGGACCGCAGCCTTCCCTCTGTGGTGGCGCTGGGGCCAAGGGGCACCACGCAAGGTCAAAAACAGGTGTGTAAAGCACGAGGCAGGCAGAGTCTACATGGTTAAGAAACAGCTGAACATAAGGTACAGGCAGATAAACCACACCTTCCAGAAGCCATGGTTTTGAATGTCTACCATCGATTACAGACCTTCGATTATGCCTCCCCTGGTAGCCACTGTTAGAAATTCGAGAGGAAAAAAAAAAAGAGCAGAAGGAGGAAATAGAAAGAAAAGGATATACAAAATAATTGGTAAATAAATTAAGATTGATTGAAGATTTAAAAATATATATATATTTAGTGTAAGTTATTTCGTAGAAAAATCACTCGATAGGTAGGCCAGTTGTTTTCAGATGGAGTGCCATGGCTCCCCGAGGTCAGTTAGGGCTCCCTGAGGGACAGCAAGAGGAGACGTGCAGCTCCTGGCCTCACACCCACTTTAAGCAGAGCACCATTTCTGTGATTCGTTTGAACTTTAGAATTCCAGACATGTGTTAACTTGGGAAAAAAGGTTACATGGCAAAAATAATCCTCATCATAATCAAAAACTAGCCCTTTAAGAAATCACAAAAGATTAGGGATTCCCAATTCTCATTTGGGATTGCGCTGTCCCCAAATTATCCAGAGATAAAGTGAAATGATCACAACAGAACTAAGTTTCATTCTTAATAATTAAAATAAATAAAGTATATAATCATATCTGGGTACTTGTTAAAATTATCAGTATTGTAGAATCTTGGGAATCGCAGCTAATGAGAAATGTCCACCTCTCAGTAGTATTTCTGCATCTCAGAGTCACCAATCTGGAGTAGAATTTAGAAGGAGAATTAGGTCCCAAGTTGCCCTTTGAGGAGAAGGAAGAGTTAAGGAGGAAAAAAAGGAAGTTGCACAGACTCTCTTTTGCTTTCTTAACCCCTGAACCATTTCAGTGCGCCGGACATGACCGTTAGGCATCGCGCACTAACTGCTGTTAACCCTTTCGGAATTACCAGCTATGATTAGAGTGCCTTCGTGGGCTGTTATCAGTTCTGCAGGAGGAGAGAGAAAAGTGTGGGCACACACTCTGACCTAAGGGAACACAGGCCCCTCACGTTCTGTGAGACACACAAGATTCCATTTCTCTGTGGATGTGAAGTGTGTGAACAGGTGGGGGAGGGAGCGCCCAGGGGCGGGATTGCAACGGCAACGGGCATCTAGATCCCTCAGAAAGGTGTTGAGATCTGCTATTCCCACTGGAAGGACCCCCTCCTTGAGTCAAGCGATTTACACCCAAGCCCTACCCAACCCCCAGTTGACTACTGACCACTCATTCTACTCAAAAAGTTACTATTTCTGAGGACCTAAAAAACAAAAAACAAAAAACAAAAACCCCTTCTTTTATCAGCACGGTGGTAATAGAAACATAGAAGAAAAATCCTGGAAAATATTTGTCCTAGTTAGATGGGCCTGATGCCAGTTTGAGGGAGGGAGCCAACCCACCAGTCCAGATTGGTGATCTCTACAGCTGCAGAAACATTTGTTTCAATTCCTGAAAAAGAAGCCAGAAACAGGTAGTTAACAGTACAATGCACACGACCCTGAACCCGCATTCGCAGAATTAAAACGGTGAAATTGGAAACTTTTCAAGTTATTGGTATAAAGCCCCTGGCCCTGATGGGTGCATGCATGTGCGTGTGTGTGCGTGTGTGCGTGCGCTCGCACAGATGCTTCTCCCTACCGTGGGGAGTTGAAGCCACTGTCCACGGTGATGCTGCTGCTGTCCATGCTGTCGAGGCGCGCCGAGTGGGTGGCTCTCTGGTTGCTGCTGCTGTCGGTTTCTTTTGGGGCAAGGAGGGTGAGGTTCTTCTCGAACTTCCTCTGTAAGTCTCTTTCCTTCTCCCTCTCAAGGAGCCACTGCATGGTGCCTACATCATCTCTGTTTTTTTCCTCCTCCGTGTTTTTGTTGGCCCCTTCCTCAGAGTCGTCGTCGTCGGAGACATTGTAGTAGTCGAAGGCGGCTTCCTGGTTCCCCCCTGACTCCTGCTGACGCTGGGAACCGGGCATGGCTGGTGCCACTGAGGTCCCCAGGGACGGCTCCAGTTTCTCACATCGGCCTGGCAGTGTGTCGGCAGGGGTCTTCGGGAGAGATTTGAGGAGGGACAGGCTGGATTTGTGATAGCTGTTGACAGACAAGGTGCTGTGAAGAGGTTTGAACAGAGTGTCTTTGCTGAATATCTCTTTCCTTTTGTCCAGGCTGCTGGGCTCAGCGCTGTGATGCTGGACAAGGCGTCCGTTGGCCACCCCTTCCGCCACCGCGCCCGAAGCAGCTGGACCCCCACCTGGCCCTTTTGGGGACTCCTCCTTGTGCCCTACGGGCTCTCTGGAGGAATGTGGGGCCTGCCTGTCGGACAGAGGCAGCTTTTTCACCCCTTCCGCCAGAGTCAGAGTGTCATGATCCTCTTTGTTCTTTCCCAGAGGTGACGGCGCCGTGAGGACCGTCTCACTGGAGGTGTTGCACTGGAAATAGTCATCTGTCGCTGTTTTTGCTGGACAGGAGTTGAGCTCCCCATAGGCTGGCAAACTCTCGGGGGGCTTGCCTGGCTCCAAAAGGCTACACGCACTGGAAGGCTCCTTGCTGCCACCGACTATTTCTGGAATACACACCTCTTTATAGCTCGTGGATGAAACATGAGCCCTTTGATGACCAATTGTTTGTGCAGGCCTTAAAGTACTGTCGTCAATGTAGGATTGGCTGGGGGTTTGGTCATCTTGGCTACAGCCTTCGGCCAGGTCTTCGGGTGTCCCTAGAGAAGAAGCACCGAGAGGGCCCTTTGAGTTATCCATCGATCTGGATCTCTCCTTGGCTTTGCTGGATCTCTCATTCCGGGACCTTCGGTCCTGGGTATGGCTGTGGCTTCGGTGCACTTTTGAGTGGGAGCTTCCCCTGGAAGGTTCGGGAAAAGGCATCTCAGTTCTCCTTTTGGCCAATTCCCCAGACACATCCCATTCTGGGGTCATGGGGAAATGAGACTCGATCACGTTCGTGTTGCTGTGCATGATGAAGTTATCTCCTTTGTGCTCAATGATGAAGCAGCCCTCCCTGGGTGCCCTGGTAAGAGGATCGCAAAAGTCATACTCTCTGTCACCTGGGATATCCAGATGAGAACCATCCGAAGGGTCTCCTTTAGACACTCGCGTCTTGCTGTGTGACCGAGATTTTCCATGGGACTTTCGATGAGTCCTACTCTTTCTACTTCTTCCACTGTGGTGGGCAGAGGACCCAGCTTTACTCCTGTGCGCTTTTTCTTCTTCAAGTTTCTTCATTAGTGCAGTGTGCCTCATGACATTTTCCACGGTCAAGTCCGGGTTAATGCGCCTAATGATTTCCATTTCCACTTCCCTAGGGATAGTAGTTGGTGTGTCTTCATCTCGCAGGGGCCACTCCTCAGGAGGAAACTGGGCCGAGAAGTTGGCTAGCTGTTTGGTCTTATCTTTTTTAAAACTCAGCCGGAATAACTTGAGCCCGAATTTTTTGGACTGCTTTTCACTGTCTTTCGGTTTTGAGAGAGTTTCTGTCTTGTAAGAAAAGTTTACAGTACTTTTGCTCTTTTCAGTGGGTGGCACCTGGCATAGTGAGGGCGGGCAGTAGGGGTCTTTGCAGTCCTTGGCGGGTTTCCTCTGCAGAGTGGAAGCAAGCATGCTGTGCATGTCTTCTCTGCAGCAGTGGCAAGAGTCGCAGTGGTTTCTGGGTAATGTCCTTTCCCTGACGCAGCCTGAGGCAGAGGGCGTTATGGTTCCCGGTTGCGGAGAGGTACACTGAGACCTGTCAGGTATCCTCTCGTCCAAATGGTACCATTTACTGTTAGTTCTTATGAGAGAGGGAGTAATGAAATAAGTCTGTGGGGTCACGATGAAATAGCCATCCGGAGTCGGGTAGATCTTCCTCTCCCGCACCAGCGTGTTCAACGTGTGCCGTAGAATTTCTTGGCTTGGGGTGGGAACACCTAAAACCAAAGGAACAGACTCATGAGAATGGAGGGGGAACGTGCTGCTGCTTCCTGATTTTTCCAAATCTGCTACGGACTGAACGTTTGGACCCCCACCCCCAGTATTCCTACGTGATGGTACCCTGATGTGATGGTGCCAGGAGGTAGGGCCTTTGGAAGGTGACTAGGTTTAGATGGGTTTCTGAGGGCAGGGTCCTCGGGATGTGCCCTCGTAAGAAGAGGAAGAGGCCAGAGCCCCCTCCCTCTGCCATGTCTTCAGGCCAGCAAGAAGGCCCTCACCAGACATCAGATCTGCAGGTGCCTTGATCTCAGAGCTCCCAGCCTTCCAGGACTCTGAGAATTCAGTATCTGTTGCTTCGGCCCCCCAGTCTATGGGATTTTGTTACAGCAGCCCAAACTAAGACACAATCCTACCAATTCTGCCAAGCTCCCGAGTATTACAGCATGGCAAGTCAGCAGGACCCGGAGGTGTTGAGGAAGAGGGATGGAAGCTAGATGCAGTGAGTTGGCACTATTGTCACGAGCCCTTTACTGAACTGAGCCATCAAAGGCAGAGTGTTTTTAAAGGAGGGGAAAATGAAAAATGTTTTATATGATGTAATATACATTTACAAAAAAGCCTTCCTTGATACAAAAAAACTAGGGAAACTGGGTTGAAATAGCTGTCTTGGCATTGGAAAACAAGCAGAACACATACAGAGGCTACTGCATACACTGGAAGCTACTCTATACACTCATTTTTCAAGACTAAGCTTACTTAATAAACTTAATTTTGGAAGTTACATAAAAGGGCAATTAGACTTGACCATGGCTCATGATGCACCCTCCAATTCTGAAACCATCACCTTCAATTTGGAAAGCAACGACAGGGTCGGTCGAGTTCAAGTGAGAATGTTCTCCTTCTTGGACTGAGTCTGCAGGATGGAGGTAGTTTTTCTACCTCATAACCCAGGAGCCCTAAGAAATACACCTGTGGAAATTTAGATGCTCTACGTCCGTCTGGTCACTGCCAAATATGCCATATTTGCTAGAATAGAAATTCCAGAAGAAAATGACAGATACTTCCTGGCACCATGACCGATACTGTTTTCAAAGGGCTTTGTGTGCATGTTTATGCCTTGTCTTTCTTATGAGACAGAATCAAGAGTCCAAATTCATAAGAGAGTATAAACTTTCCAGGTTACGGAGCATTTACTTATTTCTTGGGCATTCTCCATCCCTCAGTGCCAGACCCATGGAGCGTGATAATACCGACTAGTTTGACCTGAATGCCGGAATTTGGAAATAGGTCAGGTTGAATCATACTGCCAATATTCAACCATGTCTGACCACAAAATGGCAATTTCATGTGACTCAGCCTAACACAGTTAGGGCAGTGGAATGTGGAGACCAAAAGCCTGGAGCCCAGGGCCACATGGCTGGATTCAAACTCCAGCTCCATCACGATTAGCTGCTGGTAGTGGCTGGATTAGGCCACGTCCCCTGCCCACGCCATTCCTGTGTTTACACCTAATGCCCCAAAGCTCAGAATGTGACCTTGTTTGGAGACAGGGTCTTTATAGAGATAAACAAGTTAAAATGAGGTCATCAACGTGGGCTCTACTCCAACATGACCAATGTCCTCCTACAAAGGGGAAATTGGGCAGAAGTACATGGACAGAGAGAAGACAATGTGAAGAAACATTGGTCGAAGATGTCCATCCATCAGCCAAGGAGCGTGGTCTGGAACAGTGCCTTCCCTCAACAGACCTTGGAAGGAACCAACCAGCTGTGCTGATACCTTGATTTTGTCATTCTAGCCTCCTGAACTATAAGACAATAAATTTCTGGTCTTTAAGCCCCCTCTATTTTGTTAAGGCTGTGCTAGAAAACTCATACAGCGGGTCTCGCCTTAGGCAACTTAACTAACCTCTCTGAGCCTCTGTTCACGGTCCTCAGAATGTGGATGACAGCAGGTACCCTCATAGGGTGGTTCTCAGTTTAAATGAGTTTAATGTATGGAACGCAGTGCCTGACATACAGCGCGGGCTCTGTAAACATTAGCTAGTAATCGTCTCAACTCTGGGGCAGGACCCGTGAAAACCAGACGACCTTCAGAGAACATGGTGTAGCAACCTGGAACAGCAGGGCAAACTAAGTTTAGGCTTAAACAATCCTTTCAAAACTACAAAAGTGGGATATGAAAGCTTGAGTAATGGCCCGAGAGAACGTCCATGAATATGATGCGACTTGTTCATCCATCCCTGTTACCATCTTCAGAAGGCGTCCTTTGTGACCAATGTGGGAAAGGCAACATTGCTTACGAATAATGTATTGTTTAGTATAATTAATCTAATTTTTTCACTGCATGGTTTCCCTTTAGTCTAGGGCTCTACTCTTGAGAGCTGTAGTATGCTGGCGTTTACGCAAATGGCTTCCAGCCTGGTATAATAACAAGTTTTAAAAAATTGTATGATAGTTTTTGCACAAAATGAACTCCATGTGAATTAGTGATACAACCCACACCCTATATATGAAATTCTTGAGTGCCGTCGTAAAACACGCATTCACCTAAGAGAAGCAACTTAAAAGCGCTTCTACACCCTACTCCCAAATAGGGCCTTTGGCTGAACAAGTTCGGGGGCACCCCTCACACAGACTACCATTCCCAAGATGAGACACTGTTCCCACTGCAGCCCCAGGAATGATGCCCACTGGGGTTGTGCAGCACCACCATGCCGGTGTCAAATCCATACCGAAAACGAACTGTATCTGACGCAGCAGCATGCTTGTGATCGCTACTGTCACAGACACGAGTTCTTCCAAAAAAATGGTAAGGCTCATTTATAAGCATTCGTGATGGGCCCGTTGACTCTGCGGCTGTAATAATGGAAAGCTGAGGTGTAATCCAGAAAAATAGCACGTACTATAAACAGAATTTGCTGACTGTCGGCCTTCCAAGCACTGATCATAGAAAACTGAGGAATCATGACCTCGGTGTCCTCACATTTCTTACCATTAAGAGTAAGTGCTTGGCTACTCAGTATTTACCCTAAAGATACAAACGTAGTGATCCAAGGGGCACATGCACCCGGATGTTTATAGCGGCAATGTCCACAATAGCCAAATAGC
>CM052899.1:11706256-11779687 GCA_028534135.1 Potos flavus | reverse complement strand
TCTTGGATTTTCAAGTTTGTCAGTCCAATCATGTTTAATTTGAAAAAACACCCGAGAAGCATTCCCTGTCCAGTCCACTCTCCATACTTCTACCAGTGGGTTTTCAAAGCTTTAATGGTGAGTCACTGATATCCGTGATTATTTTATTAAGAAGCCCTTGTCTAATGACTGATATTTTTGGGTGTCTGTGACATCCAGACTTGCACGAGAAATCGCCAGGGCTCACCTGGGAAAGAGATGGCTGTGATGGGTATTTTCAGTGTTTGCACCTTCCACCACTTCCAGATTCTAGTCCTAAAATTCACCACGAATTTGGATTTTGAAGGCTTAAAGAACAAAGATAAACTTTATATCCAAATAGAGCTGAAAGCCAACTTCTCTCCTTTTCCACACCTTTACATCTTTTCAGAGCAAAAACAGCTATCTAAAAGCACTGCTTGTCAATGGGATGCTACTTAGACTTGTAAGATCTTTTTAATCCTGCAAATCCGACAACTGTCGGAACAGAGAGAACATGAGCACGTTCTATATGTTAAGCATTTTGGACGGAAACTCTCAGTGGGCTTCTTTGGATTATTTCTTCTCGTGTGTGAAGAGCACTGGGCGACGAAGAATTCTGCAAGAACTGACGTAAGGGGATGAGTTGGGAGATAGAATGCGGGGTATAGAACGTTAACATTCTCTAGCGAATTTGAAAGTCAACTTCAACCCCATTAGCAGTTCTTTCTCTGAGGGTCAGCTTTCCTCCCGGGAAGGTCCGACTACAACTCAACAAGTACCAGTCTGACTTAAATGACCATTCTGGATGGATGGACGACGAGGACTTACTTCGCTGTGAAGCAAGTATTTCATTCTTTTTATACCTTAAAAAAAAAAAAAAAATTCTTGTTTCTGTAATGGAAACTGGTAGACAAAAGTTTTCAAAAATTCAACCAGTATAGAAAGGTGATAAAAGGGTTCATATTTCAGTATGTCAGACATTTTTACTAGAAGGCTTTTCACTAAAAAACATTCTTTAGAATATGGATGTAGAGGCCAAAATCTAGACTATTCTTTTTATTTATGACATAGGCATTAAATACGAGAGTTCAAATATTTGATAATACTTGGTTAGACTTCAAAATTTTATTTTCAAACGGTAAGCTACAAGAAAGTAAATAGTCTCACCTTAAGAAAACAAAATAAGCCCCATAACTATGGTTTTGAAATCCCTCCAGAGTTTTAGCACTGTCATTGGAAATACATTTTCAAATAGAATTGGAATTGTATTAAGTTTCTAAATTGTTTTCTTCCGAAGTACCTTAAATGCTTGCAGAAGAAAGGAAGGAAATCAAAGGAAGAAAAAAAAAAACAAAGGAGGAAGAGAGATAAGGAAGAAGGAAGATAGGCAGGAAACAACTTCATTTTATGAAATACTAGTTTAAAATATGGAACTGTTGCTAAACAAAGCTTTAAATCATTACCACCATGCCCTAAACCAGTGGCTGGCAAACTTTTTCTGTAAAGAGCCAGAAAGTAATTATTTTACTTTGTGAGCCATATGATCTCCCAGGTGCAACTACTCAGTTCTATAACTGCAGCATAAGCAGCCAAAGACAATACGTAAACAATTAGGCAAGGCTGTGTTCCGATAAAACTTTATTTATAAGCACAAGCGGTGGGCCACACTTAGCCTGTAGCCACAGTTTGCCAACTCCTGCCCTAGACTCAGGTTTATGCAGTGCTGTGCTGGCCCTGTGTTCTTTCCATTCTCTATTTTATAGCCCACTAATGGGAGAGACATAACCAATTTCGGAAAAGTGATGTGATCTCTCATGAAGCCACATAAAAATAGAGGGATTTTAAAAGCTGCTGGGACGCTTGATGTCAGAAGTGGCTAGTCAGGTGTAAGGCTGCGAGAAGGGTCTTTCTTCACAAGGGCATTACGTCTGGGAATGGCGTCTGTCTCCTTAGATCGCTCTCACCTGGGACTCTGCTTATCTTACTACTGAAAGGAAAAGGGTTTGCCTGGAAGTTAACAAAGAAAGACTATCAGACAGTGAAGAATAATCAGAGATAATGTTAGAAAATTCGAGGCAGTTTATAGGTTGCAAAGGTGAGTCTGTGTTCTTAAACAGCATACATAATTTCGAAACATGGTAATTAGAAAATAGAAGAAGGAGAAAAAAATCACCGAGAGAGAAATATAGTTCCTTTGGGGCAAAAGGAAAAGTGGGGAGGTTCCATATGGTAGGTGATTGCTTCGGTTTACAAGCGGTTCTTCCGCCCTCCCCCACGGGTGGAGTGCATTTTCCTACGTCTCAACCTTGAGTTCCGCCAGGTTCGCTTTGGCCAATGAAATGCTGGCGGGTATGGTGTGACCAGAGGGCTGAAGAGCCCTTGGACAACTGGGCCTGTTCTCTTGTGCCTCTGTCGTCCCAGAAAAGGCCTCTGCTTGTCTCCTTTTCCGAAGAGGACCGGGGACGGGTGGAGCAGAGCGCCCTGGGTAGGTCCAGCCCGGGTCAGCTGACTCCTGGGGAACCCACAGATACCTGGGCTAAATAAATGTTCGTTGCTGCAGGCCACTGAGGTTCTGTGATTGGTACCCAGCATCTTGGTAGCAAGAGCTAACGGCTACAGCCTCGAGTGTCTACTGACCACGGTCTCTTCTAGGTTGAATGAAACCTGTGTCAAGGGTTCATTTTTAATGCAGCCATAGGTGGAGTCCAAGCCAAGCCGGGCCAACTGGGGGCCCCGTAATGTGTTTTATTTGACTTGCACGTCACTGGCCCCCATGTGTTAAAACGTACACACACACAACACAGACGCACAACTGCCAATAGTGAAGCAAGTCTACAGATTTCACATAAAACTGAAAGTTCAGATTCTCTGGAAAAAGGAAGAGATTTGCAACTCTGGCAGGGTTCTACGTTTTGGGGGGGTCGATGCCCTGGAGCTGAGTAGTGGGGGCCTCTCTGGACAGAGGGCATTCGGCCCTGAGCTCATCACCACCCCTGCCATCTTCCGGCGCCGGAGGCCCCCAGTACCATTCGCGCAGCAGCCGGCTTATTCTTTTCATACCATTTAAGAGAAAAGGAAACACCTGAACTGATTTATCAAATATCAGATGATTAAAACTCAGCAAGCCACCACACAAGCGAACAAGGCCTGTTTATTTTTGGCATTACTGGCTCTTTAGTGTAATCTCTTGGGACTCACATTTTCTGACCTGTTCCCACGAATGCCGAAGTTCATGTATTTCCAGAAGGTTCTGGGGAGGTTGAACAGAACCTTGGTAGTTTTTGCCAGACTTCGGCATGGATTCTGCTTTACTGTCTTCTTCTCGGTGCCGGTTTAAAAAGGACTGCAGTCACACCCGAAGACAGCAAATTACTTTTGAAGTAACAGGGGTGCCTCGGCTTTGAATGACACACAACTACAAAAAGTTTCCGGCCCGTTTTGGCAAAGAATTTTTTTTTCCCTCTTACATTTAAATGAGAGACATGGTCCGGGTGGCGTCCTCCAGCGGAGGAACACGCCCCCATCTGCAAAGTGCCAAGTTCTTTTCCCGTTACCTGGGAAACATGTGGTCAGGTGCTCCATCAGCGCCTCCTGGGTGACCGGTTTTCGGGCGGAGTTCATTGCCGAGATGGCCAAGCAAAGGATCTCCCCGAGTGGGATAAACTGAGATTGACTGATGGGAGACATGCTGATTGGTGACACATCACCTGCAGAGAGACAATTTTCAAGTAAGCAGTTCATTCAAAGGCCCGGCCTTTCGTCTCACACACACACACACACACACGCACGCACGTCCACACATACGCACGCACACACACGCCCCTTCTTGGATTCTTCCCTGTTCCCTTTACTAGGAACGGGATCCACTCTGAACGCGGAGGTTTGTTACGGCCACGGCCAACGGCACGCAGGTGGAAGGACGGCCGCGGAACGGTGGATGCTCTGGGCTGCCTCGACAGCTAGAACCCGCCTTGCAAACCTGAGATCTCCCTGCTGCAGACTCAACTACTGGAAGGCGTACAACACGGACGGAAAAAGGATCTCTGACTATTAACTTGGAGCTGGTTTATGTCTAACTGCCATTCCCATCTCGACAAATGCACTTGCTGGAAACGTGAAGATTCATTCGTTCCGATGCTGAGCGCTCTTTACGTGTCAGGCATCTGCTGGGGGCTTGGGATTTACTCGGGAAGGGGAGTCATCTCCCCTCCCCCGGAAACATCTCTGCTCCCAAGAAACTTCTATGTAAGTGGAGTAGACCAAAGTTCACAGTTCGCCGGAGAAGGCGGAACAACAGAACAACAGACCACTAGGGCAGAGAGGGCGGGGTGGGGGTGCAGCAGCCCCTGCAGGGAGGCGGGGGGGGCGGGGGCTTAGAAGCAGGAAGTGGGAGGTGTCCCCGCGGGTGTACAGCCTGAATCCAGGGCTGAAGTACCAGTGTGCCTGGCGGCTGGGGGGTATGGGGGGGTGGCAGGATATTTTCTGGGGAGTAGCAGAGAAGGGGCACAGGTGTGCAGGGACAACCGTGAGCGAACAGCTGAGTGCCCAGGGCCTTCATCCTACAAGGGATGCTGAGCCACTGAAGGCGTTTCAGGAATGACAAAGTCAAATGTGAATTTCAGCGACAGCGGGGGCTGGAGGGAGCAGCAGAGAGCAGATCGCCATCCACAAGGGACTGTGGCCACCTGCACAAATCTGCAACTAAAGGAGCCAATTGAGGCAGGGGGCAGGCTGAAGACCCAGCAGCAGGGGGTGGGGGAATGGGGGGCAGCGGACAAGGGCTCCTGAAGACTGTGGGCATGCAGTGCGTCTGTCTTCCTTTCTGTGATCTTCATGTCACGGTATGGTGGTTTGCAAGTTTTGTTCCAAGGACTTCTAGAATTCCCTGGAAAGACTTCTGGAGTGGGGATGGAGGAGGGGGGTGGGGGCAGCAGAGGGAGAGGCTGGAAGAGCCGGGAAGTCTGACCCTGACACCTGGGTGCCATCTGTTTCAGACACGGGGGCTCTGTAAGGTTTCGCTGGAGAAAAGGCCCTATAGAAAGAAGGTGAAGTTTCAGCAGAGCAAATATCTGTGGGCTTTGGAGCTTATTTTCCACACGTATTTATGTAATCGCTCCTTTTTCTGTTTCCTAAGCATGATTTCTCTCTCACAGGAAACTACCGTGGCTGGCCAGATCCCAGACTCGGGTCCGCCTGTGGCCCAAGCAGCGTGGCTGTCAGGGACCAGCCTCCTCTCTGTCGGGGCCCGGAAAGCTGTGCCCAGCCGTGATCCCTGGTTTGCTGGGAGTCCAGAGGCCCTTGGAGAAAGAATCTGAATGTGCTTTGATGGACTAGATGGGAAAAGGTTTGATGGACGAAATCAGGCCAACGGGGCCTGGGAATGAAAACCACCAGGGGAGGGTTAAGCCTAACAGGTGCATGGATGAAGCAGCAAGACGCCAGGGTCAAAGGTTGGAGCCCCACATCTCCCACGAAACCCACCTTCCCTCTCTCCTGCCTCACTCAGGGCTCCATTCTCTACAAGACGGAGGTGAGAAGAGCAAATTTTCCCAGTGGTCAGAAGGAGCGGGGGAGGACGAAAATCCAGAGCAAGAGAAGAACAGCAAAAGGCAGGAACTGACCTCACCGAGAACCCACGAATTTTGGGGGCCTACGGGAGAGCAATATGGTAAAGAGAGGCCTCTGGCAAACATTTGGTGGGGGAGCAGCGGGTAGAAATGAGAACGTGGAATTCTGGCTGTCACTGGGGGATCAGAGTTTCATTCACTGGCTGGGAAAGCTCAATTCATATTGGTGACTCAAAAACGATGGCTTTATGTGGGCTGGGACCATCTCAGTGGGCAAGTGCGCTACTGCCTAGAACACTGTGTATCTTTTTAAACCCGTTGTGCTCTCAGTTAAAACAAAATCTAATGCTAAAGCCTCCTGTGTGACAGACGAACCAGGGGTGGCTGCGAGGTGCAGCGGAGGGGGCAGTTTGGAGCTGTCCCCGTTCAAATCTCTCCTCCCCACCGTGGACCCCGGGGCTCAGCCTACAGCCACCGGAAAGACCTTTTCTGGAAGTCCTACTCTCGACCTCTCACCATCTACAGGAGAGGGTAGGGGATGCCGAGGCTGGGTTCCTGATGAATTGCCAGGTTAGCCACGTGGACCTCAAAGTCACTTGGGATGATTTGAAAAATGAGATGAAAAGGCAGCTGGGGTCAGCAGGCCACAGGGGAGACCAAAGCAGATTCCAGCCCCTCTGGACCATTTGGAAGTTGAACACCTTCAGAGATTTGCCTACCATGATTAAGGACCACTCAAAAGACCAAGGATACAAAACCACTAAATGGGATTCTTTTTTAAGTGCAGGTCTACTTCAGATTTTTGTATAGGTTCTGGGAAACTTACGCTCTCTGTGGAAAAGCAAGGACCGTTAGTAAAACTAACCACTGCAGTTTAGGCCACGCCTGTCCTTATGCTTTTGGTGGAAATTATGTGTTGAGTTGAACTGCCATCTTCTGTGTCAATTTCTTTATGTTCATCGCTGCCAACTGCAAGAGCCAGCATGCTTCGAGTGTGTCTGAATTGCATCTGTTTTGGAAAAGCTCAGTTTCGCTCTAATAATGACACTGTGCCATAACTCTGAACTCAGGCTATAGAACGGAATGGAATTTGGATGCTCTAAGTGACTCTTTCATCTTCTCGTTTTTATACCGCACTAAGATAAATTATTTCCCACTCCCTTCGGGTCCCCAACCCCATCGGCAATCCTCGTCTATACTGTGCCCAGATGCTCCCTGGACAAGGCTCCTCTACTCCAACTCCAGTGCTACCCCTCCCAGCGTGGAGTCTGTTTAAGATTCTCTCTCCCCCTCTGCCTCTGCCTCTCCCCCCACTCACACACACTGTGTCTCAAAATAAATAAATAAAATCTTTTAAAAAAACAAACAGAAAATTCTTCCAACAACTGGATCACATTTAATGGTCAAAGAAGAAAACAAGGGAACGTAAATACTGCTAAAATGTCATTGGTCACCATAATCTATGGAAACTACCACACTGTGTATAAACTATGAATGGTTACTTGTCTGTAATTTATGGGATGGATTTTTCTATTGTCAGACTGAGTTCTGAATGCATTCATAAAGACAACTCATAGCTACTTTGAAGGCTAACAATATTTTTTTTTTTTGGACTGCCACAATTCTGTGGTTCTAAAAACAAGGGGTAAATAGGTTTTATTTCAGCTTAATTTTCTTACAAACATCCATTTAAGTACAGTCCTTGGGGAACATGTGTCAAATCCAAAATAATTCAGATAAAACCAAGCACAGTGCCCTGGACAGAGTAAGGATTCCAGAAATTTCTGGTGAGTAAACTTAAAATCTGAGAAGACATGGAATGGAATTGTGAGCACACCTTTTTGATTTTAAGAGCATTTAACATTGAAGTCAAAAATGCCTCCGTGAGTATTTGAATGCTGCTTTTATTTGAGGTACTGATCAGCTGAGAAGCATGAGGGCAGAGGAAAGCGCCAGGCGCCCTGCGGGGAGGAGCATGGGGAGGAGTGTGGGGAGGAGTACAGGGAGTCCCGCAGAGGCTGGAGGGCGCGCATGCGCACACAGGGGCAGGAAGCAGCGCAACTTGGGGGGGCGGGGCACACCTGGGCACAGCTGGAGCACGCTGAAGGTGGGATGGCGGGGAAAAACAGGCGCCAGAGAGATCCTGGCTGACCAGAGGTTTAGATCTAATTCTCGATGCTGATGGGGAACCTTTGCGTGTGTTTGTACAGAGGAATTACGTGATATGTTGGTGTCAGAAAATCACTCGTATGCAACTGTGGGAAACAAACCCCTGCAACGATGACAATTGCCCAGGCAGCTGACAAGGAGGGTCTGGGACGACAGGCAAAAATCATGCACACGCCACCTTTCTCTATCCTGCACTGTCTGCCGCTAGTTATTTCCACCTCAGAAATATCTTCATCACGAACATACATTTTTATTATCGAAACCCGCCCCCCCTTCCCTTCCAACTTTTGGCCAGTTCCTTTAGCTGGAATTATTTCAAAAAAATTCTCCCTCACATAATTCATCCTTTCAAGAAATACATTTGAGAGCCTGTTATATATTCAATACCTCTAGGCACTCACGTTGCAAAATGGGTCCTATCTCGGTTCTATTTGTGTGCCAAAAAAAAAAAAAAAAAGGTACTGTAATACAGCTCTGTTCTTTATAAATGCCTTTTTTTTTTTCCCAGTCATTAATTTAGGTTCTCTGTACTCTCCAACCTCTGCATCTGAGGGAGGGCAACACAACTCCTAAGGAGACATGATTTTCAAGGCAATACACATCCATCTCTTCCCAGATGATATCTGCAGCTTTCCAAAAGACACCTAGCTAGAAAAGCAAACATAAATCTATTTCCTTCCATCTTAAAGTACACATCTTTGTACAACTTTATAAGAAAAGGACAGCCAAAATTTTTCCAGGAGAACTACATCATAATAAACTACACCCTTAAAAGGACCCCGAAGCCCATCTTCTATCTTAGCCTTCTTTTTCAACCACTAGCATTATGTTTAAATTATCCTGTTTTCCCGTTTATTTTTAAACACTAGTTTCCGCTGTGAATGTCAGTTTCAGCTGTACTCTGGATTACAGAGTGACCTTTGACCCTAATGAAGTTCATGAATCAAAGCAACCTACTTACCAACGCAGTTCTGAAATTGTACTAATTTATAATCGGGAAATTCGCAACACATGAAGGCATTCAGGAGATATTTTGATAAGTGCCCAGTCTCCCTCATAACTAAATACAATTACCAGTCTGCGTCTGTTTCCTCATCTGTAAAATGACGGTTTGGAAACGATGTCAAAGATTCCTTCAGGCTCTCAACGATTCCATGATTCTATATCAATGCAGCAGAATTCTAGCATAAAAGCATAGCATAATACAGTTCTCACGTGTGGCTCTATTTCCATCTTGCTAGAGAAACAATTTTAATACTCAATCCAATCTGAAAAATGCAGGCTTTAATTTTAAAAAGAATAGCAACATATACTGGCCATTCATCTCTCCCCTTGTAATAAAGGCTTCATCATTTGCTCCTTCTAATTCGAAGTCTTGCTCAGCTTTGCTCCCCAGGACTAAAGCGTGTGTGCCTGTTTTTGTTCTCCGTGTTGCCAAAATTAACACTAAAGTTAAAATTACAGATGCCAATAAAATTACCACATGCAGTAGACACTGTGACTCATAAAAATGGTCAAACATGCCTATAAAATGTAGAGTGGGCACAGCAGCAATACAACTGTATTCCTTTCATGAACCGTTCACAGGACTCCTGACATGCCCGGTTGTATCTGAAACACCCTAGAGCCTGGGGAAATCGTCAGCTCTCTGAGGTCACGTGAACAATGTCTCTGATACATCGGACAGACCCTGGGTTTTACAACGTAGTTCAATTTATTAACCCCAATTTTATGTGTAAATGGCGTTTGGTTCTCTTAACAGAGGGTCTACCGCAATAATTTTTTAAGAAGCTGCTCTAGAAGAACACATATTCCCCTCCCGTGTCCTCTCCAGCAGGCAGCAGCCCCCTCGCAGGAAGGCAGTATGTACACCCCCCATTAACTCACACACTGTGACATTTTAAACAGCTTTCCCTTGAAACCAAATTACTATCCATGACTTTCAAATGTTTGTATTTGAAATCTAAAAGGTAACTGGCATTAAAAAAGGCCCCTTTACCAGTTTACTATAGGTTTGGTTTCAATGCCACTGATTTCCGAAATTTAAGGGTGAGCCTTCACTGCAATCGTTGATGGCCGTAAAGATGACATTTTTTTTTTTAAAGAAAACGAATTTTAGAACATTTGGAAATTCTGCAACAGCTTTTCTAAAGTTACCTGGTGCTTTATTTCAATATGTGATGGGTCTCTTAAAGAAGGTGTTAATGCCTAAGCTATCTTTTGAATAAATTGTCTTCATTCAAAAGAGAAATGTAAATAGGGGGCTCCCATTAGTAATGGCTGCCACCTGTGACTTTGCTAAGACACTTCGCAGGAGAGTCAACCAGAGCAATCCCGGGGGCCTACGGCGCACACGCACGCATGCGCGAACGCACAAACGGGCTGAGGTCCGTCACCTCCCCTGAATCTTCCTGCTTAGCGGTCCGATGCGTAGACATGCAGCCACTAGGTGCAATGACAAATCAATCGGTTCACCGGTTTGTGTGAGAAACCCATTTCCTTCCTCACTCTCCAAGCTTTCATTAGTCATACTGGCTGTCGCTCTTGTTCCTGAGATTTGACTACTGATTAAAAAAAAAATTGTTGCAGGATAAGCAGAGATGCACAAGCCAGAAAGGGTAGACAATGAGGTAGAGGAGGGTGACCAATGGGCAGTGATGGCTGAGAGCCCCGTACTAGGGAGCCCGCTGTCACTATCGCCAGGGATGACCACAGACACCTCGCTAATCATAAGCACTAATGCTGCTGGACCATTCTGCTTTTTGGTTTTTTTTTTTAAAGATTTTATTTATTTATTTGACAGAGAGAGAGATCACGAGTAGGCAGAGAGGCAGGCAGAGAGAGGGGGAAGCAGGCTCCCTGCCGAGCAGAGAGCCCCACGCGGGGCTCGCTCCCAGGACCCTGAGATCATGACCCGAGCAGAAGGCAGAGGCCTAACCCACTGAGCCACCCAGGTGCCCCAACCATTCTGCTCTTGCAAGAGATTTGTCGCTGAGAAGTCAGGCTGGAAATACTAGCCATCAGGCCAATTACATGCTTCAGGAATTCAAACCTTTGCTCAGGCTCCACATTATCACCCAAGCGCCATATAAGTGCCAGATAAGTGCCAAATAAGATCTCTCGGAGGTCCCGCAGTCCTGGGAGGCGCCCGGCCACGGGGAGTCCCGTGGAATACAGCACCCTCCTCCTCTTGGCTAGAAGTGCGTCACGCAAGACAGAATCCAAGTGCCTCTGTGAAGCTACCACGTGCTTCTCGTCCATTTCCATCCTGTACCAGAACCCAGCCTAACACCAGAGCCGTATGAGACACTCCAAGTTCCACCGATGCTATTTCTCAATGACAATTTAATATGTCAGTCTGACATCCCCAGGGTCATTGGCTTCCACTGTTTACAAGTTAGACTCGCCCCAGCTGTTCTCAGCCTCTGTGGTCCCTGCCTCACGCGTTCAGGTATGCACACTGTGACTGATTTCTCTACAATGCAATTATGCCAGAACCAGAAGGCCTAATTAGATACAGTTCAAATATATATAAATGCTGACAGTTCCCAAATTGCAGCAAAATTATACTGAGTGACTGCTACCGACTCCCCAACCACTGAACATTCTAGCACCCCTTCCAACGGCCACAGAGGCTTTTAGGAAAGAACAAGTAAGAGTCTACTGGGATGGAGACTTGCAGAGGCCGGAGGATGCCCGCAGAGAACACTCCTAGCTCCCTGTGCCAACCAGGAACTTTTCCCTCCAAAGTCTGGCATCACGAGACAGGGGCCGAGGCCTTGGGACTCTGCGGCCAACACTGCGGGTTCGGAGCCTAGGTCT
The DNA here is from genome assembly GCA_028534135.1 of Potos flavus. Classification (NCBI taxonomy): domain Eukaryota; kingdom Metazoa; phylum Chordata; class Mammalia; order Carnivora; family Procyonidae; genus Potos; species Potos flavus. The sequence continues at coordinate 11,768,129 of CM052899.1, read as the reverse complement.
GCTCCTCATTAGTTGTAGGATTGGGAGCAAATTATTTAATTTGCAGGAGGGAATCACGATTTCTCCTTTGGTAAAGGGCACAAAATGATGTTCACTTTACAGAGCAGAGGGGATTAAAGGAGATAGGGATGTTGAATGCTTACGCTGCCCCTGGGACCAAAAAATATCTGACCAATAGTAACAGTATTACAGTTACCTTCCCTGAGCCTACTAAATTTATTCAATTTACTCTTTCATGGCGTTTGAGTTTCTACCAATAGGAAAATCATTTGGACCTGAAAACAACCGCCCCCCTTTTTTTTTTAAACAAAACTGAGACATCTGCAAGAAGGCCTAGAGGGCTACAGTCTTTGTTATACTAATATGAATTAGTTTTATCAGACTGCTCACCTTTTGGGTTTTAATGTGAGCATGAGCACTGAGCAAATGGAAGAGCTTGCCTGGGAAGCAGAAAAGATATATATATATATGTAAACATACAGCATTTGGCATGTATTACCGGGCTAGGGGAATGGTCTGAAACCAAATGGGAAGTATGCATGACCCAGGGACCCTAGAGAGGAGGGCACCAGAAGACGGGAAATTATATGTGTAGACAGTTACAAGGACACCAAAGAAAGTGGGCCTCTTTCAAAAGTTCGGCTGGGCCAATCTCTTACTGGAGAAAGGAAACTCAGCACTTGAGTTTGAGCAGCCTTAGTACTAAAGACTGGGGACACCAAGAGCTATATGAACTTTGACAAAACCATGACGGTTACCTCTTGGAAGGAACATGTCCTGTGGGTTTCAAGAGAGTCACTTTCACATAAATATTCAGAATTTAGCATACCCCTTACCTCTGGATGGCTTGTCCGATAATATTCTTCCTAATCAAGTAAACCATAATCAATGCCCACACGTAAGGGCCTCATCTTCACATCTGTTCTGAACAGTAATAACCCTTTACAAGCAGCGCGAGGCACCATCTATAATCATATCTCAAGGTCAAGTCCAATCGTCATTTCTAGGGTCTGAACTCCTGAAGTCCATCCTACATTAATCTACTGCAGGAAGACTCTTAAAATGAACAAAACAGATCTTTCTCACCCTCTATGACAAATGAATGTTTTTTAAACTGCCACTCTTCATCATCGACTATTTCCTGAGTAGTTTCCACGTGTAGGGAACTGCCAGGAGATGTGCATTGTAGAAAAAGGCCTAAATCTTGATCCTTGCCTTCAATGAGCTTATGATTTAGGTGGGGAAACATGATACAAAGGTGTGAAAATATAAGCAATTCTAACATATTCAAATTACCATTTACAACATCCTCAGAAGAGACACAAGAAAATACATGAATGACTAGCAAATTAATTCCTACGATAGGAATTTATTAATATATAATTATACCCATCTCTCCATAGTGAGAAATATGCATTAAGAGAAACAGCATTAAGAAATGACCTCCTGTTGAGTAATTAGGGAAAGCTTTACGGGAGAGGGTCCTTAAGGATGAATGGAATTGATGGCTGTGGGGACCTTATATAATTATTGTATATTCTCAACATACTATGATGTCGCCATGCATCCCTTAAAACTGACTCAACACCCTCCACTTTGCTTGGAAGATGCAGAGCACTATCACAGAGAAGGGACATCTTTGACAGTGACGAGAGGAAGCACGCTTTCTTCCCCTCCACGAACGGGTGAGCTATGGGGATGGATATGAAAGCAAGGGGAAAGGAGATATTCAAGGAAGTGATCCAATATATAGTTTGCATTTAAAAATGTCCTAATTATTATGACAAGTGACATAAAGGATTTAGTACCCTCAGAAATATCTTTGACAAAGCGTTGCTCATAAACCCATAAATTCAACAGGATGGTAGAACCATGCTTTCGGATGTGCCAAGTTTCATTCTGGAAACCCGACACGTTATAGACTTTGGAGGACCCCTCTTTTGCCATCTCACTATTTGAAAAAGAGAAAGCTCTCGTGTGAAAAGCCCGTGGATGGTGCACGAAAACAGCTATGCAATAATTTGACTCCTCAAGCAGACTCGGAAGAAATAGGCTTGCTTCCTTCGTGGTTAACATCCACCTCAATCTGATGTTAGTCTTGGAAACAGTCCCCAAGTGTATGAATCAGGCGCTCTTGGATTTTAGCGCACTGCATGTAGGTAAACGGGCCAAATAACAAACGGCGCATTTCAGGGACTATGTCAAAGATGTCAAGTAGTATTTAGCGAACACCTCCATCCACACAGTGGAAGAGATACTACGGCTGACGGAGATCTGGAGCAGTTTCATTATTCCCTATTTGCAGATCCCACAGCTGTCTGACTTTTCAGTTCCGACGTGACTGAGGATGAATCGTGCATCTGGGGGGCAGCTTACGCCAGGCGCTTCTGCTGCCTCCGACGGCGGCTGCACCGGGCTATAACAGCAAGACCGCCTTTCAGAGGACGGGGCACCTTCTCAGAGCGGGGGTGGACGGTTTACCATATTGCTTCGCACACGACAACCCTTGAAAGAAAAGCAGGGGAAACCGACCTGATCCTTTCTGACTGGCTCCATCCCCCAGGGAGCATTGATGTCAAAGGCTGGTGGGTGCATGCTAGGGGGCTTGCAGCCAGGCACAAGGAGGAGCCAGTAACAGAAACGGACGTCCTAGAATCTGGAGTAAGAAGAAAGAGTAAACCTCCGAGTCATCATAGCCCCAAGGAGCACTGCAGATGGGCTACTGAGGGCACGTGGAACACAATAGGAATCTGGTACTTTACCTTCGTGGATCTACTTTTAAAAAATGAGTTCCAGAACTCTCGGCTCTTCTTAACAATGGAGGGCTCGAGATACTGGTTCGAGTTCGGTTCAAAAGCTGGCAAAAAGCACCTTTAAAAAAAGGCTCTGTGAATGTACTTTGCTGCTGAAGGATTTTAGGAGAAAAATAAAATCCTCTTTACCATTCTTTCATTGTGCTGGAATGGAGCAGCTGGGATCTGTCCCATGCCTGTCCCACACATCAGAGCCCCTTGCCCTGAACCAACATCCGGCTGCAGTGCCTCGGGAATCTGCAATGTCACCCGGCTTCCGCCTCGTTCTCTGCAAAGTGAAGTCATAGGGACGGATCAGCCAACCTGACTTCTCACTACCCTGCCCAGAATCCTTTGTGAACTGAAATGAGTCATTGCTCCAAGAAAAGCTCCAGCCTCTGGTTGTCGGTGCAAGCTCCTTTGTGCAGCAAGGAGACTCGGGGCTGGGATTGTACCCCAGGCCGGGGGCTGCGAGGGGTACATCCTCCTCTCCGGGGGGCCCAGGTCCCCTCCCGTGCGTGCACTGAGCGCCAACTCAGATTTTTTTCATCATTAAAACAGCAAAAAAGGGCATTCACCTCCGGATGCTTGAAGGAAACACACACACACACACACACACACACACACACACACACACACACACACGTTAAAATGGATCTAGCGTCATATACTCACCAGTCTGTAATTATAAACCTGACCCATTCTCTCTCTCTCTCTTTTTTTTTTTTAAGCCTGGCTTTTCATGGTGATGAAGGACGCATCTCCCTCCTGTGTGTAACAGGCGGCTCTACTGTACACTGGATCAAAGTTTAGCTGCAGTGAGCTATTTGTCATAAATTCCAGTCTCCGCGCAAGCCCTTGCAAGCCCGGCCCTCCTCGTTCCCGGCACAGCCGGCAGGCTCGCAGCAAAGGCGGCCCGCCGCTCGCCGCCGCCGCCGCCGCCGCCGCCGGGTGCAGCCTCTGCGGCCGCCCAGGGAGGCGGTGTTGGGAATGAGGTCACTATGTCAGGAACTCGTTCTCGGCGGGAGCCTCTCCTGAGCTCGCAACACCCCTGGAACTGCACTGAGGGGCAGGCGTTCGCAGGGTTTTTTAGATCGCTGCTTCCTCTGCTTTTTTGAAAAACAAAATTCTGCCTCTGAGATCAGTAAAGGCGAAAAAAACAAAACAAAACCAAAAAACCCCCGATTGCGTGTTTGTGTGCAAAGCGTGTTTTGCGGCACTGTTTGGGTATCATGAGCCCTGCACCGACGACCTCCTGCACGTGTGCGTGTCGTATTTATAGACACACACACACCGAGCCATAGAGAAAATGATTCATCTCTATTTAGAGTACAAGACACCGCATATAAACATCTCGAGAGGAAAAGGGGGTGGGAGTTCGGCAGAGGGGAGAGGAGGAGAGGAGTCTCAGCAGTCACGATCGAACCACAGAAAAATGGAGTCTGGAGGAAAAGCATCATTAAGGAAGAAGCAAAGTCCGCTGCGTGAGTGATGATGGGGTCCAGACTGCCCCCAAAGAAATGACACGCAAGTGGGCCCCTCTCCCACTGTCTGCCCTCGGGGACCCAACAGGTGCCAAGAAATGACCCAATACGTAGGAACCAAGTAGATTTGGGTGGCGGAAGCTGTTTGCACGGCCAATTCCCCCACATCCCCGTGAATACAGCAGCTCGCCCACCACGGATATGAAGCAGAGGGCGCAACCGGAAGTCCAGAGACGTAATGAATCTCTCGGTATAGACCATCCCAAATCACTGAGGTACAAGGATCCCCAGGCTCCAGTCCCACCACAATGGCATCCGCTTTTCACTTCTGTGATTTAGCCTATCGTCCCCTTCTTCCCGCAGGAGCCGGGGCCTCACCCGGGCCGAGCATATCCCCCAAGACGAAGGCTCTCCCTCCCCGAGCTGACTCCTATGACCCCACACAGTGATTCCCGTTCTGCCCTCGGAAAATAAAAAACATATAACCTTCTTCTGCCCGACAACTCATGCAGCAACTACGGATAAAAGTCCCGACCCTACATTCCAAATCACATCCTCTCCCGTCGCCTATGGTTTGGGACGCTTTGTAAGGAGGCCCATTAGAGGCTCATTTATTGACTGACTGATACACTTGGTCTTAACGCTATTAAACAAAACTTCTTCAACTCCTTCAACCATCTGGCATTTTCCAAATCCTCTGCCCTCGTGGTTTCCCTCCTTTGCTTCTGCAGATCAGCTTCCCTCCTAAAATGTTGTAGGGAGGGCTGGGCACCCTCTGGCCCTATTACCTCCCTTGTTCTGGACTCTGTAGTCGCACGGCCTAAGACTACAGTAGGCTTTTGGCTGAGCCACACTGTCAAGCCCCAGAGAACTTCTTCACATTAAGTGCTAGTAAAGGAGGCCTCCTATGTGTACTTAAAAAAATCCTCATCAAGGATACCCTATATATTTCATCAGAAACGGTTTGGTCTTGATTTTCCTTCCTGATGCAATGATTTCCTCTCATTTGAAATGTCATCTAGATTCTCATCCACGACAGACACTGAGTGGGTGGCCCAGCACCAGGGCCTCCTACGAAGACTGCTCGCCTTTACTCAAGGCCCTTTGAGTTTGGTTGTGTGGTTAGTTGTAAATCTGCCAAATCCACCTTCTCTGACCCATTGCTGTTGGGCATAGTCTGATCACTACAAGGTTAGAAAGTATGCTGAAGAAACCCTGCCCTTTAAGAGTGCAAAGATGTAACTGTATCATAAAGGTATTAAAAATTAAGATCTAAATAGAAATACCTTTAGCTCTGGAAAGGTAAGAGCCTCTGGGGAAGCTCTGGGCCATCAGACCACCTCTTGATAGCTACAATTTCTATTTTCCTCTGTGATATAGAAAAGGTTAAATAAATGGATAAAGAAAAAAATGCCCAACGAAAAAGGATGGAAAATTACAATAAAAAATGTATGCAAAATTTCTAATATCCACATATGTAGGTTTCTACCTAGACATGGGTCCCCTGTGCCCATATTAGAAACTCACTAAGTTTTCCAAGGACCCAGCAAAGTAAGTACTGTTATTATCCCCGTTTTCAAGAGATTAACTGGGGCGCCTGGCTGGCTCAGTCGCATAAGCCGTTGCCTTCGGCTCAGGTCATAATCTCAGGGTCCTGGGATCGAGCCCCACTTTGGGGTCCCCACTCGCCTGGGAGACTGCGTGTCCCTCTGCCCCTCTCCCTGCTCCTGTTCTCTTTCTCCTTCAAATAAATAAATAAATAAATAAATAAATAAATAAATAAATAAATAAAATCTTTTAAAAAAGGGAGAGAGATTACCTGCCTTCCTCAAGTTCCAAAGCTGGTAAGTGGCAGAAGCAAGATTTGAACTCAGGCCAACAGGGCCTAGGGCCTGGGCTGTTTGTTTTTATTTAAATGAAGGACTTTATTATTATTTTTTTCTTTCAAGATTTTATTTAAATTCAAGTTAGTTCACATATGGTGTATTATGTTTCAAGGGTGAAATTTAGTGATTCATCAGTTGCATACAGCACCCAGTGCTCTTTCCATCACGTGCCCTCCTTAATGCCCGTCACCCAGTTACCCCATCCCCCCACCCACCTCCCCTCCAGCAGCCCTCAGTTCATTTCCTCGAGTTAAGAGCCCACACTTTGAACCAACACACATACTGCCTCTCGGCCATTATAATAAAATTACCACTAGAAACAAAATTTTTTTAAAAACCTATATCGTGATAAAAAAAAAAAACCTATACCTCGATTTTTACATTTAAATTGAAGGCCATTCACTTCATTAGCATATGAGGCCAGGGAGGTTAAGTTCACAGGCGGGGGGGGGGGGGAGGGGGGGTCCCCCTGCTAGCGGTTGCCTTGGGCAGTTCTGAGAAGAGTGAGGCTGCCCTCCCACCTCGCCCCGCAGCCAGAGTGAGAGTGACTGAATGATGGCCGGGAGGGCGGTAACTGATCAGCCAACACCGCAACCGGAAGCCCACGTTGCTGCCCTACTCGTAGTTCGGGGAGTTTCATGACAACCGTTAGCCTCAACTTGAAAATAAAGGCGAGAAAGGCACGCTGATGTTTTCCATACCAGTCTGATGGGGAGATAAACTCAAGAATCAACTGCAGACCTTATTAGCAGTCCTCCTCCTCCTCCTCTCCCTGGTGCCTCTCGCTCCTTTTAATAACATCTTCGGTGTCACAGTAAAGGTTCACAAACGTGCCACAGACTATCGCGGAGGTGCTGTGCTCGGCGGAGGAGGTGCGGGCAGGGGCTGTGCCGGGCACTGGACTGGTTCCTTGGCAAACGAGTTCACCGTGGCACACTCCCGTGAGGCAGTCACTTGGGGTCTTACAGAATGTTTTGATGACTGATGGAGGAACACAGTTCAAGGGCAAGTCTGAAGCAGTGCGACAAGTCTCTCAAATCAGTTAAAAATATGCATCGGGCACCCAGGTGCAAAGTCCTAGTGTAAGTACGGAGACCCGAACGAGTTTCAATAGCATACCTAACGCAGGCTACGGACACTGGTGCCCGCAAACTTTTTTATGAGCAAATGACATGGTCTCTCCTCTCAAGAAGCTTGTAAGACACTTGAGGGGTAAGATCGTCACACATCAAAAGTGCAAAGAATACAAGACGGTGTCTGTCCAAGAGAAAGAACAGGTAAGCAGGTGCCTCTGAGAATTCTGGAGTAAAGTACCCGGCTGAAGCAGTCAGGAGTGGCTCGAAGGCAAAGGCACATCTGTCCTAAAATCTGGGCTGGCGAGAGAGAAGAGAAAGGGCACACGCATGTGAACGCGAGCTCCGCGAAGAGAGGGGCTTCTGCATGCCTCGTGTTTACAGATGTTTTCCGGAGAAGTGCCCAGCCAATGGGAGGCACGAAGTGAGTATGCGCTGAATGAATGAATGAATGACCTGGGGAGGGCAAGTACGAAGCCAGGTATGGAGGTGCTGATGCGGGGAGGGGGGAAGCCTGAGGCGGGCTTGCCTGCGGCTGAGCGTTCATTCTGGAACACAGAGGAAGAGGAGGCTAAGGGGTGGCCTAGCATCAGATTAAGAATGGTCTCTAATGGATTAGAAAATGACCCAGGTTACATTAGCAATGAATTCCTCTTGGCATTTGTTACAGCTAATAGTTAGTCTCCTCCTAAGAAGCCCTACCCCTACCTGAACCCCTCATTCTCCAAAAACAAGTATTTATAAGCTTATGGTGGCCCATTAGAGGGGCAGTAAGTTGACAGGATGAGTAGATGCCTCCCGCAAGGGGCTTCTCTGCACCCCCATCACCACACGGAAGTCTGTGATGCCGACTCCCTCTGCTTTGCAAGAACATACCAACAGGGAAGGAAAAAAAAATCCCAGTCTGCAGCAATATTATACTAAACTTACCCTAATTCGTTGTAGTTCAAGGCAACAAACACTTCTTAAATACAACACGTAATAAGAGCCTGCTTGTTGCTGAGGAAGTCACAGGATCCAGCCTCACAGTTTTGCGTCAACCTCTGAGTCCTCCGAGGCAGACAGGGAAAGAGTACCACGAGACCAAGGAAATACGGTAACTTCCGACCCGAGACCGAGATGGCCAGGAAGCAAGGTGGGAACATCCAAAGAGAGAAGATAATGAATGAGCGACACGAGGGAAGAGCCTATTGCGAGGGACCCAACAAGCTGCCTGAACAGAGAGGACTGCAGAGATGTGAGATGCTTTTCTGTTTCCCAAACGGACTGTCTAAAAGGTCCGGCAGGAAATATTAAGGGTACCATCCACAATGCATTTCTAGAAGCATCGTGTACACCTCCCACGATTCGCCCAGAATCGATCCAAAAGCCTGTCTGGGCTCCGGTGATAGTCTGACACTTGGGAGTCACGCCCAGGGTGGAATATTAGTTTAAATTGAGAAATAAAAGGGAGAGAAGAAATCTGCTAAAGAGAAATCCCTGGGCACCGGTAACAGACCAGACTTTCCCGGTTGCACAAACGCTGATAAAAAAAAAGGAAAAAAAAAGGCATGAATTTAAAATTCAACGAAAGTGATTTCAGAAACAGAAAGTTCCTAAATCTTCAAGGGCTTTATAGGCCAAGGTTTACTGAGGTGAGCGCGTTATTCTTACATGTGGCAGAAGAAACTGCAATTACAGCTGGATTCAATGCCGCACGGTATAGGCAAGCAAACTAAATATTTAAAGAACAAATACACTTGTGGTATCCCTGCCGGCCGTGGGGAGCACCAACAGGACCACAGAGTAAAGAATAACGTTATTCTACGTGACTTCCTAAAATTCTCTAAAGTCTGGATTTGGGGCGCCTGAGTGGCTCAGTTGGTTAGGCGGCTGCCTTCGACTCAGGTCATGATCCCAGGTTTTTGATAGTAAACGTTAAGAAAACTACGGGAAGACATGGGGAAGTGAGATGGTGTAATTTAATTTGACGTCATATAATTCCATTATAATTTTGTTACAAAAGCATCTGCATTTGTGGACTATTTGCTTCCAACCCGCGGGGTGAAAACTCACCTAGGTACATCTCAGGCAGTGATACTCAGTGTTTTCAACTGCCAAAGACAGAGACGGTGGGCCCAGAGAAAGCCCACACAGTCTGCCGGGGAAAAAAGATTCTATTTTGAAGTCTCCCCGAAATTCAGGCAAGCTATATATTACACTCCGTAATAGATCACTTTTTGTCTTAATAGTAAAAGTTTAAAAAAAAAATGTTTCCACTGAACATCACTCAACATTACTTTCCAAAACCCCCAAGGGAACTAGCTCGAGGAGGCCTGTCCACATTTATCCTGAGGTTGTATAAACTTGCAGTGTAGACCCTAGTCCCTGGAGGCAAATATGACCCCAATTGGAGAGGCAACGACTACATCCGAAAATACACCAGAAAGTGGTATTTTCCAATTCGTTTTCAAAGTTATCGTCTGTATTTCTGCAGCTTTAAAGACATACTATGATAGAGTCCTAGAGCTCTATTAGCTGGAATTAGAAGGTCAAAGAGCTGAGAAACCGAATTACCTTATCACTGGCTTATTTAATTATGGCCAAGTTATTTTCTCTGTGGGCTGCATTCCTCCTCTGTAAGATGGAATCAGGAAGAAAGAAGGAAAGAGAAAAAAGAACATTGCAAAGCCTGCCATATTTTTTAAAAGGAGCCATATCTATAGAACTAACCTCTGACCTCAAGGTGCTTCCAATTAACTAAAGAATGAAAAGTCAACACACATGAAAAGAAGGTATCACACTACCTCCCCAAGAAAACTATGAATAAGAGGGGAAAAATTACGGCAAACGAAGTCCAGACAGAGTGTAAAGAAAATACCCCGGCCAAACATTTCTATCACAAAGCTGAACTCCACACGCCTGGGTTGGGTTCCTACTTCTTACGGGTTCCAACAGAATGCTCTTGGAAGGGGGAGCCACTAATCCAAACACACGCTTCAGGGGAATTGGGGTCCCTCCAGCATGCTGCTCCTCCGACACTTGCATAAACAAACCCCGGGCTGACTCTCACGTCTACATTATTCCATCTGACTCGGGTGAGAACAGGATTTGGACTGTATTTCCTGTACTCACAACAGTGGTTGAAAACAGGGGTTTCAGCACCTAAAGCAGGCAAATAGTTATTGACGGAAAACCAACAATAACATTATGTGGGCTTGGATTTCCTCTAAGTAGTCATTTTCACAGACTTCTACTTATCCACTAACTTCTTTGCCTGACGTTAGTCCAATCCTCAGTGTCCTCTCCACATGTCATCTCAAGGAAGTCAGAGTGTACGTTTGTAGTCACAAAGTGTTTATAAAACTAGGAAAAAAATCATAAAGTTCTGGAGTCAAAAAATATAAGCCAGTCATATTCTCTTTTATCCATCTATAATGAACGGATAAAAATAATTAGAATTTCTTCGCTTAGTGATCTCTGTGATTATAGAATCATCTATATTTGCTCTGTCCAATACACTAGCTACTAGCCATGTTTGGCTTTTTCTTTTTTAACTTAAAGTTAATTTGAATTAAATAAATTTAAATTTTAGTTCCTCGGAGTGCCTGGGTGGCTCAGTTATTAAGCGTCTGCCTTCGGCTCAGGTCATGATCCCAGGGTCCTGGGATCGAGTCCCACATCGGGCTCCCGGCTCAGCAGGAAGCCTGCTTCTCCCTCTGCCACTCTCCCTGCTTGTGTTCCCTCTCTTGCTGTGTCTCTTTCTCTGTCAAATAAATACATAAAATCTAAATAAATAAATAAATAAATAAGCAAACAAACAAATTTTAGTTCCTCTATTTCAACTGCTCGTTAGCTAACACAGGGCTAGTATTCACCATAGTGGGCATGGCATACATAGAACATTTCCATTATCTCAGAAAGTTCTATCAAACAATAATGATCTAGCTAATCAATAAGTAACCATAAGAGTATCAGGTACCATTCACTGTTACCACGAAAACCTATAATTTTTAGATGTAATTTTTTTAAATTAACATACCCAAATCAAGGAATTTCTTAATGTTCAACGTCTATGGGTTTTAACACATATGTAGATTTGTGTAGTTATCACCAAGATCACATTGAGTCAGACTTACAGATCAATTCCATCACCTCCTCCCTCCTAGAACTCCTTCCTTCACCCTTAAACACTCCTGACCCCTGGAAACAAGTGATATGTCCATGTTGTTGCCTGCAGGAGGAATGAGATCACTGGTTCGTATGGTAAGAGTGTATTCACCTTTATAGGAAACTACCAAACTACTTTCCAGATTGGCTAGGCAATTTTGCAATCCAAGGAGCAATGTATTTCTAGGAGATTTGTCATAGATTTCTTGAGATTTTTCTCCAAGGTCAGTCATGTTGTCTGCAAATAGGAACAGGATTGTTGTAACTTGTAAACCTTTCAGTTCCTTTTTCCATAGGAAGGTTTTTAGGAATTCTAGCATGATGTTGAATAGGAATGGCGAGAGTGGACATCCTTGTCTTGTTCCCAGTGTTTAAGGGGAAATCGTTCAGTCTTTCTCTATTAAATATGACATCAGCAGCAGAGTGTTGTAGATGTTCTTTATCAGGTTAAGGAAGTTGCTTTCTATTCCCAGATGAAGAGCTTTTATCATTAGTGTATGTCGAATTTTGCCAACTGCTTTTTCTGAATCAATTGATATTATTGTGTGATTTTTTTTTCCTCCTTTAAAAGTTTTTTAATATGGTGGATTACAACGATTGATTTTCAACTGCTGAATTGGCCCGACATTCCAGGGCTAATCTCCACTTGGTCACAGTTTATTATTCTTTCTGTGTATTGCTGGATTCAATTTGCTAATATTTTTTGGAGGATTTCTGCATCTATGTTTATGAGGTACATTGGTCTGTAGTTTTATTGTACTATCTCTGTCTGGTTGTGGCATAAGGATAGGGCTGGTTTCATAAAATGAGTTGGGAAGTGTTGTCTCCTCTTCTCTTTTCATGTCAAATTGGTGGTATTTCTTCCATAAATGTTTGGTAGAAAACTATCTGGACCTGGAGTTTCGGGGAGTAAAACGTTAACTGTAAGTTAAATGCATTTAAAGGATGGAGAACTATTCAGGTAATCTACTTCTTCTTGAGTGAGTTCTGATATGATGTTCTTTCTAGGATTTGGTCCATTTCATCTAAATTGTTGAATGTATGTGCACAGGCAAGTTTGTGGTATTCACTTACTTTTTTTTTTTTTTTAAGCTTTTATTTATTTTATATAGGGAGAGACAGCGAGAGAGGGAACATGTGTGCAAGAGGAGTGGGAGCAGGGCTCGATCCCAGGACCCTCTGGATCATGACCTGAGCCAAAGGCAGATGCTTAGCAACCGAGCAACCCTGGCGCCCCAGTATTCACTTATTTTTAATGTCTGTGAGATCTGTAGGGATATGCCCTCTTTCACTCCTAATATTCGCAAGTTGCATCTTATTTCCTGGTCAATTTGGCTAGAGGTTTATCAATTTTACTGCTATTTTTGAAGAACCAGCTTTTGACTTCATTGGCTTTCTCCATGAATTTTGTGTTGAAATTCTTTGACATCTACTCTTTATTATTTCTTTCCTTCTGCTTGCTTTGAATTTGTTTTGCTCTTCTTTTTCTTGTTCCCTTAGGCAAAAGCTTAGATTGCTCATTACAGAACTATTCTTCTTTTCTAACATAAGCACTTAATCTATATATTTCTCTCTAAGCCCTGCTTCATCTGCTTCATATGAATCGTGATATGTTGTATTTTCATTTTGGTTCACCTTGAAACACTTTCTACTTTTCCTGAGACTTCCTCTTTGATCTATGGATTATTTAGAAAAGGCTGTTTAATTTCCTAGTATTCGGGGATTTATCAGCTACGTTTCTGTTGTTGATTTCTAGCTAAATTCCATTATGGTAAAACAGCACACTTTGAATTATTTCAATTCTTTTAACTGCTTTTAGGTTTATGTTTCAGGATATCATCTATCTTCGTGAATGATCTCTGAGGATTTGAAAGGAATGTATATTCTGCTGTTTTGAGGAGGAATGTTTTAAAAATGTCATTTGGATCTAGTTGATTAATGATATTGTTCAGTTTTTCTATATTCTTCCTGGTTTTCTACCTACTTAATCTATCAATTACTGCAGGACTCATGTTGAAGTCCCCAACTATAATCATCTATTTCTTTTAGTCCTATCTTGTCTCATGTACATTAAAGCTCTGTTATTAAGTACAAATACTTTTAAAGATTTTTTATTTATTTATTTGACAGAGAGAGATCACAAGTGGACAGAGAGGCAGGCAGAGAGAGAGGGGGAAGCAGGCTTCCTGCTGAGCAGAGAGCCCGATGCGGGGCTCGATCCCAGGACCCTGGGATCATGACCTGAGCCGAAGGCAGAGGCTTTAACCCACTGAGCCACTCAGGCGCCCCAAGTACAAATACTTTTAATATGTTCTTTTGAAAAGACAAATTTTTTGGTAAGAATACTTGCCATGAGATCTATCTTCTCAAAAGATTTTAAGTGTACAATACAATACTGTTATCCAGGGGCACATGCTGTACATCAGATCACTAGAACTTACTCATCTTACAAAACTAAAATTTCATACGTATCATTGATGAGCAACTCCCCATTTCCCCCCACTATCCCCAGCCCCTGGCAAACACTTCTCTATTCTTTGCCTCCATGAGTTTGCCTATTTTAGATATATTAAGTAGAATCCTGCAGTATTCATCCTTCTATGACTGGCTTATTTCACTTAGCATGGTATCCTTAAGGTTCATCCACATTATTGCATATTGTAGAATATCTTTCTTTTTCAAGGCTCAATGATACTCCATTGTATGTATATATAATATTTTGCTTATCCATTCATCTGTCATAGACATTTAGGTTGTTCCACACCTTGCCTATCATGAACAGTGTTGCAAGGCACACAGGAGTGCTAGTACCTCTTCAAGATCCTGCTTTCAATTCTTTTGGGGAAATAAGAAGTGGGATTTCTGGATCACATGGCAATTCTATTTTTAATTTTTTGGAGGAAATTTTATACTGTTTTCTATAGTCGTTGCACCATTTTGCATTCCCACCATAAGTGTTCCAATTTCTCCACAACCTCACCAGCACTTCTTTTTTTTTTTTTTAAAGATTTTATTTATTTAATTGACAGAGAGAGAGAGAGATCACAAGTAGGCAGAGAGGCAGGCAGAGGGAGAGGGGGAAGCAGGCTCCCCGCTGAGCAGAGAGCCCGATGCGGGGCTCGATCCCATGATCCCTGGGATCATGACCTGAGCCAAAGGCAGAGGCTTATTAGCCCACTGAGCCACCCAGGCGCCCCTCTTTTTTTTTTTTTTGATAATAGCTATCCTAACAGGTATGAGGTGGTTTCCCACTGTGGTTTTGATTTGAATTTCCCTGATGATTAGTGATGTTGGCATCTTTTTATATACCTGTTGGCTACTTGTATGTCTCCTCTGGAGAAATGTCTATTCATGTCTTTAGCCCATTTTTAAATCAGGTTGTTAGTTTTTTGTTTTTGTTTTTGGTACCAAGTTATAGGAGTTCCTTATATATTTGAGATATTAACCTCTTCTTGAATATATGGTTTATAAATATTTCCTCCCATTCTATAGGTTGCTCTTTTACTCGATTTTGTTGCTGTGCAGAAGATTTTTAGTTTGATTTAGTCCAATTTATCTAATTTTGCTTTTGTTGTCTGTGGTTTTGTTGTCATATCCAATGACAATCATTAAAGTCACTGAAATCATTCAGTGGAAATCATTAAAATAATTTCCAAGACTAATGCATGAAGCTGCCTGTTTTCTTCTAAAACTCCTGTAGTTTGGGGTCTTACATTTAAGTCTTAATTCCATTTTGACTTGATTTTTGTGTATAGTAGGAGAGGTACATACACTTTTAATATAATCTTTGTGAACTTACCCATTCATTTTTGTGCAAAAATTCTCTTTATCCCCAATAATTTTCCTTGCTCAGAAGTCTACTTTTTTTGACATTGATATGGCCACTCCAGCTTTCCTTTGATTAGTGTTTACATGGTATGTCATTTTACCTTATACTTTTAACCTAGTCACATCATTATATTTAAAATGGATTACTTGTAGACAACATAGCCCTTGGTCATTTTTAAAAAATTCATCCTGACAATCTCTGTTATTTATTTGGTATGTTAGACCATTTATATTTAAGGCAGTTGTTTTTGTGCTGGGATTTAGATCTACCACTTTTTATGCTTCTACCCTCATTTTGTTCCTGTTCTCTTCTTATTTTCATTTGGAATATTTGAATATTTTTTACTATTCTATTTTAATTTACCTGAGTTTTTATTAATTTCTTTATATAGTTTTTTTAGTTGTTCCTCTAAATATTTCATTATATATGCTT
Source organism: Potos flavus (assembly GCA_028534135.1). Classification (NCBI taxonomy): domain Eukaryota; kingdom Metazoa; phylum Chordata; class Mammalia; order Carnivora; family Procyonidae; genus Potos; species Potos flavus. The sequence continues at coordinate 11,752,484 of CM052899.1, read as the reverse complement.
AACTTTTCACAGTCTGATTAGAATTAATATTTTACTTCACACAAAAAAACATATTTTTTATATATGTTTTCCATCATTACATATATTTTATAGAACTTAAGAGAAAAATAGTTAACTATATTTAGCCAGATATTTATCATGGTTGCTTTTCTTTCATTCCTGATGTTCCAAGTTTTCCTCTGGCATTTTCTGTCCATCAGCATTTCTTTTAGAGCAGGTTTCTGGCAGTGAATTTTTTTGGTTTTCTTTTATCTGAAAATGTCATTATTTCACCTTCGTATCTGAAGGATATGTTCACTGGATATTTTAAAAACATTGTTCCATGGGGTGCCTGGGTGGCTCAGTTGGTTAAGTGTCTGACTTGATTTCAGCTCAGGTCATGATCTCATGGGTCATAAGCTTGAACCCTGCACCAGGCTCCGTGCTCGGGTGCGGGGGGCGGGGGGGAGTCTGCTTGAGATTCTCTTGTTCTTCTCCCTCTGCCCCTCTCCCCACTCACACTCACACTCTCCCCCTCTCTCTCTAAAAATAAATAAATAAACCTTAAAAAAATATATTGTTCCACTTCATTCTGGCCTTCATGGTTTCTAAAGAAAAATCTGCAGTCATTCTACTTGTTGTTTTATTATGTTATGTATCATATTTCTCTAGCTGCTGTCAAGATTTTTTCCTATTTAACCTTCAGCAATGTGTGATGTATCCAGGAATGGATTTCTTTGAGTTTATCCTGCTTAGAATTTGCTGGGTTTCTTGAACCTGAAAGTTTATGTCTTTTGCCAAATTTAGAAAGTTTTCCAGCCATTATTTCTTCAAGTATTTTTTTCAGATCACACTAGACTTTTGATGACAAAAATGTTAGACACTTTGGTATTGTCCCACATCCCACAACCCACATCCCCTGAGACCTGTTGATTTTTTCTTTCAATCTTTCGTTCTCGGTTGTTGAGACTGAATAACTTCCATTGATCAATCTTCAAGTCCAGACTTCGATTAGCTCCTTTCTGTATTGAGCCCTTGCATAAATTTTTAATTTTGGTTATTCTAGATTTCAATTCTAAAACATTTGATTATACATTATATCCTCTATTCCCTTCCACTCTATCTTCCTATTCTTTTTTAAGAGTGTTCATCCACACTTCTTGAACAATAATTATAATAGCTGTTTTGAAGTCTTTGTCTAATAAATGCAACATGTGACACTTCAGCACTGGCAACTGCTGACTCTCCTTTACCATACAAATGGAGATTATCCTGGTTCATCATATACTGAGAAATTCTGAGTAATGTCGATTACTATGTTGTGAGTCTCTGAGTCTTTAAATCCTAAGGGAAAAATTGATTTTTTTTTTTTTAAGGGTGGTGATCAACAGTGGTAAATTCACACTGCAATTTACAAACCACCTCTGTCAGGTGTGACTTGAATGTTGGTGTGCTCAAAGCTTTTACAATGCTATTTGGATCTGTCCCCTGTACCTACCATTCAGCGGTCAATCTGAGAATTCTGCCATGGTCTAGTTCATATGTCAGATCTCAAAGTGTTTAGAATGCTGCTTCCAGTCCAGATCCATACACGCACCACTTAGAAGTGGACCCAGGAGTTCATACAACATTTTATGTGACAGCTCTCTTGAGCTCTCTCCTCTTCGTGATCTCCTCAAGTCTTTCCAGTTTCCTGGGGTCCTTCTGCCAGAAGCCTGGGGCTTTGGTTTCCTTACTCAACCAAGTACTTCTGGCTACCGTCTCAGTCAGTCTGGTGCCAAGTTGTAGGAGGACAGAGCGAGGGAGAAAAAGTAATGGGAATTCACCCCACACTCTTGGGACCATGGTTCCTTTCATCAGAGAGAAGGATTCTCCTATCTTTACAGTTCGAGATGACTACCCAGCCCTGACTGCTGTTCTCTCTCTGCAGGATGACTATAAGTTAGACAGGAGAGAAAGAAAAAAGAAACAAAACAGTGGCTTCCCTTACTCATCTGAATATAGGAGTCCACTTTTCTGCTTTTCAGGCCAGAAAGTGAGGACTTCTTTTCAAGATCTTTCTGTCCACACCATTGTGCTCTACTGGGTTTTGGGCCACTGCTGAGTCTATGCCATGTGATACCAGAGGGGGTAAAAAGAGGAAACTCAATTAGTTTGGTGGTACTTCAAAGTCTGGTCTCCCCTCCCCGTTTGCCTGCTACTACCATTTCTTTTCAGATGTTCTCAAATGGCAGTTTAATGTCTTCTGTGCAAAATTCACAGCTCCATTCAGTGGGAAAGACAGGGTGAAGTATGCTTACCCATCTTACTCACAAGTGGAATCTTCTTTTTATTGTAATTACTTTTTATTGTGTAAATAAACATAATCATAAATAAGTCCGCGCTGTTGACAACAAAGGCCAGTAGGTTAACTTTGGTCTTTGTTTTCCTTTTATAAAAACTTACTTATATTTCCAGATGTATTTAATCGAGGTGGTTTTTTAAATTGTTTAATTTTAGCTGCAAAAAGATTTCACTTCAGCTCATCCATTTCTCACGTACCAAACCCCTCCCCCTTTCCCACCTCAGTGAAAATGGTAGACAGACACGGTTAACTTGGATTTACTTCCTTTTTTGTGGCCCTGGCCTCTTTAGCACAGTATTTTCTCTAAAGTCACCACAGAGAAGCTAACATGACTGACACGAGCGCCATTCTCTCATTCCCTGCGTCCAGCCTCCAGCACGAGGACTAATGAGCTTTGTCATCAGTGTTAGATGTAGTGAGGCACCCACACTCCCCAGAAACCAGATCATTAGCATCAAATGTCATTATTGCATTCTCTGCTCCCCTCTTTGAACCTCTCTCTTTTATCCACACTACACACAGCGTGGTTAATAGGTGCTTCAAAGACTCCCTTCTTTGCCGTGGCTGAGGCCGTTACCACTGAGAGGAGAAACAAGCGTGGCCGGATACTTTTACTCAGGTTTGTTCAGTTCTCCTACTTTTACTTCAGACTGTTGGCATCTGCGGTCCCCAGAGGCACGCCACTCAATTTGTTCAGTACACGAATGCATGACTAGCCTCTGTACTCTACCGACTCAAAATAATCCAGTAAGAGCAAAACTCCCAACAACATAGTCCCACCCATAAGTCATTTTACTGCCAAATTCCAATGGTCTTCTGACTGGACGGTGGGGGGGCGGGGTATAACCTGGTAGCACCTTACAAAGGGCTCTATGAAGACAATGTTCACACCACAGATACCCTTCTGTGTGACAGAGCTGGGCAGTTTAGTCCTCACAGGACAGAAAGTTCCTGTTGAACAGAAATCGCTAGTGGGCAGCATAAAGAGTGCGCAAAGTACATTCATAATTCTACGCTTCCATGGAGTAAAAGTAACAAGTCCTATCCGCAGCATGAGCAGATTTGTTAGGAAAGGTTTATGTATAATGGATAACCTTTCCTACTCAGCCCAAATGAGGATTTTAATTCTGACTACTGACAGCAGCGCTGTGGTGGGGGAGAGAGTGAGGGAGAGATGAAGGCCACTCGGCTCAAACTGCTTCAGAATGCACCGCCGCTGTTTGTGGGAAGCCACCATGTTCCTTCGGCTACGAGGTGACTGCCCTTCCTACTGCCTGACTCCCCCATGACACGCGAAGGGTATATTTAAGCCAGGGTCTGGGGAGCGGGGGGGACAATGATGTGACCTGCGTCAGGGAATGAGGCCCAGGAGCCTCCCCCTCAGAGAGTGACAAGCTGAGCTTGGTCTCTCCTGCGCAGTGTGGTGGCCTGCGGAGCTCCCCCACCCAACTGAGAAAACACAGCTTTCACGTCCATCCGGCGGCCAGGGAGTCATTTAAATGGAGTTACCAGTGTGGACATCTCTGTGTTTACACAGCAAAGGCCACTGGAGAGGTCAGTACCAACGCTTACTGAAACAGGACAAATTATCAAGTAAGTAAAATCTGATTTCTGGCTCCCAACTCAGGACAGAAAATTCAGCTCAACCTCCTCCTTACCCTTCACCTCTCACCCCCCCCCCCACACACACACACCAGGCTACAGAGAACAAGAGAACTCACAAGGTGCTGGAAGTAATTTCTCCCATCGGGCAAAGAATAGCACAGTCCATCCGGAGAGGGGAAGGTGGCTGACCAGCTCCCTCACACTCAGGTTAGCTTAGATGGCCAGACCCAAATCAGTAGTTTCCACCACAGCAGATAAGTAAGTTCAACATCTAAAACCTGTAAACCCTGCACATTATACAACCAGAGATAACACACCAGGAATAAGTACAAATCAAACTAATTTACAAAGTAAATGTATCTGGATATTAAGCTGTTCTTATAAAATCATTCTAAATTCATGAAATTTATCGACACAAGTTATCTATAAGTTTTTTTTATAATAAAAGAATCATAGTACAGTTCTGCTTCCACGTTTCAACTTTTAGCCTTTTCCTTGCTCATAGATCACTGCTCATAGAAGTTTTTAAATTTTATTGTCTTTTTGGTTGGTCGGTTTGCATTTTTTTTTCTGGAAGTAATGCCTACACTCATGAAGGAGGCCATACTCTTAACGATCTGTTTAGATAAGTAAAATTTTTCTGTTAACTTGAAAAATCAACATGTCTACCACATTCAAATTTTGAAATAACGGAGTCGGGGCTCATAGGAATAGCAAAACTGTCCTTTTTCCAGTTCCACAGCCTATAAAATGCCGGGTTTAAGACCAAATGACTGATGAAGGACATTCCCATCGTGATACTATATAGTATTCCTTTATACCAGAATCTAGCATATTCTCGCCTATATATCTTAAACTCATACTACTTAATCATCGTATGCATTTAAGTTTTCGCCTTCTTGTGCTTTACGATTTACCCTTAATCCCTTCTCCCCTAGCCCAACCTAGTAAAAGAAAGAAAAAAAAAATCCCATGGCAACAAAGCTCCTTTTGGTAAATTGGCTTGGGGATACAAAGTGGTCTGGAAAAAGTGTTTCTTTTCAGCACTCAGTTTGTAGCAGTGGAAGTGGCAGGATTTCTGTCTCCCAAGCTGTCCGGGCTGCTGGTCACCTGGGAGCCCGAAGATGGCAGTTGGACCCAGAACTTTCCAAATTCTGGCCCCACGCCTGTGTTTGTGCAAACAATGCAAAGTCCCCAATGCAAAGAAGGAAAAATTCGACAACATGGACAATTTTTCATCAAGATAACTCTACTTGATTAAAAAAAAAATCTTTAAGGCTGACAAAGGTTGGTGCTTTTTTTTTTTTTTTTTTTAAGATTTTACTCATTTATTTGACAGAGAGAGAGAGAGAGATCACAAGTAGGCAGAGAGTCAGGCAGAGAGAGGGGGAAGCAGGCTCCCCGCCGAGCAGAGAGCCCAATGTGGGGCCCGATCCCAGGACCCTGAGATCATGACCCGAGCTGAAGGCAGAGGCTTTAACCCACTGAGCCACCCAGGCGCCCCAAAGGTTGGTGCTTTTTTAAAAGCACTTACTTGCTAGAACTGAAAGGGGGTAATGTGATGTTAGTGCACACAGACTTTATTGAAGTGCTTTTGGCCTGTGAAGCCCAAACTTCACCCCTTAGATTTGATTCCAGATAGGTGGGAGGTAGAAAGGCATAGGTAACTGTATTTCTCACACTTCCTGAAATCATCCCCACCTACGGGTGGTGGCCAGAGTTTGGAAAGCAAAGTGTTAATGACCCTGATATCCTTTGGATTAAAGAAAGGTATTGCTGTTAGCCATTTAATCAGTGTGTACTGATGAATGAATTTTTTTAAGTGGATTGTCTCCCTATTTTTCCTTAAGCTTTGTCTTCTTCATTTTGTTTTCTCCTGCTTTTCAAAACACGGGACTTTCATATTTCTGTCTCCAAGATTAACATTACTAAGTCCCTGGTTTATAAACTTTAACGTTCCATAGTTTTTTGGCACTATCTAGTTTGTAATCCAAAATTGATGATCTTTTTAATCCAGTAAAAATGTAACGACTTTCCTTCTTAGTATCACCATTTTTACCACATCCTACAATCCTCCTATGTCCGATTTCAGGAAACGAAAACAAAGTGAACAAAACAATTAGAGCATTGGGAAATCAACGAATTCGGTTAGGTACGCCTTGGGTCCCGAACGTCCAACTGTTAGGTCTGGACGACACACTCAGGTGGTGAGGATGTGTTTCAGTATCTTCCCACCCATCCTCACTCACCCTTAAAGACACCAGATACACTCAAATTTCCCTCACTTCCCCTTGCACCATTTACCCTTCTGATATGCCATCCACCGCCAGCATTTTCACTTAGGTGCACATACCCCCATCACATTTTAACCACTGTCCTCTCCTTGATAATGCCTACCTGCCACCTCTGAATATTTCTCCCTTCCCTCCTCCTGTTCATAACAATGTCCACATTTATTGAGTTCCCATATGTACCAAGCATTACCAAGGAGGCTTTCCACATGCCAGCCCATTCATTTGTCATCGGAGCATTATGAAATAGATACTATCTCCATTTGCTGGACGAAGTCCAGGAGAATTTGGGAACTTGCTTGGGATCCCAGCCAATAAACAGCTTTAATGACAGATCATCATAATAGCTATGATATTGATGTAGTTATATCCAGGGAAAGGAAAAAAAAAAAAAGGTTGGAAGCAAAACTTGACAAAGTCAAGAACAATGTGCTTGTTTTAACAGCTCTCGAAAGTAGAGATTAGAAGATCAAGTCACAATTTCCACACGCGTCCTAGGTCATTCCCTCTAATTATGAACGTGTTTATGCACTCACGGTGAAGAGAGTTAAAACCTATTTTTAATTTGACATTTCTGGCTTAGTGTCGAATGACTTCTTCCATTTTCCACAGCCATCTGTAGCACGTTTGGGTCATGAAAGTCGGAGCCCACTGTGTGGCTTGGCCTGAGTACACAACCACCACTGAGCGGGGTTTCTGGGGAGAGTGCATCATGGGAAGGCTGCGGTGTGATGAAAAGGCAAGGTCTCCCACTGACCCGGGACACCCATCAGTCTGTCAGTCAAATGCAGAAGGGCCGAATTACACGGCTGTGGCTCCTTCCAGCTTTGGCTTTTCGCTTCCAAACAGTTGACTTATCAATTTCTTTGGGGAAACGAGTCATGTGTAAATCATTAAAAGGCAATCTGGATTCTAAATTCACAACACGGGTCTGAGTTTCCCCTGGCTGCTTCTAGAAAGGAGTGTTTGCAAAGGCTCCAACCTTCACCCTCTTCCCCCCCTGCACCCCCGCCACGCTCTGTCCCCAGCCAAGGCACCCCCATCCACTGTCCCACTTGTAACCCTCAGGGATACACAGCTGAGAGGGGCCAAACCTCCCTCCCAGGTCCTAAAACTTTTTCCTGACTTCCAGACCCTCCTCCCTCTCTCCAGACAACTCCTTCTACACGTCCCCAGTGCCTTAAACTCAACACGTCCAAAACGGAATTGATCGTTCCCATAAATCCTGCAATCGCTTTGATCTCCTAGTTTGGCTTACAACACCATCATGGGTGCAGACACATGACCCGTGAATGTCAGAGTCCTATCTTTTCCTCACTGATAATGCCATCCACCGCCAGCCATAATCCATAAACCATTCCCCATAATCCAGAGTCAATAAAGCCAGTCTACTCCCTGGCCGGATGTCTCTAAATCTGGTCCCTTTCTTCTGCTTTGCTGTTGGCCCGTCTCGGCCTCTCTGGACCACCAGGAAAGCCTCCTGCTGTTTTTCGTGCCCACCCTGAGCACAACTACCAGCATGCGCTTCCTGTCTGATGCTCCTGTATTTATGGAACCACCTTGGTTTCATCAGCTTGAAAACAGGGACATAATCACCATCAAATGCTCTAAATATGTTGATGCCAATTATATCCCTATTTTCAAGCTAATAAAACCAAGGATGTTACTAAATACAAGTGATATGGGGCGCCTGGGTGGCTCAGTGGGTTAAAGCCTCTGCCTTCGGCTCAGGTCATGATCTCAGGGTCCTGGGATCGAGCCCCACATCGGGCTCTCTGCTCAGCGGGTAGCCTGCTTCCCCCTCTCCCTCTGCCTGCCTCTCTGCCTACTTGTGATCTCTCTTTCTGTCAAATAAATAAATAAATCTTTAAATACAAGTGATATGACTTTCTTATCATATCAGAAAGACATTCCTCTAGAATAACTTATCTGAGTTGAGGAACAAATCATTCTTCTCCTATCCCAACCGGAAAGAGATCCCATGAAGGTTAAAATAATTTGATCACTGTAGCAATTGAATGCAAACAGAAGACAGAGATAAACTAAGATTTATTGGGTATCTACTAAATGGCAGGTACTATATGTAAGTTACTTAAATTAATACAAGAAATAAGAAAATTCAGCTGGCAACATTCAGATTTCACAGACCCCTCTCATTCCCTGGGTCTAAGGTCAGGGGTAACTTTTCCATAGAAAAACCCATCAATTTTCTAAGTAGGTAAGATAGATGGATTGGTACCTATTCTATGCTTAGGATGGCGCTTGGTACAATGAGGACAAAAGGAAAACAAAGCCATGATACCACCCACATAGTAAACTATGGATTCAGGGGCACCAAGATAAGTATGGGATCGTTGATGAAGGCAGTGTTTGCTATTCCATCATCAGAACATTGATAGGACACACAACCTCACCATATACTCAATCTAAACAAAAGAGTTCCAAATACAAAAGGATCTGACATGAAAACCACACAAATGTATAAATTACACCATAAGAAGGGGGATTCGACAGCATAAAGATCTGAAAAAGGGTCCTTTGTAAATATGACATTTATTCATATGAAGAACTGAAGTTGCAAAGTTTATTCCAGCAGACATTCCCCCTTCTGTATCTTCCAGGGCTATTAACTCAACTAGAAAACCCTTTCTTCGTGAAGGGAAGACCCGCCCATTTCATGCCAGCCCCGATTTCAATCATTACATTCTGAATTAGCATACCGTGCATTTCTAAGGTTTTATTTCCATATTAGAAATGACGTAACACTTTAAAATGCAAGAAGTCAACATTCGACATTGAATTCCCTCTTATAGTGAGTTGTGCCACTTACAAAAACTATTTTAATGGCACTCTATTACTGAAGTTAGGTGTTACACAAATGCAACTTTTTGATGTCATAATAAAGCCCATGAGAAGAGAGACCACTTTCTTCTCAATGGCGGGGGTGGAGGTTAAGAGCTCCCCCCCTCCTCATGCTTCCATGTGAAGGAACCTTCCTTAGAATAAAAATCCAGGTATGGGCGTCAGTCCATCACCCCCGCCCCATGGTGGCACTGACTTTTGTGACCAGTTAAACGTAGAAGAGGATCCACTCAGAGGCGGGAAGTGACCAAAAAGTTTCCCGGAAGTAATGTAGAACAATTCGAATTTTGTTGCATTGCAAAGCCTTCAAACTTCTGATTATTCTACTTCCCAGAGCCCCGCATTTTGTTCTCCTTCTTTTTTAAAGTTTTGCTTTTCCTGCAACAACTTTTGCGTCTGCAACTCAATAAACCCCATTTTATAAATCTGCTGGGCTTTCGTTTGTAAAGTACAAATTTTTAAAGAAAAGTATCTTTTAACCCCTTGAATCCCTCAGACTATCTAAAATTCCCCCCCCCACACACACCTTTGGGCTTCCCCAAACGTCATCTTTTTGAAACTTTACAAACCATCGATAACATCAGTCACACTTGGTTTTTAGCAAAGCCCTTTGCGAAGCTATGAGCCTCATGTGATGCCATGAGAAATGCAAGCGAACACCACCATACTGTACCTGCCCCCAATCTCTATACACCGGGCTTTGCATCAATCAGAAGTCATTTATCCTGGAACCTGTCACGGGACGTTAATGACTCGTGCTAGTTGAGACCTGCAATTTCCCTCTTCCAGAGGGTTTGCGAACTAGTAAACAGCTTATGAAACAGTAAATGAAGCCGAAAGTTACTTTTTATTTTGCTTCATCTTTAACATGTCGCTTCTGCATGTGTTAAAGGCTCTAAAATGACTTAATAATGAAGATTTTGCAATATCATAATCCGATCCCCAGAGACATACTTAATCACCTCAGGAAAAGAGATCAGAATTTTACTACCTGATGAAGAGAAACAGGTCGGCACATGGTTGCACAAGACTCAGGTAGGGACCTTTCGTAGCCTGCCAGGTAACAAAGGTAACAGATCCGGCCAATGACCGCTGGACTGTATGGCAAGCATATCCCATCTTAGGAAAACTCTGAATCATTAATGAACCTTAAAACCATTTAAATTAGGCAGGCAGGCCTGAGATTTGCAAGTACACAATTAACTTCTCCCCAGAGAAAGGAAGGTAGCAAAACATCACATTTCTTGCAGAGGAAAAAGTGCCTGTCTTAATCAACAGGTGGGTTTTTCTGGCATCCCTCGGGGGCTCACTGCCTCCCGCTTTGTTTTAGACAAAGAACTCCAGCCTATTTCCAGGGCCTCCCCATTCGTGAGGCTATTTGGTTCTGGCATTTGGGCCACTGGACAGAATCAACACGTTGGTGAGAAGTCACAACCTAAGATCCTATTTGTGCCACAAGTATTTGAACCAATTACTTAAAACCTAGATAGGCTCTCGCACGTCCTCATCAATGCTTCTTTTCATAAAGTCTTTGTTTACAACCACACGGAGGAGGAAAATGAAAGCAGGCTTTAAATTCCTGAAACGAATAAAGAAAGCATGGGGTTTTCTGCAGCCAGACCGGATACTGACGGACTCCTGCTGTGTGGCCTTGTATTTCTGAACAGTGATGGCTGGGCCGGCTCATCACCCGGTCTCCACCACAAGCCGGTGTCCTGCCCTCAGCTCGAGCAAGGGAGCTGGCAGAGTTCACCGATTGTGCCGCGGCGGAAGCCATTCTGACCATTATTGTTAGAGGTGTCTTCATCCTGCGTGTATCCATTTAAAGGCTTATAAATTTTTATGAACTCTGCAAGGTAAATACAACACGGTGGCTATATGCTCGGTCCAGAAGCCAGCTGCCATGCCTGCCATTTGTGACATGGGGAATTGGGTCACCCACCCCCCCAGCCTCCCCCAAGCCCAACACAGCATCTTGGAGCCGCTGCCCCTAACCTTTCCAGGGCACTAGGTTACCGTTTATGAATGTGATAAAACCTTCCCTAACCACCTGGAACAGCCCGGAGCGAGCCCAGGTCCCTGGCTCCTGGAGGACCACGTTCAGTGTTGGGCTCGTGTGCCTCTGTCCCGTCAGCACCTGGATGAATTAGCCTCACAAGCCACACACACACACACACACACACACACACACACACACACACGTTTCTAGATCTCTGCATCTGTAAATACAGCTTCCTTTCAGAGCTTCGAGTTTAAACTGTCAAACCATTATTCAGCAGATAATTTTGGAGCCGTCAGGTATTATGTTCCATTAATGATAACCTCTATAAGATCAATATTAGGATATAAAGCAGCCAATTTCAAGGAATCTCAGATGAGCTCAACCTCCCGAGCAAGCAAATCCGACGCCCTTTACCACCTCCTCTATATCTATTAAAAGACTTATCACAAATAAAAGCCCGTACGAAGTAATCAACGCCAAAATATTCTCTAGAAAGGAACAAGTTTGCTTACCCAACACAAATGCCCTTTAATACCTCATTTATCCATCAACAGATAATAGTCACTGATGCCAGCACTCAAAAGAAATGTTGACTCTAAGCAGAATGACTAATATGGAGGGTTCTCTCTTTTTTTAGAAGACGCGTGAGATTCTATATGCAACATACACACGTGTTAAGTTACCTATAACATACACACGCACGCATCAAAGAACGACTAAAAGCAGCTGTAAAACTTCTTAACACGTTCGAGACCGTAATTAACGCGAATAGGAATGACAACATTCTAGACTGCAGTCTTTTGGAGGCAGGAGCTCATAATCCCCAAAGATTCAGAAGCATTACCTCATTGCAGCCTTGAGACAAGCTGAGCGTTCACTCTAGGCCTTTACCCAGCATCCTCCGGTTCACACAAAGACAACAGAGGCGTGACCAATCACATTGTGGCTAGCAGGCACTGTTTCAAAGCCCTCTCCCAATATTACCCATTGACATGCTCGCTGGCAGCCTGCTGAACTTGTCGTCATGGCAACACATCCCAGCTGCTCACCGAGGCTTGTTATATTACTTTTCCTTTTCACCACTCACTTAGCTAATTAAAAATTTAGGGATGTGTTTTGCATGGTGGACGCAAATCGAAACAATGCAGGGTCCTTTCTCTCTTTTCTGTCCTTTTCTTCTTCTTCTTTTTTTTTTTTTTCAATGGAGCTTTAAAAAATGCTGGGAAAAGCGATTCAAAGGACACTCCCATGAAGTCCCAATATAACCAATCAATAGAGAGGCTGCGTGTAGCTCTAGCCAGATGGAATTTGTCGCTAAACCCAATCTGCAGCAAAGCAAAACCAAACCATGAACGTTGCTAAAGATGTTCTTCCTGTTTTGAAATCTATAAGCCAATTCAGCACAGATGACTTACGTTGCAATATTCCCATTATTCTTGGTCAAAATGTTCCTTAAATATTTTTGTTTAACAGGATTCTGATTTAAAGCAGCTTTACCCATGCAAGCAGAGTAAATAAATAAATAAAGCACAGAGAAAAAAAAAAAAAGCCTGTAAAAATGGCCAATACGGCAAGTGCTAAAAGAGGTTCCAGCAGGAAGCGTGTCTGTGGACCCTGCCATATGTTTTAGATTTGACCACCAAAACGTGCCACTGCCGCAGGAGGATGAAAACAGCAGCTCTGCGGTCAAAAACCCGTGGAGAGAAGGTGCCAGTTTTGTTTACCAAAGCACAGAGAAATCAACGAAACCTCCCAAACGGGTTCAGGGATGATGGCTGCCTTTTTGCAAACTCCCCTTAACGTTTCTACCTGACAACCAGAGTCGATGCCACAGACATTCTTAGAATTCTACAGTAAAAAAAATTCCCCTTGCTTTTTTTTCGTGTCAGCTTTCCACTTAACATATTTCATAGAATAGAAAGAAAATTAAAATTGGAACTTCCGTTCCTTGTGAATAAGCAGAGATAACAGACCTCAAAGCGGTTTTGAAAATCCAAGTGTTAGAGTTTATGGGAAGAGTCTGTACTAATTTCAATTAAATGAGAAAACCAAGATATCAAAAACAGGCTTGGAGAGGCAGCTCGCCTTCCGCGTCCTCCCAGGTAGGTCTGCTAATTTTCCTGTCTGAAGTCATCTACGATAGCCTGACTCATAGCATCTCTCCTCAAACACGGGGCAAACACAAACTCAGACACACAGGCCATATTCTCCCCAGGCCCCCCCCCTTTCTCTGAATTTTCACATCTACCACCAAATACCACTGAAAGAAGTCCCACCCACTGAGATAGTTAGAAATGTCAAAGGAGCCCTATAGAATTCTAATTTGTCTGTGAGGGACATGGGAGCAATGCTGGCCTCTGAAAGCCAAGGAGAGGTGATGGGCAGAGCTATTTTGGGTATTAAAGGTAAATACTGTTTACTTTCTCCCCATCTTCCCACTTCAAGTAACCAGGCGATGGAACATAAATGAGGCTGGTCTCCCTTAAACACGGGAGGCTGGAAACAGTACCACCTAATTCCCACTAAGAGGACAGTTAAGTGGAATGGAAAAGAAGAGAATGAAAGAGGAAACCATCAAATAATTCTGGAAGCTGGAAAAACAGATGGATGAGAGGTAGCGGAATGGAGAGAGTAAAGAAAGTTTAAATATACACGCAAGAGGAAAAGTGTACCACGGATGGTGGTGTGGGTGTAGTAATTCAGAAATGATGTTGTGCGTATGGTGAGATCGAGAAAGTGAGTAAATACATTGTGGGAGAAGGAATATACACATACGTCTGGGGAGAGGAGAGGAGGGGCCCCATTTCCTAGCTCTGTCACTGAAAATCTCTAGAAACAATGTTACTCAATAGCAACAAACCCACACAGTGTTCATGATCTTGGGTTCCAAATACCATTCCCCACCCAAAAAAAAAAAAAAGGATTCTCAGAGAAATGATTGATCTTCGGTCTGAGGCAAGAAACACACAAGTAAACCAGGGACATCTTTTTGTGCCAGAAAGCAAGGAAAGGCTCCAAAACTGATGGAGACACCTGAAAAGACTCGAGGACCAAACTGAAGGGGTTTCCTTGGCAAATCAAAAACAAATTGAACATCAAAGAGTGTGTATGCAAAACACTATATAACACACGGAAAGAAAAAGAATCCATGAGTACATTGTGATATGTGATATCAAAACAAACAAATACAGGGTGTGCAGAAACAAATAATGCTTTTTTTTGTTGTTGTTCACAAATGAACACCAGTTCATAACTTCAAAAGAAATTAAAGACTTAGAATCTGCCTTTGTAACCACCATTGTAATCGAAGGGACTGAGCGAGAATTACTGCTGCATGATGAAAACACAGGGTAAAAGACTGTTGGAGAATAAGCACTCACCCAGTCTCAAAAGTATCAACAAATAGATTACTTTTTAATTACAAAAGGAAAAGACAATAGTAAAGCCAGGCTGACACCACCATAACCATGTGTCAAACTAAGCATCACCAATGAGACAAAGAGTCAGCATATGCCTTCTAATGTTGTGCATTGAAAAGCACACAATCCAACCTATAAAATATTCTTGCCAAAAAAAAGTTTAATCTATATACAATCTTGAAAAAATAATCAGATATACTTCAAATTGTGGAATATTCTAGGAAACAACCAGCCTGTAATGTTCAAGAAGGTTAATGTCATAAAAGCCGAAATGAAGCTGGAAAACTGTTGTAGTTTAAAAAAGAATGAAGACATGCAACACGTGGGACTTGATTAGAGCTTGGGATTAAAAAATAAAAGTTCAAAGAAAACAGCCATAGAGGGCATTACTGGAATAACAGGACAAAATTAAATATGAGTTGTACACCAGATAATAGCATTATATCAACGGTTAGCTTTCTGAATTCGGCAATTCTTGTTTCATTATGTAACGGAAGATCCTTGTTCACCCTAAAGAGGAAGTGTCATGATGTTTGCACCTTTTCTCCAATGGTACTAAAGACAGACACATGATAGATGATGGATGGATGGATAGATATAGATAAATATTTGGGTGGATGAATGGATGGACAGATGGGTGGATAGATGGACAGACAGATGGACAGATGGATGGACAGGTAGGTGGACGGATGGAAAGATAGATAAATTTTGGGTGGATGAATGGGTGGACAGAAGGATGGATAGATGGATAGATAGATGGACAGATGGATGGGTAGGTGGATGGTTGGATGGATAGATAGATAAATGTTTGGGCAGATGATGGATGGATGGATGGACAGATGGATGGATAGACGGATAGACAGATGGATAGATGGATGGATTGGTAGGTGAATGGATGGATGGATAGAGAAAGAAAGAAAGAAAGAAAGAAAGAAAGAAAGAAAGAAAGAAAGAAAGAAAGAAAGAAAAAGAAAGAGAAAGAAAGAAAAGCAAAAGTCAACAATTAGTAAATCTAGGTGAAGATTATACTGGTGCCCATTTCATTTGTTTTGTAACTTTTATGCTATAAGAAATAAATTCAAAGCTGGAGAGGGAAAAGAAATCTGGAAAATCTCTAGAATGTAGGTATCATTGAAGGTGAGGTATGGAACAGACTGAAATAGGACTACTGTTTGAAAGCCTTGATAAGGCAGATTTGGGCACTCAGTCCCAGTCCTCCATCTAATATAGTTACCTCTCCTCCTAGGCAGACACAGGAATTTCACATTCTGGAGAGGTTCAACTTCAATTCAGGGACACCAAGCATACCTCAAGGAGTAGTCAGATACTGGATAAAGTGGGATTATGTGAAAAATCCCACTGAAAAATGTGAAAATCCCATGTGAAAAATGACACGCTTCACTTAGTCTCTTGAATGGCATTCAAACTCTTGGCCCGCAGCCAATCAGGAGATGAGCAGACTCTTCTGGAGAAGCTGACTAGGCAAGAGAAGAGACCCACTGTAGCCCCTCTAGATCTCTCTGCAAAAAGGTCCAACAGAGGAAAACTCTATATCCCACAGAACCTCCAAATGACATTTTAGTGCCTCTAGAGATCAAAACAAAAACTAGAATAGGAACTCTTAAAAAATGGAGACAGGGAATAGAGTAGAAGAACCGTTCTCCAAACCCCTCAATATTCCCAGGAAGCCACTGGAGAGACAGCCTGGCAAAATAAGGATGTAAACTGAGGACCAAAGATACGGGGCTTAGAACATAGTGGATTCAACAAAAGAGTGGTGAGAAGAAAACTCCCAGATAACAGCTGTTTCCAGCCTAGAAAGCAATTAGTCCAGATCAGAAAAGGAGGTCAAGGTGCTCCCAAGGGAAATTCTCCAAGAAAATAGAGGAATGGGTAGATCATTTGAAATATGAGAGCACCAACAAAAACACCAGTGGGTGAACAGCACATCTCATGGAGCACTGGGGGGTAAAATTAAAGATGGATATATAAAAATCTATGCAGTTCAAAAAAGAAAGACAATCATTAACTGCAGGCAAAACAAACAGTTGCATAAGAAAGTAAATGGACTCAGTGCAATTCCTCGTCCTTCATTAAACAAAAACTACACAGTCATCATAACATGAACACTGATTACTGATTTATCTTTAAATTCTTATATAACCACATTGGAAAGATCAGGGGATGGGAAATGAGTTTACAAGGAACCTAAATCTTCATTTACCCTACCAGGAAGACAAAAGATAAAATATAAAATTAATAAATTGAGATACAGCATTACAAGCACAATTTAGAAACTGCATACCAAAGAAACACCTAAAAGGGTTGGCAGGGATTGCCCCTAGGAAGTAAGAACCAGAAGTGATGGAGGATAGAGGATGATAGCGTGTGTGTGAGTGTACTTACTATCACACTCGTATCATTTTCTAAACTTTGTAAAAGGGAAAATTAAATTATAAAAACAAAACTCTGATGAATAGCATACGCGTGGGTAGGGTAGAAATCAATCCATTAGTAATTCCTCTTCTGAATACCTCCTATGGGCCCAGCACTTACTAGCTTTGTGACTTCGGGCACGTTTTTAACTTCCTAGTGTCTTAGTCTGCATACCTGTAAAATGGGTATAAAAATAATAATACATATCTCATTAATAGCATGTGGCATAGCAAAAATGCCCAGTCAAGTAAACTACTGCTCATACTGTTACAAATGGGGACCCCTGAGCTTGCCACTGGGGAGCATCTATCCTCCAGGACCTGCCGTAGGCAATGACAATGCAAGGCCACAAAGGGGTAGAGATGCGGGGCTAGGAGATAAGTTCCCATAGTCTACTTCCCCTCAGCACCCCAGCACGAAAGATCAGCATTTCCAAAGCAAATTCCAGAAAACACTTCTTTAACAGAAGTTTTGTGGTCAAATCAATCTGGGGAACCACTACATATTACACCTGTTTTGGGAGAGTTCCCCCCCCCCCCCCGCACCCCTCCCCATCTAGCTCTGCAGTCCTACGGTAAAGAAAAGGGTTCAAACCCACTATTTCTCAAACTGATTTCACCATGGAACTCTTTTTTATTCTAGAGACCCAAGTGTCACAAAATTACTGCTCCCGTGAGACGTTCGGAGAGCCATGGCCATGGGTTTTGAGACTGTCAAGATGGAGAAGACTTTTATTCTGCTCCTACTATTTCATACCCTTTTAAATTCCCTTCTCATTTGCCTCAATTATTTTGACAAATTTGAAAGTGGTAAAAATATGGTTTAATAGAAAGTTCCCCTAATGAAATTACTTCTGTGAAAAGGAATCTAATATGTATTGATGAGATCTGCATATACTTCTGAAAATGATCCTATAGTTGATTTCAGATAATTCACGACCAAGACAAAGCTCCGATAAAGTTTTTAGAACAAAGGTAAAATCAGGAATAGATTCTTCTGTTTAGAAGATTACTACAACTGCGGGTAATTTCTGAAATGGGACACATAATGGTTTTGGAAGCCTGTAGAACAAATCTACATGGCAAGACCTCCGTTAGAACACCTTTTTAGAAAAAAAAAAAAAAAAAAGCAGGTGGGACGAGCAGCAGTTTTCCTGTTTTGAAATATGCATGACTCGGATTATTTTATATTCACTTGCTTCTCCTCCCTTTTGAGAAAACTCAAAATACCTTCTCTCAGCGCTGGCGCTTTCTGAGCAAGCGAGTCTGAAAATCCAGATTCATTTAGTTTGCGAAAAACAAACAACTGCTTTCGCATGTCAAAACGGAAAAGGTTAGAAGAAAAGCCCTGGACAGTAAAAACAGTTGATCACCTGCTTTTCAAAAACTAGAGAGGAGACTGTCTGCCTCCAAGTCACTGATGAAGATACCTGGGCAGAGGCAGCAATGATGACTTGCCTTTCCCCAGCCTTGCGCCTCCTCCCCCACGGTCACCCCTCACCCATCCCCCACATGGAAGGGAAAGGGGCTTTTTAAGGGGCCTCAGCGTGGTCATGTCAGTCCCCTGAGGAAAGCCCTCCAACCACTCCTCTTCATTCTTCTTACAGAAACTAAACCCTCTTCAACATGGCTTGTAGGGTGCTTTCTGCCATGACCCCAGCAAACGGTTCTTGGCCACTGTCCTCCTGCGGGACCGCGAGCTCCTGAAATCAGTCCTTTCTGGGCTGCCTGTTTACGTGTCTGGGGTCTCCAGCCCCTGGAAGCTCCTTGAAGTACCAGGTCTTAGAGGATGTCATGCCCCCATTGAACGGTGTGCTCGTTATGTCATTCCATTTCCTCGGTATACCGTGATCTTTTCCAGACTTGACCTCATCAGGGCAGCTGCCTCGTTGAGGACAACCCGTGACTCCTGGGGCGCTTCGGCTCTCCATCCTGCCTCCCATGAGCTCCTCGGAAACTCCAGCCACACTGGCGTGCCCTCCGTCCCCTGCTGCCCGACACTCGGCCCAGAGTCCTGCCCAGGCCAGGCTTCGTGGCAGCCTTCGGGTTTGATGCTGTCTCTCTCCCCATGAAGGCCCTCTGCTCACCGGCAGATCTCCTCAAATAATCCCCAGACCACCGCCAGGCCCACAGCGACTCTCCATAAATGTCTCCTGAGTATATGAATGAATGAATGAAACAACAGTGTAATTTGATAAGTGTAATGTGGTTGACACGTTAATCAAATATAATAAAGATGCTGTACCGTGGCCAGAAGAACATGCCTAAGATGAAAATTCTGTGATGTTTAATTCAAGTTATTAACTTTCACAGGGAGACCTTAAAGCCCTCAGAGGTGCATGACATGGGGAAAGAGGCTCCAGGACACATGGGATTTGGCAGACCATAATGCTGACCACCGCAAAGGCTCTCCCGTGAAAGCCCAAAATGTGAAGCATCGCTTGGCTACATTTCTAAATTTCTAAGACCCTCTGCCTGAAACAACAAGAGCTCAATAAGGAACTAGGATTTACCAATAGAAAAATATCTGGTGAAAATGTGAAATTAATGCTAAATTTTTAAAAGTACAGCAAATCAAAACCCAAAAACATGGGGCCTATCATGGCAGTTGACTGAAACTAAAGAAGGAGAACAGAAGGAAAATGGTATCTTCGAACACCCCTGTTGAAGGAATCAATATTTTGATTCTTCGAAACCTTGTCTCGCAATGTGGCTCCTGACTTTTTGCGACTTGAGATGATTTCTGAGTGCTCCTTCTCTTTTTGTACATTTCTCCATCTTCCTTTGGTGCCTAATCTTTAGGTCTGGTTGGCTGGTGGCTATAAACACCGCTCCACCCCAACTATGACACCAAAAACTTCAATTTCCCCATGACGACGTGCAAATAATTACCAAGACTGTAATGTCCCTACCGTGTGGAATTTTAATTCCAGATACCGCTTATCTTATTTTTCTCATGATCTCCAAGAATCCGCATCTTCTTTCAGCAATGGATAAACCAGGAGCAAGGAGGAGAAGAGACCTCAGATTTACTGAGAGCCACAGCTGAAGTACCAGGCACGATATTTTACCTGTTGTCTCGTTAATCGTAATGGCAACCCAGGAGTTAAGTCTCATTATCTCAATTTTGAGAATAAAGCATTAAAAAGTTAAGAGCTTGCCCAGAGGCTCCAGGGTCGCTAGAGCAACAGCCCTGAGAACTCCTGGGTCCCCATCGAGTGATTATTACCCAAACCAGGTGTTCAACTGACCAACAGTAGTGGGGAGCTAAACCGGAAAACATTCCACCTGCCAATTTTGAAATACTACATATCAGCTTAACGACAAGTAATAAATGCGCAAGCTAACAACAGTCTATCTATGGGCTTCTACTTTTGAAAGGAAATAAGGCTCTACTACTTGCCAAGCATTGCTTTCTACCTACCCTGGGATGGAAGCTTGTTACAACAGCACCTTGTTACAAGTTAGGATAGCACAGAATCAAGGAAAGAGCCGGCTAATTATAACACAAGACGCCAACCGCTATGTTAGTATGTACCAAATGGTACTGGGACACACACAGGGAACATAAACTCTGCTTGGGAGAACCCCAAAAATGTCCCAGAGAAAGGTGACCACTAGCGAGTCTTTAGCAAGGAGTAAGAGGGGAAGGCATTTCAAGCAAAGACAAGAGTGCGTGTGACACAAATATCCGCAAACGCTTGTTGAGTTCTGAGAGTACGGAAAGTACTACCATTTAATCCTACAACAATCCAACCAGGCGGTACTATTACCATTCACTTCTTACAGGCAGGGAAAGAGGAGCAGAGAGAAATTAAACCAAGTATCCACCTGGTGGAAGACTGCTTCACCCAAGAGCTGAGACAACAGGGCGCATTTGGGGATGCGCGTTGAGTAAGAAGCAAAAGGCAGGTCCGCTTCACAAACTACACCATTAATACACCAGTCAATGCTGAGACCAACAGCTAAACCTGAGACCAACAGTTAAATACGACTTATCGTTAAGTTCTTGCTACGTGCTTGGCACCTTCTATGTACATGACCTCACTCCTCATGTCAATCATCCCTGAAATAGTTATTCTTCCAATAACCCTTTATAAATGAGGATACTGAGGCTAAGAAAAGCCACCTTAATTTGTCTAGGATCGCACAGTAAATAAATGCTGGATTCAGGACTTGAAATCGAGCCAGTCACACTAGAAAGCCCATGATTTCCACCACGATGCTAGGCTGCCTTTTGATTAAACACCAAGGGGTCACTCGAAACAATTAAAAAGTGGGGATTTTTACCTCAAATTCGGCCAATACCTTGTATTTATTTGTTTTCGAACGAGACCAGTTACACGGAAACATTCCCGCATTCTTACCAAAATCATTTACCCTGAGTGCCATTTACATAGAAAATATTTTAAATTGTTCCATTTAAAAACCTGTAGTCCTAAGGGAGCTCTGCAGCTACAATTCAAGATGTATTATTCAGATTTAGATCAAGCATTTCATGACTGAAGTTTTTTAAAGAGCATCGAGAAATACATTCTAAAGGGAGGATATGATGACTGCAGTTCTTGGCAAGGAGAGAGGAAATGATGCATCCTAGCAAAACAAACCAAAGATAAAAGAACATAGTGAGGACAAGAGCTCATTTCCAAAAGTCTTTGTCAGACCTGTTACAGTGTCTTTTAGCTGCCATCGAAATGATGTGCCCAGACATCAGGGAGCTAAAATGCCTTTGCTATAGTGGGTGACATGATCTTCCCAAGATCACTCATGATGTCACTCATGATCCCCCAAGAAGACCGAACCTTCTTTGTTTTCACAAACCTTCTTCTCCTAAGAAATGCCACAGGTTTCATTCTTCGATGCCTCTTCCACGGGCACGCTGAGCTCCTTACGACCCTCAGAACGGACTTGAGCACAACTTAGTCTTGCTCAAAATAAACATATAGCCTGGAAACAATCTATAAACTCCAAAGGACAAAATGACTTACTGTTCTAAATAGATAAATAAACTGCTCTATAAATAACCAATTAATAAGTCACTTTGCTGTGGCCGTGACCAATGAATGGCTGTATGGTGACAATTCTCTCCCCAGATGAATGAGATCTGTCTCCCCCATCTCTATCCCCCGAATTCTGCAACTGGGATTCTCCTGTATTTTCCCTTCTTGGAGAAATTTTAAACACCCATGAGAAATTTTAAAAATAACAAACACTTGCAGAGCCAACCGCCCCCCACCCCCGTTTTTGGCAATTGTTGAAATTTTGTCATCATCCTCTCTATAGAAGAAATGGAATCTTCCAACTCTTAGAAGTGATCGATCCATTGTCTCCATACCCACAGACAATCACTCTCATGAACTTGCTGTCAATCCTCCCAGGATGCTTAAAACACTTTTACATTATGTCAATGTCTGCACACAGGATATTCCATATTTGTAGGTGCATTATAAAAGACTTAACCAAACACTATCAGACTGTGGATTGTTCTGTAGCCGTGTCTGTCTTCTCTGTTGACGAACCCAGTATCTAGCACAAGGTCCGGACATGGAAAATATTAGAGGAGTATCTGCCGAATGAATGAAAGGTAGTTTGATAATAGGACGGTTCCATAATTTACTGAATAAGGAAGTTCTTTCAAACATTCTTCACTAGTAGACATCAAATTCAAATGCAAACAGAGAACTTATGCAATTTTGCCCACGTGTTTTACATGCGAGCTCAGTAAACACCTGACTGCGTAATGATATCACCTCAATGAATCTGAGTATTCGCTAGCGTTTGGAGGACCCCATATCAGCCCCACGTGAGTTAAGCACCGGCACTCAAAGAAAGGCGTATTTTCCAGAATGTGGAGGGCTATGGCGGTTTCAGTCTCCATTGTGCACAATCTGGCCAACACACTCACTTTGCAATAGGAACGACCTGATAAATAACTATTTTTTTCTGATATAGCGCTGACAACTATTCTGTGATGTATTCCCCAAATTCCCAGCATGGCTTCATTCTCTCCTGCCCCGCACACTCTGTTAGAGCATTCAGGATGCCATAAGTAATTTGTTGGGTTTATACATCTGTCTTCTATACATCAAACCATGGGGTTTCTCAAGGGTAGTACTTATCTTTAACCATCTTTGCATCCACAGCCCTTGGCTCGATGCTGAGTCATAGATAGCTAGAGTGGAGTGGATCTCCTTGATTTTTAAAATATCATAAAACTCAACGATGATTCTGTGCTTCCATAGCTCCTCATATGTTTCAAATTCTTGATCACGTTATTTCTTTATTTTCTTATTTTTAAAACATTTTTAACATGGGGACCTCCCAATATTCAAAAGCGGACAGAAGGGTATACTTATGTACCTATCACCCAGCTTCAATAATTAATTCATTTTTATCCCTCTTTACAGAAACCAAAACCAGATATCGCAGATGATGTATTATAGGTATGATTTATTCAAGAAAAACTATGCAAAGAAGAGTCCTTGGCCCTACATCAAAAAGGTGTTTTCAGTTAAAATATTTTAGATTTTTATAAAATGACTCCCTGCTTCAGCAAGGTTTATCAATTAAACAGCTACCTTCCGGTCCTGTCGGTGAAGCTGTGTTCTGGATTGTCAACTTTGCAGACACAGGGTCATGGTCCCATAATATCCTACACCGATAATTAATGCTAGTTAAGTGCCTGCATGTCATTAGTAATGAAGGATCACTGTTTCTTTCTGGCCTAAACTTTCATCTGCAATAGTGAACCTTATTACATTCAGAATCTCCCGGTTTCTTCTGTATGCCTCTCTGAAAGCCCTCTGCCTCCCAGAGTCACACATTTCTCTAAAGAGTTTTACTTCCCTCCTTCCAGAATTGGAATTCAGAGCCCCAGCAATTAGAGAGACTGATAAGTCATAGTATTACAGCAATCCAAAGACAGAGGCTGACCTCTTTATGAAATGAAAGTATTTGACTAGGAGAGTAACAATAATCAATTTCACTTCCATAAGCATTGCTTTCCAAAGGAAACTGTTTTTAGAAAGATGTTTTCTAAAGACCACAGGAGAGAGAAAATCCTTCGGAATTTTCTGTCTTTCCATTCAAACCTTTACCAGCTCCGCAGTGCTACAAACGTCCTGTTTTGTTTTCTCAAGCTGCAACAGCAATTGGCCTGTATCTTACAAATAAAAGGCTTTCCCCCCTCTTTGGGGAGTGCCTACAAAGTCAATTTACAAATGTAAATTATGCAATATGGAATTATTCTTTTTTTCTGAGAAAAAGAAGGACTGGGTAAAGGGGAGCTCAAGGACTAGTGATTTTTGCATACAGGTCACAAAAATGAAAGAGGGACGTGTAGCTGTCTCCTCGGTACGGAAAACTCAGAGGCCTCTCAGTGATTCTTCAGCAGGTGCCTGGAGACCCAAATCTAGCAATCTCAACTCTGGTCTGATGGGGTGAGTCACGAGTGCCCTACAATTACCTATTTTCCCTTCTTTTGTTTTGTGGTTTTTTTAAGCCAAAAGCTTCGCACATATGCATATCACAAATGTGTAAGAGAAGTGTTACACAAATGTCTAAACTAAAAGGAAATTAGCTGGCTGATCAATCAATGGTAGATTTGATTGTGCCTCTGTTGACAGGTCTGCTCTGGGTGTCAAAGTTTATTTAACTGTTGGCTGCTGATCTGCTAACATCAAAATTACATTGATTGAGCCAAAATCAAAGATTCCTCTGCTGTTTACACATTAGGCATGAAGGCTAATTACTTACTAATCCTTGAGGGTTTTAAACACTTTTGATGTACTAAATACCCCTGAGGACCATACATATTTTTTAATGGGTTGAGGACAGATCCTTCAACACATGTGCAATCTAAAAACCAAAGAGCGTGTGACAAATGCCAAGGGAATCATTATATCTCTTGTCATAGAGAAGTCTCCAATTCTCTCTCTAGCCAAAGTTTACAATAAAATATTCACGTTCTACTGATTTATATTTCATCTCCGTGTTCCTTCTGGTGGAGCTGTTTAATGCATAATACATAAACTTAATAATATTAATATTAATTCTATCTGCCATTTGCCAACGACTTCCTATGCGCCAGGCACTGTGCTAAGTACTTACTGCATACCACATGATATCTTTCTTATCTCCGCATGCTCAGGACGCTTAGTAGGGACAGATCCGCAGTAAACCACTATTGGGGTGCTCAAGAAATATTTTCCCAATGAATGAAAGGACTGAAGAGGAGGAAGAGAACCAGAAAGATGGGTAAGAACGAATATTGTAAATAGGTGCATATTTCTCAAAAGCTCTATCAGTCTACTAAATCCATAGTTCAGTACAGTCGTCTCACAGAGTAATTACTTTGGTACATGGAAAGATACACCAAAGACAACCTAGTACTTTTTTGCTAACTCATCATCCTTACCTCAGGGCTTGTAAAGGAGGCTAGATCAGAGCCTATTTCCTAAAAAGTAGCTGGTTAGCCATACCAGATCAAAAACAAACCAACAAACAAAACACACACAGCAAACTTTGCATCACCTGTGTTCATCTCTGTGTTAGCCTGAACAAAAAAAATGGCGTCTTTGGCAAGGTATTCATCAATCTGCATTTATGGAACAAATTACTTTGCGCAGGAATTAGAAAACAAAATTTTATAACGGTAAAATCAATAGGGTTGGAAATTTAGAAAAAGGAATATGTTTTTTTAAAGATTTTATATATTTATTTGTCAGAGAGAGAGAGAGAGAGCGCGCACAAACAGGCAGAGAGGCAGGCAGAGGCAGAGGGAGAAACAGGCTCCCCGCCGAGCAAGGAGCCCGATGCGGGACTCGATCCCAGGACCCTGGGATCATGACCTGAGCCAAAGGCAGCTGCTTAACCAACTGAGCCACCTAGGGGTCCCGAAAAAGGAATATGTTTAGAACAAAATATAATATATCAATTATTTGGGGTATTCCAAAGTAGGAAGCTCTGAAAGAAAAAGCAAGGCAGGCTTTTACATTGCGGATTTGGGAGTAAATGTCTTATAACCAAATTAGAAAAGAGTACTTGACCTCTGTCAGCTATCATGCCAACAACCCCCTTGGGTTATCGAATCGCCTCAGATTAGATTGTGCTACATTCCTGGGGATGACAACATCTCTGAGAGGCTGGCTCTGGGATGGCCACTGTGATAAAAAGCCGTATTGTGCAAAAATCAGTGTGGAGTGTGAATGAGGGTGGCAGTGTCCGATCTCATTCCCAGGTTTGAGAGGTGGTGCAGTGCCCAACATATGCGTATGTCTCCTGAGTAACTGGAGTTACCAAAGAATAAAAAACTATCTTTCAAATTGCTACTAAATTGCTAGGACGTCCTTGAAATACTCATTTAGTCATCGGGACCTAAATTAGTGAGCAGAATGACGAGCTATTTCTTTGGCCTTAGGAATGCTGGGACAAAATGATTGGAGCACGAAAGGCACCGTGAATCCACAGGGTCAGGGAACCCATGGCTCACTTTCAGGGGCGCCCTGATTTCAGAAATGAAAAAAAAATGCATCTTCAAATACGAGAATACTGTAGTTACGATCGCACCTGATGTATCTGTCACATGGCTCAGAATGTTCAGGAATATTATGTCTCCTTGCCGCGTCGCTTCGCAGATGAGGAAGTTGAGACGCAGAGAAGTTAGGAAAGAGGTCCCCAGGAGCGCGGGAACTCAGACTGGGGACTGGCACCCCCATGTGGGCACTGCTCCCAGCCCTCCAGCAACCCCCTTATGGCTCACGCTCCACAACACTCAAAAGACGCTCAGTCACTGGAAAAAGTCTGTTACCATCGGTAGCGGATTGAGTGGTGGCCCCCCAGAAGGACGCATCGATGTGCTAACCCCCAGAACCAGCAAAGGTGTTGGGATTTAGAAAAGGGTCTTTAAGGTGAGGATCTCGAGATGAGCAGATCATCCCGGATTAGCTGGCCGGCCGTAAGTCCAATGAAAAGTGTCCTTCTAAGTGACAGAAGGCCACATGAAGACAGAGACAGAGACCTGACAGATACGGTCACAGGGCACGGAAGGTCTGGAGCCACCAGATGCAGGAAGAGGAAAGAAAAGATTCACCCCTTAGAGCCTTTGAAGGGAGCGAGGCCCTGTCAACACCTCAACTTCAGGCTTCTAGCTTCCAGAACTGCGAGGGAATCACTGAGCCAAACCGCTAAGTGATGGAGTTGGTTACAAAGCACTTAAAAATCCAAACGACCTGGCCAACCACTAACGGCTCTTAGAAGTGCAGACCCCGAAAGCGATCTCCCACCTGGGAGATACCAAGGAGCTGGCTCTCGGCCAGTTTCATGACGTGGTTCTCATTTTAAAAATTATTTATTTTCAGAAAAAAATATTTATAAATAGTAGCTTATTCAAAGACCGGTATTTTATTTTTTAAAGGTTTTATTTATTTGCATGTGCATGCGTTCGAGAGAGAGAGCTCAAGCCGGGGGAGAGGCAAAGGGAGAGGGAGAAGCAGGCTCCCCGCTGAGCAGCGAGCCTAATGTGGGGCTCGATCCCAGGACCCTGGGATCATGACCTGAGCCCAAGGCACACGCTTAATCGACTGAGCCACCCGGGCGCCCCAAGACCGGTATTTTAAATCAGAGCTGACAGATTGTAACAACGGATATTACAAGGCTAGAAAAGCCATCTGAAATGCATTTGAAAACAATCATCCTAAAATGAGACAGAATATGTTGTCTCCAAGGTGAGTTATGAAAACCAAAGTTATCACACAGAAGCCATGGCATTTGAAAGAACAAACTCTGGGAATAAAAGAGATTCCTCCTCTAAACAAACTCATGGAAAAAATAACTTAGAAGGAAACAGTCGACTTTTATTTAAAAAGAATAAAAACAATGGTGGGGACCCCACACGTCATGGGAAAACCACAGGGTACAAGTAATCCATCACTAAAAGCTCTTAAAAAAGGGTGTTTGTAAGAGGTGCGTATAAAACCAAATAACTGCATGTTTCCTCTACTTCAGAGGGATTCATTATACTCGTGCTTCTCCAACTACCTGTGGCAAGGATGATTTTGTAAAAGACAATAAAAAGGAATTATTGGGGCAAATGAAATTTAAAACCCAAAAAAGGAAGCCCCAATTTTTTCAATTTTTATTTTTTCCAAATTTTTATTTTTAGGCAGATATCCAATTGCATTTCAATAAATATAACCAGAACAAATAAAACATAGGCAGAAAAAAACAATCGTGCACATTGTTCATTGAAAGTGTACTCAGACAATTAATTTCAAGAAAAGCTATTATATTCGAAATTCTTTGTCTTTTCATAATTGTAACGGAACAAAATTTATGAGAGAAATAGTATTCCCCATATTAAATGCCAATAGGCACAACCTGAACAAACTAAGTGTATCAGTGAGGTTTTTAATGTGACAAATGAGCTTGCTCCTTGTTCGTTAAGTTACTAATCTAAACGGGATGGATGGCAACGCTCTTGCAAGAGATAATGCGTATCTAAAATGCTTCTGTGTTTTGTTTTAATAACAGTCATAGTAGAGGGGCGCCTGGGTGGCTCAGTGGGTTAAAGCCTCTGCCTTCGGCTCAGGTCATGATCTCAGGGTCCTGGGATCGAGCCCCGCATCGGGCTCTCTGCTCAGCAGGGAGCCTGCTTCCCCCTCTCTCTCTGGCTGCCTCTCTGCCTGCTTGTGAGCTCTCTCTCTCTCTGTCAAAAAAATAAATAAAATCTTAAAAAAAAAAACAGTCATAGTAGAGAACCCGGTCTCAAAAAGGTATATTAAACGGGAATGGAGGAGATTTTAAAGCAATTCAGCAAACTTGGGTTTTTTTTGTTTTTTTTTTTAACTTTTACTCAAAGTCAGAGATGCTGTAATTTCAAATTTTATCTTTAATCCTTCATTGGGAGTCAATGCCCACAATTTATTCAGTGAAGTCAAAGCTAAGTTTAAATCATCTGTCTGGGACATCTGGGTGGCTCAGTCAGTTAAGCGTCTGCCTTTGGCTCAGGTTATGATCCCAGAGTCCTGGTATCGAGTCCTGCCTGCATCAGGCTCCTTGCTCAGCAGGGAGCCTGCTTCTCCCTCTGGCCTGCTGCTCTCCCTGTATGTGCGCGCTCTCTCTCTCTCCGACAAATGAATAAAATCTTTAAAAAAATTTTTTTTAAATCATCTATCAATGAAAAAAGTGGTTTTCAGGTTTTGTAGCCTTGTGGGTTACAGGAACTAATCTTAACATGGGGGCATATAAGGGTGCCTGGGTGGCTCAGTCAGTTAAGCGTCTGCCTTCGGCTCAGGCCATAATCCCAGGGTCCTGGGATCGAGCCCCGTGTAGGGCTCCCTGCTCAGTGGGGAGTCTGCTTCTCCCTCTCCCTCTGCCCTTCCCCCTGCTTCCGCTCTGCTCTCTCTCTCTCTGTCAAATAAATAAAATCTTGGAAAAGGAAGGAAGGAAGGGGAATATAGTAACATCCTACCAGCTCTGCTCCAACCACACCTGAATTCAATGAGATAGTCCATGAACAATGTACTTGGACGTGGCTGCAATGTCAATCTCCTCCCAGGTTTAGATGCCTACTCTCAATGTTTTTAAATATTTTAACCACTTTCTGGAGGCAGGATTAACATACAAAAGGCTGCACGTATTTACTGTCTACAGCTTGATGACGTCAGAGAGAAGCATACGCCCACCCATGCGACAGCATTTTGCCTGTAGTTAAGAGCACTGTGCTCTCTACTTAAAAATTTGCCCAGAGGATAGATCGTTGGCTAAGTATTCTTATCACCCAGACACAAAATACTAATAAATACAGAAGGCAGGAGGAAACGTTTGGGGGTGATGGGACACTACTGTATTTCTATAACACAATAGTCTGTAACCATGCAACTCACAAACACGTATACAGCAAGAGACGAGAGCATGTTCTATACGGCCGTGGCTAACACAATTTCTAGTTCTACCTTCAGAAGAAGACTATGTCTCCCCCGCCATCCCCAATTTTTACTGACGTATAATGACATGCCTACGCTTAATTTTTGCATGTAAGTCCTCGTGTACCTGTCCACCAACCCCACTCAGAGCACCTTTCAAGCAAACTGCTGACATCCTTAAGGAAGCAGCATGGCCTCATCTAATAAGGGCGGCGGCTTTTTACGGCTTCCTGGGTGTTTGAGCTAAGGGGGGAAGGCATTGTCTACTCTTCACTGGAAACTCCTTCAAGTCAGACGAAGAAATCACGGCAGCCTTTCAAGAAAGCGATGTAAGCGATGTCTACACAGGGATTGAAATTAACTAGGGGAATTCTGGATTAAATAATTTTTAAAAAAATTGACAGATTTTTACGTCAGCAGAAGCATCCCATATGTGAAATACTAGCTTCAGTAGCTTTGGGGTTTTGCTTGCATGCTACGAAGCTTTCTCTCAGGCAGGGAATGGAAAGGAAAACCCTAATGAATGTCCATCGGATCGGTGGCGGTCACTACAGTCCCCCACCAAAGGGAGGTTTTAGCTGTGCCTCAGACACACTGATTTTTATGCACTGATCTAGTGCATAAAAATCCGTGCATGTGAAAACTTAAGATACTGTCGTGATTACTTCCCTCCCTGCTTAGGATGCCCTATCCCAGAGTCTGTTAAAATTATTAAGATAATGCCTTTGTGAAGGAAATTCATAGTACACACAAGCTCAATCCTCTGGTCACCAAATGACATCTCAAAATTGTTTTAAGGATTGTTCATTCTTACCAAACTTGTTTCAATCACAGTTATAATGGAAACAAGGTAACAGCATTTACAAGACCTCTAAGTGGTGACAAAGCTAATCCTGCAGGAGGTTAGGAAGTAAGACATCGACACCCAGCACACAAGTACCTCTAGGAATACAAGCAGGCTGCTAGTGCCAAATGTTAAAGGATTTCATGCACTTATATCTATTTCTTCCTAAAGTAAGCTTAAGTAATCATAAATATGATTAATACTCAAGAAGTCCTTAGCTCCTCATAATTGTGGTTTTTTTCATTCTTCAGACACCGTTGTTCCTACAGAATGTTCATGTATCAACACAATCTCAATGCTTTGGTCCATATTTTTTGCTTTTAAGTAACTTTCTAATGCAAAAAAAAAAAAAAACAACCCATAAGGCCTTATAATACAGCAAAATAATATATGACAATAAAGTAAAATAGTCTTTTCAATAAATTCATGACCCACCATAAAAGAAAAAAAAGAGAAACAAAGTTCCTTTTTTTTCTTTTCTTTTTTTCTTTCTTTTGTTTACAGGAGAAACAAAATGACAGACATCGATCACAGCCCTCTGACAAAGAAAAGCCTTGGGGAAGCAATTAGAAATGAGTAGAATCAGGTGGCCATCTCGTCGCAAGGTGGCCTCACCAGGACAGATGTGGAAGAGTCACGTGGACAAGGCCCAGCGCCTCTAGGAGGAAGAGCCTTGGCCAAGGGCAGGAGGCAAGACTGTAGGAGCACTCAAGCCTGAATTCTAATCACGTTGGTTACCCTTAGGAGTTGGGGTGGGTGGTAAGGAGTTCAAGCGTAAGTTTATATACGGGTATATTGTTTGAAGTTTCTACGGCAACACATTTCTTTTGTAACTTTGAAAAGTAACCTTTTTCTCCCCAAGGAATATTTTAAAGTCACAAATCCAAATCTGAAATGCAGAAGGTCCGTTTCAACAAAAATTCAAAGCGCTTCAAGGTATATAATGTGTGCTATCTCAGGTTTTTGACCTTAAAAATTAAGAAGCTAAGAAATTAAGAACATAAAACCTAAGCACCTAGAAAAAAAAGTCACCTAATTATTACTCTTATCTTCTGGAATGCAAATGACATTATCCTAAGTGTCTGTAGGAGCAAAGAGGAGCAGAGAAAACTGGCAGTTTTTAAATCCATCCTGGGTCCCAGGCATGATATATATATTCAATATATTCAATATATCACCATCCCATTCATTCCCATAACCGCCTTACAAATGAGGCGCAAGTACTTGTGTCACAAGTGAAGAAAGAGACTCAGAGAGTCTAAAAGGATTTTTCCAGATCATCAAGCCAAGGGCCAGGGCTGGGATTCACTTCGGTGTGACTTCCCCCAGCTACTAAACTGCTCTGCCCTTCTCGTGCCCAGCCTCACCCACCTTTCGTCTCACCTGTTTCCCTTCTAGTCTTTCTGGAACAGGTAGATCGACATACTCACCCTTATAATTCTCTAAGAAGTTGATCCCTAAAAGCTGCACTCCAAATCGAAGGGAAAGACAACCCTAAATATAGATTTGCAATTAAAAAAACAATCTTCCTCTTTCAGCAGGGTGATGCCGGTTAGAGCCGTTTTGGACATTCGTGAGGCAATTTTGTTTGCCACAACCCCAGAGAGGGTGTCATCGGGCTCAGTGGCCGGGGTTCCACCGTATCGCATGGGGCAGACCCCCAGAGGGCACGTTCCTGTGTGGGCTCCCCACGTCCTGCCGGACATCCATTTGGTGAAACACTTATTTGCAATTAGAAGAGAATTGCGTTTTACGTATAAATGCAAAACTGTTTGCCCCACCTTTAGTAAATGCTGACTTTTCCAGGAGATTACAACTGGACATGGAAGAAACTTTGCTTCGTTTACAATGTTGCCTTGAGTTATTCCTCACTGCAGAAAATTGTGTCAGTAATGGCACTTATCGCTGGAGCCGGGATTGGCCCGCGTTTGCATTCGGGGTGGGGGCTGACAGGTGCAGGCATCTCCTCACTTCTTGGGGTCGTCAAGTGAAGCCCTATCCAAGCATTTACATATTAAAATACCCATCTTTTTTTGTTTCTATGTGTTGCGTTCTTTTTATTTCTCACTTCTTTTGCAACGAGGTAACATACTGGGTTTTTTAAATGATGTGTGTAGGTAAGATTATATTTCTGGATAGGAAAAAAAGCATTACCAAGGCATTCGTTGTAACAAAAGGAGATCTGCTGGGGCTAAGAGGGTTGAAAATCACTGCTCTACATCAAAGAATTACTGAGTAAGAGAATTGGGATATTTATTTTAGAGAAGTTGATCACTAATTGCTGTGTAACTGGAAAAGTCAGTAAAAGGAGACAGAGACAAAGGATAATATACACACACACACACACACACACACACACACACACACACACGGGATAATAATATATATAAAAAGACAAAGGATAAAATATATAAAAAATAAGAGATGCCTATATATTTAACTCAAGGTGGTTGAGTAAGTCCCTGATTCAAGAGAATAGGAGTGGGGAAGGACATCAGGAGAGAGGGGCAGAGATTGTTCAATTACATATCATATTTATATTTTACATTTAAAGAGGTGGGAATCGGTTTTGAATTTTGTGTCGCTTCCAGCCCTATACCCTCTTTTTGTGAATCCTTAAATACCCTATCTTCTTGTTTACTTTCCTTTTATTCTCCCTTTTTCCGTTTTTCCATTTATTCAGTTTTTAAAAATCATATTATATTTATTTGTTTTGTTTTTGTATTTTTTCATTTAATTTAAATGCAATTAGTTAACATATAATGTATTATTAGATTAAAATATCTCCCTAAGATATCTCAAATCCTGTCAGGAGAGAGAGGATGAGGTGGGGTACAAATAAATAGTAAATGCTTTTCCAAACATGAGATACTACAATTTTAACTACTGCACCCAGGCCAAAATGGTTAGGGATACCCACGTTGGGCACAGTGTATTATAACCTAAAACTCCTCTCATCTTTTTGTATAGATTTTTATCTAATCACTTTAATTTCAGTAAGATTAAACATGCTTAAGAAAAGTCATTCCCAATGATGCCTTTTGCTAAATCTACAGTATTAAATCTAAAATGAATCACTAGCATTTCAAATACATTGGGGAAAGGTATAATATTCGTATCTGTCCATAAATTGAAATAAACGTTGGATGTGAACTAGATAATCTGCTTTGGAAATTATCCCAGAGATTAAGGCGAACCCTTTAGGTGGCTGCACATTAAAAATGTAAATATTAGGGTAATATAAACATTAACCAATAAAGCATTCGGAAAGTGTTTTGATACGTGTGTTTTTTTTCACTGTCATTTAGAATGTGAATCTGCCCCTTGCCAATTTCATATGTACATTTTAAGGATATATGGAAAGATACAGGCAAGCTCTTTGAAGTACTTTATAGGGGCGCCTGCGTGGCTCAGTCGGTTGAGCGTTCGACTCTTGACCTTGGCTCAGGTCATGATCTCAGGGTCATGAGTTGCACCCCGGTGTCCGGCTCACGCTGAGCCTGAAGCCCACTTAGGATTCTCCCTCTCCCTCTGCTCCTCGCCTCCCCCCTCTCTTTCTCTTTCTCTCTCTTTCTCTCTCTCTCTCCAATAAAAAAACAAATAAAATCTTTTAAAAGAAAAAAAGAAGTGCTTTATGAATACTAGGTATTTCTGAAGTAGTATTCCGCAAAAGGCTATAAATATTGTTCCAATGAGGAGCTCTCATGTGGGACCTTTCTTTAGTTCTAAAGCTGCAGAAACACCCACATCTCCTCCAGCCTGACAGGCAGTGGGGAAACACCGCGCTGCAGGGAGCCGGGTTCCCCATTTCGTAGCCAAACTGAACTTGCGTCAGGAGGAGTGGCCATACTCCTTACTTTGCATGAGGCTCAAAGCAGTAACTGGATTTTATTCCGGAGCGACAGGATCCCTTGTGTGAAACGAGGCAAATCTAGGCGCTTGAGACCTTTATAGGGAATTAAAACCATGCGTAATATTCTACAGATGGATTTCTCAGATGAACATGAGGGGAAAATGTCTACCAAGCATCTCCGACTGGTACATCTTCAGAAATACCTCACACACAACGCATCCAAAATGGAACTCACCAACGTCCTCTACCCCAAAGCTATTCCTCTCCTCGGCCGTTTTTCATCTCAGTGAACCATGTCCCTCCCTCACCCAGAGAGCTGGGTGCTATCCTCTACTCCTTTCTGCTCACCCGCCATGTCTGATGGATCACCAACTCTGTCAGTTGGGTCTCCAAGGGACACCTCAGGTCTGTCCACCACTCTGCCTCTCCATTGTCTTCAGAAGCTCCTGGTGCAAAGTACTCTGACGTCACTTTCTAGATTAAAAACCTGCCATGGGTCCTTGTTTACCGCTTAAGTAATATGCACATTCCTTAACCCGAGAAGTAGGGTGACCATGTATCTCAGTGTGTCGGGGATTAGTTGCACCTTATGCCTGTGATTCTAGTGTATTTATTAATAGTGTCCCCTTTCACTGTGCCACTGTTCTAGTTCGGATGATAAATTTTAGGGTCACCCTATGTACAAAGCCCCTTCTGAGCTTCTCCTTACCTTGCGTACTACCTCCTAGGCATAGTCAATGTCTTTCAGTCCCTTTCTTTCCCAATGTCTGTAGACTTTAAGAACAGGAGCCTGTGTCTCGTACGCTCCCTAGGCACCTGTCACCCAATATACAGCTTGCATGCAAACACCTATCACAGAATAAACCAGCCGAAGGGAGTCCCAGGAATATGGTAGCTCCATAATGAGTATATTGTAGCAGATGACTGATAAAGATCTTTCGAGAAATTAAAAGGGAAAAATAACTCAGCAAGCTAGGGTTTGGATTTAAGACAATCAGTTCAACAAGCAATTCTTGTTCTTAGATGACTTTTGAAAGGGCTATTTTGATATTAATACATTTTCACAATCCCTCAACAGAAATTTCTATTACGGCTGATGCTCCATCTCTTTGATTTGAAGACATCTATAGAAGCCACATACGGCTCTCAGAGTCTCACTCCAGAAACGCAAAACAAAACACTGGAGAAATGGATCAGTATTTTGAGGCAGGTTTTCAGAAATATTGACAGATGGTGTAAAAAAAAAAAAAAAAAAAAAAAATATATATATATATATATATATATATATATATATATATATATATATATGGCTTCTTCCTCCAAAAAAGAAAAAGGTGGGGCGCCTGGGTGGCTCAGTTGGTTAGGCGACTGCCTTCATCTCAGGTCATGATCCCGGAGTCCTGGGATCAAGCCCTGCATCGGGCTCCCAGCTCTATGGGGAGTCTGCTTCTCCCTCTGACCTTCTCCTCTCTCATGTTCTCTTTCACTCTCTCTCTCTCAAATAAGTAAATAAAATCTTTAAAAAAAAAAAAAAAGAAAAGGCAAGAAACACAACTTTATATTATTCGATTATGCTTTAAAAATGAATACCATAACCCAATTTCCTTCTTAAAAACAAAAGTTAGAGAGCTAGGATAATTAGTTGCCAGAGATGGACTGAAATAATCAGAAAACAGTGCACACCATGCCAACAAGACAGCTGTGTATCTCAGAAATACATTTAGCCACAAGCTCATCAGTGCTGCGGCCCTCCACCCCAGAGTACTGCTAAATGGTCTTTTTTTGGGTACGTGTGGGGGTGGAGTGAGAAGGGAAAGTTACCAATCCCTCCCAAGAGTCTCTTTGTTCCCTTGGTGCTCATGTTTACAAAAGACTCAGAACCTGGTGTGATCCACAGCTGAAGAGTCTAGCATTCAAAAGAACCTATTAGTAACAAGTAGGTCCCAGGACTTCAGCAAATCCCGACATTTATAAAGATGGCTATGATCCCATGTAATTCTCCCAAATAACTACAAATTTTAAGTTACCTCTTTATATCTTTAAGGACTATGTGCATAAGACTTAGACAGCTATTAAAATACGGTATTCATCTGAGCGCATTCTTAGATAGTTACAGAAGTTGATCTTTCTGGACTTGAGTTACGTCACAGACCCAACCCATCGCCCAATTTTGTATTTCACACTTTATCCAAAGCTTCTATTTCTCTGCAAAAAACTACAGCTTTCTCAGACATTTTCATTTCTTTTTTGTTCTTACCACCAAAAGGGGCAGTCAGGGCTCCTTTCAAGACCTTTCCCAAAAGGAAACCAAGGAAATTCTCTCCTGTCTGGGAAACTTTGAGAGGAGACTCGGGCCACACTGGGTTGGATGCTGGACGGGAGGCTCAGCCCACTCACTGGGTTAGCGGCCCACACCCATGTGGACAGGACCCCTGATCAAAATTTGCGCCCCTGCGAAACAACGAGTTTATTCTAGACCTCCTTTGTGGTCACCTATTAATAACTGAAGTCTCTAACAAATAAATCCCTGAACCCCAAGGCTCTGCTCCATTATCTTCTCCACAGTCTTCTCCACCTGAGAGAGAAACTTCTCAAGAACCTCAAGAAGACAAACTCCAAAATCCCTCAGGCACGGAAGTAGCCTTACATAGGGGTGTTTTCTTAACAACTGTTGTTTTTAATCCCCAGAGCTTATCTTCTGCAAATGAAGGCAGCAACCGGGGCTACAAACGAGGGGACCACTCTGGGAAGACGGCCCAAGGAACAGGAGGGGCAACACCAGATGTGAAAAATGCCCCATCATTAGAGCTGAGCCCCTTCCTCACCAAGGTCAGAGGGACGACCGCACTCAACACAGATGGCCTGAAGCGAAAACTTGAATTGTGTTCCAAAGAGGCTGCCACAAAGCAAACAACGCAAAACGCAAAACGGATCTGATGCAGTCCCACACTGTGGATCCTCAGGGCCTCCATTCAACTGGGAACCAATCTGCAAGTCTGTCCGCTCTGCAGAGGACCTTGACCACCATGCTGCTCCTATCACAGCCTCCGCAAGACCATCCCTCAACGACAAGGACAGGCGCGAAGCCAAGTCAGTTTCTGGGCAACATGGGGGGTAGACTACTACTCACTGACCTGCAGACAGAAAGTGGGGTATCTGCTAAGGGAGAGGACAGGAGAGACTGACGGCAGCCCCTCACAGATGGTGATCCCCAGGGAAGTCCCCTGAAAGGGCAAACCGAGGCAGTAATGAGGCTGTCACACCAGCACATGCACACTCCTCCCTCCTATCAAAAACATCAGTTGGCAGCCTCGTGACTATTGAGTCCTAATTGCTACTTCCAGATCAGTCACACGTGCGCTGCGTGCGCTGAAAAAGTACCCCATCTATCCCGCGAAGCCGATCTATTTTAAGCACACCGTTTAAAACTGCTCCCTACAGGTCAGGGAAATTGTAATTATGGGCAGTTAAGCCTTTCCTACCCTAAAAAAAAAAAAAAAAAAAAAGAGTTCTAAGAAATAAATGACCCCTTTTTAGAGACCCAAAGTTGCTTGTTGCTATCCTCAGACCGAAAGGTTATTATTAATAAGAACTATTAACTGTTACTGAGCGCAGATTACGTGCCAAGCACAACTCTCAAGGTTTTACATTTATTATGGCATTTAATCCTCAAAACAACCCCATAAATAGGTGCTGTTATTTTCCCATTGTACACATGAGATGCAAAGAGGCCAGACTAGACAGATCGTTATGTGCACGACCTGTGTCCGGTCTCTGGCAGGCTTCTCCCCCCGCCCCCCGCACCCTCCCCCCACCCCCGGGCCTGGGGCCCCTGGCCAGCGTTGACTCTACCTCCAGAGAACCAACTGGAAAGTCTGTGCGTACAAAGAATAGACAACAGGCTGGAAAACATATGAGGGTCGATGACTAATACTCGCCATGACGTACTGTTGTGGGATTTTCACGGTATGCAGCCCTT
Organism: Potos flavus; assembly: GCA_028534135.1. Lineage (NCBI taxonomy): Eukaryota > Metazoa > Chordata > Mammalia > Carnivora > Procyonidae > Potos > Potos flavus. Next base: position 11,713,948 of record CM052899.1, on the reverse strand, counting down.
TTTGCAATAACATATTTTAATTTTTTCTCTTTTGTTACCCGTACATTGATACCTGACTCACGACCCAGGTTCCATTTCCTAATTCTGTTAGATTTGGTTAAAAGCCCTTGGGGCATCTGGGGCGTGCAGTCGGTTAAGCACTTGACTCTTGGTTTTGGTTCGGGTCACGATCTCAGGGTGGTGAGGTCGAGCCCCGCGTCAGGCTCCGTACTGAGCGTGGAGCCTGCTTAAGATTCTCTCTTCCTCTCCCTCTGCCCCTACTCCCATCTCTTTCTCTCTCTCTCAACAAACAAACAAACAAAAAACCCTGCCACTTCCTTTACCCTAATTCTAAACTGAACGATGAAGAACTAAAGGTTTTTACTAAGGAAACTTGGATCTGGCTTCTAATCCTGGCTCCGGCGTTTACTGACTATGTAATAATATTCAACCTCAGACCCCCCCTCATCGGTAAACTGATATAATCACGGTACCAACCTCAAAGAATTGTTTGTCATAATGACGGATACGATAAGCACAAAATTCTAAAATCCTTTGGGAAAAACAACATGGTTTTGACTTATTTCTTCTGGGATATATATTTGTCATTCTGAGCATTTGTCTTGTATGCTTTACTTATTTTTAATTTCAGTATTTATTTTATCTTGAGTATCACCTTTTTTCCATTTCACTTTTTAAGTTTATCTTGAATAACTACTAATTTATCTTGAATATGTATTTATGCATGATGCATTTATGTAGTGTACATTTTTAGTGTCTTCCTTATGAATTTTAGAAACATATCTGTGCTCATATGGATGGCAGAAATATGTATTTCTTTTTAAAAGGAGAGCAGAAGACCCAGGATGTCTTTAAGAATGCAGAATTAGCTCATCCTCCCATATAAGACAATTTCATTTTAATTTGGAGGCTACCAATTTGGAGTTAGGGAATTATAGAATTGGGTTAGGCTGAAGGTCATCTTTACTTTAGTCAGGATGGATAAGTGGCATAAATACGGTTTCAAGGGATCATATCAATTACCGAAGAAGGAAAAAATAACCCGTTTTCAAATACTAAAGGAGCAAATTCTTCTATGGCGACAACTGATATGCTAATTATAAATAATTTATCCATTCGTTAGATAGCCTGAAGACATGAAAGTAATGACTCCATTTCATTAAACATTCTATAAAATTTAAATCTTTCACTTATTTAGACAAGTCTTCCTCCTAATTATCCCAAATTAGTGCAATTCTAGTCCTAGTTATATTTATTACAGTGTCTAGTGGGACGTTATATACACTGCAAGTCCCATCTGACAAAGGCCTAAATTAGATGATCAATTTTTCTTGTCTAGAGCCACAGAAGAACACCAACAGTCCTGAAGGAAAACTTCTTCATGATGCTGTACTCAGATCTAAATTATTCTGGGAACAACATTAAAAGGAGTTTGGGATGACTCCGTTTGAGAAAAAGACTCAAAAATTTGTGCCCTTTGTATTTCTGTGGAATTTGGATTCACCTTTTGAGTATTCAGAATACCGTCATCAGAGAACCATCCAGAAGATTAAGCAAAATGCCCCAGATCCGTCGCCCTATGTTGTACCTGCAGTGCCAAGACCACACCTCCCATGAGACAGCAGCTCCAGCTTCACTGGAAGGTGACGACACAGAGAGAGAGGGAGCCTCGACTTATTACAACTCTTGAGCCTTCTGCCGGCAAAGTGCCAATTCTAGAAAAATCTGAATGTCTGGTTTTTTCCACTTCTGCATTTAGATTAAAGAGCACTGGTTACGAAAACCACTCAATCCAACGAAATTAAATTTAAAATTAAATGCCACCACAAATTCGCCGTATCTGGCCTCAGCGGGGCTCCTCAAGAAGTGGCTCACCAATCTGTCTACACACCCTCTTCTGGTACCAACTCGACTACTTTGACTTCGCCACCTTGCCCATCTCCCCGGCTTCCACCTCTCACAGCCGGTGGCCAACTTCCTGCTTCAAGGAGGAGACAGACACCGTGGCATCGAAATCCCTCCACATTCTGGCCCTGGAGACCCTTCTGAGCCTACTGGGAACCCCCTCCTCCTCTCCAGTTCTTTCTCTAGATCCGTCAACCACTGTCCCGAGTCAGGATGATCTCATGCAAATCACAACATATCACAACCCTGCCCAAAATTCTTTTGTGACTCATTATCCTGCAAATAAAATCCCAGCTCTTCGGTTTGAACTCAAAGACCCCTGTAGATCTTAACCTGTATCTCCCACCACCCCGAGCTCGTCTCCAAAGGGAGAGAACTGCCTGTGTGAAGCCCCCTCCAGCTGTCCCTCCCTGCCCAGCTGACACCCCCAGAACCTTTAAGGGCCAGCTTAGCGCCACTGTCCCTCTTCCGAAGTCCCCTGAGGTCCCCCAGATTTCGGCCAGGCACTCCTGCTATGTGGCACCCCTTCCCCAGCTCCCTCCAAGCTTGCGTGATACTAGCCTACAATTGCTTCTTCTAGGTCTCTGGAAAATTGCAGGATTCCCGAAGGCCAGGACTGGTCTGCACACTCCTTACCTACAGGCACTCAGGCTCTCCCACAAGCACTCCGTGGACGTGAGAGGACGGGACCGAGTGAAAAAAAAGATGAAAAAACTTTGCCCCGCACAAGGAACACAAAACCAATGGCTACCACACATCATGGTGCCTCAGAATCACCCGGGGAGTCTACAGAATCCTGGACCTCATCCCAAACTTACAAACCTAAATCCTTGAAGAAGGAGGCCAAGAACATGAGTCTGCTTAACAAGCTCCCTAGACAATTTCGCAGAAGGAGCTAACCCCAGGCGGGCCCCCAGACGATATCCGGGAGCCACGGTCCACGGTCCACACAGCCTGTTCCTAAGCCAGGCTCCCTCTGGGCGAGCATATGAGGACAGGAGCACCTCCGGGCTGATCCGCCAAATACGCCACACAACTTCAGGCCGCCCTCTCTCTACCGTTGGTGAGGACTTGTGACTTCTCACCACCCAACATTTCACCTCCATGTACGTTCCAGGCTCTCGGTATGTTTTAAGCACCCAGAGGGTCAGGGTTCTCGTCTCTACGTCCCAGAGCACTGCCTGGGAGCACACACCACAGGCAGGAAGGGCGTTCGGAAGACCAGAAGTTGACTTTACCCACATTTAAGTACATCTCTCATTTGAGGAAAAAAGAAGAAAACAGCATTTGAAGAAACTAGAAGCTCCTTATATCCGCTGTACTTTTACCTTCCACTGTGCTTATTAACCAGGGGACTGTGGCCTTCTTGGGGGGAAGGAAAAAAGCCTCCAACACTCATCATGTTTCTCTGTGTGGGAGGTGACCACACAGAGATCACTCCACCTTCCTGCCAGCTTCCCAGGGAAGAAAGATCATCTGGAACACAGTGAGCTGTGAATGCCTACACTTCCTAAGACACATGACTAAGACTACCTCACACCCATTAGGATGGCTACTGTCAAAAGAAAAGGGCGCCTAGGTGGCTCAGTCAGTTAAGAGTCTGCCTTTGGCTCAGGTCATGATCTCAGGGTCCTGGGATCGAGTCCTGAGTCTGGCTCCCTGCTCAGTGGGAAGCCTGCTTCTCCCCCTCTCTCTACCCCTTCCCCCTGCTCATGCTCCCTCTAGCTCTCTCTTTCTCAAATAAATAAAATCTTTATAAAAAAAAGAAAAGAAAAAAGGAGAGGAAGGAAGGTAGGAGGGAAGGAAGGAGGGTTGGAGAGACTGACAGAGAGAGGGTGGGAAGGAGGGTGGGAGGGAATGGAGGAAGGGAAAGAAAAGAACAAACGTTGGCAAGGATGTGGAGAACCTGGAACCCTTCGCGGTCGGTGGGGATGTGAAATGTAGCTGCTGTGGAAACAGCATGGAGTTGCCTCAAAAAATCAACCACAGAATTATCATAAGATCCAGCAATTCCCTGGTAGATACCCAGAAGAACTGAAAGCAGGGGTCTGAAGGGATGTTTGTATCCCCGTATTCACAGCAGCCAAAGGGCGGGAGCAACCCGACGGCCCATCGACAGATGAATGGACACACAAACTACAGTCTCTCCATACGCGGGAATATTACCTATCCTCAAAAAGGAAGGAGATCCTGACGTCTGCTACAACCTGAATGAACACTGAGCACATTATACTGAGTGAAATAAAAGGACATGAGGAAACAGTGGTCACAAAAGGACAAATATGATGTGACTGGGTTTGTATCAGGTTCTTAGAGTAGACAAAGTCACAGAGATAGAAAGTGGATGATTCACAGATTCACAGAGATAGAAAGGTGGTTGCCAGGGGCCGGGAGGAGGGGGACAGGGAATTACTACGTAACGGGAACAGATTTTTCATTTTGCAAGATGGTAGCAGTTCTGTGGATGGATGGTGGGGATTGCACGACACGAACGTACTTCACGCCACTGAACAACACTTAGAAAGAATTAAGATGACAAATTTTATGGGACATGGATCTTACCACAATGAAAATAAAAGGAAAAAAAAAAATACATGAGTAAAGAATGAGTCTATAGATTTAAATATGCCTGTACCTGAGAAGCAAACTGTTCATCTCAAAGCAGCAGGACACGGGGAATTGGTGAGAAGTCTCGTCATTTCCATACGCTTTATTTCCTGCATATCGTTAAATGCTTTTCTCTAAAGAAGTACTTGACTAATCAAATCTCTCCCAGATTGCTTTCCTGGCAGTAAGAAGTTAAAACAAAGATATGCAAATATTCAGAAATTCTAATCTTGGCTGAATACAAGAGAATGTGACCTTTTTCATTCTGTGAGTTTAGCTACTTTGGTGCTTTGATTCTGAAGTAATACAGAGAAACTATAAGTCACATTTTTTTTTACTTAAGAGCTGGCAATTTTGTTATATTTATTTAGTGTTTCTAAGTCTGGTACAGACAGAATGTGCTTGCTGATTAGCCATTAAACAGGGAAAGAGTTAATAAGAGATACAGTTTTTAACTATTACATAGAGTCTAAAAGCAATTTCTGGGTTTTGCTTTTTTTTTTTTTGAAAACCCAGTGTATCTTAAAGCTTCGTGATGGTTCTTAAATATTCTAAAGAATAGGGGAATCTGCTTTATTTGTTTTACTTTAAATGTTATATACTCCAGGGGCACCTGGCTGGCTCGGTTGGTAGAGTATACCTCTCTTGATCTCAGGGTTGTAAGTTCGAGCCTCATGCTGGGTATAGAGATTACTTAAAAATAAAGTCTTTTTTTTTTTTTTTTAAATGTACACTCCAAGGATTACATAGGTGCTAGATTTTGCAAGTCTTCTGACCAGCAGAAGTACTAAATGAAGATGTTTTCATATTATCTACATTTGCTACATTGCCATGGGTCACGGAACTCTCCTCCCTTGGCCACCAAAACATAGGAATGACGGCACAGAATTTTCTCAAAGTGATTCCTATGGGGAATCACAAAGATATTTTTTCCCTTTTCCTCTAAACTGAAGATATTATAATATACATCTGATATACTCTAAACCAGTTAACTGATTCTTTTCAAAGATATAATCCACTTACCCTTTCTAACCATCTATGTTTTTTTTTAACATATTTGCCAAAATTCCGAGTTTATTCATTTCTTGACTACCTTTGCTTAAGTTTATCTTGCGCCATTCAGATCTATATAGCACCTCCTTCTTTGCCCCCCCATACCGTCATTTAAAACTATTGTGCAGAATACTGTCCAATTATGCAGTTATTTGAATCTTGGCTTATAGTATTGCTCAGGATAATGCTTGGTCTGAGCTCTTACAACAGACGCCAAAAGTTCCACTGCACTAACGTTTCTTCAGTCACTGTCCATAACTAAAAAAGGAAAGAAGACAAGACGAAATGAGCCTGCAGAAGGAAAGGGTTTACAAATAAATGAAATGTTTATGTGGGGGGAGGGGGACTTCTTTCCATTTAAAGTTTCAAATTTTGTTGTCAGGTCCTTTTATGCCCAAACAAGTTAAGACCTAGGAAGTTTACGATCCCAACCGTTTCATCTCCTCCAAGAATCAGGGATGTTCCCCACATAACGGATGGCTCATGGAAACGTGAGACCAATTAAGACAAGGAGGAGCTCACGATTGACAGATGAAGAAACTCTGCCTAAGGTGGTAAGAGAAAGGGTATGAAACACCAGCAGGAAAAGATTCCAGCAACCTTCTCCCCACTGCCCCCCCACCCCCCCACTGTCCCCACCACCATCCGCCTGCACCATCCCCCCCACCCCATCGCCTGCCAGATTTTAGGAGACTACAGTCCTTTAGGCAAGTCAAGGTAACTCCTAGAACTTTAGCTGGCAGCATAGAGATAACTCAAATCACATACACGAATATTTAGGTTAAACTCGTCAGAATGCACAGAAAAGGCAAAAATCCGTCCTCTCAGTACAACTCAGGTCTCTCAAGTGGGAGAGACCTAGAGTTGGAGCAAGACAAACCACCAAAGCGGTCAAAGAAATTACTTAATATTTACTTAAAAATAAGAAGTTAATTTTACTAACATCCAACATACAGACTAACAGTTGAATGAATACATGTGTGACTTAAAGTGTATGCGTGTGTTTATGTGAGTGTGTGTGTACTTGTGTGTGTGAGTATATAAAATCTCAGTTTTGTGATCTGTGCTGCTTAAAATATTCATTAGTGGCTGCCTCCCAGGACGGTTGAGTGAGATGATGAGATTGCTCTTACCCACGGGCACATACCAAGTACATGCCCAATAAACTGGTTTGTTCTCTTCCTGGGGGAGAAAGGGGATTGAGAGTAAAAAGGCTCCCCCCTCGTATCTACGTTTCAGGGCCACACGGGAACTGTGCTTGGGTCCCAGGGCCTTCGACCTCTGGCCTACCACCATCAAGCTGAACAGAAACCTCCCAGGCCCCCGCCACCTGCACGAATGGTGCGTAACTGTTAGACACACTTACCACAAACCCACAGCATCAACCCCACCTGAGGACACCCGCAGGGCCTCACTGGAGGGGAACCTACACACCTCTGGCTGCATTTGAAAACATAATCTTCCATTACCGTTCCTTAAAATCGGTAAGGTACCGTTCCTTAAATTGGTTCCTTAAAAACCGCTCCTTTTGCCTGTGGCATCCCGAACCTATGGGGAAAACATCTGCATTCTCTAGAAATGATGCTTTAACCAACCAAAGCCAATGCAAAAGGTGCCTGGGTGGCTCAGTCAGTTAAGCATCTGCCTTCAGCTCAGGTCATGGTCCCAGGGTCCTGGGATTGAGCCCCACGTCGGGCTCTCTGCTCGGCGGGGAGCCTGCTTTTCCCTGTCCCTCCAATGCGCCCCCTGCTCGTATTCTCTCTCTCTCTGTCGAGTAAATAAATATAATATAATATTTTTTAAAAAGCCAACGCTTTTGTCCCATTCTGGAGTTCTAATTAGAGGAGGCTTTTGAAGTTCAATGAGTTGGCCACAACCGTGTAAAGCAAGGTCCTCACTACCCTTTAGGTTCGTGAGTTCTCCTTCTGTGGACTTTAAGGAGGGAGGATTGGTGGAGGGGGGAAAGGGTTGAAAATGAACAAGTAAAATGCAAACTCAGGAGTAAACAAGGCAAATGAGGGAAGCTCTGAGTTCCCAAATCCCAGTGGCCATGGCTCGAGAGCGTCTGCCTGGGAAGGGAGGCAAAGTGGGGGCGAGGGGGTGGCAGCTTTGAAAGCTGTAGGAGGA